>CAWUFW010002284.1:1200000-1800000 GCA_963921515.1 Calotriton arnoldi | reverse complement strand
TTTATTTATTTATGTACTTAACTCCGTTCGGCCGTATGCCGGAGTTTACTACCCCCCACCCTGCCCCTCCCCCCCGCCCCACCGCCCCGCAGCACTCCCTTCAGGAGCGGCGACTGGGTTTAGAATGATTACCACTGTTTTGACTCTCTTTAAAACCATCCCCGGAACCTGAATTAGAAGAGAGTTGTCTCACTGGCAAGAAATAGGTTCACCTCCACATAGTAAAATAAACTTGGGTATATATACTCTATGAAATCTAGCTCCAGTCCAGAGCAAACCATACTACATAAAATAAACTGTTTAATGCCTGGGGTGACCCCCGACATCTTTAAGAGGAGTGTTATCTTACCCTGTATCATACCTTATATTTGAGCAATTTGGCAATTTAATCGACACAATAAAATTAAAATATATTACTTTGGTCGAAAATCCTTCATAAGTCACTTCATAAGTACTAAAACAATTTCCTATTACAAGGCTAGTCCTTTACACAAAGCAACCCCTTTAAAAACAATTGTTTTCTAATGTATTTACTGACAAAATGTATGCTTGTATAATTCACTTAAATAATAATTACTCAAATATTCATATCTGCATGGTTAAATTTATGAAACTGATTTGCATTCTGCAAGATACTTATAGGTACTGTCCTGTTCCCAATGCAATCATAGCCCACTCAGTATGTACACAAAACGTGTGTGTTTTTAGAATGCATTTACCAGTTCACAAAATGTTTTTTACCAAATGCATTCCTAAATTACACCTAATGAGGCAAATCAATATGACATTTTCTAAAGAGTTCCAACTATTACAAAGATGCATGGACAATTGTTGGTTGTTTTTCTTGTATCACCACAAACAATCTTAATCTAGTGATGTGGTTTAAATTCTACTGCTATTGAACTGGAATGTATAATATGATTTCATTTCCAACTTTTTCATTCTGTAAATGTCAGAGCAGCCAAACCTATGCCTGTTTAAACTCACGTGATAACGCCTATAAAGTGTAGAGTTGTTCAATAATTTTACTAGGTTTTTCTTGGTAGTTGACTTGATTTATTCCAGAATTTGAGAAATCCTACCAGTTATATTAAACGTTTGAAGTTTGACCTCATGCCAGGAAAAAAAGAACGGAATCCTAAAGTAGTGAAAGCCTTACCCAAATAAGATGGGAAGTTTATGTGCCTTCCCCCAAAAAACCTTGACTGTTTACATCACAAGAGCATGTTTGTTTATACTCCGAATATTACTTTTAAGAAACTTCTCTACTGGTATCAAGGTTGAGCAACCTGATTTCAGCACTAAAGTATTGCCTTCAATTTGTGTTACTGGTACAACTGTAGTTCTGTTTTCACGCTTTTGCCTACAAACATCATGTTGAGCCAGTTTGTGTTGGAATTCTAGGTTACTGTGGCTTTAGTTTTATTGGTATTTTGCTCTTATTAATGAGGTTCAAGAGCTGAAGCAATGAAAGTGGTCCAAGTCTTCCATTAGAACTCAAAATATCTTTAATGAATATTCCTGTGAGCCTATTGCAACCAATGAAGGGAGAAAAACCAATGACATTTTGTTTTAATAGTAACCAGAACTTGCAGTGATCAAACTTGTGACAAAGCTTAGAGATGAATGGCCAAATGCATGGCAAAACTCTGAGACATATACAGATATGCAAAGCTGATAAAGTCTTACCATGAATTAAACAAATAAAGTATGTAATGTTTCTTATTTTGACTAGGTTATAAAAATGTTATTAATTTTGGAGAGGGATGCTGTTATCAATTAGGAGTCTCTGCTCAATCCCAGAAGATAATTCCCAGAAAATTCAAATGCAACTCAAGTAGCATCACAACTTTAAAGTCAAAACAACAACACCATAACATTCATAAAAAATTGTGGATGCATAGAGAAAAAAGGTTTGAATACTCAAGCATCAAAACAAATTGTAAAAGGAGAACCAGAAATTGAGATTTTAAAATTTTAAGGCCAAAAGTCCCTCCGAAAATTAAACTGCCCTAGGCATGATTTCATTCCAGTCATGATAGAGAGGAGGCTGGCTACACCAAGAGGGTTGCATAAGTCAAAGTTTTAACTTTAGGACTTAGAGCCTGATTTAGAGATCGGCGGATGAGTTACTCCATCTCAAACGTGCAAGATATCCCGTCCACCGTATTACATATGCATTATGGCCAATGTCACTTGGAATACGACAAATGGGAAATCCATCATGTTTGTGACGGAGTATCCTGTTCTCCGAACTCTATATGAGCCTCTTAGTGTACTTTTTGGAGCTTAAAAAGAGCAAGATTTAAAGGTGAAGCTGGTGATGGTCCCTTGAGGTCAGATACATTGCCATCAAAGTCCTGCTGAAGGCATTGATTTCGGCTCCAAAATCTATACAGGAGACATAGCTAGATTTTGTGACTTTTGATTTTGCTTCACCACTGGGGTAGATTTGCTGCATCGCCCTAGTCCAAAGATTTACCTTTAAAATTAAAGACTTTTTTAGTTTTCAAAATCAGTCAATAGGACAAAGATGGAAGCCACAAGGTCCAGTTGAACTTTTTTCAGAATGTACAAAGGTTTGAGCAGAATGAACGTCTGGCGGTGGAAATAATGACTATGTCTCACTTTTCTCAAACAACTAAGAAAATTCCCCCTAGTCATTACTTCAGGTGCCAGCACCTCAGTACAGTCTTTTAGGCACCACATCCCTCTCCAGCCATTCAGCTGTGGCCTCTTGAAGTCTCTGGAGGACCATGTCCTGGCCCTCCAGAGGTAGAGAAAATTAATAAGTCCCACTATTCTCAAAGTTCTAGAAAATGTCCTCCCGGTCTGTCATACAGCTCCTTATCTCCTTAGGAGAGGCTTCTAGGCTTCTAGGCTTGTAGACTGTCTCCAACCAGGGACTCTGCAGGGTCAAGTCCTCTCTGAAGATTCTGTTTTTGTTTTTTTGTGTCGCTGGTAAGGTGAAGAGGGGGTCAAACACTTGAGCCTTGGAAATCAGTTGCAGTCCCTGGTGGCAAACAGGAATCGAGTGTCCGTGAATCTTCTTCCAGCAGTCAAATACGTTTTTGTTCTTCAATATTTAATTCAAGAACCAAGAATGTTCTCATTAGTCTTATCCTGTGATTGAAACATTCACTACACACAATCCTGACTATTTTCTTATGAATTTCCCACCTTCTGTGGCAACCATTCCCCTGGGGGTTTACTGCAAACCCTTCCATGAGGTTTAAAACAAGAAGGCTCCCACTGGTCCTTTCACATACCACTACCCTATGTACATGACGTGTCCTTCCCTCTGCCAGGGCCCAATCTGGTTCTACCTTCTGCTGGGATTAGAGTCAAATATTTGGGGTGGTGGGGGGCTGGGCCAGTCCCTAAAGCATCATTAAGTTAAAGGAAGGCCTTTAGTCCTGTCAACTGTTCCTGTCCCTGTACCAGATTACTAACCTCTGCTAATTGTCCAATAGTTGCAACATCCACGTGTTAAAGGGCCCAGACACCAGCAACTATCCTTGAGGAAAAGAGTTGTGAGCAGCCACCCAAGTATGTGTTTTGGGTCTCTGATGTAGGGTTGGAAGACAAATCACATCTAAACTTTTTTTCTTTCAGCCAGTACAAAGCATACATTTTCAAGTTAATTTCCCACTAAATGTATAAAAAAAATGACTTTCACTATTTAATTTGATTGTTGAATATAGATGAATAAACACTTTTACTAATTTCCAAAACAGAGATTTAAATTAGTGATTTTAATTTAACTTGGGTCCATTCTTCGAAAATGAATCTTTGCCTATACAGTGAAAAAGCTTTTGAACAAGTGTTCACTGTGGGACATACTATTTGTAATATGTAGCATGCCACATTTTTTTAGCTGGCAAAATCGCTGAGGGAATGTTTAAAGCCTCTTCACTATCTGCGTCCACAAAAACTAGCAATGCATTATTAGACATTTTTATATAAAGATCGCCAATCATGACTGCATTTTGACAGTTAGTGAACTGAGATATAAATATAATCACTGATTTAACCAGCGAAGTATAAGATGAACCTAGGGTGGGACATGCATTTATCAGAAGCAGTAAATGATCATCAGGTTTCTCATCATTATTCCTAATGATCTTCACACATTGAACTAAATTTGATGGGTGCGTATAAGAACTGTAAGCCCAAGTATTGTTAGTACTCAATAAAATTGCTATTCTTCTGCTCAAATGAGCCCTCATAGAGGGTAAATACATATCTCCATTGTTAACTTCATTGGTGTGGCAAGTTTCCAAGGGGATAGGGATAATTAAGTGCACCAGCCAACCAATTCCAGTGTTGAATATCAATATTATTGGACAGCACCCTAATTATTATCCTGGTCTAATATAAATATCCATTTTACCCCCCCATCCTACTGAAACCACAATTGTTTGCCTTTTCCTACAGATCAGCTTTATAGTAGTCATAAACCTGAACATTATCAAAGTATTCTTCATCACTAATTTTCTGCAACCAGCTATTTCTGTTTGTTTTTCCAGAGTGATAGCGAATAGCATTGATAACTCGACTGAGGAAATAATCACAATTTTAGAAAATAAAATTGTCTACTATCTTGGAGTTACAATTGACTCTTGGTCTATTACCCAGAGACAATTGCAAAATTTGAACTGTATGTATATTGCTTCTATGCACTACACTTAGCGATCGGATATCAGACAAACAGTTCAAAATAAATGATGTGTTCAGCGATGCTACCTGATCAATATGATGTAAGTCCTGTCTTTTTATGTGTGGAGACTCTACAGTTGTAAAGATCCCGCTAGTAAAATACTTTTGTAAATAGTAAGCAATCATAAACTTACCCAAAAGTGTAAGTTTATTTTTGTGAATCAGAAAAATGTAGTTGTATATGTGTTGCTTTTTGAACATGAATAGAGAGTAAACTGTTGTCGCACATCAGCAGTTTAGATTTGGAATAAAGTCTTTTGCACACTCTGCAATTCACCACTTTGCTATATGACTCACCACACTAATGGAATAGAGACTATAATTACAGGCTTCTAGGACAAAATCAACATACAATACAAAGTGTCTGGAGAGCAGTGTCAGTCCTACAATAAAGAGGTTAAGCCACACGGCCTTGTTCTGGTCTTGAAAGCAGTCTGGGGCTTCGGTGACACTTCCAGGTGCTTCCAGTTGCGATGCATATTTTATCCAAAAGAGATCATAGGAGCCTAGCATTTGTATGGGTTTCCTAATAAGCTATGGAGGGTCAAGAGGCACTACACTGGTCTGTTATAGTTATCAGGCATCAAGTGTTTTTTTATGCATCCAGACATAAACAAAAAGGTCATTGACAGTCGTGGGGCTTAATGCTGATGCAAAGTATCTGGTGTGTTGTCAAGTTGGCTATATTATTAAGCAACAAGAGGATAACAAGCCAGCCTAATACATATATTGGGAATGATAGAGTAGGGAATAGAATTTGAAACAATATTCCTCACCATTCCAATACATTTATTTTACCTTTCACCCCTGCATTTCCCCATGTATAGGAGAATATTTAAAACATTTGATGGAACTAAAACCTAAAGATGAAGAGCTTATATAAGGAACATTTGGTGTTTCATCCGATCCACATACCTGGTCACACCTTTGTGACATTAAAACTTACACTTGTTTTAGTATAATGATAATATAAATTAAACTGTGTCTTCCAGAAAATAATGTTACTTTAAACTCTCTGTTAATAGATCAAGTGATCCACAAACAAATACATCCTTACCATTTGGTAATTCCATGTGCATGTAGAGCTTATATATGATTTGCAAAGGTGAGGTGATAAGGCTGTGGTGAGAAAAATCCTGATGTTGAAGCTATATATTGATACCTCATGTACTCCATCACTCTGCCTTTTAATTGATGTGCAAATAAAAAATTGTACTTTTGAGCAACTGTTTTTGCACCTAGTGCTCAATTAATACATGATTATGCTTGCATTTTTGGTTGAAAATAAATGCTTACATGATAAATAGTTGTAGTGCTTGTTCAACAATGATTAATGTATGTTATACATTTAAAAAGTGAAAAATAATGTAAGCATTACAGAAATGTTCAACAGTTTGGGACCTTCATTTTATGTATGTAAAAACTGAGAAGCCAGACAGAAAAAAGGAAGTACTGCAATACTAGTGCATATCTTGAGTACATGACCCAACATCGGTGCAGGACTATACAATTTCAATCCAGTGCTAAACTCATGTGAGAGCCTGAGCCTCCTTCCATCTCACTTTCACTTTCCACCTTCAGGATCTCCACAGTCACTTTAATATTAATTATTTCATTGGTCCCAGATTTTAGAGGAGCCCCTAAAGTGTGAACCAGGGTGTCTCACCTGATACTTGTTTTTCCTAAGAGAAATCTTATCCAAAAGTTGGTCTCAGGGAAGTTACAATGCTAGCTTCTTTCATATGACTTCTACACACATTTGGCAGGAGAGAGACAAGTAGAATACCATGCTCTTGATTATAAAAACGTGCACAGTGGTAACTCATCTAATGCATTTGCGATCCAAATTTTAAAATTGTTGTTGATAATTTGATTATCCACTTTTATAAAGGTAGTGCTATTAGTCTGGGCCGATTTCCTTGAAAGGACAAAAAGCAACTTATCATAGAGCATCTAAATTATCAGTGTTTACATTTTAGTTTACATTTAGCTTAACTGGCAGTGTTTTAAGTGGTCAGAGAATGTCCAGGTTCAAAATGTAGGCAAACTAGACTTGCAGAGTAGTTTGAACAACAGAGTGGAAGCTTCGACAGGTCAGACAAGAAGTCGCGTGATACAAATATCAGGTTTAAGCTTACACCTTCATCATGAGTAGTTTCATCAGGCCATATGTTGAAATCCTCAAGCCTAAAAAACTTGGAGGAACGCAGGACCAAAAGTGTGATATTATTTGCAAAATTGGATATGAAACCTGAGGTCAAGCCACGAGGGGGTGGTAGACCAGCACATCTGAAAATATTATATGGTTGTGGAGAGATGAGAATGCTACACATTTGAATGTACATAGCCCCACTCATTGGGTGAGTTTTCATTATGAGGTTGCTCCTATAAATTATAGCCAGCCCCACATCAGACCCAGTGGCATCGACTACAAGTAGAATCTTAAAGGCAGGAGAAATCACCTGATAGATGTTGAGCAATAATGTATCCCTAATCAATGTCTTAGTTGCAAAAAAGAGGTTGAATACATTTTGTCTAGTAAAGTGAGCGATATTGTCAGCATGGTTGTTTCAGGAACTGAAATTGAATAACTTGGCTCTTAGCATACCTGCCATAGGGGCTTTACACAACTTCAAATAATGAAAACTAGATGGCAGTGCCTGACACTTAACTAGTGACTCGTGTAGCTTGCCCAAGGCAACTGAGACACAGGGGCAAAATCATTTAAGGATTCTCTTGAATAGACACTTCTATCTTCTGAATAAAAGCCCAGTATCTCAGACATGTCCAGGTTGCAGATGCGCACAGCTCCTGATGTATACGACTGACACCCCCATTGTGTGAACATGTCCTTGGGTGATTTATAATAGCCCATGGCTACTTGTTACATACTTTAAATGGTCAGGAACACAGCAAAAGATGACTGCGATTGCCAGGGCTGAACTAAGGACAATGTAAGCTTTAAATACAATAACTAAAAGTACCAAGATAAAGAGTGTAACAGTAAAAGGCAGCAAGATTCTTAAAAAAAAGCTTGAGATGCCCTTTCGCCATTTTACACAGGAGCATGGGAAAAAGGCAATTAGATATCGAAGGGCTTGTAGGGGCAATAAATACTGGCAGTGAATCACACTTCAGAAATGGGTTGTCTAGACAGATTTGCTATGAAAAAAATATTGTAACTGAGCGGACATGCAAGAGGGGATTTTATATAGCCGACTGATGCTTGACACATACTTTCAGTGGTCAGAAACACTAGACAATTGAATGTGTGTCAGCAAAAGGTGGCCACCACTACCAGAGACAAGCTGAGGACCACATGAGTGGTTAAAAAAAATTACAGCAATAACCAAGATAAAAAGAAAAACACTTAATAGCAGTAAAAGGGAGAGAACACCACTTTAGATGCCACTTCTCTGTCTCACAGAGGAGTAAGGGAGAGTGGTAATTAGCTATCTAAGGCCTTGTAGAGGTACAGAGACTGTGAAGCGACCTTGAACACTCTGCCAAGTGAATTGGACAGACGAAGAATGTATCTTTGAGATAATGTACCTGGCTAGGCATATAGCAAAACTGTAGCGTTTTTCTCACAGTAAAAATCATTCTAATCATCAATTGAGAAATGATTTGGAAAAGTGTCACTCTTCTCTTTTACCGCATATTTGCTGCTTATCTATTGTGATTGCTACAGGTTAGATCATAATGCACAGTCTGAATCTCATCATCCACAGCATAATCCAACAGTTGGTCGACAACATGCCAACAATAGCGATGACAATTTCTTAACAAACCGTTCATTTCTGATTACTGAAAAAGAGATCAAAAGAATGGTTGCACAGTTATCAATGGGTCACTTTGACTATAGCCATTTAGACAAGGTTTTGCAATATTTAAAAAGGCATAAGGGAAAGAATCAGAAGGTGTAAGAAGGTCTCAGATATCTTCTCATTAAGTTTAGGATGGACAGATCTACTCAATGTCGCTGCCATTACCACTTTTGCATAGGAAGATTCACCATGTTTTTCTGAAGCTTGTGTTGAGAGGGCAAGCTTAACAAAGATTCTTTAGTAGTAAATTAGGTTTCCTCATCAAATTCTTGGTCTAAGAAGGCTCCAATCCAATTCCGAAATTCATTTAGTCAGGGGCGTTCTATCATTATAGCTTTCATGGCCCCTCAGCCATGTGGGATCTGTTATAGTTACAGTTGCACTACTAAAATGAGCAGATATCAAACTATATTAGGATTGGGTCACTCAGGGAGAATTTGACTGGTGGGGGAAATAGCCAGGTTGTTAGAGCTTTTCTGAATTTTAATAGGTTAGCAACTACACGAAGTTCAGTAGGAAATGGGTTCCATTTTGAGGTTGCACCCACGGAAAATGCCCTTCCACCGATTCTCCTGCATTCTACCCTGGGGATCTATGAGAGTGAGATGGAACATGCCTATTAAATGAACAGATAAGGGACTAGGGGGCATATTTACTAGGAAGTGGTGGAGCGCAGCACTAGCCACCTTGGGTTAGGGCTCCGCCACTTCCAAAATGCAGGGCTGCTCGTCTTTACAAGGATACGGTGCAGCCCTGCGTTTCTCCCTGTGCTGGCGCTTATTTGAGCTGCCTAGGGCCAACGCAGACACCCTTGCACCAAGGGTGCCTGCATTGTAGGGGAAGATGTGCAGGAAGGTGCAGTTAATGCAGCACAAATAGAAGTTGTAAAACATCACTTTTTTTAAATTGATTGTTTATGTGCAGGATGGGTCACCTTCCTGCACATAAACAATCAATGGCCTTTTGCTGTTTCTATGTGTGCTGCACAACTCAGCACACATAGAAACAGCAAAAATGAGGAGAAATGAAACATTTCTCCTCGTTGCGCCTGTTTATGACCAGGTTTACCCTGGTCTTAATTTTGACGCTGCCCCATATTTACGCTGCCCTTGTAAATATGGGGCAGCGTCAAAATCAATGGGTGTTGCGGTGGAACATCCACCACAACACCCATTGACAGCCCCTTTCAAGCTGAGTATTTTGTAAAAAGGGGCCTTATTTACAAGGCAGTGTTCAGCCACGTAACGCTGCCTTGTAAATAAGGCAAAGCCCATAGCGCCACTGGAACGTCTAGGTGATAGGCGCTTGTAAATATGCCCCTAGGTTTCTGCTCATTGAGTACTTTATACACAAGACATAACGATTTGAGATCAATTTGTTCTTGAAGAGGAAACTATTGCAACAAGGACATTATGTTTTTAGATGTTGGCAATACTTAGGGGCATATTCACAAGGAGCTATCGCGGAATTAACGGCACTTTATCGCAGCCAAAGTCTTGATAAATTTACCTCCCCATTCACAAGCCGTTGTTAACAGCCCACAGCACCAGTTTACCCGCGATAGCAGCCGCAAAAAACATCGCCACAGAGGACCCCCGCAAATATCGCTAATGAGATGCAGAGTAGGCGTTCCCGTGACAAAAGCCGAGACAACAGCACACCTCAACATTCACAACGACCAGCCACATCCGCGATAAAAACACAAAACAGGCAATAAGGCACGATAGCACCAGGAAATCTACACCTGCTCTGACCTGGTGTAAAGTCGGACGGCAGCCAGCACCACAAAGGGAGCACAGCCCAGGGCCACATCCGAAGGGCAACAGATGCCATGGAGCCACCCATCATGCGGCCCGGACACCCAAGAGGGCCACAACACCCACCTCCACCACCCAAGACCCCAACCCACACCCGGAACACCCCCTCCCCCCCGGACCACCACAGACGCAGCGCAGACAAAGACAGCGGAACCCCAGGAAACGTACCAGCCGCACAGACCCAACATCTGACAATGTCACCTTCCACTACAGGCTGAAAGGGACAACCAACCTATGCATCCTGACCATCATCGCCCAACAGGCCTACGGCAACAACACAGCGGACAACCTACATCCCACCCCACACAAAGCTGATGGCGTGGCTGCACCTGTTGGCCCCTGGGACCCCCCATCCAACACCCGCCAGAGTCGGAGGAGTCTCAAGGCAGCCACATCCAAGTCTCCCACACCTGTCCTGGACATCACCATCACCCTGGCACCCCAGTCCCCATACATACAACACAATGCGCAGGATCCGCTGGAGACCAAGCAAGGACCATACGCCCAAGCAGGACGTACGCACATGTTGGGGGCAATACACAGCACACATGTACCACCTGTGCCCCCTGGTGACACAGCACACAATCACCGCAACAGGAAGCACACCCATGTGAGTATCCCTTTCTTATCCCTTGCACGGTGCCACACCCTCCACACGAGCCGGTCCATTACCCTTCAGGTACTATACAAACGAAACCTTAGTTCCACCACATAATACAAGTTGCTTAAAATGAGCCACATACTGACATTATCCCTCAACTTCTCATAGGTGTCCCTACGATCATAGGTCCTGAAGAGACCCTACACTGCACACAGGGTCAAAATACCGTCGACAAGTTGCATAAACAAACCATTGTTCACCAGCACTGATCACTGTATCTAGCGCTGTACACTGTACATATATATGTATATGGTCGTTTATATGAAGCATTGGAAACCTTGTATATATTTCACATATATGTCACTAATGTTCTTGGTTCTGTTTTTCACTGGGACACCTTTCACTCAGAACTATATGTTCAAATGCACTATTTTGTAACAGTATTCCATTTCAAGGATTATATAAATATTTTTGATTCAAAAACAAATCAGAGGTGTATTTGCTTCCTTCTCTCTCCAATATCACTAAAACCCAATATATTGCCATTGTGCTCATATACATTGAGATTACTTCATTAAGTGTCCACAGGAGCCTTTGTCCTTTGATAATAACCCTGGTGACACAGCACACAATCACCACAACAGGAAGCACACGTCTCACATCAATGTGCAGGCAACAACAGAACACCGTGGAACACCCAACAATGTTGCCTTCAAATACACAGCCAGTGTGCATGTTACCTTCATCCTCCGACAGTCCATCATCACCCAGCGTTCCCCAGATGGCAACAATGGAATAGCACAGCCCCTTGGCAACATACAAATGAACACCCCACACACCTCAACTCCACAACCATGCAACTCACAACGCTGGCAATGCACATGTCACAAAATCACATACAACTGGCACGACAATATACCCACCCACCAGACACGACAGAACAACTTACAATGTCCACATGGGCAAGCCCTGAACATGAGCCAGCAACGGCATGGCACCTCAGCCACATAATAGCCGAATGTGGGGAGAGGTGGCAACCAGGCATGTGTGAAGGATGCAGTAGAACCATGATTGGGAAAGTACACAATGCCAAGAGTGCCACAGATGTGCTGGACACCTCGCAGTATGCAGAACACACCCATATCCATGGCGACATACACCGCTTGTGTATGGAGTGTAGTGGACAGTGGACGCCACCATGTCACCACAGCCAGTGGGGGACCTCGCGGAAATGTTGCCTGTTACGCCCCCCCTAAGCGTCACTGGAGTGGGATGGCCCGGCGTACGCTACGCCAGCGTAGGGGTGTGAATAAAAAGCACGTAGGCCTGGGCGTGGTCCTCTTCTGGAAAGACCCACGTCTCTGCCAGGGCGGCACCTCCCACCCCACCCCGCCACGAGGCCGACGCCGTCCCCGTGTGCGGAGTTGCCTGCGATGCTGTGCGCCTGCCGGACCCCGGCACGCTGGACCACGAACCCGTCAGGCCTGCCCCTGCGCAGCCAGGCCACACTGATCACCTGCCGACACCGGCGTGTGTCAAGGAGGGCCCACCACGTGCCGGCGCAAGCTCCAAGCCCGAGACCTTGGCAGCCACCTCAGATCATCACGGCCTCCACGACACAGGCCCGCTTAATTCCTTTCTCGTTGACGTACTCCACTGCCGCCTTAGGCCCACTCTTCGGACCAGTAGGTCCCATATGTGAAACTGTGTCCTGAGTCATGAATGGCAGTGACCCCAAATCCGGGCCAGCGGCCACAGCACCAGACCCCCCCTGATCAGTGAGGCATAGTTCCATATGGGCATCTTGCGACATGTGGTGCCACTAACCCTGTTCAACGCCAGCCGGCGACACGTGGTGCCACTAACCCTGTTCAACGCCAGCCGGCTACACGTGGTGCCACTGAACCGGAACTACGCAGGCCGGTGGGGCCATCCAACCTATGCCGGCGACACTCGGTGAATGGGCCATGCTGACCGCTGCCTCAGGCCTACACCACGGTCAGGTAGGTCACACATTTGGAACTGAGTCTTGATTACACCATGCCAGTGACCCGATGTCTACTGCAGGGGTGATATTCCCAAACTCTCTGCTATCAGAGAAGCAAACGAATGCATCACAAGCACACAACACGTGACTATGGGCCACTGCTGACCTCTGCCTCCGGCCTACACTGCGGTCCAGTAGGCCACAGAGCCTTGATTTGGCAATGTTGGAGTTCACATCTGTGTACCAGCATCATCGCAGACTGCATCCCCTCACAGCACATGTGCCACTACGTTTGTTCCCCGACATTCATGGACACTCACTGGTCGTACATTGGTGGCGTTTGAGTCTATGGACTAGGGGCTAGTTTTCATCCTCATGTAGCTGATCCCGAATTGTTGGTGCAGACGAGGGTTGCGCTTTCCACTCCTCCATTTGCTGCTTCCAGATGTCATCAGACCTTCCGCATCATGCCCTGGAGGACACCTCCCACTGTCCCCCGAAACCCTCCGCAACATACACCTCGGACATTGATGGGTACCCGCTCAGGTCGCATGGCCCATCTGACTGCACCGCAAGTCACCGTCCCGTGGCTGGGTGCCTGTGCCGGCCACAGTGCATTCGGGGCCACTAACTCTGTGCTGGTCAGGCCTGGGACCCCTTCTTCTGAGACATTGAATGGCCTTTGTAGCGATTGTCTTGAGGTCATCAATGCCATGTGTCCGTGGCCCTGCGCTGTCCGCCTCCTCCGGCCCCAACTGCGGGCCACCAGGGCCCGCACATGGCATCTGGTCTTGACCGGCCCGGACGTCGCATCACCGCAGGAGGCACACGCCACCACCGCAAGGACCACCTTCAACCGCCATCTGCCAGAGTCGAAAGGGTGGTCCTGACAGACCTACGCAGGGGCTCAGACCTGTCGTGGATGCCATCATTGGCCTGATACCCTGCTCAGCACTCCAGGTGCCAGTGATTCAGTGCACCGCAAACCATTGTCAGTTGCTGGTTGAGTTTTGTGCTGTTGTGAGGTTGCGCAGCAATGTCACCTCATGCAGTTGGGAAGACCTTGGATCATGAGGAGGAGGATGTGTCAAGTGTGCGGACGGGAGAATGCACAGACAATGGGAGGGCAGGTGGCAACAGCGCCAAGGCAGGAATGCAGACTGGTGGCGGTAGTCAAGCCACACACCCGGATCTAATACTGAGTATTGCGCTGTGGACTCCGGACGCAACTGTCACCTCAGGCAGTGTGGGAGACCTGGGACGTTGATGATGAAGTTGATGCAGGTGTAACACACCCCACTGCATCTGCATCAGGGCTAAGCCGAAGGGACATAATCCTGGCTATTTCTTCACATGAGCGTGCTCTTCTCTAGTGCCCCTACCTCAGTGCACTGCAACTCACGGGACCTCTAGACTGAATATTGGGTGACCTCTGTCCTTACTCCGGATCCCTCCATGTTACTCTGCATTTGACTCTGTTATGCTGCTGTTTTCTGTTTCCATGACACTGGTGTCCACTTTTCTGGTTGTTGCCAGCACCAAGCACTCCATGCGGGCTGGCTTATACTCACCCGACACACATCCAGCACAGGCGTCACTGTACATGTGGCCCTGCCAATAAAGGGGCCGGGCGCATGTGCCCGTAGCCAGTTCAACATGATATGTGCATGTGTCCCTGTGGTCTTGTTGTATGCATGGAGGCCCTGGGCCCTACGACATTACATTTTGCTGTGTACAGTGGACGCAGCGATGTCACCGCAGGCAGCGGGCTAGAACCTGGACATGTAGCTTTGTCATCACCCACTCAATTCGTATGGGGAGTGGACTGTGCCGTCGTACGCAGAGCCAACGTGGGTGTGTGACTGATATGTGCGTGCCCCTGGGTGTGGTTCTGTACTGGGTATGTGCATTTTCATGTGTCTCTATGGCAGTGTGGGTCTCCTTTGTGGGGTGTGGGTGGTCCCTGAAGGGTATTGGACACCCACGTATGTGTTCTGGTTCGCGTTCCATGGTTTGGGCAACACCCGCACCTGTTGGGCCACCTCCTTTTGGCGTTCTGCCACCTGGCTTTGGGGTGCCATGTGTGGGTGGGTGAAGTATTGTGAGGCAGCCGTGATTGCGGGTGCTTCATGCTGTGTGGTCTGTTGCAGGGTCTGGGTTCTCCTCTGTGTAGCTTGTCTGCCCTGGTCCTGGTGGTGGGTTGTGTGGGATGTCCATGGGCTGCTGTAGGGCGTAGGTGTCGGGGTGTGGTGTTCGTCTCGGGGATCACTGATGGGTTGTCTGTTCTGACCTGCTGGAGGTGTTGTTTGTCCCTCTGCATTGTGAAGGGGAGGTGCATGTGTGGCATTGTGCCCATCACCCCACGTCCCCCCAGTCCTTGTTGGATCCTCACCCTGTTGTTGTTGTGTCAGGTCCTCTCGAGCTGTGTCCGTACTCCCTACTCCTTGCACCGTCTCCACACTGATGACTGTGGCCTGGGTTTCCTCCAGCTCCTCCTGTGGCGCTGAACTGCCACCTCCTGTCACCGTTGCTGCCTTCCTGTTGGCAGCGGGTTTGTACC
Organism: Calotriton arnoldi; assembly: GCA_963921515.1. Classification (NCBI taxonomy): domain Eukaryota; kingdom Metazoa; phylum Chordata; class Amphibia; order Caudata; family Salamandridae; genus Calotriton; species Calotriton arnoldi. The sequence goes on along the minus strand of CAWUFW010002284.1, from coordinate 1,784,489 downwards.
TGGTTTAGGTTGTCACGTCCTGCCGGCGCCTCTTGGCCTCCTGGATTGGCCTCCTAGGCACTCGGACTGCATTCCAGGTGGTCTGCTTGTGGGTCAGTTGCTGGTAGTGTTCTGGCGCCTCCGTGGCCTTGGTCTTGTTTTCCTGTGGTCTGCGCCCCGTCTTCCTCTCCCTTTTCTCCTTGGCCTTCCCCGACCCGGTTGTTCCTTGCTGGTGGTCTGTGGGGGTTGTGTGGTTCGCGTTGCCCTCTGAGCTGGGTCAGGGTGCATCCATGTTGCTACGTGCTTTGGCTTGTTTCTGGTGTGTTGTGTCTGTGGTTTTTATGGCGCAATTTCCCGCCAGACGCGTGGGATTTGCAGTGCCTGAGGCTGCTTTTCGCTACTTTTTGTACCGCGATTGGCCTCATCGCATTGTTTCTCGCGTTCACGTTTCGCATTTTTTCGGCGTGGCGTTGATTTTCACGCTGACATTTGACGCGTTATCTGGTGACTATCGCAAGGTACCGCCTTGTTGTGAATTCCACGTTGACACGGGGATATTTTCCCACGATAGGCTGCGATATTGGAAGATGCGTTACACTACTCTTGCAGTAGTTATCACACGTTCTTGTGAATATTCCCCTTAATTTGTTAAAAAAAAAGTAATTGTTCCAAAGTTGTCCAGGGTCACCCTATTGCCATCTAATGCTTATTTCTCCATCATCCTTCAATTCACATCTATCTAGCTCTAGCAGATTCTCTTTTATTCATGTGTTCCCTCTTCATCATTGTTTTCCTATCTTTATCTTCCTCTTTCTTTCTTCTTTTTCTGCCTTTTTCTCACTCCCATGGGGCAAAGTCTTATACTTAAAAAGAAGTCCAAGGGCTTTTAAACCAGCTCGGGGGTCCTCTTGCAGCCACCATCACTTATCAAGCGCCTCCTGTTGGCACAGGTGCCACAACAGTATGATGGACTTTAGTTCTCATGTGAGGAGATCAAAAGTTTAAATAAAATGTTATTAGACGTGATCAGCATGCACTATTCCAGCAGTGTAACTCATACCCGGAGATCAAAATTGTTGATGAATAGAAAGAGGTTTGTGACTGTGAGAGTAATTGAAATCATTGTCAGGTTAGCTAGGTGTATCACAGTTTGCAGTGCAGAGCAACTATTCTATTAGAACCGACAATTAACATTTATCATTTGCAGGAAGGAAAATCAGCAATTCAGCTTTGTTGCAGGAGTCTTAAATTGCCAGAACCCTTCGGAAACGTTGAGTTTTGTATATTTGCATGACAGTGAATCTGATTAATAGGAATCCTGTGCTTTTGCACAATACATACACTTGCAAAGGCTCCTCAATAATCAGACTGTTTTACATATAACTAATGATGACTCTAATCTGCAGTGCTGTTTTTCTAACAACCAGCGATGAGTCAAAACTCCCACTGGCAAAATACAGACTTTTCTAATATACCAGATACAGGAAAAAGGTTTACATTTAATATAAACGACTGTCGTGTTTGAAAATAAACTAAGTTAATGCTTTATTGATCACTGCTGAAAACACAATGCAATATACTTTGCTACTGGTATGACCACTTACAGGATTCGTCGATACATAATTTTGCAACAGATAGTGAGTTGACAAGCAACTGTATTTGAGGTTAACAATGACATGAACACTCTGCCCTTGGATACAATTCGATTTTTTGCGATTGTCTTCAATATCAGAGGTTAATTTACTAAGGGCCTGCTTTTGCCCGTGTGTCATGCAAAGCAACTCAAGGTAACGCAAGCCCTTAACTGAGATTTAAGAAGCTACACAAAGCCATCTTGATGGCTCTGCGTGCTTTAGTAAATCCAAGCTAATGTAAGGCAGCGCTTATCGCTGCCTTGCGTTACCTAGAGGCAGGGAGGCATTCAAGAGGTGGATTGTGGGCAATCACAGGCATCCATCCATGGATTTTTAGCACATTCCCAGATTTCCAAAGGGTTGTAAACCTGGGAATGCGTCAAAATGGTACAACTCCCAGACCCAGGCATAATGAGGAAAAATATCTTTATTCTCCTCGTTAATTCCTTTTTCTGCATAACACTAAAAAAGGGAAAATGTCTTTAAGGATTGTTATTGTGCAGGATGGCATCCCCTCCTGCGCACAAACAATCCTGCTCGTAATGCAGGCACACTTGTACCATGGTGCGAGGGAGTCTGGGTTGTCGGTAGGCTGCACACAGTGTGCCAGCACAAGGTGGCAGTAGAAATGTGCTGTATGTTTGTAAATATGGCACATTTCTGATGTCTCCCTTTCACCCAACGCAGCGCAGCATGTTGTCTAGCTGTGCTGTGTTGTGTGAAAAGTTACAAAATTAGCAAAGTTAGGTATACAATGATCTGCTTGATTTGCCTATTTGCAAGGGCCATAGGGACATGGGTGGGTCACAGCACGGCCAGGCCAGGCCAGTATATATTTTAAAGTGGCTTTCCCAAATCAGAGTTTCCCTCATGAGAATGTTCTATTTTACCAAATATTTGTAAGCCACAGTAGTATCATCACATGATGGAGTGTGTCTAACAGGCCCCCGTGGCAACATGATTTTGGACTGCTGTTGGTAAGCACATATACTACAATCAAATCATTGACACCATGGTGCCTATATGTGGTGCTGCTAGTGGTGGTAAATAGACATAATATCGAGAAAAAAATATAGAATGGACAGAATATCGAATTCAAAATATAGAATGGACATAATACCGAATGGACATAATATAGTGGTTAATAATATCGAAATGAAGGTAATAATATCGATTTTCAAAATATAGAAGTACATAATATAGGCATTAAAAAATATCGAATTTTTAATAATATCGAATTTTTGTAAGTGCTTAGTATGTTAGTATATGAGTTAAAAATGTATATTATTTTTGTAATGTATGTTTAATATTTTTTAAAGTTACGAAATGTATGTAAAATTATTTTTGCGTAATTTAATTCTGTAGCGGGTTGTGGTTTTATAGGGGAATAGGGTGGGAAGTAATTTAATTATAGTAAATTAAATATTAATTTTTAGGAATTATTAATTATTTTTAATTTAATTTTGCGTTTTAGTTCTGTAGCGGGTTGTGGGTTTATAGGGGAATAGGGTGGGAAGTAATTTAATTGTAATTAAGAAAATATTTATTTTTATTTATTGGTATTGATAATTAATGTATTGTTAATTAATTATTAATTGGTAATTAATTTTTATTAATTGGTAATTAATTTTTATTAATTGATTAATTGATAATTATGTTAATTGTATTAATTTATTATTCGGAGCGGGTTGTGGGTTTATAGGGGAATAGGGTGGGAAGTAATTTAATTGTAATTAAGTAATTATTGAAATTCTTTTTGTGTATTGATTAATTTATTGTTAATTAATTATTAATTGGTAATTTTTTTATTACTTATTACATTTTTGGTATTGGAAATTAATTGGTTGTTGATTAATTATTAATAGGTAATTAATTTTTAATAAATAATATTTATTGGTATTTATAATTAATTAATTATTAAATATTTTGTAATTGGTAATTAATTTTAATTAATTTTTATTGGTATTGATAATTAATTTATTTTTATTTAAATATTAAATCATTACTTTCCCTACTGTTGCACTCACTGGAGTGGGAATAGTAATTTTTACCCCTACGCTATCCAACGCTTGCTCTACTGTTGCAGTCACTGGAGTGGGAATAGTAATTTTTACCCCTACGCTATCCAACGCTTTCCTACTGTTGCACTCACTGGAGTCGGAATAGTAATTTTTACCCCTACGCTATCCAACGCTTTCCCTACTGTTGCACTCTCTGGAGTGGGAATAGTAATTTCTACCCCTACGCTATCCAATGCTTTCCCTACTGTTGCACTTACTGGAGTGGGAATAGTCATTTTTACCCTCCCGCTATCCAACGCTTTACCTACTGTTGCACTCACTGGAGTGGGAATAGTAATTTTTACCCTCCCGCTATCCAACGCTTTCCCTACTGTTGCACTCACTGGAGTGGGAGGAGTCATTTTTACCCTCCCGCTATCCAACGCTTTCCCTACTGTTGCACTCTCTGGAGTGGGAAAAGTAATTTTTACCCCTACGCTATCCAACGCTTTCCCTACTGTTGCACTCACTGGAGTGGGAATAGTAATTTTTACCCCTCCGCTATCCAACGCTTTCCTTACTGTTGCACTCTCTGGAGTGGGAATAGTAATTTTTACCCCTACGCTATCCAACGCTTTCCCTACTGTTTATCCTACGCTAAAAATATTGAATATGTTTTATTAATATTAACTTAATATATATATGTATTTAAAAATGTATGTTTATTTTTTTATAACTTACATTAATTATTTATTAATTTTAAGGTTATTTAAGTATTTTTAAGTATGTTTCAGTTAATTATATTTATTATTTTATTAATTTTACATTACTTTTAATACATTTAAAAAATTCGATATTTTAACAAACTATATTATTTACAACGATATTTTGGATTCGATATTTTTGTACTTACCTGTTTGTAGATAGGAATTCGATATTTTGGCATTCTATATTTTATCCACTATATTTTTGCAGGTCGATATTTTGGCATTCTATATTCTGTCAGTGATCCGCTAGTGGTACTAGCTCAGAGCCTCTGCTGCTGAGCAGCTACAATGCAGCCGGGAACCGTCTGGCAAAGCAGCATTATTCACTTCCTGCCTAGTAGCAGTGGAACTGCCTTTGCATACCCATGCATGTAAGCCTGCTGTTATCCCCATGATAACATATTACAGTGTCCCTGATGCCCTTATTGCTACAAGGTGCACTCTTGTTTCTACATCCTATCCCTGGAAACATGTGGAGGCCTCACCCTCAGCCAAACAAACACCTTGCTGGCGAGCAAGAATAAAGAAAGTTAAATTGAGAGATCTTTGGGGAAATGGGAAGAGGGTAATCATTAGATATCACTGACATAGAGGAGTCAGTTTTATCACAGATGCTGAAGAGAAAGAAAGGGTGAGGTCTGGATAAATGAAAGGGATTGACTGTATATAAGGCTAGGAGAAAACAGGAGACTGTTGACTTTGACAGAATAGCATGTCTGTTCATGAAGGCTTCCTTTTTTCTCAGGATGCTGTACTGTATCTGGGAGCTCTCCCAGGGCTACCTGTTGTGAATGGATGCCCACTGGCTCTTGTGAGGCTGGCAGCATGTACAGGATGTGCTCTGGAACACACTCCCAGGTAATTTAATCGGGGAGGGGGTGGCATCCAACTCCTGCAGTGTATATGTGCTCTACTTGTGAACTACATGATGGAATAAATATGGCATGCCTCCTTCAGCGGAAAAGTGTTGCAGCACTTGTGCACTGTACAGTCATATTTTACATATCTCTCAGCATCTATTGTTGTCCTTCACTGCAGAAGGGCTGCACTTTGAAGGGGCAGTCGAGCACTTTAGAGAACAGGTGCTGAGGCTCGCAGTGAGACTGAGAGCACTGCCGCAAATGTGACTGCAGATGGAGGAGGAGATGCTACTGAGGGTGGGGTCTGAAAGCGAAGGCAGGGCATATTTCCACAGTGCCAAAAGCCTCATTGTTCAAGATTCGGTGTATTTCCCAGTCCAGGGTTTTGTTCTCTGAATTCTTATGTTTATAGTCCTCTGTATTTTATTAAACATTCAAGTCTACGAGTTAATAGAAAAACGGGTTTGCATGCACTGCTCTTTCCTGTATCAGGGGGACCCTGAGAACTAGGGAGTGCTTAAGTGCTGCAGTTAGTGGCTGATTTATATAGCCTCGAAGGCATCAACATTTATATCAAAGTGCTATATTATTTTCAGAAACTGCACATAGTCGGGCCTCAAACAACAGAGCTATCCCTGGTGTAGAATGACCACCATTGAGTGCATATAGCGGAACCATATCTCCTGCTCGCCAGAATACAGTGATATATCATATGATACAGAACTTAAAGCCGTGCAAAGGACAACAGAGCTATGACTCAGACTAGATAGAATTTACAAGTTTAGGTCTCAAAAAGATTTATTTTCCTCAGGTGATACAGAGCTTACAAGCTCAGGACTTAGGAAGCACATATATCCTACAGGCTAAGGCATCAGATAACAGAGCTATTTCTCAAATTACATATATTTAACATTCAAGGTCTTAGACATTAGAGCTGTTATTCAGGTTACACTTTTCTTATTGCATGACTGCTTTAGCTGATTAAGCATAACATAGGTCTATCAGGATCGCAGCAAGTACATGTAAGGAGCTGCGGACCCTTCACTGTGCATTTCATGCTCACTCACCACCCTATCCGTTTTCTGATGGACTCTACTACAGGAATTTTCAGTATTCAGGTTTCACCTGGGGAATTGTATTTTCTTGTATTAGTTTAATTATGCAGCAATTCTGGTTCTTGGTTATTGCAGTATTGTCAAAACCACTGGATTTATGCAGCAGTGCACGGTCAACTAATGTGGCATCGAAATTATGCGGTACATTATAAGATCAAAAACAAATTGTGAGACACATTTTATGAAATTATTTTTTAGCTATTTTAATTTTTTAACACACTGATACAAAATGCATACGAGTGCCATACAAAATACATAAATATGTTTCGATGGAAAACTGTACTCTCTCAGCAGATACTGTTTAAAATACTGTTCGCTAATCAAGCTAAGGGACAGTGGCGGCTCCTTGAGGGAGTGCTGCGGGGCGGTGGGGGGGGGTAGTAAGCTCCGGAATACGGCTGAACGGAGTTGAGTAAATAAATAAATAAATAAAACAAATTACATTGCTCGCTGCATCGTCGATTTGGCGCTGCAGCACGCAATGTAATTCGTTTTTATTTATTTATTTATTTACTCAACTCCGTTCGGCCGTATTCCGGAGTTTACTACTCCCACCCTGCCCTCCCCCGCAGCACTGCCTCGATGAGCCGCCACTGCAAAGGGACACTATTTTATTAACACTGACCGCTCTATCTCCCAAGTACAAAATGTGCAAAACACATACAGTGTTGCTTTAATTTTGTCTTCATGTAAACGCTCTCTGTAAGAAAATGTGGGCATCATTAATTATGATCATCCCGATTCTATGCAGTAACCTATCTTGAGATTAACTAGTATCCGTAAAGTAGGGCCTTTAAGAAACCGTCCTATATAACTTTATTGTACATTTTATGTTTATTTTTATGCACCTTGTTATGAAGCACATTCGAATTCAAGACACTGAGCTTTAAAAAGAGATGCACCGTGTCTGTAATTCTTCCAGAACTCTTGTTCTCTACTTTGGAAACAGTGTCCATGATGTAAACATCAATATGGGTGAATACCAAAAGAAAACATTTTAAAGAAATCATTTGTTCCTCCCTATTTCATTTAGGTTTTTAAGATTTTGTATCCTGCTGCAGACAAATGCTGTTCCTATGGATACTAATAGGGAATGTTCTAGCAAAATTGTCATCGCTTCAAATAGCTGAATATAAAGCAACCAACTTCTGAAAGGTGACCTGTTAACTTTTACATAGTGCCAAGTGCAATGCTGACTACTTGTGGCACAAGTTTGAAACTTTAAACTGTATGAGATAAAAGTACATTTATAGCAGATGGTGGAATATGTAGTACGTGAGGTGATCTAATATTTTTTTCCAATAACCCCGGTTAATGTTAAGCATTTATCACTCACTGACCTCTCCCTTACTTTTTCTGCTTCTCTCTTTTCCCTTTCTTTCACTCGTTTTCTTCCCCCGACTCTCTCACTAAACACTGCAGACTGCCCCTTTGTCTGCAAGAATCAGGTGCGCTCCAGTATCCAGCCTTGCAAAGGGAATGTGCCACGGCAGCCTAGAGCTTCCACTACCTTTCCATACAACACACTCCTGTCCTACCACACAGATAGCAGTAGTCTATGTACCCTTTCCAGATGCAGTGACAATGAGCCGCTCCTGGACCTCAGTCAATATATACTCTTAATATGTTATGGATCCCAGCTGTTACTACCAATGCCCAACCAACCTTTCACCGCCTCCTCCCCTTTAAACATGGAGGAGTTTCTGCAGCATTAATCCTCCATCAATTTCATACCAGAAGGGCAGACATTCCATTTCTAAAGGAGGAAATTGGTGCTCAGAACCTTTTGCGCATAATTACAGTGTCAGTCAGAAAGCCTCCGACCGCTGGTCAGAGGCTTTCTGACCGACATAGTAGGTTTAAAGTCCGACTGCCGTATTATGATGATGGCAGTCAGAGTTTAAACTGTCCAGGAAATCTGACACAGTTCTGACAGGCTCAAGGAGCCTGTCCTCCGGTCGGAAAGACCTCATAATCCCTTAAGGATGGCATTTCCGCCATCAAGATTATGATGTCGGTTTCCAACAGCCAATCCATGTCGGCCTTTCTGACATGGGAAGGCTGTAAGAAACTGACTTTGGGGGCCCCTAGAGGGCCCCCTTACCCCCTGGCCCTCCACATTTGGCCCTGGGTAAACATCCCTGCACCATGTGGCAGGCACCGTCAGTTGCCTGCCACACGGTGCAGGAATGTTTGGAACATCCATTTTTCTAGGGGAGCTTATCCTGCAGGCGTTTTTCACCTGCCGCACAAGCTCCCATAGAAACATTGATGTTTCCGACCACACTGTGAGCGGTCGCAACCAAATGATGCGGTCAGAACCGCCGACCTGATCTTAGTCGGCTCCCATTCCGCAGCGGTGACGTCCGCCTGATATCGTAATCAGGGCCTTAAAGTTAAGCAAACCGCCTCAAAGCTGACATCCTTTGCATGGTTTCCCCCAACGTTTTGCCTTCCATCCTCCTGTTTTTGTACAGAATATTTGCATGGTAGCAGATAAAATGCCACCCTAACCCATTAACACTTCCTTCCATGGACTTTTCAATGTTTCAAAATGTTATGCCTCAGTGCATTGATTAACATCAGAATTTCTATGCTTTTGTTGTTTTCTATGGATATATTTGGAATTGGAATCATAACATTTTGACCTCTATGACCAACCTACTCATTTTTCTTAGTGAATTGCTGAAACTTTACATTTCCTTTCAGCGTGAAACTTTACATATAATTTACAATGCACTGTTCTCTGAGGACTGGCTTGCTAATGTGGTCTTTCTTCTAATGGTGAGATAAGCAACACTTAAATAGAAAGTTTGTTTCTGTTGACTGGACTCCTGGGCATACAATGCATGGCCAGTTTCCTACAATATTTTTATTAATGTGATGAAACAAATGTCAAAAATATATGTTCTGGAGAAAGAATTTTAGCCCTGAGAAAATAAAATTTTTACCACATGTGACTAACTAACTAAGGGCATCATTATGCTGGTGGGCGGTCGGACCGCTGACCGCTATTGCGGCGGCCAGGAGACTGCCGACAAGTATGTGGGCAGTCCGACCGCCGTATTACGATGCAACCACCAGGCTGTCGGTTGCAAACTCATCGGGGGCATGCTGTGGCCCATATAAAGGGCTACAGCACATGCCAACTCCCTACAGCACATCATGCAAGTCTGTGCACCGTGGGCCATGCACCATGTCGTGTACATGTGCCCTCAGGCCTTTTCAGTGGCCCACAATAGATGGGGGCCCTGTTTGGGGCCCCAATATCCCTTTCTGACAACCTTTTATGGCGGTGTTCCCGCCATGAAAAGGCTGCCGGAAAGGGATATTGTAATCCTGATGGCGGTGCCTGCCTTGGCCCCGCCGCCATACTAGGACGATGCTCTGCCCGCCAGCCATTGGGATCTCTGATCCTGGCGGAGGCAGCGGTCTTTCGTCCGACCGCTGTGGGTCCGACTGTCAGCATCGTAGTGCAGCAGTCGGACCGAAGGGATGTCGGTGGTCGGACCGCCCGACAACAAAATCAGGACATACATGTTAAAGAGAAATTCATGTTTAAATGGGGTTCATAAATTCTATTATTTTGCAAGAAAGACTATATCATGGAGTGCATATTCAGTTGCCAAAACTCGGAAAGTAGGGGTGCTTGCAACAGATGTGAGAGAGCATTTAATGGCCCAGAATAAACATAAAGTAAAAAAAAAATCAAAACTGTGCAATAACGTCCATGCAATAGACACCATGCAAGATTTTTTTTTAAAGTGTTATTCTAATGAAATTCCCCCCCAAAAAAACGTGTGAAAACATGCAGATGGTTGTTTCCATTTAATTTAAGCAGTGATTTGTGAATTAACAATGTGAAGTCTAGCTACATAAACAACATCTTTGGGACCTTTTCACAAATCTCAGGTTACAAGTGAAGATCTCCCCACAGGTATATCTACACCTACACCTACTCAAAATCACAAAATCACAATTTCCATGTGTAGATGTACACCCATATGTAGACATATGAGACTCCATCCCCTTAAAAGAAGGGATGGAGACTTCTATGACTGAATGAATGACTGAAAAGTTACTATTATCTTTTCACCTGTTAGTGGAGATATTCACCAACAGGTGTAGAGCTCCCTATTGAAAGTAATAGGGGTTTTAGGAAAATTCGTTTTAAATTAAAAAAATACAATATATTTATTATTTAAATAAAAATATTAAAACTAATTTTCCTAGCACATATTTACCTAGTACTACCACAAAAACAAAGGGCAGCACATTTACACTAAAAAGTAACCTACTAATAAATTATAACTTAATTGAGTTCTCTTTTTAGTTAAATTATTTTTAATTAAATGAAATTAAATGTTCATCTTCTTTCATCCAGTACTTACAGTATCATTTTTGTTGAATATGTCACAATATTGGATACAAGCTCTATGTTAATTAAATTGTATTTTTTAAATAACTTGCATTATATTATATTAATATATTATTATGAATATTAAAAGAGTAATATGTGTTTAAATATTTATTTTATAAAATATTAAATAGCAAACAAACAAAATGTAAATGATGTTTAATTTAAAATGCTATTTAATTTATTTTATTTTATATGTGTGCCAATGTGTTAGTGTTATAGTGTGCCCTCTATTGATTTCAGTGGGGGGGTGCTGCAGTGCAGGTGGCTGGCCATATGTGGTGCTTGACTTACTTCAAGGCTAAGCTAGAGTACATTTGAGCCTATTTTGTCAGTAGTAGACTTGAATGTGCATTTTGCTAATTGTATTTGTTGCACTCTTATATGGGTGTTTGTTTTATATCAGCATGCCCTTCCCTAAATCCCACTTTTAATTTCCCTTAACTCCAGCAATTTTGTAGTCCTGATTCCATATTTTCCAACCACTCCACCTTGTCCCTACCACATTTACTACTAAATCCCATCCCTACATATACCCACTTGGGCAGAGATTTCAGTACTAAAAAGACAGGAGAGGTGATGGGGGAGATCTTGTTCCAAAGATCTTTGAATTGCATTTAGGAGTACGTAAATCAGCACTATTATACGTACTTCAAAATAGCTTTTGTGCATAGGGCCATAACATTCACCTTGCCCAAAATGAACATCTGCACTCCATTTGGTCTTCAGAATGGACCTTAATAAATAGCACCACTGTTCAGGGAGTCCAGCAGATCACCAAAATGTGAATGTGAATATTTCACATTGATCACCCGAGCAGATCGGATCAAATAAAATCATAGACACAGTGAACACATATGCAAAGAAGGCCAAATAAAAGCAAACTGAAAATGAGTCCAAACATTATCCTTATCTAACCATCCTGCATCATCATAATTCCTGACAGAGAAACTGATGGCTGTTCCGCTGCAAGGATTGATGATGTGAAGAACCAAGCAGCTATTTGAAGTTAGAGTGAACATTCTGATAAAAAGTTAGATTACAAGAAAACAAAACAAAATTTCATGAAGTAACAGACTTTATAAGCAGCTCAAGACAAAAGAGCGGATCAAGGCTTGTCAACAATTTATATAAATTGTTGCATGTTTCTTTTTTCTGTAAAAGAGTACTTCTTGTTAAGGGAAAGGCGGCACACAGAAAGTCTTGGTTGAGTGTCTGTGACATTCTGCCCAAGTCCCCAGAGGGGGAAAAACGTGCAAAGTGATCAGAAATCGAAAGAGTTACATAACGTAACAAAGATAGTAAGCAGGAACTAGCGAGAGTGAGATAAAGGGGCAGCAGTGTGAGGGAGCCGATTAATGAGACATGAGGTGAATTCCAGACTATGCAACTTTGGTATTTGGCACAGGCTTCTGAGTAGAGCTTTGAGCACTGGTACTCAATCTTCTACAAATTAAACATTGACAGGAAGAATTTTTTCTGCATGTTTTTGCATCTACTAACATTAATCCTAACAGGTTACCTAGTTGAATCTGGGTTCCTGGTGCATGAACACAAACGCCAATAAAATGTTGTGAGTGTTTGCCTTTTTACATTTATTCTTCATAACATCAACCCTGCTTCCTTACTTAGGAAAAATGCCATGAATATCATGTTTTCTGAGCTTACAGGTTAGTAAATTGATCTAAGAGAAATTAATGTATTTTTTCGGAAGCAAAGTTCTAAGCAGCAGATATTCTGCAAATTGAAAAATGAAAGAATATTGCATGCTCAGAAAATTAGCCATTACCCTTTCACCTACGGAGCAAAAGATGAAGTCCACACTTGAGTAACTGAAGAAACTCTAATGGGTACAAGAGACCATCATTAAACGTGTTTGAAGATTCAAGACTAATTCCTTTTTGTACAACTGTGAGCTTTCTCGAACTTGTCCTCGACCTTCAAGGATGTAAAAAAAAATTGCTTCTCACATATAAAAAAAATGTAGCAGTAGGCTTAATGCAGGAAAAACTGAAACTACTTCTTCACGACAGAACACGGGATTCGCTCAAAATCGTTCAAGCTAAGCATCATATCCCCTTGGGTTGTTATTAAAGATCTTGAAATATGACAACTCTAAATTAAATGAACTATATAAACAAACGATAAAGTAAAACCATTGCAAGTTCTTTTCAAACAGAGGATAGAGTGAAAATTAATGGCCTAATTTTGTACAGTAGTGTGCTTAAAAACACATCGTTTTTGGACTTCTGTGGTTATGAATTCGTAATCCTGGGAGTCTTAAGTTAATTAGCACAATAAAGTAGCTGTTTTTTTGTCTACCAACAGCTTCTCGGCTGATCCATTGATTATTTACTAAACTCTAAAGGAACAAACCATGCTGAGCATTATCTGGCCTGGCCATTTTATATTTAATTATGAAAAAATTATGTGCTAGTTACCAGAGAAGATCTCTGGGTCCCAATTAAAGGTATGGATGCTTCTATTTATAAAGCGCGTCCTTTTTTCTTTTAATTTGACAAGAAAGCACTTGGAGTCTGTATCAAATTTATTAATTCAACTCAACTCGGGTAGGGTTATAAAGCTAACACTTCGGTTGGATCCATCAGGTGTCCCCATTAGCTGATTCGTCGACAAAGTGAGAAATTCTGAAGAAAAGAGGTTTTCTGCACCGGAGGATGTGTTTTTTACTAACTCAAATTCGTTTAGGAGCGAGCCGACAGGAGCGATGAGCAATCTTTATGAAATAATAGGCAGGTGAGAATCTCAGACCCCATCACGACTTTAATAAAATAAGCTGGAGAAACAGTTTCTTTAGGGACAGCAGAAGAGACTTAACTCATTACTGCAGCACCATGAAGCGAATAGTGGAATATGAATATATGTGCTTCTTAAAATGTGAAGGGCAGAGAAGAACTGCAGAGATCACCAACAATACGGACAGTAAACACGTAATTTTTATTAAAATATGTAATACACATAAGCACTTGGTTGAACAATGCATTTAGAGACACAATCCTCAGGATCGTATCAATACCACGTGACGCATTATAAAATATGTAAACACACAAAAAGTACTTAGCACTTGTTATTTTTTTATTTTTTTTATGTCTGTAGGTGAGTAGTTCAAATCAGACCACTGGGCGAGCACCATCACGTAAAACGCACCTGTGTGTGGCAAATGGAAACTGGATCCGGGCAATAATTTTTCATCAGCCCTGGGTAATTTTAACGTGACGTGCACAAGCATGAATGTATTTTTAAACTGCCAAGAATATTTTTGTCATCATTTAAAAAAAAAAAAAAAAATTGATGCTCACAAATAGTTTTACCATTGGCCTGTAACTACATGTGATAATGTTTTTTATATATTTTCCGATTATTAAGATGTTTTAATTGCAATGATTTTTGTTAATCAAGCAATAAAGACTTTATTCATTCATGTGTGCGAAGTGTCCAATGCAGAAACAACATTCTGGTCAAGTTGTTTGGTTCCAATATGGCTTCACATTGCAGAGCACTGTCATGAAAACACATACTTGTGATATGATTTACACAATCTGGCTGCGATTGCCATGTTCAAGAGAGAATCTAGAGACGTGATGATGTTGTTAAGAAGATGGTTCACTGTCATTAGAAATCATAATCAAGTAGTGAAGCTTCTTTGTATCTCTAATTTGAGAAACCTTCGTATGACAGTCACGAGACAATTTTTGGAATATTCTTAAATTATTTCATAGCAATAAGGGACCAGAGATTTCTAACTATGGGCGTATTTAATTGCTTTATGTGAAAACAGACAGCAAAAGGGGACTCAAATAGGGATTTTGCGGCGATATGCAGAGGAAACATAGGATGAGTAGTGTTTTTCTTCAAAATATCAATCACCTTAAACAGAGCACACCTAGACATACCAATTGTTTGCTGGAACATCCAGATGCTTTTTGCACAAGAGAACGGGAAATATATGCAGAAATCAACATCTGATGAAGGTGCGACTCCATTTATAGCAACTGCAGGCAACCAGAAATGTGCTATATTTGTCAGCTCATTTTAAATGCACATGTTCAGTCGGTATAGTTACTTCTCATTTCCATATGAAATGCAGGAATATCAAACAATCTTTTCCTAATGGCACAGATTACACCTCTTTGAAGCACAGACCTTTTTGTACAAAGTTTGCATTACATAAAAGAATGCAGTATTTTTTGTTCTCTAAGTATGCACTTTAACATTTTTTTTTTTTTGTTTAATAATTTTTATTGAATTTTTAGAGAGAGAAAACATTATCAAACAAATGAACACTTTACAAATATGATATAACCATAATATATGGAAAAAACGTGTGTGAATGGTTTAAGAAAAAGAGAAAAGAAAAAGGAAGAAAAGAAAAAAGAAAGAAAAAAAAGAGAAAAGGAAAGGAAAGAGCAAGGCACAAAATATGAAATAAATATATAAAAAGGAAAGAGAAAAAATATGAAAATATTAAGATACCAACTAAGATGCATCTGAGGAGAGGAAGGAAGTGAAAGGTAACCACAGTAGATCAGATTTAATTTTCTGAGATAAGGAAAGAGCAGAAACATTAGCAATTCTGTGTTCATCACAAATATAATTCCACCATGTTAACGAAGATAGTTTAGAATTATCTTTCCAGCAAGACAAAATTACTTTAAATGCTAGGGCAATAAAAAGATCCAGCAACAAAGAATTAGGAGAAGAAACATCAAAAGCCGGTGAGGCAGTACCCAAAAAAACATTTTGCACTAATAATAGAATATTACATTGAAATATTCTCATGCATTTAGACCAAATAGATTGCCAAAATTTAAATACATTAGGACATTCATATAATTGGTGAATCAAGGTCCCAGTGGACTTAGAACATGACCAACAAAGGGAAGAGGAGGACGGGGAAAACTTGGATATACATACAGGAGTAATGAGAGCTCTACTGTAAATAAAATATAGAGATTGAGTGATGCGGGCAGCACCAGAGGTTCTAAATAATTTAAGCCAAAATTTATCCCATGAGGGAATAGGAAGAGATACGGATAATTCTACTTCCCAAAGTAATTCCGTATGTGATTTAGAACGTGCAGGAACAGGTGTCAACAGCATCTTATAAATAGAAGCAGCTTTAGGTCTGTGGTTATGAGCAATACTATAAATGGGAGTGGTTGGGATAAGTGAAGGAGAAGTTAGGGGAAATTATTAATTGTTAAATGCACTTTAACATTTTTAATGTTATATCAATGACAATTCTGCATCACACTACATAGGAAGAACAGAGGTGCTTCTTTTCAACTGGGAGGAAGTTAGAGAAGCTATTTTGCCTGTACCATATTGGAAAGCTCCAGGCCCGGATTGAGTTCACAGAGATCTTTCCGAAGCTCATGTGGATCTCTGCGCCCATATTATCACCCAACATCTGAACGCGGCAGCTCGCAGCCAAATTCCATCCTACTGGCAAAAATCAGTAATTGTTCCAATATACAAAAAAGGAAATAGAACCGATCCAGCCTGTTATAGGCCTGTCTCTTTAGTGGATGCAGAAGTTAAAGTTATCGGGCGCGTTCTGCTGAATAGGCTGACAGCGTGGGCGAGGAGCATAGCATACTGTCAGATATTCAGTATAGTTTTAGACCAGGACGTGGGATGATTGAACAAAACTTGATTCTTTATCTATTAATTAACAAGGACAGTACAGTTAAGAAAGGCTCCATCCATCTGGCATTCATGGACCTCAGCATGGCCTTTGACATGGTCAACAGATCGAAGCTCCAGGCCGTGCTGGAGTCCTTGGAGGTGGATTATGCACTCGTCACTTTCCTGCACTATTTGCACATAGGGCTCGAGGCCTCTGTAAGATTTGACGCCAATGGGGAGTGCACTTCGCGCTTTAAGTTGACCTGGGGAGTACATCAGGATTGCATTTTAGCACCTTTGCCTTTTATTTTATATTTTAACCAATTAGAGTCTTTTTTACTGGAACAGTGCAAGGATGTCCCCAAGGTTGGTGACAGACTTGTACCAGCCCTGATATATGCGGCTGATACTGTCCTTATAGTGCGTACGGCTAATGGCCTTCAGCGCTTGCTAGACCGATTTTTTGTATTTATGGATAGTCTGGGCCTGAAAACCAATTTTTCCAAATCATACACCATGGTCCTCAGCTCAATAAAATCTAAATTAAAACGCTACTTGATTAAAGGCCATCAAATCGATAGGGCCAAAACATTTTGTTATCTGGGCTTGCTACTAGATACCAAATTGAATTGGCAATTTCTGCTTAATGTTCATGTACAGTCTTTTAACAGAGCATCATTTAGTATTGAGTTCTCCAGGCGGCTCAGCCACTCCTATATTATTAAATTATTGATCTTTACATAGCGAAATGTATATCGACATCGAGCTCCAGGTTGTGAGATCTGAGGATACAAGGCATGTAATACAATTCAGATGGTGGAAAATAAATTCTTGAGAAAGGTTTTGAGGCTCCTACGGAGATTGCGCATGAGGAACTGGGGGTTGGCTATATCTCTGATTTTATGCAAGTCCGCCCATTATTACTGTGGCTCTCAGTCAGTTGCGGCTCCTGGAGGGAGTTCCGCCGGGCGGTGATGTGGGGCGGGAGAGGGGCAGGGTGGGGGGTAGTAAAAACTGGAATCCGGCCGAACGGAGGTAAGTTAGCAAATAAATAAATAAAACGAATTTCGTAGCGCGCACTGCATCGCATTTGGCGATGCAGCGCCTGCCCCTCCCCCACCCCACGTCACCGCCCGGCGGAACTCCCTCTAGGAGCCGCTACTGCTCTCAGTTTGGTTTAAGGGGGAACTAGCTTTTATTACAAGGATCTTAAGAGACTGCCTGGGCCTGGACCACGTACTACACATTCTTTGGTTGAATTATATTAAATGTACTTTGAGTGACCTTGGCAGAACCGATGTATTCTCAGACCCAAGCATTATTACTAAAGCAGATATTCTTTGGATCAAACAAGCTTTTCTCTGTAAAGTCCAGGGATAAAGGGTGGTGAGTGTGTTATCAAAAAGTTCCCTTGTGCACTATTTTATGATTAAATTCACAAATCTCAATGATTTATACCTGATGATTGGCATGCCTGCTCACCACAGATGACTTTTGACTTATTTCCGTCTGAATCTGTTTACCCAGTTCTTACTGGGTTGGAAAAGTCCTCTGAGCCCCCGCTTTTAACTTGTGTCTCAGCTGCTATATTTGGTACCTTGCACATTGTTTTTATAAGTCCTAGATAACATTTTAAGTTTATTCATCATTTATTACTGTCAATGAATTTTACACAAGTTGGACCGCTTTATTGTGTTTACAATTTTTAGACACACTTACTGTTTGGTTTTATGTATCATGGTTTTTAGCAGGGGTGTTTCATTCACACGCATGAGATGTTTTGATGTACGATTTGTTTACTTGTTTGGACTGATCATTTTCCTTGTTTGTACCACTGTTTTTAGGTACTTTTATCATTTGTTTAATTCAAATCGAATAAAGTGATTAGTGACTGACTATGTAGACATGATATAACACCGTAGGATAAATTCAAATATAAAAAGGGGAAATATTCCAATTTCAGTGTTCTTTTCCCAGAGAATTCCCATACTGTTCTGTAGAACGTCTCCTTTCACAATAAATGTTATAATTGATCGGCATTTCATAACCGTTGTTCTAATATAAATTGCAATGATTATTAAAATCTGTTCATTAAGTCTCAAACAGTACCAGTAGAGCAGGGTCAGGTATGGGCGGCAGAAACTTTAGAATTTTTTAAGCCGATTTTGATAAATTAATTTGAACCTTCTAACCTCAGTTGCAACCGCAGCATACAGTCAAGTCAACTGTGTGAAAAAGTTTTTCCTGCAGCCACCAGTCAGTGAGACTTGCAGCCATTTAAAAAGAGCATCAAATAACTGCATCCAAACTTCACTGTACTGCTTCGGCAATTCCACTTCAAGCTAACCATCTTTTTAAAAATAGCAAACGATTGCTGAAGATTTGGTCAGTTGCCTGAATACGTTTTGGAAAGCGCAATATGCAAATTTTTGTCTTGAATCCAAGTTGGATATTTATATTGTTTTTGCTGCTACAATAACAGTAGCTATTAATTAACTCTTCTTTCCCATCTCTGCAGCTTTCTTCTTAAACAATATTCTATTTTTAATGTTTGCTTCGGTATATATTGTTATCAAACCCAACCTACCTCTTTTTATTGGAGATCAGATACACCTTTCTGTCTTACTCGTTTCTGACTTTTGTCTGTTTCAATCTATGTGGTCCAAGAAGTCTGATTATCTCCCAACAACCTGTAGTTCAACCATGTTTCAGGTACTGATTTACAATTGTACCTCAAGTCAGACAAAACTCATCCTACAAGATCGAGTAAAGACCCATACCTAAAAGAAGTGTAACAATGCATATTTTAAATGTACTCTGCAAAGCACAATAGTAAACTTTGCACATTATTATCAAGTGCCTCACAGTAGCCAGTTTTACATAGGCAACCTTGTTCTTTATGCACCATTTTTAAACTAGGGCTGCACATACCATTATCACAATGATCACAGACCCCTCAACGTGATCTAACAACAACAGTTAACGTGTGTGCAGAGGAGTGTACATGCATCAAATGCTTATCACATATCATATATATCCATATTACGCCCATTACACACACTCATTGATTGCCCTTGAGTCCCTACATTGGTAGGAGAGATCTCAAAGTACATGACCCACATGGAAGCGTTGAGGGCCCCTAAGGATACTGTGCTCTCTAGTCCAGACAGTATGAGCCTTTACAGTTATGACAGTCTGTGTGCCTGAGAAGACTGGCCTCTTATTTTAAGGGTTCTGAAGGTGCCCCTAAGGGTCCAGAAGTTGTAATGTTTTACGTTCATATTATGATCTTTGTGAGTAATGTGGTGGTGCAATAAATGGTCATCACCTTCTGTATGGAACATATTTAGGATGTGCCACAAGCTAATCACAGTTTGTGTATATTCAATGCTAATATAATCACACACATAGGTGTGCAGTTTCCTCATTTGCCCAAGACCAACTCTTGTCCATGCACTCATGTTGCAAGGGCAAGAGTGTATTCTTGTTACACATTAAGGGTCCTGAGATCCTTTGGTAATAAAGTAACCTGCAGAATTGAAAATTGGCTGGTTGATTGTTTGCACAGGCATACAGTTAACTTTCAACTTGGGTATAAACATTACAAACATTTACTTGTAGATACATTTAATGCTAAGTAAAGTAGATCTTCCTGGCAAGCTGGGGCAACTGTGGTCAAAGACTGTCATGAATGTTGTGCCTACACTCTCACAAAGCCCATGACAAAGGGATATCATATCCTTAAAGTATATTTTTCTCAATCTCTGTAAGTGAAGACAAAGCTCAAGATGACCTCTTGGAAAGATCTTAGGGTAAGGAAAAAAATACACTTAAAATAATAAATATTGTAAACTAGAATTCAAAATATTTGAGGAAAGTCAGCCCTCTATCAAAATTATTTTTCAACTATTTCATTAAAGAAAAACAGAGAAAAATAAATGTAACCACTTTTAACTAAGGGATAGAGCAACTGGTCTTATTAAACTCAATGGAACTCAGTGTTATTCAAAGGGGATTAATGAAAAAGTTAGAACAATGGTTAATTGTTGTTATGATTTGTTTTATTAGGAACCCCCACGTGTTGTTTTTTCCAGACTACACTCTTGTAGTCCAACAGAAATGTACCTTCTACTTAGACATCAAGAGGAAGCTCAATGGAAAAGGGCATTAAGTACGCACTCCACGTTTGGGCAAAAACTTAAAATTATGCCAGAGGGAAAGACTTAGGGGCACATGCATCAAGCTAAGGAATTGCGATTCCTTAATAGTGATTTTTAAGGAATCGCTTTTAAGGAATCGCAATTCCTTATGCATGTAGGTTTCGCTAAAATATTAGCGATTCCTACACATTCCCTAATAGCGAATCGCTATTAGGGAATGCTTTCTCATTCATTTCTATGGGCCTAGAGGCCCATCGGAATGAATGGGAAAGCATTTGCAATTTGTGATTACCAAATAGGTAATTGCAAATTGCAAATGCAATTTCAAGGGTGCTAGGGGGCCACAAGGACCCCCTGATGCACCCACAAACACGGTATGTGTGCACATGTGGCGCACACACATGCCCTAAGGGCATGTGTATGCGCCACATGGCACTTCGAAAAATGCAATTTTGTGCATTTTTATAAGGAATTGCAAATTACCATCAACTTGAAGTTGATGGTAATTTGCGATTCCTTAAAGCAAAGTCGCATTCTGAAAATGCTTCTTGCATTGCATTTAGGGAATCGCAAATTGCGATTCCCTAACTGCATTCGCAAAATAGGTAATCGCAAAAATTGCGATTACCTATTTTGCAAATGCATTTTGGGTTGATGCATCCCGAAAGGCTTTTTACCTGTTGCAAATGGGCTGATTCTGCGAATCGGGGCGTTTGCGACCGGTAAAAAGCTTGATGCATGTGCCTCTTATTTCTTTACAGAGCCAAAGGCCACCTGGGACTGGGTGGAGTGTGATGTCCCAGCATCCCAACATTCAGAATGCACTGTTCACCTCAGCACAAAATGTGGAGCCCACCGGGCCACTAAGGGCTGAGATAACAAAGGCGATCAATAACCTCTACCATGGCTTCAACTGAGCAAGCTCATACCAGCAACAAAAAAGCCCTAGCCACAGCTACCACCTTCACAGATTCTGCTCCGCTGCCTACAGAAACCTCCTCATCAGATGAAGGCAAACTCTCCTCATTGCGAGGCCTGCTGGAGTGTCCTACCTAATCTATATTGATTAGCCCTGAGACTGCAGACAATCTACTGTGACCTCAGGGGTGCATTTGACTAGTTGATGGCTGTAATTCAGCGGTGATTATAGCATCTTCGGATCCTGAGGAGACCCCCCTCCTTGCCTCATCCCAAGGGCTGCTTCCGTCTGATGCCTCTGTCCCACTGGTGGACTCTTCTCTCCCATGAAATTAAAGCTTGATCATCAGGAGGGCGGAGTTCTTGACTCTGCCCCTGGGTCCCTGGGCTCTGTTTATCCCACCTGTCACACCCAGCTAACAATTCTTAGGTGGCACTAACTTTGGAGCCTTCCCTCCGCTTTCTTGCCTTGCTCCTACTCCTCTAGCCGTGAACCTGATAAAGTTCAACTCCCAGGTTGGGCATATATCTCTTTGATTTCTGCCCATTTTTTCTTACCTTATTACTCCCTCCACTTTTCCATGTCACTATCTTTTGCATCCTAGTAGCATTCTCCCTAAAATTTCACAGTTTACAATAATGGCATTCAGAGGGCTATCCTCGAGGACAGTACATATCCCCCAATGTATAAACCTTTACCAGTGAGGCTGATCACCTATAACTTAATCACTTGGGACATTAGGGGATGCACACACCGGTCCACCGTCACAAGAGACATTCCTTCTGTAACTGAAGGGGGACCCACATCTCTTTCCTACAAGAGACTCAGCACTGATTTGCCACATGGTACTCCACCTTCTCTAGAGGGGCAGCTATATGGATCTGTGCTGGAGTCCCTTTTTCTGTCCACTCAACTAAGATTGATCCTGATGGAAGATAGGTTCTGGTAGAGGGTTCCTTAGACAGCCTCACCTCCAGGTTTCAGTTTGGTTTCAAATGTTTGCCATGTTAGTTTAGTTTCTCTTTATTTGTTTATCCTGATAAACATTTGCATTTTGGATACATTTCTTCCAAATTTGATGTGAACAGAAAACTTAGTCCAAATATAATTTTTGTACTGAGCTTATAAATGTACCATATAAAAAAGGGCGAATAATGGTTCTGTGAGAAAAAAATGATGTTTTCATTACCGCTGAGGACAGAGTAGAGCTGGGTAGTGAACACACATGGTAAGATAGGCATTGTAGGCACTGTAAACAGAGTTACTATGTGCAAACTCACTACATCAACTTACATTGACACAAAGTGTTAGAGTTGAAGGTTAAAGTGAGTATAGGTATTTGGATGATGCAGTGGTATTGATGTAGTGGCTGAGTTAATTTAATGGTAGGTCTTGTTAGCGATACATATGTAGTGGCAGGTTGATTCGTTTGATGTGATAATAGCTGAGCTTTTAACATGCTACCTTCGACATAAGCCATTTCTATGGAACAAGGCTGCATCTGATGAGGGCTCCACAAACTCAAAAAGTTTTACCAGGTGGCTGTGATCAATCAATCAATCATTTATAAAGCACTGCAAATCACCTGTGAGGGTCTCAAGGCTCTGGATTTGCTAGCTGCTGCATGGTGATCTGTTCATTCGAATTGCCAGGAGCAGGTTGTTCCAAGCTTTGGCGGCCAGATGTGAGTAAGAGCTTCTTTCACTGTTGACTCGGCACATCCGTGGGTTGTCTGTGAGGAAGAGGGAAGCAGATCATAGGTTTCTGGTCTGTTGGTGGAAGGTCATCCATTTGCTGGACCTTTGTTGTGCAGTGCTTTGTATGCGTGGGTCAGCATCTTAAACTGGCATCTCTTCTGGATCTGGAGCCAGTGTAGCTTCTTGATGTGGGATGAGATGTTAGTCCATCAGGGGAGGATGAGAATGAGTCTTGCTGGTGAGTTTTGTATTGTATGTAGTCCCTTCAGGAGGTGTAAGGTGATTCCTACGTAGGGTGTGATCCCATAGTCCAGCCAGCTGGTGACGAGGGCCTGCATGACGATCCTTCTGGTATTGACTGTGAGCCACCTGAAGATCTTGCGGTGCATGCGTAGGGTGTGGAAGCAGGTGGAAGAGAATGAGTTTACCTGTTTCTTCATGGACAGCTTGCCTTCCAAGATGATGTCAAGGATGCGGGTATGGTCTGTTGGGGGGGAGAGCTCCGCAGGCCACCATGCGTTGTTCAATGGGGAGTTGTTGTTCCCAAAGAGGAGCACTGCCGTCTTATCCATGTTGAGCTTGAGACAGTCACCCTTCATCCAGTCGGCAACACTCATCATACATCTGTGGAAGTTGGCTTTTGTGGTTGAGGGGTCTTCTGGCAGTGAGAGGATGTGCTGGGTATTGTCGGCATAGGAGATGATGTTCAGTCCATGACAGTGTTGGCCAGGGGGGTCATGTAGGTGTTGAAGAGGGTGAGGCTGAGGGACGATCCTTGGGGGACGCTGCCGATGACATTTGGGATCCGAGGTGAACGGTGGGAGATGGATTCTCTGAGTTCTTCTGGTGAGGTATGAGGCGATACATTTGAGGGTGTCTTCTGGAATTTTGATGTGGTGGAGTCTGTTGATCAAGATGTGATGGGAGACGGTGTTGAAGGTGTCTGACAGATCCAGGAGGATGAGGGTTGCCATTTCTCTGCTGTCCAGGAGGGCCCTGATGTCATCGGTGGCTGTGATGAGGGATGTTTCGGTGCTGTGGTTTACTTGAAATCCAGATTGAGAGAGGTCCAGGAAGTTGTTGTGTTCCAGGTGTTTGATGAGTTGCTGGTTGATTGCCTTCTCAAGAACCTTTGCTGGAAAGGGGAGCAGGGAGATGGGCAAGTAGTTCTGCAGTTCTTCTGGGTTGATGGGTGGTTCCTTTAGGATGAGCCCATCTTCAGCATGTTTCCAGTCCTCAGGGAAGCAGGGTGAGGTGATGTAGGTGTTCAGGACTTTCTTGAGCTCATTGACAATCGTCTTGCTCCTGAGATAAAAAATGTAGTGGGGGCAGGGTTCTGTGGGTGCTCCTGAGTGCATGGAATTCATGATGAAGATTGTGGCTTGAGTTGTGAGAGGGTCCCAGTGAGTGAGCAGGTATACAAGGTTGTGTTCGTGGGTGTGAGCAGACTGATACTTTCAATAACAGGGGTTTGGGCTTGAAGGTTTCGTAGATGACTGAGATCTTGTTATGGAAGAAGTCCGTCATGATATCACACAGTTCTTGGGAGGAGGTGATGTCGTGCTCAGCAGCTACGGGGTTTGAGAACTCCTTCACAATGGTGAAGAGCTCCTTTCTGCAGTTTGTGCTTGCTTCTATGCAGTCTGCTAGGGTGTTCTTCTTTCTATGTTTCTTTCAGGAGGCAGTGGTACTGGTTGCATGCTGCCTTGAAGGTGGTATGGTCTCTTGTCTCTTAGCTGGTGTGCCACTTCCTTTTTAGTCAGTGGCAGTTGCATTTCATGAATATCAGCTCCACGGTGAACCAGCTGGCTCTTTTTGTGGGTCCATTGGATTTGGCTGGCTTTGCGGGGGTGATTGTGTCAGTGCATTCTGTTATTCACTGAGAGAAATTCTTCACAGCCTGCTCTGAGTTGGATGTTGTGTCTGGGAGGTGGGAGTCGGGAGAGTTGTTCCACTGATCTTCTGATATCTTTTTCCAGTGTCTGCACGTGAAGCTGTAGGGCACGATGCCAGTGTGGTAGGTCATCAGATGATGAAGTGGACACTGTAATGGTGAGTCCAGGTGAGTTGTGTGACATAGTTGTATTTGACTCTCTTGCTGGATGTGAAAATGGAGTTGAACATGTGGCCTGCGATATGGGTAGGGTCAGTTACAAATTGCTGGAGGACGATGTTGCTCATGCTTTACAAGAGGTTGTTTGTGTTGTTGAGGCTGGGGTCGTCAAGGTGGACGTTAAGATCACCTAGGAAGATATGGCACTTGGAGTCGAGGGTGACTGGAGTGAAGAGGTCAGGGACGCTGGGGCATGGTCCTGATAGTCTGTGGGTGAGGATGCATCTGATGGTGCTTTTTACATCTGATCTGGAGTTGGAAGTTGAGATGTTCCATTATCAGGGTTGAGTTATCTAGGGAGGTTGTGTAGCAGATGGTGTCCTTGTAAATGATGGCAATTCCACATCCAGGTTTGTTGGGTCAGTCTCGGTGTGTTATCTTGTAGCCTTTGGGGTGACGATGGCGATGTCTGGTGCGGAGGCGGGGTTCAGCCAGGTCTCTGTGATGAAGATGACATCCGGGGTAAGGGATGAGATTGTGTCCCAAATCCCAATGGTGTGTTTTCCGAGCAGTCGTGCATTGAGTAGAATGCACTGGAACTGTTCCGTGCCAGTCTCTTTCAACGTGGTGGATGCAGTCGTGTTTGCAAAGTCTCCAGTGTTGTTGGTTGCTTTAGTGCTGCAGGTGAAGTGGCAGTGCTGGCAGGAGAAAATTCATCTGTTAGTGTTTGGGGATGTGCATCAGCAATAGTTGTTGTTGATGCTTGTGGAGATCCAGGGCTTGCAGTTCTGCGACAGTATGGGTGTGTGGTGTGGAAGAGCTAGGACTCATGGCTCTGGGCGTGGTCCAGGCACAGACAGGCACATATGGGCTTGCCTTTGGCGCACCCGCTGCATGTGTCTTCTTTGCCGCTGTGCTGCGACCTCCATAAGTAGGTCCTAGGCTGTGGGCAGGGCTCTGCTAGCGGCAGGAGGGACAAATTTAGAAAGAAAACTGCAGGAAGGCGAGTGGATGTGAACATAATCCGAAGGAAAACAACACAAAAGGCAGGCACAGTGGCAAACAACAACAATGGCAAAACAGCACTAATACAGTGTAAATACAGTGCACAATATAATGGCAGGATCGAAGACACAGCAGTGACGGAGAGCTGGCACATGGACCTGCTTCTGAAGCCACGCTGTGGCCTCCATAAGTAGGTACTAGGCAGTGGGAAGAGCTCTGATAGTGGTGGGAAACAGGAGGGAAAAACATGGAAACCAAAAAACGGTGGGAAGGCAAATGGGCGGAGTGGTGGTGAAATTAAACAGAACAACAGAAAGGCAGGCACAACAGCAAACAACAACAATGGCAAAAACAGCACTAATACAGTGTAAATACAATGCACAACTCAATGGCAGGAGCGAAGTTGCAGCAGCGACGGGGACTGTTGGAAATGGCCCTCTCTGAAGGGGTCACCCCAAACTTTTGCCTTCCTCCTCCTCTTTTTGCTGATTTTTTTTTGATGGCTTTAGGACTCTGAGCACTTTACCACTTCTTACCAGTCCTACAGTGTATGTGCTTCTCCCCTACACATGATGACATTGGTGTACACCTGTTTGGCATATTTGTTGTACTGGTAAATCCCTTGTAAAGCGGTATACCGTATACCCAGGGCCTGTGCTTCAAATGCTACTAGTGGGCTGCAGCACTGATTGTGCCACCCAGAGAAGTAGCCCTTCAAACCTGTCTCATGCCTGCCATTGCACGACCTGTGTGTGTGTGCAGTTTACTGCCACTGCAACATGGCATTTAAAAGTACTTGCCAAGTCCCAAACACCCCTTTTATTACATATCAATCACCCCTAAGGGCAGGGTACTATGTAAGTAAAAGGTAGGACATGTACCTGGATTTTTTGAATGTCCTGGTAGTAACAAACAGCCTATTTAATTTTTCACTACTGTGAGACCTACCCCGCTCATAGGGTAGCATTAGGAATTCCTTAATAATCTTTTAAGCTGTAATTCCTGATCAGAGGGGAGTAGCTTTTTGATGTTTCATATGTTTGGAATTGTACTGGTAAACCCTACTTACTGGTGAAGCTGGATTTAACTTTACTATTTTATAAATAAAGAAAGAAAGTGGCAAACACACCAAGATGATGGACAGAATGGTGACACTTTTCAGCCACTCACCCCCTGTCACAGAACTTATTTAATCCATTGTTCTTTTGCTCACTATGCTACCCCAGTTAGGACCCAGCCATATGCAAATCAGTCTTGACCCTGTTCCTCATGGGAACAGTCCAGCCCGAACTGCCAGACCAGGTCCTCCTTGGACCAGAAACAAGCATCCTGGGACCAGGCTTGGGGTTTCACCCCTCATCAGCCAGGCTAAATTGACTCCAGTGGCACTGCGAGCAAGGGACCCACGCTGCCCATACACTTGGCCACTTAGTTTGAACATAGCAAACACACCAAGAAGATGTACGGAGTGCTAAAACGTTTCAACCACTCACCCCCAGTCACAGATCTGGGTTTAATCCATTGTTCTTTTGCTCCCTATGCCACCCCAGGTTGGACCCAGCCATATGCAAATCAATCTTGACCATCTTCCTCGTGGGAACAGTCCAGACCGAACTGCCAGACCAGGTCCTCCTTGGACCAGAAACAAGCATCCTGGGACCAGGCTTGGGGTTTCACCCCTCATCAGCCAGGCTAAATTGACTCCAGTGGCACTGCGAGCAAGGGACCCACGCTGCCCATACACTTGGCCACTTAGTTTGAACATAGCAAACACACCAAGAAGATGGACGGAGTGCTAAAACGTTTCAACCACTCACCCCCAGTCACAGATCTGGGTTTAATCCATTGTTCTTTTGCTCCCTATGCCACCCCAGGTTGGACCCAGCCATATGCAAATCAATCTTGACCATCTTCCTCGTGGGAACAGTCCAGACCGAACTGCCGGGCAAGGTCCTTCCTGGACCAGAAACAACCATCCTGGGACTGGTTTCGGGGTTTCACCCCTCATCAGCCAGGCTAGCTTGAATCCAGTGGCACAGCGAGCAAGAGACCCACGTCTGGGCATACCTTTGGCCACTTAGGGCGAACGTAGCAAATACACCAAGATTATGGACAGAGTGCTGAAACTTTTCAACCACTCACCCCCAGTCACAGATCTGGGTTTAATCCATTGTCTTTTGCTGACTATGCCACCCCGGTTTGGACCCAGCCATATGCAAATCAGTCTTGACCCTGTTCCTTATGGTAACAGTCCAGCCCAAACTGCCAGGTCAGGTCCTCCATGGAGCAGAAGCAAGCATCCTGGGACAGGTTTCAGGGTTTCATCCCTCATGAGCCAAGCTAGCTTGAATCCAGTGCCACAGCGAGCAAGGAAATCATGTCTGGGCATACACTTGGCCACTTAGGGCGAACTTTGCAAACACACTAAGATGATGGACGGAGTGCCACTAGCAAGCCAATGCAGAGCACAAGGTCCTCAGTTGTTCTGGGTATCTTTTCTTGATTAGAGTTGCTAATATATTTCTCCCTCAAACAGGTTATTGTGGCAGTCCCAAGCTACACAACCTTGGTTATCGCTCGAAGAAACATAAGAAAGGGAATGTTGAAAGGTAAACGTGCTGATCATCATGGCACAGTAACATAGGTTGTTGTAATTGTGTATTTTCCAAACTGGTGCAGAGGCTTGTGCCAAAACATCTGATGGGTCTTCAGAATGTTTTTATCTTTTAAGGCTGTGGAGCTTAAGCACTGGTAGTACTAAACAATTTGTGCAGAAATCAATTGTCTAGAAACATTGGATCCTTCTGATCAGGCAGGATTTTTCAGACTGTGTTATGAAGATGCCCATTATAACCTTGATCAGTGTATGTCAATATTTCTTGCTCTTCTCATGTACACAGTGGGGCAGATCGAGCAACACTTTGCACCCATACAGAGTTCCAAAAGTGACAAACCAGAGAAAGTGATGATATATATAAGAAAGCGGATTATAGAAAGTAGCCCTTCACCAATAATAGCATTAACTTCTCAGGCAGAACCCCAAAAATCACTACTTTAACCTTAGCTCAGCCCTTTGTAGATATGGCACAGAACAGACAGGCTTAACCTAGGGCAAAGTGTAAAATATTTATGCAGGACCAAAACAATAACACAGTCAAAACATCAAACAATAAAAATACAAGCACATTTTTAAAAATGAAGTAAAATCTAATAAATACAATTACACCAAATGACAAAAATCCAATATGGGGAACTGAAGATATGAGTTTTTAAATTTATAAGTGAAAATAACACCACAAGCTGCTACGTGCAAAGGATAGGGCAGCCCGTCAATATGGGCTGAGAGGCCACCTGAATAAAGGTCAGCCTGACAGACGCCCTTCTTGTTCAGGTCAGGCAGCCAATAGCTAGGCATGTGCTAAAGGCGCTTCCTCCTGGTTGCCTGACCTGAATTTTGCCAGGCTGAGGATTTCACACCCCTGTGGGCATGACCTACAGAGCCGAGCAAAAGTGCCTCAAGGCCCTCCCCCTCGTGATGAGTGGGGTGTCACTGATTAACTCAAACCTGCTGCTTCAGTTTTAAGCCCTTAAGTGCCCAGGCCCAAGTGTCAATCAGTGACACCTCGTCACAGAGTGGGGTGGGGTCAGCAGTCTCGCAAACCCCATCACATTTTGTGACGAGTAAGGGACTGCAGCCTTTTCTCATTGGCTGGCCTTATTGACTTAATTACATGATTAAGTCATGAAACATCACCTGACACTGAAAAACTAAGACAAAAGTAGAGGCAGCAATCCTGACAACTTACTGCTCTCATCT
This sequence comes from Calotriton arnoldi, assembly GCA_963921515.1. Classification (NCBI taxonomy): domain Eukaryota; kingdom Metazoa; phylum Chordata; class Amphibia; order Caudata; family Salamandridae; genus Calotriton; species Calotriton arnoldi. The sequence continues at coordinate 1,754,417 of CAWUFW010002284.1, read as the reverse complement.
CATTCTAACCAACCCTCTAGTATTCTGCTCAAACTTTCTTTACACTAGCATTACTTACAACGCCACTTAATGTGTGGCCCAACTGTGGCACAGTGGTGGCTAACTTTCAAGTATGAGTGCATTATTTGTAATTTCATAACAATGTTTTGCATTTTGTAAGTTCGCTTTTTGTTTGCAGTTTATGTAGTTGTATGCCTTGTATTGTATTGCTAACATTCTTTGCATGCTTTGCTGTATGATTAACCACGTGAAAACATACATATGTTTTTGAATCTCAAGATATACATGGTGCTTTCATTTTACTCTGGGTATTGTGTGACCTAAATAATCTATGCTATATAATTTATTTACTATCAACAGCATCAAGAAAAGTAACACCCTTATATAGCCAGTGCTAAAAAAAAAGCAGTATATACATTGCAATAAATATTTTGGTGACTTCACAGCGGCGGGTTAAGGTAATTACTCCATTAATATCATACTTTGGGGCATATTTACAATGAAGTAGCTGAGCGTGTCGTTAGCCTTCTTGGCTTAACGACACGCTACGCTACTTCTGAAACGCAGGGCTGCACCATATTTACAAGAATATGGCGCAACCCTGCGTTTCTGCCTGCGCTGGCTCTAAATTTAGAAGCCTAGCGCCAACACGGGCATCCTTGCACCTTAGTGCAATGGTGTCTGCGTTGAGGGGAAGATTGTTTATGAGTAGGAAAGTCCCCCTTCCTGCCCAAAAACAATCTTTAAATGCCGTTTTGTAACTTCTGTAACTTCTATATGTGCTGCTTAATGCAGCACACATAGAAGTTGCAAAACAGCATTTTTTAAAATGATTGTTTATGTGCAGGAAGGGGAGCCTTCCTGCACATAAACAATCATAGGCAGTTTGCTGTTTCTATGTGTGCTGCACAAGGCAGCACACATGGAAACAGCAAAAATGAGGAGGAATAATGCATTTCTCCTCATTTCACCTATTTAAGACCAGGTTTTCCCTGGTCTTAATTTTGGTGCTGCCTCCTATTTACACGGCTCTTGTAATTAGGGGGAAGCGTCAAAATCAATGGGTGTTGCGGTGGAACGCCCACCACACCATCCATTGCCCTCCCCTTTCATGCTAAACAGAGCGTGAAAGGGTGCCTTATTTACAAGGCAGCGTTAAGCCATGTTAAGTGGCTTAAAGCTGCCTTGTAAATAAGGTGAGGCCCCTATCGCCATCACAATGTCACTGAAAGTGGCGTTGTGGTGGCGATAGGGGCTTGTAAATATGCCCCACAGTGTTATGTGCCCAATGCTCGAGTGCTGAAACACGTTTCACCTGAATTAAAGAGGTTAGTTTGTACTATGCTATCATTCCTGCGTACAGTACAAGGTTACTGTGAAATCCAAACGAAGTGCGATCAAAAAGGGCAAGAAGATCACAGGGAACGATGTTTATCTTCAAGGAAGCTTTATTAAGCTTAACAGCAATTGACCTCAGCCACAGCTCACACCGCCGGTGCCCGCCGTCTCCACGCAGGGAGCTCGACTTCGAACCTTTGGTGCGGCAACATTCTAAAGCATGTCAAAGAGGCTAGGAACAATAAGACCAAAAGGGGAGGGGTGCGGCACAGGGAAAGTCATCCCCCCAAACAGACGATACCACACATTCCCCTCCTCTACAATTAAAACAGAAGTGAATTAGCAAGCTAAAGAACAGGTAAACTCAGAATTACTTATCCACATACTGTTCCAAATATTTAGGCTGACAGGAAACCCTACCACTCAACTTTCGGTGACTGTTGGTCTTCCCAGCAGCTGTTGACTCACAAGCCATGGCAGAACCTGGCTTGCCTGACTCCACACCTTTTGGCGTGTCCACATGCGCTGTGGGAACTGTGCATCTTACCACTCTGCCTAGATTCCAGATTCGCACATCCTGAGTCTTGCCAGCATTTCTGAACAGTTTAACAACTCTTGTGGGTTCAGTGAACTCTGACCAGCTCGGTCTCCCTGTCAGAGCTCTGATCTTAACTAGGTCACCTACTTTGAATCAAATCTCTTTTACTGCGTGGGTTTTGTCAAACCTCCTCTTTCTATCCGCCATGGCCTCTCTCTCCCTGTCCCTCCATGGTGTCTCTTTGGTTAGAGTGGTCCACCCCTTGTACCATTTCATCCACCCTGGTACCAACCTGGAGTTGGGTGTTCTAGCTCTCAATAGCTCAAATGGTGTCATGCCCGTGGTTTGATGGGGAGTTAACCTGTAGGCCTCTAGACGTTTGACAACCTCGTCTTTCCAGCTCAACCCACTGGCCTTAGCTAACTGGATGCTTTCTTTGATGGTCTTGTTAAATCTTTCAACCATCCCGTTGCTCTCAGGATGGTAGAGAGCACACAACTTGTGTTTGATACCATTGCACTCTAGGAATTCCCTCATTTCTTTAGAGCAGAGCTGTACTCCATTATCTGTCAGAATGCTGCTGGGTAAGCCCTCACGAAGGAACACCTCCAGTAGAAACTCGATGACTGACTTAGTTGTGATTTCTGACACAACCTTTACCTCAGGTCACTTGGAGTATAGATACATGGGAGCAATGCAGCCAGCGGTGAGTGCGCGGGGGCCCTCCCCTCCGTGAAGAAGTACAGCACTCGCTTCCCCCCTTCCCGGGGCGGGCGCCGGCGGCTCCTTGATCTCCCCACAAGGCAAATTTGGAGGACTTTGCAGGGTTGGGGGCAGAGTGCCGATCTGGACCCGGTGCCCCCGGCCCGTTTGGCAAGCCCGTAATGCCATCCCCTGGAGGCCCTGGCAAGGCATCGACTGGGCAGCGACATCTCCCTACCCCACCCAGGCCTAAGGAGGTGAGAGGACCCGGTCGGCACATCTAGAATCAGTTCAGCAGCGGCAGGCGGGCTGGGCGGCTGGGAGCAACAAGAATACCCGGAGCCCCCCCCCCCCTTTTTTTAATTTTTTTTTTACAACCAAGCCAGAGCCTCAATGGCGGGGCTGGCCCCCGAGGTCTGGGTACAAGCATAGAGCTCAGAGACTGTGTTCTCTGGGCCTACCATTTCACGAAGAGCGGCAGAGGGGGTGAGTAGGACTGAGTGGTCCCCAACAGGGTGCAGCAACCGTCCGGCGCCCAAACCAGTGCAGTGCTCTAAGGAAAGCACGGTTGCACCGAGAGTGATGAGGTTTTCTCTCCTCCACCCCCCCCAACCCCCTGCCTGACCCTACAATGGCGGCTGAAAGACATCATTGAGGAGTTTCCGCCTGTGACAGTCCAGGAGACTCCTGAAGAAGCGGCGTGAATACCCTAGGGGCCCCTGAGAAAACAAAGGGGAAAGAAAAAGGGGACTGGCCGAATGGAACACCAGGGACAGAATCTCTTGCCTGACCCCAAGTTGGCCGCCACAGTGGTTCTTTACCACGATGAGCTACAACTCTCACATTGGTGAGAAGACCCACAGGCTTACTCCGAACGGAACACCAGGGGCATCATTTGTTTGCTGACTGTTGCACTGTACCCGCCATTCACGGCGTTCGGTCCCGAGATGCTGCCGGCACCTGCCTGACTCTAAAATAGTGGCCGCAATTTCCCCATCCGTACCTCGTCTGCACTCACCCAGAGATGGAGGACGAGGCGGACGGCGCCTCCCAGTAACACCGGGACTGATGCCTTCTAAGGAACTATGACGATGCCCTACGGGCTGAAACTATAACTGTTTGTACTTACCGCGGAGCCCGAGTACCCTTGGCCGCTGCCCGGTGGAGCTGTCCTTTGCAGCTATAGTGGAGTCTGGCTCTGGGTCACCCCCTCGGCCGTCACCTACCCAGCCGGACATCGGACATTGGTTCTCACGGGTCTTCACGGTTTTATCTGTCTCTCTCCTTGACTGCTTTGACTGCTTTGCTCCCCCTGGAGTACTTTCCCCCTTCAGATCTACCTGACTCTGTCTGCTTTCCTCTCCCCTGTTTACCTTTCCCCCACAACCTTCCTTTCCCATTATGACGTGTGTCTTGGATATGCTATGCGCTAATATCTTATATTATTGTGTAAGCTCACGTTTTTCTCCTAAGCATTTACTGGTAACTGTAACTGTAACTGATGTAACTATGTAACAATGTTTCTGAAACAATGTCCTATCTCATGTAAAGCGCTCTGATACCTCCGGATCTAGCCAGCGCTATATAAAACTTTTCAAATAAATAAAAAATAAAAATCCATGAGTACTAGTATGTATGGAGTGCGGGTTTCTCCTGTTAGCGGTCCTACTATATCTAAAGCTACATCAGCCCACGGACCTTCCACCAGTGACCTGCAGTGCATGGGAGGAGTGTGTTGTTTGAGTATCTTATCACTGGCGGAGCATGGTACACACTCTCTTATTTTCCTCTCTATTTCCAAATCCATATTTGGCCACCAATAGTCCAGGCATAATCTCTGCTTAGTTTTGGTAATGCCCAGGTGGCCCTCATGAGCCAAATTAACCAGAACCTCTCTCAAGTTTCTTGGAGGAACTAACTTTGTACCCCGGAAAAGACACTTGTCCATGACAGAAAGCTCATCTCTGACCATCCAGTATGGCCTGAGAGACTCTTCCCTCTTGTCTAGATCAGACCAGCCACCCTTGGTCTTCTCACATACTCTTTGAAGAAGCACATCAGCACTCAAATCCTCCTTCCATCGCTCTTCATCCACCGCCCCTTGAGTGATGATGCACACATTCTCACTCCTCATCTCATAGTCCTCCTCACCTTGCCTGTTTTCATCCTTTATCCCTACAGGAATTTCCTCTACAAGCCACGAGAGACAGTCAGTGGCTAAATTTCTCACCCCTGGTACATATTCGACCCTAAAGGTGTATTCTTGTAAGCTCACTACCCACCTCCTGATCCTGCTCGAGATGGCATCCAACCCTTTCTTGGTAAAGACAAGGGGTTTATGGTCTGTCCTTACGTCGAACTTAGTCCCCCACACAAAATCTCTGAATTTGTTAGTGGCCCAATGTACAGCAAGAGCCTCTTTCTCGATCACCGAGTAGTTGTACTCTGCTTGGCGTAGAGAACGAGAGGCGAACGCTATGGTATCTTCCCCCATTTCACCTTCTTGGGTTAGAACCGCATCCAACCCTTTAGAGCTAGCGTCAGTAGAAAGGATAGTCCTCCTACAGGGAACAAAAGCTTTGAGATTGGGTGCCTCAGCCAGAGCTTTCTTAGTGTCATCGAACTCCCTTTGGCATGCCTCACTCCAGACGAACATTACTCCTTTCCTGAGAAGATTACGAATCTGAAAGGTACGTCTGCCAAAATTCTGAACAAACTTACTGTAAAATTCAATCATACCCATAAAGGATTTGATCTCCTCTTTGCTTCTGGGAGTTGTTAGATTAAGAATGGTGTTTTGCAAATCTGTCTTGGGAAGTATCCCTTCCGCCGTTACCTTATGACCCAGGAATTCTATCTCAGAACACCCAATCCTACATTTCTCCCTCTTCACGGTAAGGCCTTGCTCAAGGAATCTCCCTACGACTTGTCTGAGCCTACATTCATGCTGTGTGTTGTCTTCTCCAAAGATCAGAACATCATCCTGGTAGCATAGAACTCCTGGAATCCCTTTTAGAAGGTTGCTCCTGATCCTTTGGAAGAGAGCTGCGGCCGAAACAAGTCCAAACTGCATACGTTTGAATTTGTAGGCCCCCATAGGTGTGACAAACGCCGTGAGGTCTTGTGACTCTGGGTGCAGCCTGACTTGATAATAGGCTGATGTTAGGTCCAGAGTGGAAAAGACCTTGGCACCAGCTAGTCTGCTCATCATTTGAGAGATGTTGGGAAGGGGAAACTTGTCTACAATCACCTCTCTGTTTAGCGCCCTAAGGTCTATGCATAAGCGCACCGCCCCATCTCCTTTCTTATCTGCTACTATGGGTGCCAACCACTCCGTGGTCTCCACTGGCTCGATCACTCCTAAACAACACAGTTTCTCCAATTCTTCTCTCACAGGTTCCTGCATGGAAATGGGCAGACTTCTGACCTTGGCCGACACTGGTTTTGTGTTCTCCTTGACTCTGATTTTGTGCGCATAGTTCTTAAGACAGCCCAACCGTTCTGAGAACACCTCTTTGAACTCATCTTCAATTCCCACACATGTTTTGCCCACCTCTTGTACCAAAATTTGCGGGTTCTTATTAGGATTAAGATAGATACCCAGATCCTTCTGCGCTTGCCACCCCAGAATGTTGTCTCCTTTGCTTGCACGTAGACCTTGGTCACAGCCACTCTGTCCTTATAGCCAACCGTGCCCCAAAAGAAACCTCTCATACGTATGGGTTGACCACCATAGCCCCCCGGCCTGACATCCATTCTTTGGAGTTTCAATTTGCCTCTTGACACCTTCTAAAATTCTTCTGCGGAAATAATGGTCAGTTTGGAGCAAGAGTCAAACATGGCTTCAATTTCAGTCTCTTCAATAGCTATGAAGTCTTTCGGGTTGCTCGCAGCCCCACTCTCAACTTGCAACACAATTTCATCACAGACTCGTGTTGTGTCATCTCTATTGCTTCTTTTGTAGTTAGCATTACTCCTGCAACAGGTTCTAAAATGTCCTCTCCTTCCACATTTGTTGCAGGTTGCCTTGAGCGCAGGGCACTCCTTACTATTTGCCCAATGGCCTACTTTACCGCACCTGTAGCAATTACCTTTTGAATTCCAACCACCCTTGTTTTCCTTCTGTTCACTTTTAGCACCTTTAACCACTAGTACACTTTCACTCTCACTCGTTATTTCATTAACCTTTGTCTTCCCTTCGCAATCTTGTTTAATTTCACTGACACACTTCATCATGTGCTCAACTTGTTTAGCAACAATTAACACATCCCCCAGAGGTGGGTCATCTTTCAGCCAAAGCTCCTCGCGTATTCTTTCTATCTTACACGTTAATAGAAACTGATCTCTTATTCTTTCTTCACATGCCCCCCCGGATTTGCAACTCGCTGCCAGTTTTCTGAACTCAGACACAAATTCTTCTACTGTTTCGCCCTCTTTCTGTCCTCTTTTCCCAAAATGGTACCGTTCCATGATGGTGCTGATTTTTGGCAAGAAATGTATGTTTAGTTTTTTTTTACTTATTTCATATTCGTTCAAACCTTTGGCATCGTTAGCATTCAAGTCGGGGAGATGTTCTAGAATTTCTTGACCTTCAGCCCCTAGGTAGTGCAACAACAATGCTACTTTCCTTTCCAGGCCTAGATTTGGACCACATACCACAAAACCTTTTTCCACTTGATCCACTTCAGAGTGGGCTCCCCTGGTGTGACCAAAAGGAATGGTGGAGGTGTAACATTCTGCATGTTTTGTATTTGAGGTTAAACGTTTCTGCCATGAAATAAATTACAAGCTCCCTTCCTTCAATGCCCCTTCGTTCTCACCACCACCCACCGGAGACAGATCCACACGCCAAACCAAATGGACAACGAAAGTCAAATACTTTGAACATGAAAGGACAAAAGGACTGCAGCAAATTAACAACGGAAAAGAAAAGAACTTCCACTAGATGGCTCGTTGTTCAATTACTGTACTGTAAAAGTGATAGCATATTCTTCCTTGAGTTATAAATTAGAAAATGGGTTCTATCCACCATCCGACACCTTGGCTGACAGGAATGGTATAAAGTGCCTAAGCACAATGTCAAGTGGATGTAGACTCAACCAAGAAATCGAAAGCAGAAGAGTGAGGAAAATGCGTGCTCCTCAGGGTGCGGGTTTAACACCAAAAGTTCCAAAATACTCTTCGGCTTACAGCAAAATTTGCTGTGCCAGTCAGCGGGACCGGCAAAATCTTCAGTGGAGCTTGTGAGAATCCTCTGTGAACCGAAAAGATGCACAGCTGTGCCAGTCAGCGCGACCAACACTCCCTCGATGCGATGTATAGTGCGAGTTGCACCTCACTAATGACGCAAAAGAAATGCTGTGCCAGTCAGCGTGACCGGCCAATGCTTTCTCAGCACAACTGCTATATAACCACAAGGTGAAAATGAAATTGAATGTTGATGAGTCCACAAAACTCCGTTTCCTGTTCAGTGGCGTCTCTATTTTCATCAAAAAAACCCAGGCAGATTAGTTATCCACGACCAGCGGTAGTAAGAGCCCGGTTATCAAAGCTCTTTTCTCCTCAGGATGCTCTCTCCACTATCCACACGGAGCTGCCACCGAACACCAAAACAGCAGCTGAACCACCAGCTGAAAAGTTATACTACAGCCGTGCTTCAAAAAGGTGCTGACATGAAAAGTTGGTTCACTAGAATAGCTCAGAGGCGAAAGGAGAGTGTGACACCACAAAAGACCTGCCAGTTACTGTGATGCAAACTCCACACGGCACACGGGTTTTCCTAGTTGTGCTGATTTTAAATACGGTGACAGTTCACAAACTAAAATAGTGCAAGGGTTACGAACTACATCCCGTCTCACAGCAGCGAAGGGCACTAAATATTTGTTTCAAAGTACCGCTGCCCACAACCAGCCTTAAAACAGCACTTTGCACTAGGATACTGCTCCAGGTACCTCCCTCAGCCTGCCTTCCACACCGCAGTGAGTTAATGTGTCAAAACTCACAGTATAGCCGCCACAGACAGCCACACAACCAGCAGGGGCTCCTTCGTAATTACTCACGGCACCGCAGCCTCCCGATCTGAAAAGATCAAAGTTCCTCGCGTGTTGAGGTCCAGATCCGCTGTCACAGAAACGCTCCTGTGCCCGTCCTCAGTTGCCAGTGTGAAATCCAAACGAAGTGCGATCAAAAAGGGCAAGAAGATCACAGGGAACGATGTTTATCTTCAAGGAAGCTTTATTAAGCTTAACAGCAATTGACCTCAGCCACAGCTCACACCGCCGGTGCCCGCCGTCTCCACGCAGGGAGCTCGACTTCGAACCTTCGGTGCGGCAACATTCTAAAGCATGTCAAAGAGGGTAGGAACAATAAGACCAAAAGGGGATGAGTACGGCACAGGGAAAGTCATCCCCCCAAACAGACGATACCACAGTTACATTATCAAAGTTATTGCCATCTCAAGCAATTGACTAGAAAGGTTTAGACAGAATGACTGGAATTACCTCTGATAGCACAGAGGTGTCCAAAGTAGGTCCATGAGGGACAGAACACGGCCAGATTCGAGGAATTTCGAAGATCCATTAACGGTGGCCTATTGAGGTGGCAACAATGCAAATACACACGTGTTACTCCTTAGACAGAGCTATTAAAATAGAGTCTGCTTTCTGTCAAACGAAACCAGATGCAAACAAATGGCAAGTGGAATATTACATGATATTCCTACGCTTAACGTGTGCAATCAGTGAACGCTAGCACATTTTAAACTGCTTACACTGGGGTGGTTGTCTTGCATTGAAATTTGCTCCGGTTCGCATAGCTCAAGTGCAAATCTCATGCAAGGCATGGTTCAGTCGTATTTGTGCTGAGGGCAACACTCAGCTTTGTGCTAAAATTGCTTTTTGTAGCTCGAGCGCAGTCGATGACATCATCAATGTGCGTCTCTTGCTAAATCTGGCACTACACTTTTTTTTCCATTTGCCCAATGTATCACTACTGATCCTGCAGCGCCTCACTGCTTTAAAGTTAGTTAAAATGAGCGACTGACTTGCTAACAAAAGTGAATCAGACCCATTGGACTTGATATAATGCACTTATTTTTCGCCACAGTTTAAAGCACTTTACAGTGATTGTGCTTAAAATAATTTGTTTCATTTCATTTCTTCATAGGAGGCTTCTTATAAGGATGTGTTTTTTTCAGTGGATACATCCATCTATCCATGGGTTTTAGTAAGCACTTTTAATAAAGAAAGGAAAGCGTCTTGAGGTCTCACTGAATCCTGCTTCTAGTTCTAACCACAGTTAAACGCATGCTCCATTCAGTCTGGCTCAGCATAAGGCTGTTTCAATACAACAACAAAAAGGGGTCCAGTCTGGGTTCTCACAGGAAAAGGCGTCACATCACAAGACTCGTGGCTTCTGTTATATGAGCCCCAATCTTGATTTATATAAATTCTATAGGTTTCATCATTAATAGTTCATTATAAGGTCTATCAGCTTATTTGGGCGCATTTAACAGCAACACCTATATATTAAAAACAAAAGAAGCAATAATAGTTTGAATGGGACTTATTTTATGATTGACCCTGTAGCTAAAAATGAGGTAATTTTGGCAAGAAACAAATTATTCGCTAACGTTGCGTTTACACCCTAGTAATCTCCAGGGTCATATTCGTTTAAATGACAATTTTACACTGCCAGTTAAATGTCTGGGGTGTTTGCTCAAATATGTTTTAATCTTTATATGTCCCTCTCTATGGATGAAGATGTTATTTTTAGTATGTAGATCAATTCACTACCATTTCTAAATTTCTACGTTGGATATATATTTATTGACACTTACAGAGAATTGCTTCCTGAGCTGCACAATTTGTACGGCAAGAATAAGGGTCTATAAAGTTCATGTAGATGGCGTAATATTATCTGCTTTTTACAGGCTGACTTATTGGATGTGTGTGCAATTTACAGACTGGACAAAAAAAATAATGGACCTGTTTAGACTGTTTACTAGATTAAGATGATAAAGAAAGATATTTCCCACAATTTTCAATCAGTTTTCCAATATCTCCTCCTCCTCCTGCGGTCTCACAGACTGAATACATGCTTTCAAGGTGTCTAGATGCAGTGGCAGCTCCTCCGCTAAGGCGAAGGAGCGTCAACCCACTGCATTTTGCAGTGTGAAAAAAGGAAAAATAAAATGATAAAATGATAATAACCTGAGGTTATTATCATTTTAGTTTTACCCGTTGCGGCGTCTTTGTGGGGCGGGGCTGCTCTCAGAGCAGGGGGAGGAGTGGTTTGTACTCCCTATGTGAGCATGAGAGCTTGGGCGGCCGTCTCGAGCCACCCAAAACAGTCATGCGCACATGCCGTGTTCTCCATGTAGGCTGCATTATGGCCTGCATGGAGAACATGCCCACGCCTCCAGCCCCTGGCTGAGTACCATGTCACAGCGCTCAGACCAATATCAATGCTGCATTGCAGCAATGCGATTGGCTGCAGGGAGCCTAAGAGCCCTGGTGCTTCCTGCTTTCTGTCTCCCTCCCCCAAGAAGCCAGGAAGAGGACGTAGAAGAGGTGGCGGCCGGCCATCCGGCTGGCCGGGAGGTAAGTGATTTTTTTTTTAACCTATTCTCCCCCGCCCTTTCCCCCCGCCCCACTGCTGCTAGCAGGTAGCAGCCACCGCTGTCTAGATGTGAGGGTTGTACACAGTGCAAGGCCTGTTTTAACAAGAACAATACATGTGATGGCCATGTAAGCAGGGCATTCCTAAAGCCATATTTTCATTAAAGTGAAAAGCACTTTAATTCTATACTCCAGTGTTTCCAAGCATTTTGACTTCTTGGGACTCCCACTTAATCATTACTGGAACCCCCAATGAACAATTGTCAGATTCAGGTGACCCTCATTGAGCTATTAGAGAAAGCCTGTAATTTTCGATAATTTGAAGTGCAAACAAATACACAAAAAATACAGAAACAAACATTCATCACACAAATACACAAATATTTTTTTTTATTCACAAACCAATATGAATAAAATCTAAATTTTTGTTTTAGTGGAAAAGGTTGGAACTTTTCAAAATTCAATTGTCACTCATCATCCATACTAGAGTCTGTTTGATACATTTGCACTGCCTCATCGAATGAATCTCAGTATACTAACTTAATTTTTGCCTCCAACTTCAAATTCGTTCATATTAACTGAATGTTTAAAGATTTTCAATTTCACATGTGCTTCTTTATTTGTATACACTTTATTTATCTGTTATTATTATTTAATTTTCTAAGCAGTTGTGGGCCCCCTGAGTAGGCTTTGCAGACTACCAGGGGTCCTCAGACCACAAGTTAAGAACTCCTTCTATACTCAAAAAAGAAAACCCCGAATAGAGTGACAAAGGGAATCAGACATGATATATGAATTATGTTTGATGTTTGACTAAGTTTTCTTGCTCTGTGAGAGTCTGCTCCTGCGCACAATGGTCCTGATTTCAAGTGGGCTGTACAAATTAAGTCACTGTGCAGGGGCTATTGGCACAACACTACAAAAAGGCAACACTTTACGTTTTGCTAAGCATTTTATAAAAACACTCTTCTGCAAGTCATTTTTATCTAACATGTATTGAAAGGTTAGGTAATACTATTCCAATTGAGCTCTGAGTTTGAATGCAATAGATTTGTCTTTTCCAATTTCTTAAATCTCTTTGATCATCGAAGGGATTCATCAATAGAGTAAATAGCAATTATGTTAAATAATTCATGTTAAATGTGTTATTAGTTTGCAACTCTATATTCACTTAGGTAAAATTGGTGTACATACTTTTAATATGTCAAATAATTTATGCCATGCTCCTGCCAAACTGTAAAAACCTTGTATAATGTTACTTCTTTTATAACTTGAATTACTTAATTAACACAAACTATATCAGAGGAAATTGAAATTTTGCAGACATTTTATCTTATTGCTTGTTTCATTTTAACTGTTATATTTTCTGTGTTTGTATGTATAAATTACGTTATAGAAAAAATTAACTCCCATATACCAACTATTTGCAACATTTCCATACCCACCATATTGTGCATCAGCTGATATAAGAATTCTCTCAGCGTTAACATTTGAAATTGTAGAAGCCCATATACATTCAGCAGTCTTAAGTATGATGGTGGTTAATTTGATGACCTGTTGTGCTTCATAACCATTACTTTTTAGTGTATAATAGTGGCATTGAATGTTCTAGTAAACTGTGCCTACGAGTCTAGGAAACCAACGGAGATTACTTAGCATTAGTATCTGAAGGAAATTCCATTTGGTATCTTTTCCATTTAAGGACATTTGGATGAGTGGGAAGAAGCATTCTGATGCAATGTGCTGTTCCTGAGACAAACTGAAACCATGATTCTGCAGAAGATGCTCTTTACACAAGCACTGTTAGCATTTCATGAGAGAGACTCATTGATCTCATTGTAGTACAGTACTACATTTTTTGTCAACTCGTCCACCGTCAACTATATTGATACTGCAAAATGTAGACCAAATAACAAACTGGTAGCAGGGACTGTAATAGTATAAGGCCCTCTGACATTGCTTTGGGGTACTCCTTCACTCTCTTCCTATCAAGCACATTGTCAACAATCTGAATGATAAGAAGTGGAACCACCTGTCAGGTTGATGCTTAGACATCGTCTGATCCATCTAATGGCCAACTTTGTAATCCAGTATTTGGTGACCTTGTTGTATTAATTTTGATTAAATTATGTTTATGTGCAAGAGTTCTATTCTTTTAATGAGTTTTAGCCTTGATGTTTTGTGGGACTGGAGAATCTTCTTTTCACAGACACTAGCCAGTGCTGTTTTGTGTCCCTTGTAGCATATGTTTTCATTAGGATCATCAATACATCCTAGACTTTTTATATTGCAATGCTTTCGATTGATAATGATGATGTGTGCATGAATCACGTGTCGAGGATTTTGGCGAAGGTATACATTTGGAATTGTGGGAAGGGCAGCTCAGTCCTGAGGTTGAATTTTTCTAAAACTAAACATTTCTTGTAGAAGGACTGGGAAATACAAGCTTGTGCAAGTAATGTAGTGCAAGGTGAAGGAAGCAGCATACATATTTGCAATGATCTTTCTAGGTAGTGTATGGATTTCAGCACTGGTTACTTTAATTTGGAATTTATTTAAAGCAATGGACTGTTCTTGACTGGCTTTGTGTCATGGTTAATATACCACTGAAAATAATTTCCATGACTAAACCTAAAGGGGAGCCTGCACTTTGGGCAGCATCCTTTAATATTTGAAATAAATTGAAGCAGTCCAGTTATTTATAGAATACTAGGTTTATGGGAGAAGCCTGTTATAACATTTAATAGTCCTCTACAATTGTGAATATTAAGGACTCTATTTGAAGTAGAATATAGGAGATTCAGTGATTGTGTTTCATACTATAACATACTTTTACATCAAAATGAGATGGAGAATAAAATACATTTAAACATAGAACTGCAATTGAAATCCTCTGCGATTTCTGTTGTATAGTGTTGAGGATACCAACATAATAGTGTCTGGGCAAAAAAGCAGCCCAAAACATGCCCACTTTATTTTAATTAGGGTATGTTTCTCATGATGCCGACTGTTGCTAAGGATTGCAAAGAAGAATGCTGTTTGTAATGGACAAAACTGAGAAACTGCTTGTTTAAAGATAAATGCTGAAGGTTGAAACAAACCTGAAAACATATTTGAAACTGCATTCGGTAGTGCTTCTGGAAGATTTATTTGCACCCACATTCACAGAATTTTAAGAAACTCACATGAACGTTGCGGCCAAATTAAAGTGAGAGCCATAACCAATCACACGTTTTGAGAGAGGTAATGAAATCTCAGGTCAAATCAAAAGCGAAGTTTCCAAATAGCCAAACTCTAATGCTATATTCCTTACCTTTGTTGCCCTTCCTTTGCACACTGCTGTTGTGAACTGGCCCGCCAACTAATAACAGTAAAAGAGACTTACTGCCATTACTGAAATATATATTTTAATTAACACGATGGGTAAGAATCTGCATATGTGAGAAAATCAAAAGGGTATTTACTGGAAAAGGTAAGTGTAACTGATCGCCTGCAACGGTGTATATTTTTGGAAGCAACAATTAAGCAATACCCAGCAATTTGCGGTAAGAGCATCTAATTATGGCTTTAGATTGACATATTAAGAGTCGCGAGGTAAAGCGGAAAGAAGGTTTCCCATAAATATAAAATGCAAGCAGAATACGAAAATGTTCTATCCGCCCATAAATCTGTTTTTTTTGGCACCCTACCTAATAGGAATAGTTGTGAATACAGAGTTGAAATAGTGATATGTAAGGTTAGTAAATGGAAATGCCAGACGTATTTCCAGTCAATTATGTTTCTGCAAATTAATCATTAATGACCTCAGAGAGTCATCTCAATATCCACATCTTCTGCATTTTTGAGACTTCTATTGCATTGTGTTCTCACTCATTTCACAACACTCTTGATTATGGCCTTTCACTCATAAAATCAGAAAGCGTTACATTACCAAATGTGTCCATCTGTGTGGAACCGGTAGTAACATAGGAAATAGATAGCGTTTATGCTTCATAGGAGGCTGATAAATGGCATCTTTTTCACTCGGTTTCAGAGCATGTGGAGATTTTAGTTTTAGCAGATGATAATAGAATTATATTAAATTATCATATCTGTAATAAGTAAATTATTGTTCCTCGCATGTGCATTTTGCAGACATATGCGGTCCACAGGAATGAAAGTTGGACGTTTTCAAGAAATACTATGGAGAAAGGGATAGCCAACATGCAAGTAATGCAACTTAGCTTCAGTCAACAACCGGGTGCACCTCTGGACATGGTCTTTAAGGACAGGGGATTTCACTCTACAGTGATGACACTCTGCAGTGATGCTTGCAGTCTGACAATCTGGATTCAGACATGGTCGCTTTTAACCACTATCAAGAAATGCAGAGAGACTTTACGTTCGGTTGCATCCTTCCAGAGCAATTCGAGAAACTTGGGGGCATATTTACAAGGGCGTTGGCCACCGGTGTGTCACTTTTTCTGATGCTCCGGTGGCGCAATGCCCTGCTTCATATTTACAAAGCGGCGCTAAATCAGCTTTGTATATATCGTACCCTTTCAAGCAGGTATCTGCGTGAAAGGAGCATACAATGGGTGTTGCTGATTTACAAGGATATGTAAATCTGAGACAGCGCCAAAAATTAATGCCATTGAAAAGCAGGCGTTAGAGTGGCACAACGAGGATTTCACCTTGTTTTTTGCTCTTTCTATGTGTGGTGCATGCTGCAGCACACATGGAAGGAGCAAATCTCCTTTAATGATTGTTTATGTGCAGGAAGGTGTCCCTTCCTGCTCATAAAAAATCATCCCTTGCACCATGGCGCATGTGTGTCCGCGTTGGTGCTAGGGAGCTTTTTTAGCGCCAACGCAAGGGAAAACACAGGGCTGTGCTGTATTCCTGTGAATACTATGCATCCCTGCATTTTTTAAATGACACAGCGTAGTGCTGCTAACTTGCTTGCAGCACCATGCTGCGTCATTTCTTTATGAATACGTGCTACTGCATGTTTTTTTTTATGTCAGCATCTTGGTCATGAGGACTGAGAAACTGTTAAGCGGGCAGCGAGCATAGCTTGAAAGTCCTGAGGGATATGTGTTTTGAATTGGACACAATGGGCCCGGGTTCGAGGTGAATGTTCAAAAGAGCAGAGCAAATCGAGGTTTAAGCCAAGGCTTATCGAGCCATAAAGGCATGTATTCATCATATTCCAGATAAAGAAAAAAGATGGTCTTTTGTGTAGCATTTGTTTGGAAAGTGGCACGTTTTGTTGCAGTACAGTACCCCTTTTAGCAACAATGAGAAGAAGAACGTCTGAGTTAGGGCTGCTTGGACTACAAAATTGTGGCCTGTAGCACAATTGCGTAACCAACTGAACTATCACTCTTAAATTGCAAGAAACTATTAAGGCTTATTTGCAAGCCCATTGAGCTGCCGGCGACTTTTCATGGCCTTGTAAATATGGGTGTTACCACACAACATCCATGGAAACTGACACATTCCCAGATTTACAAAGTGTGGTAAACCTGGGAATGTGTCAGAATCCTATGCCTCCCCTTGGGAGGCATAGGAGTGGCGCAACGAGGAGAAATACTTTCATTTCTCCTCGCTTTTTGCTCTTTCTATGTGTGCTGCATTCTGCAAGTTATTAACGGCTTGATGAGTGTCAGTTGTATTTTGATGCAGATTGGGCACAGGGAGCTCCCAATAGAGCCGAGGCATGGGAATACCACAACCACCCATTAACATCTATGTTCCTTACAGAACGTCACTCCAAGGCTCTCAGACATACATTTAATTAAATGGCGGAAGGAAGCAGTGTATGGAGAGGTAACAGTTGCTTATAAAATCTACCCCTCACCTATTGTAATAGGAATATCTAGGATTTCAAGCTCTACTGTTGTGCCTTACTTTATCCCTCCCCCTTTTCATGACTAATGTCAACATGACCCATGTCAGGTGACTGCCCTGGCACTGATC
The DNA here is from genome assembly GCA_963921515.1 of Calotriton arnoldi. Lineage (NCBI taxonomy): Eukaryota > Metazoa > Chordata > Amphibia > Caudata > Salamandridae > Calotriton > Calotriton arnoldi. Next base: position 1,737,260 of record CAWUFW010002284.1, on the reverse strand, counting down.
CACCACACAACGGTACGCCGCATAAAATGTATGTGACATATAGAATAGTGAACACCTCAAACCAGCAATCCACCATACATTTTTGTTTTTTTGTTTTTTATGTTTCAGTTTAATGCACTTTGATGCAGATTTCAGGTATACCGCAGAGAAGAAGGATTCACAATCACTTTAAATTCTGGAAAATTGTAAATATTAGGCTTTACCTAAAGTCATGGCAAGCCATTCATTGGCCAGAAAGGAGGTGTGATTCTGCAACTGTCAGCCACACTTCATGCTGACATAGTTAAAGCAAACGTTCAGACCTCACTTTGGACATTAATGCTTATTTAATATGCAACACTATAAACCCACACTCTAAAAGCCCTGCGCATCAAATGGGAGTGTCACTTACCCAACCACCCTGAAGAATGGCCACACCTCAACCCCCAACAGGGCTTTAAGTGTGGTGCAAATGTTTCAATACTATACAGTAAAATATTGTCTAGAGGTGATAAACCATGTGTTTACCCCAGTATTTCGGTTTCAATGGCAGTAATGCTTATTTCCAAAATAGCTAGAATTATTCCCTGTAGCAGCATCACTCTGAGCTTTTCTGTAAATAGTAAGATGTGTAATTGCTACATACCAAGGCCCATATTATTTTTATTAATGAATTTAGGAAAGACCAAAGCAGGGTTATAAGATGGATCCAGGGTCACTCAGCAGTCCGTAGCCTCCGGAAATATTTAAGATATTTGAAATTGAGCACTTTAACACGTGTGAATAGGTCAGAACACGACACAAAATCCAATTTAATGTTAGAAAAGAATCTCCTGTAAATTTACCTATTTACTAATGTATATTAATCAATATCTGCATGGTTCAATTTTGCCATAAACCTAAAAATGTTCAAATAAATACCTCCTACTAAGGTGAATGACAGACTACAATATCCTCATTTATGAGTGCCTCGTTAAATTCTGACATCCCTCCAAACCACTGCTTTCAAGATTGTCGGAATTATAAGTATGTCAGAAAAATCCGACAGTTGGATTTTGTCTTCCGACAAATTTCATCAGGTCAAACATGCTGAAAATTACCAGGTGAATGTTATTGTTATGTTATTAAGTTTATATAGCACTTGATTACCCCAGCAAATTAACCATAATGTGGAAGAATTGCAGAACTAGACTGGAGCTTAAAAAGTCATGTTTTCAAGACCTTTCTTAAAGGAGATTTCAGAGCATTTGAGGTCGAGGAGAAGAGAGTTCCACAGTTTAGCGGCACCCACAACAAAACTTTTACTGCCACATGTAGATTTCCTAAATTTAGGGACAATCAAGTTCTTTAAAGTTAGAAAGCAAATAGCGCTGGGAGGGATGTAGCAACTAAATGTTTGAATAAGGTATTCCAATCCAATATTGTGTAATGCCTTAAAGGTGATGCACAGGGCTTTGAAAACAATTCTTTTCTTTATCGGAAGCCAATGAAGTTTGAGCAATGCCATGGAGGCAGAGTGAAATTTGGGAAGACAAAATTTCAATTATTTTCTCTCCCAATTGTTCTATGGAATGATTGCTTTGTTATTTTACCTCTTTCTTCCTTGCATTTCCACGTCCTCAGGTTCCATAAATTAGACTCATACAAAACATTACAGTGAAAACTCACATCAATCTGGGTAACTATGCATGAGTTTACACACTATTTCAACAGCATTGAAAGGAATCTTATAAAACCTTTAAGCATGACTTTTTAGTAATATTACATCATATTTTTAATACAACAGTTACTGTAAAATTGTTTAATTTTGTAACACTGTCCGCAACATATCTGAGGACTTTAACTAATTGTAATAAAAACATGATTTTGAGTTTTCCCAAGCTTTGTCTTATGCCTAATTAATTCAAAATTTACCATTCAGATCACAGCATGTACACACATGGAACACCCCTATCTAATCTTGTTCTGAAAGCAAGGAACATACTCCCAATTTATGTGTGATGTACTGCTAAATCCCCAAGAGTAAACTATAAACAATGAGAGATGGCTGCAAGGTTCATACATGCTTTTACTTCAACATAAAGGACATTTTACTAAATAAACATTTAGTTCAAACATATTTAAAACTTAGACATTGTTACAAGAAAGAAAGAAAATACCAACAGTCACATCACAAATAAGTGAATTTGTCTAGAGTCTTTGTGCTCAATGTGAAAAAAAGGGGGAACATATTTTTAGTCAAACATATAGAAAAAACCTGCAACAGTTCAGTGTTCACCAGTCCTACAGTAGAGAAAACCAGAGCGCAACATTCACATCTATGGCTCTTAGAATACATTGGGGGGGGGGTCCTGACAGATCTAATGTGGGCTTCGAAAAATTGTTCTTTACTAAAACTTAATTGGAGTTCTCCACATTGATGTTCGTTGGACTGAGATCCCCCTTGAGTGAAGGTCTACGCATTTTGAACCCCAAATTCCTTTGCGGGTTCTCCTCAGGACTAGGCGAGAACCTGGAGCAGTACCTTAAATTCCCTTAAAGGGAGTGCCCGCACTTTGTGCTCTCATTTACAGATTTGTGGGGCACATCGCCTGCTGTTTAAACGCGCTGCTAGCTGAGATTATTGCAATACTGAAGGACAGACTGCTTTTCTTTACTTTGAACCTGAGGGGTTCCAACGGGCTTCTTTTATGCTCCTCGCATTGACTTCACAGATATTGTAATTGCTTCGCTAGAAGCGCACTAGCTTCAAGAATCATCGTTACCCATCCCATAGGGAGTGTTTAAGTATACCAAAGTACAACAAAAGCATCCTGCTTGAAATAAGTGATATCTATACTTCTGTGTGTTGGACTTTTGTCGTTTTGGTCTTTTTTTTAGATAAAGATTGTTTATTCTTCTAAACTGGTGTGGTGTCCATTTGTAGTGTTTTCACTGTGTTACTCTGTGTGTGGTACAAATGCTCTATACGTTGCCTCTGAGATAAGTCTGACTTCTCATGCCAAGCTACCAAGGGGGTGAGCAGGGGTTATCTTGGGTGTGTAATTCCCTTACCCTTACTAGAAGGAAGGGTCCCTACTTTGTCAGGGTGCGTACCACTGCCAACTACAGACCCCCATTTCTAACAATGTAGGACACAGTATTATCATCAAAATGATAAGCTGAACATATATAGCCTTCTGTTGCAGCCGGCAATTGTATGTTCTGAAGCTGACCTGATTATATCAAGAAAACCAGGTCACATTTAGACACAATAAACTTTATTCTAGGAACTCTACATGCTTTCATATGATTCCCCATTTTTTTAAGAGAGTGATACCAGCCAGCAAATTCCTAGATGTTGAAATAACCCTGAGGAGGCTAAAACACCGTCTCTACCTAAACACCTAAATCAGAAAGTACATTGAGAAGGGCAGTGCCGGGCTATACCAACATCCTGCCCAATACCTTGGCTACTCCTGAATATTGCAGTCCCTACTGAGATTGCACATTTAGTGAACACCTTCATATGCATGTGGTTAGGTTTGCCTTTTCAACTTAGTGAGAGACCCACTAGATACTCTTTTCAAAACATATTCAGATTGAGGCCTTCTCCATAATTCATTACCACATCCTCATGTATTATTTTATTTCCAAAGTCATGCATAAATTGCAGGGGCAGCTCCTCCGCTATGGCGGAGCAGAGTCACCCCACTGCTTTTAAGCAGTGTAAAGAAGAGAAACATAAAATGATAATAACTTTAAGTTATTATCATTTTATGCTTCCTGACGTGTCCTGCTGCTTTGCGGTGTCCGGGTGGTTGGGGCTGCTCTGCTCTCCAATCAGGGCAGGGGAGGAGTGGTTTGCCCACTCCAAAGTGCACAATGACTGTTTGGTCGGCCCTCTCGGGCCACCCAAACCAGTCAAGTCAAGTCAAGTCCCTGTTCTCCATGCAGGCTGCATTACAGCCTGCATGGAGAACATGCCCACCCCTCCAGTCCCTGGCTGAGCGCCGTTACGGCGCTCAGACCTCTCAGACCAATCACAATGCTGCCTTTGCAGCATTGTGATTGGAATAGGGGAGGGAGCCTGGCTACCTGCTTCCTGTTCCTGTCGGAGGCAGGAGAGCAGGAGCAGAGAAGACGCGGGACCCATCGAGGTAAGGATAGCCTTTGTTTATTATTTCGCCCCCCCATGCGACACCACTCGCACCCCCACCCAAAGCCCCCCTCACGGACCCCACGATCGCCCGCCCACCCGTGAGTTATGCCGGCCGCCACTGATAAATCGATCCCATGATCTTCACTTGGATACTCTTCTTTTCATCACAGATTAGTCCAACAGTGCCATTCTAACTTCAAATCACCCTTCAGTTTAATCCCAATAAATGTTGCACTGGTCCTCGTGCCAGCTCCCCCTGAGACAGTTCTCCTGTCTAGCTTGCCCATAGTCTGCTACACTATGCTGCCTGTCTACCTGCTGCCCTCCGTTTGTGTATCCTCTGCTCATTTCTTGCTCTGTTTTGCCTTTCCGGCTTGTTTTTTTGCCTGTTTTTTCTCGTTGTTCTGCCCTATGTTTGGCCTTTCATTTTCTATTTTCTGCTCTCTGTTTTGCCCTCTTCTGCTCTGTTTTGCCTTTTCTGCTCGTTTTTCTGCCCTCTGTTTTGCCTTTTCTGCTGGCTCGTTTTTCTACACTCTGTCTTGCCTTTTTCTGCTGATTTTTTCTTAAGACCTGGCTTTTCAACTGAGAGCTCGCACCCCAGCGCCCAGATACCCCAAGGTGCTGTTTGATTGATTGATTGATTAATACTTCTACTGTTTGTACTGTTTATGCTATCTTCTAACCTGTAGCTGTTGCTGTGATTTTTGTTCTTTTACTTAAGAAGATGGCACTTATAACCTCTTACTTCTACGAGATGTGGTAGTCAGACCGAGACTTATAAGAAGCCCAATAAGTGTAGGGCTCGAGGTCCAGGGTCCAGGTAAAAATAAGTCCCAGCAGGGTCCCAATCACTGTAAATCACATTTCTGGAATGAGTCTATGGGCGCCTGTTAGAACTGGGGGTCTCTAGTTGGCAATGGTTTGCACCTTTGTCCAAATAGGGACCCTTGCTTCTAGTCAGGATAAGGGGGAAACACTCCTAAAATAACCCCTGCTCACCCCCTGGTAGCTTGGCACGAGCAGACAGGCTTATCTCAGAGGCAGTGTGTAAAGCATTTGTGACCACATACAGTAATACAGTGAAAACACTACAGATGGACACCACACAGGTTGTTTATGTAAAAATAAGTAATCTTTATATAGACTTATCACAAGACCCAATAGCAAAAATCCACAATACTGTAATCAAAAATAGACTTAAAATGATAGAGACAGTTCACGTTATCTTCAAAAATAGGATAGTCAATCAAATAAAGCTTGTAGCAACAAATAACTCCACTTGGAGTTATCACGACGTCGTGACCGGTGGAAATCCCAAAGTACGGCGCCGACCGCGAGGTGCGCGGCGTCGGGCCCGGAGTCGAGCAGACCCACAAAGAACAGTACCTGGAATTCGATGAAAACAAAGACGGTGCACGGCGTCGGGGAGGTGATGCTTCGCTGGCGCCGGCGGCGTCGGTTCCTTACGACCCCAGGGGAGGTGATGTCTCGGTTCCTTACTGCAGCGCAGGGAGGTGAGGCGTCGGTTCCTTACTGTGTCGGGGAGGTGACGTCACGGATGGCGGCGAGGCGTCGGTTCCTTACGATGGTGCGGCGTCGATGGATTCGGGGGTCACCCACGTCGAGGATCGGCTCCGCGATGATGAAGCCCTGGCGTCGGTGAAGTCGGGGCTGCGGTGCGAGTCGGGACGGTGCGTCGTGAGCGTCACGAGCGGTGTCCTCGGCTCCGGTGCAGGCAGCGGCCTCGATGACGGCTTCGGAGTCGATGTCGCACGGCGTCGGCAGGCGTCGGGCCTACGGTGCAAGTCGGGGCGGTGCGTCGTGCTCTTCACGAGCGGTGCCCACGGCTTCGGTGCAGGTTACGGCGTCGCTCGCCGGCGTCGGTGTTGCAATTTCCCTCTGTTAGCAGCTAAAACAGCAGTTCCAGATGCAGGCAAACAGAAGGGGTGAAGTCTTTGTGTCCCTGTGACTTCAGGCAGGAGGCAAGCTCAGTTCAAGCCCTTGGAGATTCCCTTCTTCAAGATGACAAAGCACAGCAAAGTCTTTTCTCCTGTCCTTGGCAGAAAGCAACCACTGCAGGCCAACCCCAATCAGCAAAACAGCACAGGGGCAGTACTCCTCCTTCAGCTTCTCCGGTTCTTCTCCTTGGCAACAGGTTTCTTGATTTCCCAGAAGTGATCTAATTTCCTAGGGGTCTGGGTCCCCTTTTTATACACCTTTTCCCTTTGTTCTCTGAAGGCAGAGAGGCCTCTGCCTAGTCCAAAACCAGTTCTGGTCAGTCCTGGAGCACTTTGTTTTTCTGACTCCTTCTTTCCTTTGTGAGTGAGGGGCAGAGCCATCAGACGCCCGGCAGGAGGTGGAGCCAGCATTGTGGAAGGCAGGCACAGCCCTATTCAGACCCAGGTGCAACTCCTCCCTCCACTCTGGATGCAGACCTTCCTATTCAGCCCTGTGCTGACTCACCCTGTCTCCTGTAGCCACCCCCAGCCCCTGTCACTCAATCTCTAGACAAGGAATACACAACCTAGCAGAGGCAGGCTTGGAAGTTTAGGCAAGAAAATACCCACTTTCTAAAAGTGGTATTTTCAAACACAGAATGTTAAAACCAACTTCACTAAAAGATGTATTTTATCATTCTGAGTTCAGGCATACTAAATTCGTTTTTCTACCATGTTCCCTGGGTCAGTTCTGACTATAAGGTGTAATAGTCAGTCTGCCCATTCTGGCCTATGGGGAGCAGGTAGCCTTGCAATAGTGAAAAACGAAAATGGCTGTAATTCACTATTAGGACATGCCACACACACCAGGGCATGTCCTACCTTATACTTACAATGCACCCTGCCCTAGGGCCTACTTTAGGGGTGACCAACATGCAGTAAAGGGAAGGTTTAGGGACTGGTAAGTGGGTGCACTCACCAAGTCGACATGGCAGCCCTAGGCTGCACACAGGCTCTGCAATGGCAGGCCCGAGGCACATTTTACAAGCCGCTTCTGTGGGTGGCACAACCAGTGCTGCAAGCCCACCAGCAGCATTGGATTTACAAGCCCTGGGCACACTCAGTGCACTGTACTAGGGACTGACAAGTAAACCAATCATCCAATCATGGAGTCACTAATCCATAACACAATTTACAGTAGGGAGCACTTGCACTGTGGCACTGAACAGCAGTGGCACAGTGCCCAAAAGCATCTAAAACCAGCAAAACATAAGAGGCAACAGCAAAAAATGGAAGGGAGACCCACGCCACTGGTGCCAAGTCTAACACGTGTCCCCTCCAGCTGAAATGTGGGGAGAACTACCCTTCCTCCTGGGAGTTCTCATCACTAAGGCAGAAAAATCTGGACAGACCATCAGCATTGGCGTGTTCTGTACCAGGGCGGTGTTCCACCGTAAAGTCCATCCCCTGTAGGGAAATGGACCACCTCAACAGTTTTGGATTCTCACCCCTCATCTGCATTAACCATCTGAGGGGCCTGTGGTCTGTCTGAACCCGGAAGTGAGTCCCAAACAAGTATGGTCTCAACTTCTTCAGTGCCCAGACCACAGCAAATGCTTCACGTTCAATCGCACTCCACCTCTGTTCCCGTGGGAGTAACCTCCTACTAATAAAGGCTACAGGTTGGTCTAGGCCCTCCTCATTCATCTGTGAAAGCACAGCCCCAACACCATGCTCTGAAGCATCTGTCTGCACAATGAATTCCTTTGAGAAGTTGGGCGCCTGAAGCACGGGCGCCGTGCACATGGCAGATTTCAGGGCATCAAAAGCCTTTTGGCAGGCATCAGTCCAGTTCACTTTCCTGGGCTGCTTCCTGGAAGTCAGCTCAGTCAAGGGTGCAACAATGTTGCCATACCCCTTGACAAACCTCCTGTAATACCCGGTGAGTCCTAAGAAGGCCCTCACCTCTGTTTGGGTTTTGGGGGTTCCCAAGCCAGGATGGTATCTATCTTGGGCTGTAGGGGCGCCACCTGGCCGCTCCCTACCTGGTGTCCCAAGTACACCACAGAACCCTGCCCGATCTGGCACTTACTCGCCTTGATCGTGAGGCCTGCCCTCCGCAGCGCCTTCAACACTTCCCAGAGGTGGTGCAGATGTTCCTCCCAAGTGGCGCTGAACACTGCAATGTCATCCAGGTAGGCGGCACTGAAATCCTCCAGCCCAGCCAACACCTGGTTGACCAACCTCTGAAAGGTGGCAGGGGCATTCTTCATCCCAAAGGGCATCACCCGGAATTGGTAGTGCCCATCTGGTGTGGAGAATGCTGACCTCTCTTTGGCCCCATCAGTTAAGGCGATCTGCCAGTATCCAGACGTTAGATCAAACGTGCTGAGGTACTGGGCAGCCCCTAACCGATCAATGAGCTCATCAGCTCTGGGGATGGGGTGCGCGTCAGTCCTGGTGACTGAATTGAGTCCTCGGTAGTCCACACAGAACCGGAGTTCAGGTGTGGCACCAGGCGCGGCAGCCTTTGGGACCAAGACCACTGGGCTGGCCCAAGGACTGTTAGAGGACTCAATCACCCCTAAGGCAAACATCTTGGAGACCTCCTCCTTGATGCAAGCTCTCACCCTGTCAGTCACTCTGTAAGTTTTGTGCTTCACAGGAGGACTGTCCCCAGTGTCCACATCATGGATGCACCATTCAGTGATACTGGGAGCCAGGGAGAACAGATCAGAAAACTGCCCCAACAGTTGGCGACAGTCATTCTGCTGCTCCGGGGTCAGGGTGGGAGAGAGGTTCACACCATCCACTGACCCATCTTGCTCTTTTGCATACAGGAGGTCAGGAAGAGGTTCAGTCTCCTCTTCCATCCCCGCATCGGTTGCTAAGAGCATGCCCACTTCAGACCTCTCAAAGTGGGGCTTCAGGCGGTTCACATGCAGGACCCGCAAGGGGTTCCTGGGAGACTGCAAGTCCACCAAGTAGGTGACATCACTCTTGCGCTCCACCACCTCAAATGGTCCGGTCCACTTATCCTGGAGCGCACAGGGCTCCACTGGGGCCATGACCCAAACCTTTTGTCCAGGCTGAAACTCGATCAGAGTGGCATTCTGATCATGCCAACGTTTCATCTCTTCCTGGCTGGCTTCCAGATTCGCCTCAGCGAGTTGTCTGAAACGCCGAGTCTGGTTTCTGAAGGCCAGCATGTAACTAAATACATCCTGGGGAGTTTTCCGGGGAGCTTTCTCCCAGCCTTCCTTGACCAGACTCAGAGGTCCTCTTACAGGATGGCCGTACAGCAGTTCAAAGGGACTGAACCCTAAGGACTTCTGGGGCACCTCTCTGTAAGCAAAGAGCAGGCATGGCAAGAGGACGTCCCACTTACGCCTCATGGGTTCTTCCAGACCCATAATCATGCCTTTAAGGGTCCGGTTGAATCTCTCAACCAGCCCATTACCTTGGGGGTGGTAAGGAGTGGTGAACTTATAGGTTACACCACACTCCTGCCACAGGGACTTCATATACTTGGAAATGAAGTTAGTACCACGGTCAGACACCACCTCCTTGGGGAACCCCACACGGGAGAAAATCCCCATCAGTGCACGTCCCACCACGGGGGCCGTCACTGTCCGAAGAGGGATGGCTTCCGGGTACCGGGTGGCATGGTCCACCAAGACCAGGATGAACCTGTTGCCCATGGCTGTCTTGGGATCCAGAGGCCCCACAATGTCAATACCCACCCTCTCAAAGGGGGTACTGACAACAGGGAAAGGTTGGAGAGGAGCCTTGTGCTTCCTCCCACTCTTACCACTTGCCTGGCAAGTCTGACAGGTCCTGCAATGAGTATCTGAACTCTTGCGCATTTGGGGCCAATGAAAGTGGGTGACAAGCCTTTGAAAGGTCTTGTCTTGCCCCAAATGTCCTGCTAAAGGCACATCATGAGCCAGACCCAGTAGGAAGGCTCTGAAGCGCTGGGGTACCACCAGCACACGGGCTGACCCAGGCTCAGCAACCTTAGGCTCACTATACAGGAGACCATTCTCCCAGTAGATCCAGTGTGATCCAGACTGATCACCTGCTGCCTGGCTTACAGCCTGTTGCCGCAAGCCCTCAAGAGAAGGGCACTTCTTCTGCTCCTCGCAGAATTCTTCCCTGGAGGGGCCTCCTTCCTGCTGCCAATGGGTCAGCTCAGGCAGGTCCCCCAGTTCAGCCACTTGTTCCCCTGTAGGTTCCAGGGCATCCCCCTCAAGGTCTGCCTCCTCCTGGACCGTGGGAACTTCGGGGCCGGTTTCCCGCGCCCCTGCCTCCTCTCTTTAAGGCAGGCACCTGGGCCCTTCTTCCAGGCTCCAGGTCCTCTTGAATACCCTTACCGGCTGCCATTGACCGAGTGGTCACACACGCCCACTCTGGCAGACCCAACATCTCCAAATGAGACCTCCGCTCCACCTTCGCCCAAGGGGAGCTCTCCAAATCATTGCCTAGCAGACAGTCAACAGGCATGGCTGGCCTCACAGCTACTTGAAGGATACCTGAGACCCCCCCACTCAAAGGGAACCTGGGCCACCTTGCAGTGGCTCTCTGAGTTGTCAGCGGCAACTACAGGGTAGAATACGTTGGGGACCACCTGCTCTTCAGACACCAGCCGACAACTGACAGCTGTCACACTGGCCCCGGTGTCTCTCAGAGCCTCCACCCTATGGCCATTGATGGTCACTCACTGCCTGTATTTTTTAGTGTTATCAGGCAGCTGGGTCCTAGGGACCATCTCACTGTCTCCTAAAGAGACCAGGGACATCTCTGCGGGACCCCACCCACCTTGGGCACCCAACTCCTCCCCCAGGGCTACACTAGCCATCTGCCGGGGTGGTGCACCAGTGGGTGCAGTGGTCACGGTATTGGGGCACTTGGGACTTCCTACAAAGTGACCCACCTGACCACAACTAAAACATGCTTTGGGCCCCTTCTGAACAGACTTATCTGTTGGGACCCATGGTCTTTTCTCAGTGGGAGGCTGGGAACCCTTACCTTGGTTCCCTTGGGGTTTACTTTGGGGCCCTTTTTGGAACTCCTTCTGTTTACCCTTGTCCCCCCCACTCTTCTGCTGGGGACCCTGCCCACCTTTGGCGGAGTCTCCCACAAGACCCTTGTGGACCCGGGTACTGACCCAGCGGTCCGCCTCCTCAGCAAGCTTTCTAGGATTAGTTAGCTTACTGTCAACTAGGTGCTGGCGTAGCTCTGGAAAACAACTACTGGACAAGTGCTCCCATGCGATTAAATCATAGAACTCCTGTAAGTCATTTACTTTGCTACCCTTCACCCATCCATCCAATGCTCTGCAAAAATAAGACACATACTCCACCCAGGTACTAGACTCCAGCTTTTTGCAGTTCCTAAACTTCTGCCTATAAAGCTCTGGAGTTAACCCATACCTTGCCACTAAAGCTTCCTTCAGGTGGGCATAGGACATCTGATCAATTGTGGGCAAGGCTAGTAAGGTTTCCCTTCCCTCACCTGCAAAGCGGCCCCACAACCCCGCTCCCCAATCCTTCTCAGGGACCCGGTGTGATGTCATGGCGATCTCATATGCTTTAAACCATTGCCCAATGTCCTCCCCTTCATGAAATCCTTAATAACCTCCTTGGGGATGTACACTCTACTTTCTACAGGCACTGGAGGTGTGCTGCCACCAGAGGGAGTGATTTCTAGGCTCCTAGCCTTTAGCTCTAGCTCCCTCACCACTCCCTCATGCTCTAAAAGCATCTTCTTTTCTTCCATAGCCAACCTCTTACTTTCTAACTCCAATTTCTTATGCTCAAGGCTATCATGGCTTCCCTGTTTCAGTTTGGCCATCTCCATTTCATGCATCCTGCTTTTGTCCCTGTCCTCCAGCTCCTCTGGAGACAGGCCCTTTTGAGAAACACTGCTGCCCTCCCTGGAAGGCGCTCTCCTCCCAGTTAAGCCCAATGGCCCCTCAAGCTGCCCATCTAAATTCTCTGCCTCCTCCACAGGCTCCTCGGACTGCCCACTGGCATTCCGTGCTTCCAACCAGGCTCTCAGTGCCTTGTGAAACTCCTCCTTCCTGGTGAGGCCTCTCATAGAGATTTTAAACTTTTTGCAAACAGCTTTGAGTTCTGGCACAGTGTAGGTATCAACCCTATCTTCTTCAAATTCAATATCTGCAGGTGCAATGGATCCTTTTTGCTCATGGTGAAAATTGGCAGTTCTCAACAAAAATAAAGGTTCCAAAGAAAAAAAGTCCTATCAAAAAGGTATGTGGTCGCGTATTGGTCTGCACTCACTAGTAGTGTACACCAATCACTGTATATGAATCACAAATGCAAGTCCAAATCCTCACCGCTGACCACCAATGTTAGAACTGGGGGTCTCTAGTTGGCAATGGTTTGCACCTTTGTCCAAATAGGGACCCTTGCTTCTAGTCAGGATAAGGGGGAAACACTCCTAAAATAACCCCTGCTCACCCCCTGGTAGCTTGGCACGAGCAGACAGGCTTATCTCAGAGGCAGTGTGTAAAGCATTTGTGACCACATACAGTAATACAGTGAAAACACTACAGATGGACACCACACAGGTTGTTTATGTAAAAATAAGTAATCTTTATATAGACTTATCACAAGACCCAATAGCAAAAATCCACAATACTGTAATCAAAAATAGACTTAAAATGATAGAGACAGTTCACGTTATCTTCAAAAATAGGATAGTCAATCAAATAAAGCTTGTAGCAACAAATAACTCCACTTGGAGTTATCACGACGTCGTGACCGGTGGAAATCCCAAAGTACGGCGCCGACCGCGAGGTGCGCGGCGTCGGGCCCGGAGTCGAGCAGACCCACAAAGAACAGTACCTGGAATTCGATGAAAACAAAGACGGTGCACGGCGTCGGGGAGGTGATGCTTCGTTGGCGCCGGCGGCGTCGGTTCCTTACGACCCCAGGGGAGGTGATGTCTCGGTTCCTTACTGCAGCGCAGGGGAGGTGAGGCGTCGGTTCCTTACTGTGTCGGGAGGTGACGTCACGGATGGCGGCGAGGCGTCGGTTCCTTACGATGGTGCGGCGTCGATGGATTCGGGGTCACCCACGTCGAGGATCGGCTCCGCGATGATGAAGCCCTGGCGTCGGTGAAGTCGGGGCTGCGGTGCGAGTCGGGACGGTGCGTCGTGAGCGTCACGAGCGGTGTCCTCGGCTCCGGTGCAGGCAGCGGCCTCGATGACGGCTTCGGAGTCGATGTCGCACGGCGTCGGCAGGCGTCGGGCCTACGGTGCAAGTCGGGGCGGTGCGTCGTGCTCTTCACGAGCGGTGCCCACGGCTTCGGTGCAGGTTACGGCGTCGCTCGCCGGCGTCGGTGTTGCAATTTCCCTCTGTTAGCAGCTAAAACAGCAGTTCCAGATGCAGGCAAACAGAAGGGGTGAAGTCTTTGTGTCCCTGTGACTTCAGGCAGGAGGCAAGCTCAGTTCAAGCCCTTGGAGATTCCCTTCTTCAAGATGACAAAGCACAGCAAAGTCTTTTCTCCTGTCCTTGGCAGAAAGCAACCACTGCAGGCCAACCCCAATCAGCAAAACAGCACAGGGGCAGTACTCCTCCTTCAGCTTCTCCGGTTCTTCTCCTTGGCAACAGGTTTCTTGATTTCCCAGAAGTGATCTAATTTCCTAGGGGTCTGGGTCCCCTTTTTATACACCTTTTCCCTTTGTTCTCTGAAGGCAGAGAGGCCTCTGCCTAGTCCAAAACCAGTTCTGGTCAGTCCTGGAGCACTTTGTTTTTCTGACTCCTTCTTTCCTTTGTGAGTGAGGGGCAGAGCCATCAGACGCCCGGCAGGAGGTGGAGCCAGCATTGTGGAAGGCAAGCACAGCCCTATTCAGACCCAGGTGCAACTCCTCCCTCCACTCTGGATGCAGACCTTCCTATTCAGCCCTGTGCTGACTCACCCTGTCTCCTGTAGCCACCCCCAGCCCCTGTCACTCAATCTCTAGACAAGGAATACACAACCTAGCAGAGGCAGGCTTGGAAGTTTAGGCAAGAAAATACCCACTTTCTAAAAGTGGTATTTTCAAACACAGAATGTTAAAACCAACTTCACTAAAAGATGTATTTTATCATTCTGAGTTCAGGCATACTAAATTCGTTTTTCTACCATGTTCCCTGGGTCAGTTCTGACTATAAGGTGTAATAGTCAGTCTGCCCATTCTGGCCTATGGGGAGCAGGTAGCCTTGCAATAGTGAAAACGAAAATGGCTGTAATTCACTATTAGGACATGCCACACACACCAGGGCATGTCCTACCTTATACTTACAATGCACCCTGCCCTAGGGCCTACTTTAGGGGTGACCAACATGCAGTAAAGGGAAGGTTTAGGGACTGGTAAGTGGGTGCACTCACCAAGTCGACATGGCAGCCCTAGGCTGCACACAGGCTCTGCAATGGCAGGCCCGAGGCACATTTTACAAGCCGCTTCTGTGGGTGGCACAACCAGTGCTGCAAGCCCACCAGCAGCATTGGATTTACAAGCCCTGGGCACACTCAGTGCACTGTACTAGGGACTGACAAGTAAACCAATCATCCAATCATGGAGTCACTAATCCATAACACAATTTACAGTAGGGAGCACTTGCACTGTGGCACTGAACAGCAGTGGCACAGTGCCCAAAAGCATCTAAAACCAGCAAAACATAAGAGGCAACAGCAAAAAAATGGAAGGGAGACCCACGCCACTGGTGCCAAGTCTAACAGCGCCCAAATCCAGCCTTTCAGCAATTTCAATATCCTGCATAGTCTTGGACACAATGAAAAATGTGACTAAGACCCATTGTGTTCAATTATCTGTTCTTTGGTCTTGTCTCTAGTATCTGCCCTTTCAACATGAAGTCCTGTGGATGAATCATTCAAAGACTTAACAGTCATCTAAATCACTATGGGCCTGATGTGCAAATTCCTTTTACAGTCGAAAACCCTGCAACTCGGAAAATCACAAGGTTTGTGACTGCAAAAGGTCTTTTGTGATCATTTCCAAACTGCACATAGAAGGAAGCAATAAAAGGGGCGCCATCTCATAGTTAAGTGTTACGAAAGTAGCAAGGGTTTGTGACCGCAATTGTGGTCTCACATCATTGATTAGTTACTGATCCCCCATTAGATTGGTAGCTGATTCGCGAAGGGAAAGTTGTCTCTGGGATGAACAGGCACTCAACTCTCATTACACCCCTCTTGATACCAACGATCAGACCATATACTGACTTTATTGTTCACCTTCATCTTGAAAGTAGCTTTGAGCAGTTGATTGAAACATGCCCGCGGCATGGAGATCTGATCGAACTTTGAGTGACTGCAGCAGCCTCACTGCAGCCCAGTGGAATTCTCTGCTGATGATCACACAGCAGATTCTAGTCTTAACCACCTTAATCTTCCAAATATCTCTCTGTGAGCAGCCTGCAAGGTTCAAGACTACTTCACACAGTAGCCTTTGAGGGCCTCCAACCAGTCCCATTTCAGTCCCCCACTAATAATATGGACATGGAAATTGTGTTTTAAATACCTTCATGCTACTTCTGCTATTCAGACTTTACATACTGTGGAAGGCAGCGCCTTGATTACGACAGAGTGAAAATCAAAGTAGGCGCTTTTTTTAGCAAAGCAAGGATATGTGATATAACAAACTAGCTCCTTCGTATTGAGTAACTAATTTCTTGAAATATACACACCTACTGTTGCCTTCAGTAACTCTAAAGCACCACACGACTGAAACTTAAAAAGGCAGAAAATCATCCTACTTTTTGCTTATACATAGCTGCCACGTGTGCTACTTGGCAGCTATGGCCTCATCTCCATGATGATGGACCTGAAGAAGGAAAAAAGTTGGTTCGTGCTACATCACAACCATAAAACTGGGTAAATCGGTCTTTTTATACAATGGATTTTTGAATGGAAGGTTTAGGGTGCGATATTTTTCTAGACAGGAATTCATGTTAATTGCATACTTTGAAATATAATCCTTTTTTTATTAGGCCGCACTGGTACTCTGAGAAGCTGAAATCCTTTCATGTTTAAATTATCTTATTTTACTTCCACATATCTAATTTCCAGACTTATGTTGCAAATAGCCATAAAGAAATATTAGCATCAGCAAAAAAGCGACTGTGCTCTCACTCTTTGTCACTGCAGTGCTGAATTGCCATGGATAAACATATTCATTGAGACAGGTTAGGCTCTGACTGCTTCTTATGCACAGCTTTCTTGGGACTATTAAAGGATGCTTCGGAGTATTAGCTCTGAAGCACTCTAAAAGCACTTCTAGCTGCTCAGATCATATACTAAGCTGCACAAGGCTAAGTCAGAACATTAGCATTAATATGAGGCCTCGGTGTTTGGAATAATCACAGGTGCATAGATTATGTTAAATGATACACGGCATTTACATTACTACACGATCTCTGGAAATGCTGCGCCCTACAACATTCGGCAGCTTTTGCTGGATTCATGAATAACAGGATGAATAATGCATAGCGCTGCCTGTTTTGGAAAAAAAAAGGCAATAGTCACCTCATATGGAATTATTACAGGGCGTGCAGTACTCATGGCGACGCGTCAATACTAAGCTCGCGCGCACGCGGCAGTGGACAAAGCTTGCGATATATCACGTCAACAGCGTCAACCAAGTGCGAAAAATACAGAGTTCAACAAGCACGCGCTCGAAATTATGGATGCTCATGCATTTATGAATGCTGTATTTCAGAGCAGAGAGACCGCCCAGCAGGCTGCCTCACACCTCTTTCCAAATCCTCGCGCAGCTCCCCGCCATCTGCACATTCATCTCCCCGTCTTTAGTCACCCGTGCTCCCAGAAGGCTGTGCTGCCTGGTGAAGTGCAGGTAGTCTGGCGACGTGGAACTGTACACATTTCCAATTACTTACTGGAAAGCCCTGAAAACCTTTTCTTTTTCTGCGTTTTATTTTTTACCGAGTCTTCGCTTGCTTATCACTCATTTACAGCTCACACTTATAACATGAGTGTGGCCAGTGCTTTAAATGGGGAAAAAAATAAGTGCAGGTACTCATCAAATTGAGCTAGGGGGCGGGCCAAGGGGCGGAGCTGAGGGCGGGGCCTGATTATTATAAAGACACTACTGCCATCTGTCAAGTAATCATTTTGCCCTTGAATTACACTTATCAATAGTCTCAAATTGCCTGCATGTGCAAATTACCTCTGCACATGTGGGCATGGCATATGTAGACAATTAATAACCTGTCTCCTACTATGCCCCTTTCAACTGTGTAAGCCGCCCATTGCATTTAAAGGGACATGTTAGTTACAGCAGTTTCAGCACACACCAAAACACAGGATAAATGTATGAACATAAAGTGGTTAACTCATCACAAAAATTAAATGAAGGCCAAACAATGTGTCATGCTTTAGTTTCTGCGTTTTTTTATATGTGCAGCTTCAGTTCTTATTTGTTTTATTAGGTACAGCATTCAAAACATTCTCTTGCCCATGAGCACACGCTAACACACAGGCACAAGAACAAGCAGACATGCACACAAAACATTCCTCACATTTATTTTTAAAATACCTTCACATAATGTCCTGATGCTCTCTCTGTCGCTTCCGCACTAACACACAAAAGCAGGCATTCACTGGCACAAAAGGCCAGAGTCGCAACTAGAGCCAAATTTCGGGTTGGGGGGCTCCTCCGGTGGCTCCTTTAATGGGAAGTAGTCGTAGCCGCTTTATAAGAAAGAATATCTCACCGGTGTCTCCCAAATGGCTCAATTAGGGCATGCGGTGGCGCGACGCTTCTCGCGGTTGCAGCTAAAGGCTGCAGAGTAAACCGCGCCCCCTCGCCACTAATTCTCATTAAGTGGTTGGCATTGGCAGCTAAAGGTCGGAAACTTCAGGAGGTTTGTGCATAGCTGCGAAGCGAGGCGCTGCATAAAATACCCGCGTCATACAAAACGGCGCTGTGATGCACCGGTGGTCACATATTCTTCATAGCCGGGAAAGCAGAATTGAAAACGAGTCCACACACTTGCATGCGTAAATAGCAAATGCAACACAGTTCAAACGTACACACGTGCAGACACCAACACTCACACAAGCCATGAACGCTCAAATCTACCACACCATAAAGACACGCCTTAGACGTTCAACTCAGCAGACATTCCCGGACACATATATGCAGTCCTGCTGTGAACCTTTTTAACTTTGCCCTCCTACAACTGATTCCGCAGGAAGGGGAAACATCCCTTCGCAAATCACTTTCTTTCTCGCTTTGTTGCGAGAAAGAGGATGGGGCTAGACATGCCGGCTTTTGAGCGAGGGAACCAAGTCTCGGCGGGGGCGGGGGCTAACAAAAATTTCGGGGAGGGTGGTGGCTACTTCTTCCAGCAACAGTCAGACGGGAGCTGCAGGGCCTCTAGAAGGGTGAAAAAAACAACAAAGCCTCATTAACAATCAAATGGTCTTTTAAAGACCTGTGAAGTACTCGGTGCGGCTGTGTGTGTGCCCGGGAAGCTGTCTCAGCCCAGGCAGACACACAGGACGTTGCGCGCCTGCAAAAGGCTCACAACAGAATTACTTTGTTTGCAATTCCTACCTCCCACAGCTCACTCAGTATCACGCTGTGAGAGACAGGGTCCGATCGGACCCTGTCACTCACTGGCGTGATACTGAGCTTGCTCCCCTGCCACACTAACAAAATGTAATGAGCCCCCGCTGAATGATTCAGGAGCGTCTCGGCACAGGGCTACGGTGGCGCTTTGGCTGAGAGTGGCGTTCAGACAGCCTCATGCTCAGCAGCACAAGTACCACTGAGCCTACCAGTCATGAGTACCGGTACGCTTGGTGGCAATGAAAAAGTGCCGGTACTCAGGAGGTTAAAAATAAAAAGTGCCGGTACTCAGTACCGGTGAGTACCGGCCCATTTAAAGCACTGAGTGTGGCCGTGTGTTTGCCAGGTCGAACTCTCTCTCCATAGGGATACTGACATTTGATTGTGCCATTGCTATGTGGTTTACATAATGTGCCCGAAATGTGCTACTTATGAAAAGAATGGAAAATGCAGTTTCTCCCTCATGTGCTCTAACTTCATGTGCACCTGGCCTTGTCAGCCCATGGGGACACATGGGCCCAACAGTGTAGTGCTGCACTTCCTCTGGATGCATTATTTATGATTGTTTTAAGTACTTCTTGCATGTGGGTTCTGTCTATCTGAATAGGTACATGACACCTATTTCATAAAATATCAATTTTTAAAGTTGGCTTGGCAAATTCATATTTCTAAATTACATTTTAAAAGTGGAGAAACGTATACATTCATATCAGTTCAATTAAACATTAAACCACAAGTTTTGGTTCTTCTTGAATGTGTGTATATCTGTACAACAAAGGGTTTGTTGATAAGTGTAAAGTATAATTTCAAGCATTTGACGTCTAAAATATTATCTGCCATTTATAGCTCTGAGAAATACCAAGAGTTGGTATATAAATATGGTTATTATAAAAATATTTATTAATATGGCACTCAATTAGACCTCTTCCAGCTTTACTCAGTCTAATTCATTTCGAATGCACAAGCACCTGAAGGCCTTTTACTTGCACAGGAGCTGTGTAGTCCTGGACAGAGAGAAGCCAGAATCATGTAAGACGCCCGTAAAGTAAAAAGTAGTGGAGCCAAAAAATTCCGCTCTGCTGGAGAAATTGGTGTATTTTTGGTTTTCGGACAAATTCCGCCACTCGCAGCGTGGTAACATTTATCTCACACGTGACTCCAGAACAGTAAGTTGGTGAGCACGAGGGAGATTTAGCATCCCCTAGCGCAATTTCTGTTTGCTAGGAGGACATACAGCGAGATTATTCTGATGCAAGAGGTCATGGGTGGTTTTGACCGTTTGCAGTCAGAAGGATCACGCTCAAGAAGAAAATTTGCTCTAGCAATAGCAAAATCAAATTGAGTAGCTGCGTCCTCTGGTGCGCCGCAGGCTGAGTTCACTGAAACCATGCTGAAGATTTTTGTATTAGCACAGGGCCTCATTGTAAGCATCATAATCTGTGAACTGAGAAAGAGACAAGGGACTCCCCCGCCGAAAAATGGCATGTATGCACCTACATAGTATCTTACAGACTATGCAAATAGTCTGTACGCAGGGGCTCCAGCCTACTTAATCAAACGCTTGCAGATTGTTCAGAATGCGGCTGCAAGGCTGATTTGTAACATCCCATATCGCCACTCGATCTCACCCCACCTGAAGAAGCTCCACTGGCTCCCAGTGATTAAACGTATCCAGTTTAAGTCGCTGGTTTTGGCTTTTAGAGCAATTCAGGGTCGGGGTCCAGCCTACCTTAGAGCATGACTTAAGCATTCTCAGTCCAACCGCTCACTTAGATCGAACCATCTCCGCCTCATGATGTCTCCCCGTTTCCGCCGCTCCAGAATGGGTGGTAGAGCTTTCGCAGTGATCACTGCCAAAACCTAGAATAGCCTGCCACTGTCCCTGCGTATGGCTGAATCTGAAACCATTTTCCGACGTGTCCTGAAGACCTGGCTGTTTTCCAACTCTTAGCCCTCTATTGGTACCTGCAACTGCCGCCTGTCTTAGCGCCGGGACACCCCCGTTGGGGGTAGCTGAGCGTTTTATAAGTTTAAAAAATAAATAAATAAATAAATACAAAAGAAATTGACTTTGACGGAGCCACCAAAACAAGTGTGAAGAATCTTGACTTGCTGAGGGACACACAAAAAAATATTACCTAAAGGAAGCATGTAAAATCTGCTGAGGTGATAAACCTCAATCAAGCCACATTGTCTTTTGTGAAAAAGCTTGTATGCTGAGGACCTCTTGTGGACTCCTTCGTAAAAAATAATATTTTTGGTGCTGACATTTTTTGTCCTTCCCATGGAAAGTGATTGGTGAAAGGGTAGAGGGCCTTGATCCCAAAAATATACTTTTATAGTTCCTTGTTGGCATTTAGGTATTTCTAAAATCAACCCAAAATGAGTTAATGGATTGTCAATACTCCAAATGTTATGTTTCACCAGCTTCTATTATAATAATAATAATAATTATTATAATTATAATTATAATTATAATTATAATAAAGAGGAATGGTTTGTTCAATAAAAATCATCAGCCTTAAAAGCTAGTGTTGAACACCTGTTGCTGTTAAGCAGGGAACTTGTCGATGAGAGGTACTTGTTCACACTGCAGGGATTGCCCCTCTTAGACATAGTGGAAACTCCCTACACACTTAGAGATAGTTGTTAAACACTAAGGGCCTTATTGTGAGTACCGCCACACTCTTGGTGGCAGTCTGACCACTGTGGTCCTCCCGCCGTATTACAATTGCAGTCATTTGACTGCCAGCAGCCCGCTATGACACTGTTGGCACCGCCAGGATCCTGGATCCCGTAGCGCTGGCGGTGTGTGAAGAGGGGAGGAATGGAGGCGGTGCCGATCCCGGCACTGCCTCCCATATAACAATTTGCCCTTACGCAAGCCTTTTCATGGCAGTGATCCTGCAGATGTTGACATCCACTTGGCATGTTGCAGGCTGTTTTATGCTGCATAGATACCCTCTGGTTATTGATTGTACTCGAGGTCCTTTAGCCCATCACACATATATTGATTATCTTACTCTTAGAATGATTTTTGCTTCAGAAATTGTTCTCTGTCCTGGGCCGTCCAAGTCAACTCATCAGTTCCAACCACAAGCACCTCAGTGTAAGCCACCAAGCACCTTAGTTTCTGGTAAAACTTCCAAGAAGCAACTTAATCTTTTAAGCTTTTCTTGAATTTTCTACAGACTAACATAGAACGCTTCATTTCCAAATGATTAGAAAGGGCATATTCTTCAAAGGTAAACACTTTTTATCCCCTTTTATATTTTACACATTTTTGTGACATTGTTTCACTTTATAAATTAAGCTATTTACAAATAAGCTCGATATTGTATTGCTCACAAATGTTCTATAACGTGTGCATATTATTCCCAGATACTGACTTTAGAGAGAGATGTCTTATAAAGCGCTCATGTGTTCCACTCTCCCAGCACACTGAGCATTGCGTCTTATGCATTGCTATAAAGCACACCAAGATGCTTTGCAATTCACTATCTGCCTCCCTTACCTGGAGCTTCTTATTCTGGGGAAATCACTTTCAACAGCTATCCCTGCTGACTTACTGTTTTGTTTCGGTTTTTTGTATTAAGTCAATTATTGATTGGCTTTGTGATTCGCTGGATTCATCTGTTAACCCTTCCAGGGCAACTATAAATCGGTACCACGTTTTAATATTCAAGATATTAATATTGTGTCGGTAATGCCAAGTGAAGTCTTGGCAAATGCCAAGCCGTTTAACTATAAACCAGGCTTAATCAAAAGACTAGCTAGACATATACCACGCCGTGGGAAGGATAACCAAATACAGCCATTGCCGCTGCAGGTAAGAGCGGTGGGGCGGTGGGGCTGGGTGGAGGGGGATTTCGAGAGACGACCACAAGGGAAAATTAATGATTTATTTAATTTTCCCTCGAGTCGTCTCTCGAAATCCCCCACCCGGCCCCACCGCCCCACCGCTCTTACCTGCCGCGGACGTGGCTGACCAATTAGCGCACGTTATTATAATTTGTATCTAAAATAGTGTGCAAGTAGGTTTCGAATAGATGTGTTCCGATTACTGAACATTCATGGAAGATAATTTTTTATGTTTCATTTGCTATTAATTTAATCTCTCGCATTGTTAATTAAAGGTGTACACCTCGGAACCAGGGCCCTAAATACAGTTCTCTTTGCTCAGCGGATTTTGTTTCCAAACAAATTTAGTCTGTGCTAAAACTTTGCGACCATAAGGCCTGGATGGGGATTCATCATCTTTAGTCAAACAAATCCTGAACTATGGGCCTCATTATTTAATGATTGTACACCTAGTGGCACAATTCTTAATACTAGGGACGTAAGCCTAATATAGCCTATCTATAGAAAGTAATACCCAAATCCTCACGATAGACCCATATCTTCATTAGACGCAATGGTATCTTGTATGCAGCACATATTCAGCATTTTAGAAACAGAGGCATCAAATCTTCCCACCTTTGAGCAATGTGGTTTCAGATGAACTGTTCGACGATTGACACTATCTTGACCCTCAGTCAACCCTGCTTGGTAGAAAATATCTTATATAAAGAGAAGTGCTCCTCTATGCGACTTATTATGAAGCCACATGGTTGAATCCTGAAAAGGCCAACAGAGCCACCTATCCTCCCAAGGGCAGTAAGTTCAGTACCATTGAGTTGGGTAGCAATAACAACCAATAATTATAATTCTTAGAAATGATGAAATTGCAGGACATGCACTATAATAATCATGATTTTACCTTGCTTCATATGTAATAATTATCTATATTTTATTCATAGTTTCATAGGGATGGTTGCCATTTTCAACAAAGCCCGTTCTATTGTCGAGAACTAAACTGATGCTTACAGCTGTTTGTTTCAATGCAGGATCAAATCAAGCCTAACTTTGTAGTCTGTGAATGTTCCCGCCTAGAAACTAGGTTTCCTTCAGAGCCTTCAGTTGTCTGTGCTCCTTCTTTCATTGGCTGCCATGGGGATCAGGCGAACTGGGCACCACCTGTAGTTTACCCCTCCATGTCCCTTCAGTCTATGTGCCTACATCTGTAATATGTCACTGACTCAGGTGCAGACACATTAACTCATTTCCTGGGGCCACAACCACATAAAATAATGAAGCACCTACTTTTTATTGCACGTTCACTCACATTACTTCCATGCAGTGGGCCTCACAGAAAGTGCCACACAAACATCTGTGCTACCATTTGTAGTGCAAAAATAGACACAAAAGCCCTAGCCTTCCCTGTAGCAGGGCAGGGATTCTATGGGCCCTGGTGCCAGAGAGGAAAACATCTCTTTGACTGCTCTTAGGGTACTAAAATAAGGCAATTATCAGGGTTCAATTGACCCCTAAGGGCTCTGAGCCCCAGTGCCACTGAACCTGCTATACCAATGGTAGCTACGCCCCTGAGACTTCCTGAGGTCCCTTTTCTATTACACTGCCTGTTGAGTAGTTCAACAGCAGTCATGTCTTATTATATACCACCCTAATCTCAGTATTAAAAACCACAGCAAGCCCACCACAGCGACCCGGCAAAGCAAGTGTTACTGAGAGCGCATGTTATTGATCACTTCTAAAAGCTAAATGTAGGTAGTGATTTCAAATGACACACCAAACTCTTTTTAGCCTATTGCTTTGGGATGCGGCTCATGGAAGCCATAACACTATTTAACTGCCTGCGATCTACTCGTCACTCGTTAGAAGGAGGTATGGAAGCCAGTCTCAGTACGTACTGCGGTTATTAGGCTGGCACACCTTTCTCATTACCGCTTCGATAGATGTCATCACTTTTTGCATTATACGATTTTAGAATACCATAAAAGCCTATGAAGAAAAGTGTTCTAGAAGTTCATAAAAAGCAAAGATTTGCAAGAAGCAATCGAAAGAAGGCTTCTTATAGCATTTGCCTGTGAAATTTATAGGTAGCCATTTGTGGGGTGATAGGATGCATTGGTAATGTAATGCACTGTGAGATTTGCACAGTGCACTTATTGTCTGAACCTCATTTAGTATTACCTAGATATCATCTGCCACACTCCAAAAATGTGAAGTTGCTAAATCACTGTGTGTGCCACAAACTCAAAAACCTTTGTTATAGTCTGGTGTTCCATAACAGAAAATCATGAAAGTCAAAATCAAAATGTGAACCTGTGAATGTACAATGTTTATCTCATTCCTAAAATTTAGGTGTATGTCGGTCTCTACTCTAGTTAAACAAGTTTTCTCTCTGTCCCTTTCATTTGTATTTGGTCTGTGACATTTAACCAGAGTCATTATAATTATGCGGCAATGAATAGTGAAATTATGTGGCAAGGAAAGGCATAATGGTGCTGCATATTGCATGAAGAAGAGAACAATGCAGCACATTCTTTGGCATCATTAGGTAGCCATTTTTAATATTTTGGCCTCATTACGATGAAACTCGAGTCCCACCGTGGGTTTGACTTTCGACCGCCGCAATATGATGCAGGCGGTAAAAAGTGAAACCGGCCAGTCATTCCGGCTGGATTCCGAAGGGCTCAAGGAGCCCGTCGGCAAGTTGGAGGCCTGACCGTAATGCCAATGGACGGACTTTCCGCAGTTGGGATTACGATGTCGGTTTCCGACAGGCTTTCCATGTTGGGCTTTCCGACATGGAAAGCCTGTCGGAAAATGACTTTGGGCGCCCCGAGCAGGGCCCCCTTCTCTCTGCAGCCTCCAGTTGGGGGCTAAGGGCGCACCTATGGTGCCCCCCTGTTGATCCCTGCACTGTGTGCCACCCGCTGCAGGGATGAACAGATTCTCCCATTTCTCTATGGGAGCTTGTGCTACAGTCGGTTTACGGCTCCAGCACCAGCTCCCATAGAGAAATGGGATCATGCGACCGCACCATGTGTGGTTGCATTGTAATGCTGCGTTCGGGACCGCCAATGGGAAGCACATTCGCTTGACATCGTAATAAAGCACTTTGTCTGGAATGGAAGCACCGGAACATCGCTTTAGTATCTGTAGCCCTTTTTTTACAGTTTGGCGGATAAGATACTCTGTCAGAACATGCAGATATTCCGTCCTCTGTATTACAAGTGCCATAAGCTATAATGCACTTGTAATACAGCGGACGGATCAGCCACCAAATTTATGACGGAGTATCCCTTCCGTCAAATTCTAAATAAGGCCCTCTGCGTTTTGCATAGCAACCTCCCTACTCCCATTTTTTAACTGGCTCACATGACATATGCTATTTCAAATTTTGGGTTACAATATTTTTCAATGAGTTGCGTTCCAAATATCATCAATAAAATTGTGCTGCAAGTGATCTATGGGGAAACTGCGGTATATTAAATTAAAGGCCCGGCATTAATATGTTCTACTGGGGTGCACAAATTACAGAGTCTTCCCATGTCCATAAATAATTAGGTTTTGTATTCCAAATTATGCCAGTGCATTCCATGGCAGGCACACAGTCCAGATGCTGCTCTGCCAGTGGTCAGTTATCTTGTTACAGAGCAAATTACATTGAGGTTGCCTATGTAGCCATGAGCTCCTTTGGCACATATTTCAGACCACCCTCGGCTGCCCTTTCTGGTGGTTCAAAATGGCAGCACGCTACATGTAGGTGAAGCTTAGTAAGTGAGGTAAATGAGATAAATGAAAAGGGTCTAAGCAATCCCCTTTCTTTGACATAAAAATTGTCACAGGAAACACAGGGTAGTGTCAAAGTCAGTGTGACACAATGTGAATCTGGGCCTAAGAAAGTTCACTGTTCACTCAAATACAACCCTGCTTTAAAAGTTGTAGAAGATTTTTTTATATAGTGCAAACCCCACCTGAAGGTATTGGAGTGCTTTACATGATCACCAGTTACATTACACATGATGAGTGGTGACATAATGACCGGCGACTTCAACCTAAATCCGGCGAATCACCGTAGGATTATCATAGAAACACGCGCCTTGGATGCTGGCTGGAACATACCTGTGCAGGCCTCAAAAGACTCAATTCTTGACAGAGCGGATGACCAACTGCTGTCAACATTCGAAGCACTGTGTCTTGGAACATTAAATGGAAGGTTTGGCTGCAACTCGAAAATCCAAGTCAGCAAAGTCAGTGCTAGACTACGTATTTGTCTCCTTCCACCTATTCCACAGGGTCACATCTTTCACAGTAGAAGGCTTTCGAGAAAGCGACCACCATCCTTTAACCCCTTGTGTGCTTCGGACGGCCCCCGGCCATCCGACGTCACGGTGGGCGTGTGCGGAGGACGGCTGGGGGCCGTCCGAACCCCGCCCACTCATTAAAACGCCCGCACAGCGTGAAAATTCGCGCAGCGCGGAAGGGGTTAATGGTAGAGTTCATAAAAAACAATGAATATGCTGTCCAGAGGTGCAACGGAGGTCTTCAAGGCCCAGGAACAATGTGGCATCAGATAAGATGGGAGGAAGTCACTCAAGGAAAATACGAGCAAACGAAAACGACCAATCCGCTAAGCATGTGGGAACGGCAGAATCCGCTGGTTGCCTGGGCAAACATGCATGTAGATTTAAAAAACTTACTTGAAGCATACAATTGGCAACGTCTGCTCTACCAATGTCTGGCCAACAACAGGTGTTACAATAGTGCTCTCAAATGACAGTGGTGGTCACTCGGCCCCAAACAGTTATCGTATGAATGCATTACTAGACACTGATGCAAATATTGTGGCTGGCATCTTACTGCAGGAATTGGAAAACTGGGTGAACGAATCGAGCCAGGTCTCACACAACCAAACAGGTTTTCGCCCTAACCCGAGCACAACATACAATCTCGTCGCCCTTTGTATGCTAATAGCAAAATATATTCAGAAAAAACAACTGCTTTACACACGCTTTATTGATTTCTCAACAGCCTTTGACCATGTCAACAGGAACTGCTGTGGTATAAACTGTCTTCATGGAACATTCCAGCTAACCTCCTGAGAGCACTACAGCTACTGTACTCCGAAACTTGGGCAAAGATTAGCCTGAGCACGAATAAGGGCCTAACTCCAACAATACCAACATGACAAGGCCTAAATCAAGTTTGTGTTCTTGCCCCAAAATTGCTAATTTTTTTATTTCAGAACTGAGCAAAGCTTTGGATGAAGCCCACCCCAAAATTGGGACAACAACTGCTGACGTCACTTCAATATGCAGACGACATAGTCCTCATGCTTGCAAAACGTGTTTAACACCCTGACTCTTTACTGTGCAACAAACTAGATGACAGTTAATTTAGACAAAACTAAAATAGTCATCTTCAGTAATGGCCGTAAAAAGAAGGGCAATTTGTACATGGGAGGCAGTCCAGTAGAAAGGAGTCCCAGCTATACATACCTAGGGCTTTGGCTTCATGAGCGCCACTCTCCCAGGCTTCATCTCAACACACTAAAGCGTCACCTCGCTTCACTCATTGCCACCTTTCAAAAATTGCACAGTAAATTCCCCAAGCTATCTTGGCAGCAATTAAATCAAAACTGATCCCAATGCTGTCTTATGGATCAGTAGCCTTCCCGGTAAAGCTAAGCCTAATTTAGATCAATGCCCAGAGTAAAGTGTTCCACCTGCTATTCCACCTCCCACAATACACAACACCTGCACAAATTCTTCTAGAATTTTGCTTCATGAGCAATGGCTAGTACAGCAAAGCATCCTCCTCAAATTTCTATCATCCTTAAGAACTGGTCCTTCGAATATAATAAAAGCACTAACCTGGAAAGAGATTCAGGATAAGAGCCAAATGAATTGATGGGCCCAGGCAAGAAGTGAGGCCTAGAATCTCTGGCCTCCCACATCTGTGGGAAGCACACTTACCACATCATGCCTTTAAACTTTCAGTGACTAAAGAAATTAAGCTATTATCCTGGGCACATGATAAGGAAAGCTTCCACAAGCGTAAACACTTATGGCTATGAATCAACACATATAAATTGCTAACAACAAAGAGCTATCTTTTCGAAACCATCAAAGGCTTTTATAAATCTAGATTTCTAGCACTAAGGGGCCCATTATGATGTTGATGGGACCGACACCGATGTGTCGTCGATGTCGGTCCCACTGACATCTCTAACCGCGGTCAGACCGCTGCATTAGGTTGCGGTCAGTTGGACCACATTGGCCCTGGGAACAACCAACAGCTTCCGAAGGGCTCAAGGAGTCCATCGGGCAGTCGGCCCGTCGCAGTTCCCACAATGGAGGAAGTGCCTTCTCAGGCACCGCCATGGGGATTACCATCCACCTTTCCGCCAGCCATTTCACATCAGTTCTTCCGCTGTGAACAGGCTGGCAGAAAGGCTTTTTTGGGGCCCCTAGCAGGGCCTCCTACCCACCTGGACATACGCATACTGCCCTGGGGGCATCTATTGTGCCCCCCTCAACATCCCTGCACCATATGGCAGTCACCGTGATGTGCCTGCCACATGGTGCAGGGATGTTTCCTAACTTCCATTTTTCAATGGGAGCTTGTGCTGCGGGCATTTTTAGTCTGCTCCACTAGCTCTCATTGAAAAATTGAAGTTTCTGACCGCACTATGTGCGGTCGCATCCAAATTGTGATTGTGGAATCGCCGACCCATGGTCGGGGGTTCCTTTCACGGTGTCGGGCAGACGCAAGTCCACCCGACATAGTAATAAGGGCCTAAGACGCAGCCTTCTACCAACTAAGGATGCAATGCCACCATGGGCCCCAGAACCGATTTCGCCATCATGCATGCTGTGTCAGGGGCCGGAAGAATCTTTTTTGCACATTTTGTGCATATGCCCTATTCTGCAACCTGTATGCAGAAAGCTTTTACGCAACCTTTTCAATGTTAATGGAGTAAGAACATGTTGTCAAACCTTGCTGTTCTGCTTGCAAGGTCAGAGTTCGCAAGTAACAACTTGCCTGGTAAAATGTATTATCACTGTGGTGCAGCTTTTTAAAGTTGTCACACAACCAAACTGAGGAACTATTTCCTACAGGCTTTCTCTTTTCATCTGCACTTTTCCAAGTGCTGGCACTTTACCTTGTGTATGGCTGGCTCAATTAAGTAGCTTTACTGAATAGTGTTCTTGTGTTTAGTATGCAACTGTATCTTTCAACTTTTTTTTATACTGGAAAAATGCGCCCCATTCTTTATTTTTATCTGCTGCGCACTAGCTTTATTAGGTAGCATAAAGAATAATTATTGAAGAGTCCACGCACAAGCACTTTACCTTGTGTATGTTTGACTTAATTAGATCAATTTCTAAAGATACCTCATGTTTAAGCATGTCATTTTCTTTTTAATTGAGTGTATACTAGTAATGCCCGACCGATTCTCCATTCTCACCTGCGACACACCAGCCCTTTTTGGTAGCATGGATAATCATTGTTGGGCAATCATTGATGGGTCCTCGTATTTAGCGTCTGTTATTGTATTCCTTACATTGTGTTCTTTCATCATGTACAGGTCTTAATTAACTAAATTATCATTAATAAATTGAAATTGAAATACACAAGGACACAATCATGTTTTGTAGGCACTAGGGGGCTGATTTACAAGCCCCTTGCGCCACCCGTACGTCACTTTTCCCATGTTAAAAATGACGCAAAAGTGGCGCAAGGGGCTTGTAAATAAGCCCCTAGGTGGTTACGTGGTTTGCCCAGAATCACAGGATGTTAAACTGACGCTGAAACTCGAACCTGGTTCCTCAGTTCCAAAGTCGGCAGCTCTGGCCGTTACGCCCCATCCTCTCCACATCTAGGTGTGCTCAATTGTGGACCTGATGCCCGCGCCGCGCACATACACCTACTCCTCTGAGTGCTGTTCAAGTTCCGCCTAAAGACTTGCTTGTCTAGAAAAATGCGCCATGTTCATTAGTCCAAAACATCCCCTTTGCTGTCAGCAGAAAGGATGTCTAACAAACCCCTTGGTAATGTTTTTGCGCGCACATTAGAATTTAGCTTTTGCCAACTGTTTAGAGACCTTGAAAGAGTATGATAAATAGTTCTCTCTATTTCTTCACCCCATGTGTACTGAAACCTATCAATTAAAATGTCTGCTTTGCTGAGGAGACACTGCTTTGTCATTAAGTGTCCTAGTGCATACTTGGAGTCAAGCATGCACTGTTTTATTTTCTGTAAAACATGAAAATTAAAGCGTTTCTTTGATATGTCAGCCCCATGCATATGCATATGCCTGAGCAAATTAAATAGTAGCACTGCAACAGTCAGCACAATAGTTGTTTTCTGTGTGTTATGTATGTTTATTTACCCCAAACACATTTTATTTTAGTCTCATCATATTCAGAGCCAACATCCACAGTGAACAAGTAAGCTGTTTTCTTGCTTTCACACCTCATCAAACTGAGCAAAACACTCTGCAGTAGGAAGATTACAATGTGCTCGCTAGGCTCGGCAATTGTCGGCATTGTGTGAAGTAAAGTGAAATAGTTTCTTTGTATTTGCCTGGTTTATAAAATGACAGATTAAGTACAATTCACTTCACCTGAACTTTAATGTGCAAATGTCTATTTACTAAATAAACATATTGAGTTCTGATGAAGAAGATAATATCAAAGTATTTTTTTTATCACGAAATAACAAATTCCTTGAGCACTAAACATATAACACAAGGTTTAAAAAGAGTAAATAAGGAACTAGAGAATAATTCCATAATTCCATAACTTACAGCTATACCTCAGGCAGTTTTTTTTCTCTGTACAGATGATTCTTTACTCCTTGAAAAACAAGATCTAAAAAAAAATATTCAGCACTTCAGACAAAACGCCATTTTGTCTCTACAGCACTCCCCATAAGCCTAAATAATTTTTCCGGTCCTTTTGCTGGTATTTGGCATCACCACTTGGTGGAAACTTAAATTTGCTGGCTTACCTTGACGTAGGAAAGCACCAATCCTGCTTACTAGGCCCGGGTGAAATTTCCGTTGCTGCAGCACAACCTTGTGTAATTTTAGTATTTTTGTGTAACTCTTGCTATGCGAAATTACAATGATATGCTCCATCATGTCATTACATGCCAATCATCGCAAAATGTTACCACAAGTGCAAGAAAGTTGTGTGCAACGCTTGTACATTTGTGCTATATTTTTAGCGTGAAATGCATCCTTGCGCCCTAACTGGATGGATGGAAGGATGCATTTCGCACTAAAATGTATTGCTAAATATTGGATTTGCTTTTCACATAATTCCTCATAATTCCACTTAAGTTTCCAGGCATTTCAAGTAATTATACAAAAGTAAATAACGCAAATTTCACACATCCTTACAAAAGGTAAGCATGGACGAGTGCCTAATATCTTTTTGGCATGCTGTTCTAGACCTTCAAGGATCAGTAGAGTAGTTTTGCCCATTGTGTTTTTTTCAGTTTTTGTGCTTTCAACAACGAGACTACATTTGCTTCTCATTGAGATAGCCCAGTGATATTATGTGCTTTATCAAACATGTAAATGAGTTAATCAACGCCAATTTAGCTCAATAAGGATAGTTTTCATTGCTATGTCTAATTATGCCACCTAGTGGAAAACCGTTTTTGAATGGGTCAAATATGATTTTTTGGATGGTGGCCTTTTGATGTTGTCATTTGATGGTGTATTACCTCTTTCCACGTGTGACAAAATAAAGGAACGAGAAAACTATCAGATATTTTTTTTAAAAAGTTGCATGTTTAATCTTCCTTGCTTTAGGAATTACTTTAATGACATGGTATTTAATGCTTAGTTCACAATTGATGGTAAAGATCAGGGATTTGCAGCCAGTTTATGCTTCAAGTTTTCAAATCACACGTGAAATTCGTCGAGCCTATTGACACATGTAGTATAACAAAAATGCTACTCATGTACCTTCGTGTGGAGGTCGACTATGTCCTCTCTTATCTTTTATATGTGGAGATCTTTGCACCAACTGCGGAGATCTCTGCACGTGTAACAATACATTTTATTAGTAAATATGTGAGAGGCGTAGGGTTGTGGCTTGAAAAATGGGGAATACTTACTACTAAATAGGAGAGGTTGAGTGTGGAGTATGGAGTGGATGTCAGGGCTTTAAGGAAGGAAATGCACCCAACCACAATAGAGTAAACCCCTTCCTATTCACAAACTGTCCTTCTCTAGATTTTACAGCCAGAAGAACACAAAACAGTTGTAAATGTACTCCTGCTCAGAGCTGGAGTTAAGTCCAGCCCTACACATGGCCACTCGCTGATACACCAACAACTTCCCATAGAAAATAATGGAGGTAGGGACTTATGTTAAAACACCACAGGAACTAATGATAATATCTATTACAATATTTAAACAGTTTAAAATATAATGAAATCTAATATGTTAAAAAAGTTCAAAAAAATAGTTGTTTTATACTATCTTATTAACTTTTTTAAATATAAAAATTAATTAATGTAGCATTAATATTTACTAACATAATGTAATTGCTGTTAATTCTATGCATCACTTTTAACACTTTGAAATACATAATAAAAATAATATTTTTTTTAATTCAGGTGGTATTTTTATTTTAAATTAAACATCAGAAATATCATTTTATTTAAAATTTAGCATATTCAAAATAATTTAAGTTAATAAGTCTGTATTATTTTTTATTGCTCTACATTTAACATGCATATATAAAATGAATTACCATTAATATTTCAGACAAAAATATTTTTTTCTCATTTTTAAAACTCTAATAAACTTTTAAACTCTTCCCTGTACTTTACTATATGTGGATCTGCACCATGGTATTGGAGCTCTCCGACCACTTTCCACTTTTAAATTAGTTTCCACCCGTGATTCCAAGGGTTGGGGATATGCAAGTCTACATTTAATACTTACTTTACAATCATAAATGGCGAATAGCCCAAAGAAGTAAAGTTTCAAAAATGTGTAAGAGTAAACTTCCACCTGTAGATTTACTCAAGTGTAAATTTACCTTTGTGAATAGGTCCTATTGTGTTCAAGCCTAATTTAAGGAGGAATGTGGTCATCTACATTTTTTAAATTGGAGAGGAAGATCTTAGCCTATAAATGGCTCATTTTGAACACCCTGAAACCACAGAATATTTTAATGTTGATGGATGGTTACTCTGCTTCATCTTGTGAAAACATTCGCCAAACATTACAACGTTGAGCCTTGAGACACTTGATACAACAGTGTGAAAACCAGAAATCTTTAATAATAATTTATCATGAATTGATGTTTTCCTCTGGAAATATGGAGAATTCAATTACTACAATCTGTACAATAAATATATGTTTGGAAAGCATGTGAAAACATTTCTTATGCTCGAGGCCATCGAAATTCAGCAGTCAAATTCTGCTGATAAATATCATAATTATGATATCCACTTCCAGCAGATGGAAATGGGGATACATATGTGTGGAGTTTTTTATTCAAATGTGGTCCTAGATCATAACACAGCAATCTACAAAATTGTATCCACATTTACAAAGTCAACCCAGGAAAGGTAAACACTATACATAATTAAATCATCTATATTCCTTGGTATTTTAAGGTAGTGTTTTCTGAAATCACCAGCAACATCTCTAAGACCTGCAAGGCTCTAAACGATTCCCAAAAGGTGCCAACTTTATAAGACAATGGCATCAGCTTAGTCAATGTTTAAGCAGTGAAATACCGAACTATGTAAACTCCATCGTCTACTTTGGCTAAATTTAAAAAATACAGGTTGACCTTTGTAAGTCTAAGTGAGAATGTGAAATCATTCAAATCTATGAATATATAGTATGATCATTTACTAGAAATACACATTGTTGGCAAATATAAGCTAGGTATCCATACCTGATGGTTTAGGAAATCAACTTGAATGCACTTTGGAACTGTTTTTCTAAATGTAAGCACCTATTCCTAGCCCAGGATTTTCTCCTTTCCAGTCATTGGCTGATTTTTCTATTGAACATTTGTCACAATCATGCCCCTCACTATATAACTTACCAGGTCCTTCTCTATTTTCCAGGCCACTCCCTGAGTTAATTATAACAAGGCAAGCCTTACAACCTCATGACCAGTATGCACTTGTTGTCATTTCGGTATTTTTGTCATCAACAAGATAAAATAGGGAACACAATGCCAAAATAGAATTACACAACCTGTTGCATATCCAAAACAATGTCTGTATTCTTTCTAAAGCCTATGCTGCCTCCTTCCTTTCTAACACAAATTCAATTAGTTGTTAAGAGGTTTTGTCTGTTGTATTACAACTCCATAGAAAAATGTGCCATTTTACCATTATTCTAATTCATTTGGTGAAAGAGCGTTAAAGATATTAAAAGAATTTAAAAAATAATTATACAGTATTTCTTCACATATTTTAGTACATTATTATAGATTCATCACATTTTCCACATAACCTGATGAATAATTTGCAGATTCCAACAAAAAAATTTTCTAGCTCAAATGGATCAAAGTAATATTTTCATGGGATGTGTCACATAACGTCACATATTTTGTCTTTATGTACACTTTATATATCTCTGACATAATTATTGGATGACATTTCCCCATTTTTGCTGTGGAACAACCTGTTTGTCCTGCCTATTTCTGCTGGCTTTTCAAATTTCTGTGGTTTACTACTACTAAACAGTAGTTAAGCACCTGTGGTTCCTCCCTAAAACATGTGCTGTAAATTGGAACACCTGGTTTGGCCTATTTATCTTCCTTATCAGTCTATTGTAAATGGTGTCTAAATTAACCTATGGCAAGACAGGCTGATCATCATATGTGGGCTGCAGTGCATAGTTACACCACCCACATATATGTCCAAAATATGTGCTTGCTAGAAGCACTACTGTGCCTTTTATGGGATGCAGGTTAAATGCGCCAAAATACTACTCCCGCCAATATAAAGGTCCGCTCACCCAATTTAGATTTGGATGAACCATAGCTTGATGCTGGCAGAGACTACTTGGTCTCTGTTGTGGTCAAACTTATCCAATGGCCCAACTGAGTAAGGGCTGTTGAAGATTTGGCTATATACCACTCACCTAATTTAGAAGGGTGGATATATTGCTGTTTTTCAATTGCTGTCACTGTCAGGAAAAACCTGGTGGTAAGGGGCAGCAAAAGTACACAATGCCCTCTTCACTGAGGGGGGGGGGGGGGCACTTTTTTTTATTTCCAAAAAGAAAATCCCACTTTGAGATTTCCTTATTGAAAATCAAAAAAAACTAAATGTCACTTTGCTGTACAGCTCCATCATGCTTGATGGAGCCATCCGGCAAAGTTATAATGCACTGGCAAAAACTGCCTTGTTGGTGATTTGTGACAATACTTTAAATGTATGTCGGGCCAACGGACATTTTGAAATTTGGCGGTTGGCACCTCCACCAGGGCAATGGAGTTGTTTACCAACATTTAAATCAGCACCTAAGCCAGAAGTTTAATTCATTGACGGGGAATACCTGCTTGGTGAAGCCGGCCTCTGCTCCATCAAAGTCAACCTGGAATCACACCCAGGTCTTGTGTAACCATGAACAGAGACTTCTCATTAGAGCTCTTCTTATTTCTTGGTGCATTTTGCCTTAAAAAATTAAAAATTTATATCTCAAGTTCCTCTTATCCAACTGTTATGATTTTGGTGTCTTTTTCCACCTTTTCTCTAATTTACTAACCTAGTTTAGAAATGTTACCTTAGTGTGTTCTTTGTTTGAAAATGTTGGTACTGATTGAACTTAACATGCACATCCCCAGAGACATCCTGCTGCTTGTGCATAGCTAATAGGAGTTGATTAAGCATGTGAAAATGCTATAAATCACAAGATGTGAAGCCTCAATTGTGTCTTTATGTCTTACCTTTCCTCCACATTGGTAGTAAATGCTATATCCCTGCACATCAAAATTAATTGCTGATGATACGCTGTTTTGTCATGTAAGGTATTCAACTATGTCATGTTAAAATGGGTTACATTCATGCACAGAAATATAATCCCACTGAATAGCCCTCTTTTTTATTAGCGAGTTCTTTAAGCTGTCATGTCATTGTAAGATTCATTCTGATAAACAGTAATTAGTGCTTTCTCACATCAGTTAATCTGTACTGTGGTAATAAATGTATGAATGTGTGTTTCTTAGTAGAATTGCTTTACATAACACATTATTGGCCACCATCATTTTTACTGACATGATATCAATGGGTTGCCTTTATTTCTTTTACTTGGTTTCAAGAATCCTTCATACAACAGTAGAGATTCAGTGGAATAACGGTACAGATGTCTCTGTAATTAACAACTTCATGCTCAGCCCTAAACACTTTTTATAAGCTAATTTCTCAATAACTTCTGAATGTATGTACACCAACCCAAGCAAAAGCACTTCCTTGGGTAAAGTTATACCGTAAACCTAAGTTTAGTGTAATTTCTGTTTAGCCATTCTCTCTGCAAAGAAGAATGAAAAAAACCTATGGTAATTAAAATGGGAAATGCTACTTGTTTGCCCCTCCTGTATTTCCACCTCTCCTTGACAGATCAGTATGACAACTTCTTGTTTACACAACAGCAATGTGGGGATTGTAGTATTCATTAATTCATTAAACTGCCAATTGCTCAGCTGCTTAGCTTCATGTTTGTCACTTACTCATTTCACTGCAGGAACGTTTGAATATGGTGTGTTCTGGTCACAATACATTGATATTTTTTTGTTCCAAAACATTCCATGAGATGGACGTATTGTATAGTTCCAAACATCATCATAGACAACTAGTAAGCTCGTTTAGTAGTCAATCTGTTGTGTCCTCTTGCTATCTAATGCATTCTTCCCACAGTCTTGGTGTTCCCTGCTGCTCGGCCAGTGGGTGAGGTCGTTGGATGGTTGAAATGTTGATTGTGTTTGTACTTGGATGAGTGAACAGTTGGATTGAGAAGCGCTGAGCAGCAGGATGCTGCTTCAGGGTGGAGCTTTACATGATTTACCTGTAACCTGAACTGAACCTAATAAACCTACTCCCTTTGTGACCTACAAGACTACATTGTTGATTGTAACACAATCGTTTTTGCATTTGTTATCTTATTTATTATACTTGTCCTTCGGTGGACTACTAGTATAAACACCTTCCACCGCCATTAATTTTTTTACTCATGTTCAAACCAAATGGTTGGTCTGTCCCACGCCTAATTATATATTTTGATTCCAGTGTCATAACAGGCTTGTGTGATCACCACCTCCTCCCATCAGTTTAACCATATCCACTACAAAGACTTTTAAATCTTTAAGTTATTTTGATGCACTTTTTCGAAGAGCTTCACCACTGAAAAGCTATAGTCCTTCAACTAGTTGACTCTAAAACATTCAACATTTTGTGTGTAATGCTACAGTCATATTTCCAACATGTCTGACATTGAAGGTATGCTTATTTGATTTACTACAAATTTGATATCGCAGTTGATTTCATTGTTTTTTACTTTGCTTAATACATGGATTTTAATAGTCTTCCCATTTGTGCATGCTTTTCAATTATAACAAATGTAGAAGGAGCTGTTAGATTGCTCCCACCCCCTTTCACACACATACAAACATACAAATGGTGTATATTTATGTAAAAGAAAACAGGTAAAGTATAGTTATGTTTGCAGTTTTCTTACCCATAATACCTGGTACACTTCAAAACGTCTGGTGAAGTCACAGAATCTTCTCATGTTTCTGTGAGGGAAAGTTCTGGAATATGTGGGTAATAACAACATTCCTACCAACCAACATTTCCACACTTCTCCCATTTGTGTGGTGAATCAATATTATGCCACAGGAAACATCCCAAGAAAATAAAGATTTTTCTATTTACATTATATAAATTAATGGTAGAGTGTAGCTGCAGTATGTAAGCCCGGGGTTTGCGGATAACTAGGATTACCTCCCAACCCCAGACATTTTTGAAAACACACCCAATGGACTGGCGTGGATTCCACTACATTTTAAGTACCCAGAGTGCCCTGCACGCCTCAAACCTTGGTAAAACTAAAGACATTTCTGTGAGGGAAAGGTCCATAATCCGTGAAGAAATGCAGAAGTCCACTCAACGATCCCACAGTTTTTCTGACAAAAACCGTACTCCTAGTCATTTCTGGTAGAAAAAATATACATACATAATTAAACACCTATACATTACCCAATCAGAATCAATTTTATCCCCTCTTTCATCAGTGTATGATTCTTTCTTTCACTTGCTTGTTAAACTCCACTTTCCACTCACTATGATCCCTTTCTGCCATCTGTTCGTTGATTAAACTGCTACTGCAGACATATATTTAACTTTCCTTGTTGTGTCTGCAAGTATATTAATGACTTGGCTCATCATTAGCTCTGTACTCTTTCACTCTACATCCATTTCCATAATTTATGCTCTACCTCTCAGGTCAGTCCCACCACCATGTGCTGAATCTCAATTCAGTCATTTTCTTTCTTTCTTACGAGCACTGGCGGAATCTTCCTCTCTGTCGTTGCATTAAACCTAGTCTCCAGCCAATCCCCATTACCTTATAATCATTGCCTTTGTTGGACCTCTCTTTCATAATACTGTGATTTTGTTTTAATGTGTTTGTATTTTGATTAACTGCTTTTTATTCTTTGCAGGCGTGTGGCCCATGGATATGAGTGATATTCATGAAAAACCAAATGTATTCAGACTAACCTTTTTTTCTCACCTGTTTCATCTACTTTTTGAACTTGAATGACATTTGTGAGGCTGACTAACCCAAACTACTGAAAGCCCTTCTCATTTTCTTTTTTTCTGCTGGGCAAGGCCCTCAAATTTTTTTCCTTTTTTTAAAGTGCTTTGTATGGTTAAGTGCCTCTTTCTACTTATGTCCCCTCTAGAATCCCCTTCCACATTGCACTGCACCTCTTTGCTCCTGCGCTGCATTTCCTCCAGCCCTGTCCTCCCAGTCATCATGTTTTTTTGTTATTTTTCATTCTTTTCACTGTAGCATTCCAATTTGGCCTCCAATCCTCTACCCCCTTGAATCTTTTATTTTTACTGGGGTGCTTCTTTTCACCCGCCATCCATTTTCAACACGCTTCTTTTTCAAGGAACACAAAGTGGCACATTTCCCCTTCCTCTTTATCTTCTCCATCTTAAACTGACCGTGGCGCTTATGCCATTGTTGCCCCACACAGATGTCTCCTGCTGCATTTTTACTAGCATTTTTCCAGAATTCTGTTTCTAATCAATATAGAATCTGTTTTAGACAAAGTTAGTTAAGTTGGATTATAGTCACTATAAGGGAGTGATACCAACAAGCTCTACATATCTTTTAGGACGAAGTGAAATGAAGCTACAGCATCATTTTAAAGTGCTAAGCTCTAGTAAGCAATTTTAACACACAACTAAAATATCCCTCAGTCTTTCTTTGAATAGTAAACATTATAACTGTTTGATATGTTATGTAGCCGCAAGCTAGATATATTGTAACATCTTATTTTGTTAAAACTCCCCAAAAAGTTTTTATCCCTTAACTATGATAATGAGGTTTCTGTAGCAAATATATATGAGCAGAATTATCCACCTGCTGTGTATCTATGTTTGTGACTGATGAAAACAAAGGGTGAATACAACACTGTTGCTAACATATGTTCCATCATCTCACATTTCAAATGAGTCATAACAGAATACTGAAAGCATGTCAATATAGGATGTGTTACTTCAAAACATTTCTTCTTGTATTTTAGGCTGAGTGCTTGTAAAGTACTTGATACATCTTTTCAGAAAGAGTGGAATGTGCATGGAACCTCATTAGAGTTTAGCAGGTGTGTCCTTGCAGCTGGAACACCAGTACTGCTGGAATATTTTTCAAAGTGGGGGTGCTGGATCTCAACGTCACCTAACTAAATTCACAAGTGTTGTGGAAAATTCAACTGCTACTTAAAAAGCACTCAAAAAGCATGTGAACTAAGAAACGATATCTTTTTCTCAGAAACGTAGGGGGAAAATAGGCACAGTCACTTATACATAGTGCATTCTCCATCAAAATAGTTTTTTGTTGTTGAAACTTTCACTACATTTGTTGGACCTCTCAAAATAAGTAAAGTAAAATTTAGTCCATGGACTGGAGGTGATTTATTTTTGGGCAGACGGAGTTTACTCAGGGAGAAGGAGTAAATGACTCTGTCGCTCTCATAGAGTAATCGCCTGCCAAATTTAGAAATGACCGCCAAGCAGGCGGTCATTTGTGAAGCATTGGCAGAAACCGCCGTTATGGCGGTTTGTGAATGCTATTTTTAAGCTTGATGCATGACAGAGCCAGCCATCAAATGTGTGGGTTTTTTTCTTTACAAGAAGAAAATCTCAAAGCGGGATATTCTTTTTTGCAATAAAAACAATAATGCCCCCCTCACCATTGCAGTCATCTCCCATGGCGACAAAGCATTTTTAGTTTTTTACTGCCCCTTACCACCAGGGTTTTCCCGACCATGATGGGCAGCAAAAAATGTTTATGGGTCTGCCCATCTAAATTGGGAGAGTGGACAGATAGCCATTTCTCCAACAGCCCTTACTGTGTCGGGCCGTCAAAGAAATGTGGCCATGGCGGAGATGGAATAGTCTCTGCTGCTGCCAAACTTTGGTCTGCCCACAAATTGGACAATTATATTGGCTGTACGAATACTCCGTCACCATTGTGATGGAGTGTGCTTAACACAAATATATAAATCAGTTAATCTTTATTTGTGACTCTTAGTTGTGCAAAAAAGTCTGTGTCCCTTCACAACACATACTCATTTGTTTGACATCCATAAAATGATGTGTTTCTGTCTCAAGGAAGAGGCAATGAAACAATGTAGCTGATAAAAGACTTTCATCTTTTTCTCCCTCCCCCCACACTCACATACACAAAAACTCTATCTATATTTCTTTCTGTCTCACTGTGATAATAGAATCCATGCATTCCTTAGTCATCAAAAAAAAACAAAATGTGGGAAGAAATAGTGGAGTCACTTGCTATTGCCATTTGGACTGTGGAAAATATTAGTATAATTATATTGGTAAATAATTCTAAGTTCCTATTTTTCTGGCCTTCTCCCAGCATGAAAAACTGGAATTCACAGTGGCCATTGATAAAGGATATAATGCTTCATACGTTTTATAACAGTACTTATATCCATTACTCTTTATTAGCTACAAAATTGTTTCTATTTCTAGTAGAAACATTTTGCACCTTGTTAATGTAATTTCAGAAATTATCTCATTCTTAAACATTCAGGAATGGTAGAGGTAATACCCATCCTCAACAGTGACCCAGTAGAAATAGTATCATCACAAATAACCTGTAATTTGTAAATAAAAGACATGAGAAACCCTACTGTGTCAGGTACCACTGCCATCAAAAATGTTCTGTGCTCTGTGGAAGTAATATGTCATTGGGCTAATCTGCATCTGAATGAAGTTCCGCCATGATTTACCACGCTAGCTGCCTGCCACTGTTTGCTGCTCTGACGTTGGGGGACTGCAAGCCCCAGGATCCCTCGCCCTCCCAGGAGGGAGGAGTGTGCCACCAGCCACGCGCTCAAAGAGCGCCAACAACCACCGTGGCGTGGGAAGCGCTAGCTGTCTGCCACTGTTTGCTGCTCTGACGTTGGCGGACTGCAAGCCCCAGGATCCCTCGCCCTCCCAGGAGGGAGGAGTGTGCCACCAGCCACGCGCTCAAATAGCGCCAACAA
Organism: Calotriton arnoldi; assembly: GCA_963921515.1. NCBI lineage: Eukaryota > Metazoa > Chordata > Amphibia > Caudata > Salamandridae > Calotriton > Calotriton arnoldi. The sequence continues at coordinate 1,694,936 of CAWUFW010002284.1, read as the reverse complement.
CCACCGCGGCCCAGGCCGTGCCCGGGCGAAGCCCGGGCCAAGGGCGGGCCCATCCTTGCCCGTCATTGACAGGAAGAGGCAGGGCAGGGCCACCCCTCTTTCATCTGGCGCCTGGACTTTGGATTGTTATATGGACCCGCACTAAGGTACTGATTATCCTTGTGTCCCCTTATTTTGTATTCATAAGGGGAGTTCCCACGCTGAAATTTGAAGTATCTTAATCTGCTTCCATCCTTAGAGGTTTTTGCGTGTTAAAATATATTTGTTCTGTAAATCTGGTCTTAGGTTTGACCTGAGAATATTTGCAGACAAGTTGATTGGGTCAAGTTATTTTATACCCCAGAAGCATGGGAAAAAGAAAGTCCATGGAGGTATGTGGTGGGGGAGGTAGTTGTACTGGTCAGGGTACCAAGGGGAAAAAAGCCAGAAAGTTGAATAAACATGCAGGTAGCAACTGTGTCCTGGACCGCATTGACACCCTTATTAGTGAGTGTGAGAACATATTAGAGGTAGAGCCAAATACACAGGTTGGCAATGACAAATCCCCCCTTAGAAGTACTCAACCCACTAATCGAAGCCCAAACCGCTATCCCGCCATCCCAGCCATGTTTTCTAAATCACGCAAAAAAGGGCCCATTGTCACGAATGCTGAGGGAAACCAAGACACAACGAGGGCAGATTATTTCCCTATTAGTTCCCTTGGTACTAATCTTCAGCAAATAGATCCCGTACTCACCTGTACAAATAGATTTTCGCCCTTGCTGGTAGTGCCAGGTGGTGACAGGGAAGAGAGACCTCAGCCAACAAAGGCGCTGCTACCTAGCAACACCGGGGTAATCGCAAGGACTAACAACGAGTCTCAAGACACGACCCAATTGGTCAACATGCTTCGGCTTGAAATAGGGACGATGAAAACCATGATTGAGGATTTAACCAAAATGGTTAAACTTTTATTGCAAAGGGATTCCTCCGGTACAGAGAATGCCAACCCCATATCTAGACCTCCTTCCCAACCTTGTCAGGCCACCATCAAAAGGAGTGAAACAGTTCCCCTTGCTAATGATACCGTTCCCATTGGTCGTTCCACCGTTTCCAACATAGCCCCGACTCCAAAGCCAGTGCCATCACCTTCTCCAGCTATGAGCTTACTCCATTATAAAGTAAGAAATCCTAATAATTACCGTAGTGAAGCAACCGCGAGGGATCAGATTTCGCAGGGCAGACAAACCTACTCATCCCAGATTAAACAATTTCAGGATAGCTCCCGAACTGGCCTGGTTGATCCGAATATTTCCAATGTGTCCCATACACATAGAATTTATATGACACTAGCAAAGGTACGGAAACCGCGGACTCCCTGACAAATAAAGCCATCCATTGGATACGGTACATCAGAGGATGCCGTTTAGTGATAAGGGACGATATCATCAAGGCTCGTAGGCTTACCTCCCCAGCCTATCAGACAGATTGTATTGACCTTACACTAGAAAGGGCAGATCTTGCAGAAAATCTTTTTGCTCTGGAGTTCCGAACCAGTTCTCCAGGAATCGTCATTCATCCAGTTCAGACGTTCCTTACCGAACAGCCAGTGTAGACAACATCTTAGCCAGACTTACACCAGACAGTTGGAAAATTCCTCATTGGAGACTAACGATTGACTCAAGAATGCGCCCCAAATGCATCAAGGATCCCAAATAGACCTTATATCTACAAGGGCAGCCCCCCTAGTTCTAAGTTTTTTAATTTGGGCCCTTGTCAGACTGTAGGAACAATAACGACGTCTCCATGCTTGTCGGAGGGCTTGAGGGAGGCTAGAAGTACATCTCCTAGTAGATTGAATGGGCTATTGACATCGGGACATTCTTCTCCAAGGGAAACCTTGTTGTCATGGAACATTGCAGGGATGAATTCGAAGATTACATCTCCGGAATGGCATGCTTTTATTGAGTGTTACGATATTTGCCTCTTCCAAGAAACCTGGTTAATGGCTCCCCTCCATTGTATAGGCTATTTAAATTATCATATTCCAGCTATAAGAGGAGCAAGGGGCCACCCATCAGGGGGGCTGACAATTTGGGTCTGACAAGAATTAGGCTATAACATTCAGGTACTCGCGACCCAAAGTAATGATATTATGGCCATAAGACTGAACATGGGTCCCCTTGGGAACGTAGACATTTATAACATTTACGTAAGAGGAACAAGGGGGAAGAAGTCGGAAGTTTTAGCAGCTCTCGACGATCTTCTCGACCGTTATTCGGGGGATTCCTACGTCTTAATAGAGGGCGATTTCAATTCACCGTTTGAGGCCCTTGACAATGATGAGTCTTACCTCACAGAAGAGGAAGATGCCCAGTGGGGCATCCCTAAGCTGGAGCTTGCACCCATAAGAAAATGGACGGATGTGGCTATCCAAATTAAGTCCATTTGTCTGGAGAAAGGCTTACGGGCGGCAAATTAAAGATCCTTATCTGACAGATGTGGGGCAAATACATTTAACAATGGATTTAGTGCTAGTCGGATAGACTTCTTACTAATTAGCTTGAATCTATGGCATTCTCTGGACGACATGATAGGTAGGGACCATAATCCCTTGTGTGCGTCCTTGAGGTTACCATGCCAGAAGGCACAAACTCCAATAGATAGCGAATTGCTATCTCCTGAAGTTGTCCCCACCAATGATATGAGACGTTTAAAATGGGTGAAGATTTTAGAGAAGCCCGAACTCATATCTACTATTTCTAAGGACATTGACCATGCTGTAGCCGAATTAGAGGCTTGTACAGCTAAAGTCGAGGTCTCCGAGTCTATTATTTCTACCCATAATACATTTTTTGCCCTCTTGCGCACTTATTTTATTAAGCAGAGCAAGACACCAAGTATTACAAACACGAAAGCCTGCCATTGGTTTAATAAGGCATGCAGAACGGCACGCGAATCATTAGGTCAAGCGATTAGAGTAGGTGATCCCGCCGCTGTCCGAACAGCTAGGCAAATATACAGGAGCACTCAGACAAAGGACAAGAAAGCCTGGGACGAAAAGAGGTGGCAGGACCTTAAGGAGGCTTGCGCCATGGGTAATACCAAGTACTTTTGGAACATCGTAAAATGGAACAGAGGAGGCCAGCCGCAACAGCCACAAAATCATGTGACACAGGAAGACTGGGTTAAACATTTTAAACCCCAATATGCCCATAACACAGCAGAACTAGACCAGGACGAGTCTACCTACTCCTTCTATCAAGACAAGGCTTTTTGTAGGGCCGATGTCGAAGTAGCACTTAGATCAGTAACGGGGGTAGAGCACCAGGCCCTGACGGCATTCTGGCGGATATATTTCTGCATGACAATGCCAGATGGTGCCGATATATCCTCCTGCTGGCTAATGCGGTTGCCCGTGGTGCGCCTGTCCCCGTCTCTTGGAAGGGGGCTGAAATTAACCCCGTTTTCAAAAAGGGGGATAAATCTCACCCAGGTAATTACAGGCCTATTAGCTTAATAGATTCTCTACAAAAGGTAATGGGGCGGCTTGTCCTCAATAAGGTACAAGATTGGATAGATGAACATAGTATTTTATCCTCTCTGGAGGCTGGCTTTCGGGCATTTACCAGTACCATCGACCAGGTATTTCGTTTTAATCTATTATACTGGAAGACGGTGGTCCTGGGCAAGGGCATCTTGTATGCTGCCTTTGTTGACCTAAAGTCAGCCTTCGATTTGGTCCCCCGTACCAAACTATGGGTGGTCCTGCAAAACATGGGGATGCCTCTCGAACTGCTAACCCTCATTGTCAGACTTCATGAGGATAACTATGCTAAAATCCGTTGGGGCTCACAGGGGAAAGTTACCAGTCCCTTTCCCATTGAGAGAGGCATCCGCCAGGGCTGCGTCATGGCACCTACATTGTTTTCCTTGTTTATCAATGGAATTGTGAATTGTATGGAATCTAATGCTACTGATGCTCTAACATTAGCAGGTGAAAAAATCCCCATTTTAATGTTCGCAGATGACACATTAATTATTTCAAAGACCCCGAGTGGTCTCCAACGAGCCCTTATGATATTTGAGGAGTTCTGCTGTACAAGGGGCTTGGAAGTTAATGTGTCTAAAACAAAAAGTATGGCTTTTAACCCACACAGAGCATTCAAAGGTGGTATTTTAATGAATAATCGCCCCTTGGAGCAAGTTAATGCCTTTACCTATTTGGGGGTCAACATACAGAACAACTTTAAATGGAACCAACAGATTGACCTGGCAACCTTGAAGCATCAGCAATTATCGGGAGTGCTTCAAGTCGAGTATAACACTTCACTCACCAAACCAGTCAGTCCGGTGCTCCAGATATATAATATGAAGGTGGTTAGCTCAGCCTTGTACGGAGCAGAACTCTGGGGCTGTGAGAACCTGTCTAAGCTCACTGTAGTTGAAAATAGGTTCTTATGCAAGATTACCATCCTTCCACAAAGCACCCCAGTGTGCCCCCTACTTTACAATCTTGGTAGAAAACCACTGGCAGATATAGCTAAATTACACCCCATACTATACTGGCGTAGAATCTGGAGTACACCCGAACTGGCTTCATATGCTGCAGGCCTTAAAGACATAATAAAGGCTGACAGCTTCCATTGAATTAATTGGCTACGGGAGGTTAGAGCCACTTTAACAAACATTGGCATGCCAGCATTGTGGGATGATCCAACAGGCTCCCCATTCCCTCCAAAAAAGATTTTAAAAGAAAAGTACTGGGAAATGGTAGTGCATAACACATGGAGAAGTAGTGAGTCATCTTCACTAACCAGTGGCTTTTTGGAAGTCAAATTAACCCCCAGCCTAGAGAAATATTGGGACTTAATAACAAAGCTGCATGATCGGAAATTATTTTTCCAATTTAGGGTGGGCTCACTGCCAATTAGAGCCTTTACTGCTAGATGGGCCCAAGGAGGTGGCATTACTTGTCCCGCATGCCAAGCCAACGTGGAGTCGTTAGCTCACCTATTGTTTGTTTGTCCTGCCTATGCTGCCCCACGACGTGCATGGCTGGTGCCAATTTGTAAATCACTAGGCACTAGAAGGAGCGATGAAGCACTAATAATATTATGCTCCCTCACGTCATCTTCTATTGTTGTTGCAGTAGCAAAATTTCTGGGGTGGTCCTGGACCATAAGATCGCGTTCCCTTTCTGTATAATTAGGGTGTGTTTGTAATTGCTCATTTGCACATGTATCAAGAGGGTAGGTAACCACTCACTATGCAATGTAGGCATCAGTTCCAACTAATTAGATGGATTATTTTTTCTATGGCCAAACTGTTGTACCCCTTTGGTAATGAATTTTAGAAAAAGTCGTCGTTTTTTAAAAGTCTTAAACAGTTTTTATTGCTATTTGCTACTTTTGTTTTTTAACTACCTTTATCAAACAGGCTTTGGAATTAGATTTTTTTATACCGTGTTTTATTTACATTTATGCATGATGCTTTTATGACCAATATGTCGAATAAAGCTTGTTTGGATTGGATTGGATTATTCCACAAACAGGTTTCAACCAAGCAGAGTTTTGTTGCCTCTACCCGCGCTTTTTTGCCAGCAATCTTTATTTTATTCAAACTCTGATCAACAAGTCACGATCAGGCATCTCTGTGACTAAAACTGCCAAATATAGTCAGAGGCATTGCCCTTAGAGTGCATGCTGAGATACATCCCCGCCTAATTGCCGAAACTGCAATCTATCAAGTTTTGGTAACTGCAAATTATAGTATGAGCATATAGGATGGTGCAGATCCTTTTAGAGGGAAGGTCAGCTAATCCTAGCCTGCTACTTTCCACCTTCTTCAGTCTACCCATCTCCAAAATGACTTATGAAAAATGTATATTAATTGGTTACTGTAACTATGAGCTATTCGTTATGCAATAATTTATAATAATATTGGGATCTTGCAGTCACATCATGTTTGTTGTTGGTTGTGTTAGATATTGAACAGTATGATTAAAACGATAATATATAAATTTTAATATAAATACATATCAGAAAGAAGAGAATCATTTGTATAATTTATTTCATCACCTAAGAGCTTCAAACACTCTATTAATATTGAAACAAAACTCAGCAATTTAAATGTAGGTGTAAAAGGGTCAGGAAAGAATGCTAAACCAGAAGTTCATCATCACTTATGAATACAATAGAGGAAATTGCCTTAGAATTAAATTAAAATATAATTCTGTGATAAAATACAGAAACGCAAAGATCATGAAATTAAAAACAATGATGATCATTTAGTCTAAATCAAGAGGAAACGTCCTTTAACCTCTGGCCTTACCAGCAGATTTAGCTTTTTCCAGTAAATAGACAAAGGATGTGTGGTAGTTCAGTTACTGCACATTTGTGTCTAGACATTTGCCACCAAAATGTTGCAGCTGGCAATAGGGCATGATATGTGCGGTGATTTTACATTGTGTGCATATTTAAAAAGAAGAAATAATAAATCAGCACACATCAGACACAATAAAATTAATGTCTTTTGGCTTGTTTGGAACCCACTAAAATGTTTGTTTCATAAAACGTCCGGATTAACGGAAAAAAATGCTTCAGTGAAACTTCACAAGCTGTTGATTTATATTAAAAAACATGTAAAATGTAGACTGTAAAGCCAGCAAATAGTTAACATAAAATTGCATTATAAAAGCTGTGACATGCTTGGCTTCTGTCACATTTTCCTATACCCAAGCAATATTGTCAGTAGGTCACATTTCGAAATACCCTCTCTTTACAGCTAGAGAAAGCAAAAGCAAAGACATGTTAAAATAATTGCAGCTGGTCAGAAAAAGCTGTGTGACATTTGACACGTTTTCTTTGAACAAACAATAAATCCTGAAAAACGTTAAGATATATTTTTCCTAGCTGAACATTTGAAGGTTATCTAGGGGTGTTGTAGTACCTCCTGCACCCCTACTTCAAGTGTCACAGGTTAACAACTAATATTGCGCCGTCTGGTGACCCCTGAGGAATCACTCCACCTAACTCATTAATGGGTCTTAAATTAAAAGATAAAGTGTGGCCGTAAAATTGAAAAGAAAAAGACTATTAACAATTAATGAGAAATATGGTGTGTGTACTAGATTTTTGGATCAATGACCTAGGTATTTTGTTTTATTATGTTCCACTGAAATCACAGAGGAAAGTAACAAAGTAGAGGAAAATATAGCATTTCTGTGAAATTGAATCAAGTAATTAATTAAGAAAGTAGCCATATCAAGACAGAGAAAAGTAAATATACACAAAACACAATTCTCAGTATTTAGTATCTGCCTTATCTTGAAGGCACCTAACACCAGCAACTTGATCTACCACCTAACAAAGTATTACCTTGAAAAATCTCAGAATTGTTCTTTTTAAGTTTTCTAATGTAGATTGGTTTGAAACAGAAGCTGCCTTCTAAATGGGCAGGAGTGTGGATAAGAGCAGCTTACATCATTTAACAATCTGAAAACAAGTCAGTATCCTAAGTGAAATTTCCTCTCAGTTTTCACATCAATATTTAGTGATAATGTGCTGCTCAGCATTGACATCTGTCATGATCTGTAATTACTTATCAATGTCTGAGGTTGAACCACTCCTGAGCATGCTCCTTCTTCCCCTATAGCTCACTAAAAATGTTCAATTTTCTCATAAGTTCATGCTGCTCTCTGTTACACATTCACATCCAAACTAGGAATGAGATTCTTTCTATTGCTGTCAAAAAACCAAATGTTCTGAATTGGTATGCTTCCTTTTATTAATCTCCTTCTTGGAAAATCAGTTTATGGTGTCAAATCGACTGGTATTTAGGTGGATTAACTTCAGTGTATGAACTTTTTCTGGCAGTCTAAGGGAGGGAGGTGGGGGTGCATGTGACTGAGTTCCCACAGTACCTGTGACTGAGTTTCTGCACTACCTGATCAGTGGGAGCTGCAAATGTAAACCACTACTTCTCCTATGAAGATTATCGCCATTTGCAGATCATCAAGGCACAAAGATTACTCTTCAGAGATGGACAAAAATGTTTGATATGAATCAAATATGCACAGTGGTGTAATGTTGAAGGTTGTGTCCTAGATGCTTCAATTAGTCGTTATACAATGAGTGTAGCCCTCTGTTAAGGAAGAAAACTTAAGTTGAACTCAACAGCAGGGTGAAGGTACTTTTCAACTGCTGAGAGTCAATGAAATGTTGTATGCTCATGTTGTCTTCACTTGAGCAGGACTGCTTTTTAAATTTCCTTGTGCAGGTAATGTCAATCATGGTTTCAATAGAGGGATCCATGGACCTCGACTTTAGTTTCAAGAGTTCATTCTGAATAGCAGTATTGTAGTTCCATCTTTACTCATTCCTCTGAGTGGGACCAGACACTCCTCCAGTCTGAAGGTGTGCCTTTCTTAGATGGGTGCTGCATGGTTATTGTGGCTGTCTTTATAAAGTGTACATTTTCTCTGGCATTAAATGGCCACTCAATGGAACGACCCTGGTAAAAAGTGTACTACATAAATGATGGAATGGTTAAAATGAATGTTAGAAATGGGGGTCTCTAGTTATGTTATGTTATGTTATAAAAAATGTATACAGCGCACGTACACCCAGAGATTTCATGGCACTAACTCTAGAACTTGCTGGAACCAAAAATACAGAGTGTTATTCGTGGGCCTGCACGAACAGCCAAGTTTTAAGCATTTTCCTAAAACTCAGAAGGTCAGTACATGACCGAATCTCCGAAGGGAAGGAATTCCACAGTCGTGGGGCCAGGGATGCAAACCTGCATCCTCCCTGTCGATTTAGCTTGAAGGCAGGGGTGGTCAGTAACTGGAGATGTGCTGAGCGGAGGTTGCGAGATGGAGTGTACCTAGATAGGCAGTGGTATGCACCCTGTCCAAGTAGGGACCCTTCCTTCTAGTCAGGATAAGGGGATTACACACCCAAGATAACCCCTGCTCACCCCCTTGGTAGCTTGGCAAAAGCAGTCAGGCCTATCTCAGAGGCAATGTGTAAAGTATTTGTACATAACACACACAGTAACACAGTGAAAACACTACAAATGGACACTACACCAGTTTAGGAAAATAAAGTATCTTTATCTAAACCAAACAAGACTGAAACAACAAAAATCCAACATACACAACTCAAAATATGACTTTTAAAAGGGTTAAAGTAATTCTGACCATAGAACTCTATGGATGCGGTGATTTTACACAAAGTACCTCAAATGTGTCAAAATCCACAAGACAAAATAGCCACAGAGGAGGGAAGTGTCAGAAAACACAGCAATGCATCGATTCCTGAGTCCTTGGGGTGGCAATGTGTCAGTACTGAGAAGTGTTGTGTCGAATCCGGACTGTATGGGGAAGTGATGCGTCTATTCCAAGAAGGTTCTGGTCTGCGGGTGATGCGTTGGAAAAACTTTGCGCACAGGTGCGATGCATGGAAATCCAGACGTGCTGGAGATCAATGCTGCAGCGGCAAACAGGCTCTGCATCAATTTCTTCAGCCGCGGTCCCATCATGTGTCAATTTATTCAGCTGCACAGCAGGGCCTGCATCCGAGTCGGTGCAGGGGTCTTGGACTTTGGAGAGACAGTGTGCTGATCTCAGGCTGCGACGGATTCTTTGGCTGCTGACAGGCACTATCATCCATTTCTTCTGCTGCACCGTTGTGGTGCATGGACATTTCTCCTGCACGGTGGTGCTGCATTGGAAAAGCAGGTGCTGAAAGGGCGATGCGTCGATTTTGATGGTTTTGCAGCAGGAACAACCTCCATAGGCCCAGAACTGGATTTGGCACCACAAGGCAGGTTAGAACTCCCAGCAGTGGAGTTCAGGGATGCTGCAGATGAAGTCTTTGCTGGCCCTGAGACTTCTTAACAGGAGGCAAGCACACACAAGCCCTTGGAGAAACTTCACTAGCAGGATACAAAGCAAAGTCCAGTCCTTTTCCTCTCTAAAGCAGAAGCAGCAACTGCAGGCCAACCCATCAAAGCAACACACAGCAAAGGGGCAGTACGCCTCCTCACAGGTCTTCTGCTCTTCTCCTTGGCAGAGGCTCCTCTTGATCCAGAAGTGCTCTAAAGTTCAGGGGTCAGAGCCCCACTACGTATACTACTTTCTGCCTTTGAAGTATGCAGGTTTCAAAGAAAGTCTCTCTTGCTTAGTAGAACCAGTTCTGTCCTCCCATGTCCAGCCACGCTACATGGGGTGGAGACAGCATTGTGAAAGGCAGGCACAGCCCTATTCAGGTGCAGGGTATAGCTCCTCCCACAACTCTAGCTCAGGAAGACCCACCAGCCTGGTGATGGGCCATCAGGCTATGGAGGGCACACCTCAGCTCACTTTTGTGTGACAGTCTAGAGTGAATGCACAAAACAGCCACACTCAGTCTAAACTAGATGTTGACTCCATAAGTAGGCAGAGGCACAGAATGGTAAAGCAAGAAAATGCCCACTACCTAAAAGTGTAATTTTCAAACACACAATTTAAAAACCACCTTTGCTAAAATATGTGTTATTGAATTCTGAGATCAGAGAGCCCAAAGGTCCACATCTCTAGCTGATCTCAATTGAAAGTTACACTTGTAAGATGTTACAAGGCAGCTCCAATGATAACCTATGGGAGAGCTAGTCTTTGCAAAAGTGAAAATTTAAATTGGCAGTATTTCATTATCAGGACATGTGAAACACACCAGTACATGTCCTACCTTTTGCATACACTGCACCCTGCCCATGGGGTACCATGGAACTACCTTGGAGGTGCCTCATATATAGTAAAAAGGAAAGATTAGGGCCTGGCAAGTGGGTGCACTTGTTAGGTCAACATGGAAGGCCTGAGACACGTTTACAGGCTACTCATGTGGGTGGCACAATCAGCGCTGCAGGCCCAGTAGTAGCATTTGATTTACAGGCCCTGGGCACACACAGTGCATTTCACTAGGGACTTACCAGTAAATCAAGTATGCCAATCATAGATAACCAATCAGAATCACAATTTACACAGAGAGCATATGCACTTTAGCACTGATTAGCTGTGGTAAAGTACCCACAGTCCTAAATCCAATAAAAACTGGCTCGAGAAAATAGGAGGCAAAAGGTTAAAAGTTTGGGGATAAACCTGCAAAAAGGGCCAGGTCCATCAATTAACACAGTCTTATTAAATGCAGCTTCTGTGTGGCAACCCCAAGCAGGGTAATGTGATGTTAATGCCCACCCCCAACCTCCACTGAATTTGGTACAAGAGAATCTCTTCTTACCAGGCTGTAGACCCCTCTCTCTTTAGGACAATATAGGCTACAGGCCAAACAACAGACAACAGACTCCTAAGGCACTGAGAGTACTTCAGGAGGCTAGCTTTCCATCTGTGGTAACAATTCCTTAGTCCAGTCGGGACTGAGCAAGATAACAAATCAGTTCCTATTTTTTTGAGCTGAGAAAGGTGGAATATTGTTCCTTTTCATCTCTACATCTTCAGACTTGGAAAAAGGGGAATGTGTCCTGCACATTACAAATCCTTTACATTTCAATAATATGATTAGAGGGTAATCCTGAATTAATAAATCAAATTGAACTGTAAGTTCAAGATGGTCACTATGCAAAAGATACATAATGTTGGAAAGAATGTTTTAGGAGTGCCTTGGCTGGAGCACAGTGCTCTTTGATTGGCTAAAGGTGACTTGTCACTAAGCAATGGCAGGCTGAATAAACACAAAGCACTGTTAGCAAATGGAAATAAGAGGTTATACATTCAAGTGTGCATATGCCTACAGACGTGACCTGTGCTCTGGTTGGTATTGTTTCACACCTCACAATTTCAGTCACATTGCTGTAATTTCTAAAAACACACAAATGGTAGTGCACCGCAAAATTAAAGTCCAGTCATATATAAGTCCACTCCAAGTTGCATATAGTCTAGTAAGTCTTTATTTTCTTTTTTCATTGGTGATATATAAAAGAACAGCCAACGCGTTTTGTTCACCATGTGTGAACTTCGTTAGGGCTGCAAAAGATACATAAAATCACATTTAACACATCTAACAAAACAAATAAATACCTGTACAACACACATACAAAGACAGCTGAGTGTGAGATTGAGTGATTGCCTCCTATCTGGAGACTGGTTCTCTATACTTAGGTAACATTGTGCGTGTCCTGAAAACATTGGGTCATTGGGAATATTATTTATGTTATCCTTATACCTCTTGATCTGTCGCTTTGGGAAGACAAGTTCATTTGTTCACAGCGGGCTCACTGCTTGAAATGGAGTATCGGGTATTTCAAACTGTTACGAAGTTTGAGTGGCTGAGCTGCAAATGGTGTACTTCGACATGTTTTATATCCTCAGGTTCTAGCTGTTCTTTGATAACAGTGATTCTGGATATTTGTTAATACCAACTGGCCCCTGATGAAGGGACTTTCGTCCCGAAATGCTTTGGACACTCAGTACAATTGACCATTAATTGCAGATCGAAGCATGATTTAATTAGAATATATATTTTTTGTTTGTATGATTGTATTAACCTATCAGGTGATAGGAGTGTTTCATTGTATTAGCATAGTACAATACCAGTTTAACAATGTCATAAAAATTCAATGCTTTAAGTATATTCATGAATGTGAACAAGTGTTTTGTAACATATTTGATATATTCACTTTTGTAGTGCATACCCTGTCCAAGTCACCCCCAGTGCTCGCCCATGTCTTTGTTATGTAATCTTTAATCCATGTATGGATGTGACTTTGAAACCCATATAGTGGACTTGCAAGGTGTTCTACTCCTCGGGTACGGATGTGGGTGATGGAATGGGTGAATGTTTCTCATTTAGGGACTTGAACTTTGGTAATACTGAGCAGAATATTAAAATGGTTGGGTGAATTGGGAATATGATTTGTAACATCTTGAAACCGCGCACGAGTATATAGCTGGGCCGCAAATATGGACCGTAAATAATGTCATGATTCACACAATAGTTGACACTCACAATGCACGTGAAAGGCACTGAGAGGACTAGAGCAGGTTGATTTTCTTTATACAAAGGTAGTCAAGATGACAATCAGGTTTACATATATTTGTAGGCTGTCCTTTATGCATCCGTATCTGTTTAGTTTAAAGGCAGGAATTTGGTTTGCTGTTTGGACCTCATTGATTTTAGGCGAATGGTACTTCAACTATTTAGAGTTGATATAATTGTGAATAGCCGTCTCATTACATCTTTAAGGGATTGTGCCGTCCATGGACACCATGCGACCATGGAACCGGTAGAAGTAGACACAGGTGTATTGGGTGGGCCCTCTAAACATTATGGGCAAGACGTGCAGAGGTGCACCACAGTATTTTAGTGGTTAAAGATACAAATCAAGGTATGTGAGATTGGAGTGTCTGGTACACAGGTTTCATTAAGTGAAAGCATTGGGCTTTCTCTTGGTGCAACATGGCTGGTAGTGACCAGATTTTTTATATGTCCAAATATGACCGTTTAAGTACAGTTGGTCATCTGTTTTGGGTGTGGATGGGAAAGCCCAGGAAACAAGGAAATGGTATACAGAGGACCCAGATTGCTTGGCACTGGGTCCATGGGAAGTATGCGAGTGGGTGATTTTTGAGTTCCCGCTTTGCAATGTGGGCAATGAATAGGGTGTTGATTTGAAACTGCATTAACATTAATCACCTAACAATGACAACTTCCTCTGATGACAGGCACTGAAGTGCCAACCCATACGATGCACTCTTAGGCGCGTCCAGGCTGCATTGGGATATTGCATGGCCATCTGTGGTCGTGTTGCACTGCGCATATTACAATAACTGTATGGGCCGCCATTCACATAATAGGCGCTAGTGTCCGACTGTTAACAATTACTTTGTGCCAGCTACCATTGCCAAACTGAACACATGGGGTACTTGATTCTGCTTATTTATTCAAACTATATGGCCTTGGAGTTCTGGACTATGTGACACTAGAATGTGAATGTGGAGTCGTTGGGTATATGGCACTATATTGCAAGTGTGGAGCTCATGGCCCACATGATTGGAATGTGGGTGATGTTGCAACGTGTTGCGACAAATTTAGTAGGCAGCAATACTCACAAGTATACTTGGTAAACGTACGGGCCACACATAATGTGGTGAATGTGGGCATATATTATTGCCAATCACCCAGACTCAAATGACTTAACTGCCTTCAGATGAGGTATCTTGTTGACGTAGATGTCGACCTATACACCGCTAGAGACTAACTCAGGAAGCCATGAAAGACGTTGTAGGAAGTTAGGCCTAGGAGGCTAATTGCACATTAGTGGATGATGCCAGAAAAAAACTGATTGAATGATGATGCGCTCCCTAGTCTGGAAACGTCTCGGTACGCTTGGAGCCTGTTGCACTTATCCCAGTGACTTTTAAAAAATCATTTAATTAAATGTGTGAGATGTATGACGCACTGGGAGATATGGTTGCCAACGGAAGGAAAGATTTCACGTGAAGTGATCAAGTGTGTAATGCTTGTGACTTCTGTCAATAATATTACCTATGGAGGTAGTACACATCCCACATGACTATGTTATCAGCAGGGGTAGGACTAAAATAAAATGAGCAAATCACCATAGATGTCTTAGATGGAGGCCTATTAGGCGACCCGGGCTGAATTAGCCTTAAAAGCAGGAAGCGAGAAGATGTGGTGTAATTAAGGGATCGAGCTTACCATGGGCGAAGACTACACTTATTTGATGCACTACTACAGTTAGTAGGGGTCATTTTTATTATGATTTACAGTAATTGATTTGTATTTTTCACAGAATATTAAGGGTAGATAATGTGGTGGTGCCATTCACAATAATGAATGTACATTTTATACCCCATTAGAAAATGTTCTCTTATCCAATGCTCTATGCCACTATGATGTGTAAGGATGTCCCATTGGTTATTGCCGATGATGTGGGAGATTGGTTAGTTGATGGGGCACTCATGAATCTGAGGTCATCTTTAGTGATCAACAAATTGAAAATATTATGTGCATAGTTCTAACTATAACAATGAACACACAAGACTCATGACAATGATTATCACTCCCCCCCAATTGTTGTCTTTGTTTTTATCTGCACGTTTTGGCATGCTAAATTTGATGGTCAAATATGGTAGTCAATGGTATTGAGCATATATGCCTTTTTGCCTTTTAACTGGAAAAGGAATATTCTTGATGGTTCCCTGTTTATACCCCATTAGAAAATGTTCTCTTATCCAATGCTCTATGCCACTATGATGTGTAAGGATGTCCCATTGGTTATTGCCGATGATGTGGGAGATTGGTTAGTTGATGGGGCACTCATGAATCTGAGGTCATCTTTAGTGATCAACAAATTGAATATATTATGTGCATAGTTCTAACTATAACAATGAACACACAAGACTCATGACAATGATTATCACTCCCCCCCAATTGTTGTCTTTGTTTTTATCTGCACGTTTTGGCATGCTAAATTTGATGGTCAAATATGGTAGTCAATGGTATTGAGCATATATGCCTTTTTGCCTTTTAACTGGAAAAGGAATATTCTTGGTGGTTCCCTGTTTGTCAGAGACAACTCATTCTTTCTTTGTATGAGTATTGTACAGGTATTTATTTGTTGTGTTAGATGTGTTGTAAAGTGAACGGTGTCCCATGTATTATTTATAATATATATTGTCTTAATGTGAATATATGTGTAAATGTAATTTTATCTATCTGTTTGCAGCCCTGACGAAATTCATGCATGGTAATGAAACGAGTTGGCTGTTATTTGTTACATCATCAATGAAAAAAGAAATTAAAGATGTACTACACTATATGCAACCCGGAGTGGACTTATATATGAATGGACTTTAATTTTGAAGTGCACAATCACTTCTGTGATTTTAGAAGTCTGTCTGACCATCAGGTCACACTTTGGGAGTGGCAGGTGCCTGATTTGATGTGCGCAGTATAATTACGATTCCGGACATCTTGGGACAAGGGGGAGGTGCAGTATCAGGAGTGGCTCGCTGTTCTGCTGTGTGTATGACATAACCACAAATTGTAATGTATTTTCCATGTTAAAAAATCTGTGTTGAAAAAGGCAGGCTCAAAAAAACTGTATTGTGCTGAGGCATATTCAGGAAAGCCGAGACTCTAGCAAAGGTCAACCAACACGTTTTCCAAAAGCAACATTTCTGTTACTATATAATGGAAAACAGGATTTTTAACACTGAGGTACTCACAACTTTGCCCAAGTATTATATAAGCAATATGATCTTACCTAACTTTTTTTACTGAAATGTAATGTATATATTGCAAACTTAATATAATTTGACCTAGTGCTATCGACAATTGTGTGCATTGGCTCATATACAAAATATAGCATACAGTTTTAATATTATTAGCTAAAGTTTTATTTGTTCATGTTGTCATCATTTTTAAAGTTAAAAGAATAATCAAATAAATTTTATTTTTCTCCACATAGTATTCACACAAGAGTTTATTAGCAATCTTTTTGGTTTTAGTGAAAAAGTATTAATGTGTCACTCTGCTGATAAAAATGTGTATTATTATGTACCTTTTTAATTAGTCTAAACATGATGTATGCAATTCAGTTTAATCAAGAACAATAGTATGGGTAGAGTTGTCTTAAAGAGTGGGTAGTATTTATAGGTGCATATTCTTATTGTACTAATGGTCAATGGATCATATCTTTGAAAACTAGTATACTCAATCTCAGTTACGCTGTTTGATGAGGTAATTAACCATCATACAAAAGTTATTTTCAAATTTGTTAAAACGATATTTCCCTTAATTGACAAATTCACTTTATTCTGTTTTTTAATACACTTTTTAGTTCAAATGACAAATCCCTATATACCGCATACAGTTGATGTAGAAGTTATCTGTTTATACTAACATTTATTTTAGCCAGGCATAAATGTATTGATATAGTTTGTAAGCAAAAATGTAGGCATGGGAGGAACTTGTGGACTTTCACTCCACGTACTTCTGCAGAGTTACTTAAAAACTCTGTGAGATTCCTCAGAGTTCTGTGAGCGGCGGAATTCAGTGGATTGCGCTGCTCGTGCTGATTTTTAGCATCAGCAGCTTGTCTTGAACTGTACAATCAGTGCAAATGACACCACACGGCGCGCCAGAGAACACTGCTTCTTTCTGCTGCTTAAGTAGATTTTCTACTCAAATGGCAGCTTTCTCAACACACGAAGCAACTTTTTCAATGCGAGCGGTAGTGACCTGGTGCGACTGCCCACGTTGAGAAATCTCTCTAGGAGATGCTCTAGTGCTCGATTTTCTTGCTTGCCAATTTAACATTGCCAAGCCGTGCGCAAGAAAAAACTCCACCATGTGGCGATTGGCGGAGTTTTTCCAGAACTCCGTGCTCCAAGCGCAGTGCAAAGTGGACAAATCTCTGTGAACTCTGCTGGAGGAGCAAAGTTTACTGCCCACTCCTACAAAATGGGTCAGTTGAAAGACAAGATGACCCTAGGTGATCTCTTAGTGTGACTACAGCAACAGATAATACCAGCCTACTCTTAAGTATGCAGAAAATGGGGCTCTATTATCAGGGAGAGGGGCGAGAAAATGGCACCTTCCCAGGAGTCAGGAAAATCCTCCCAACTACACTCATCACACAGACATTTGGGGGCCTATTACGATGTGAGTCGGAAAGCCTCCGACCGCAGTTAGGAGGCAATCCGACTCACATCGTAGGTTTCAAATCTGACAGCCTTATTATGATAAAGGCTGTTGGACTTGAAACTGGCCGGTCGGACTGACTGGATTCCGATGGGCTCAAGGAGCCCGTCGGCCAGTAGGAGGCCGCTCATTATCCCCTATGTATGGCGTTTACGCAGTGGGGATTATGATTTTGGTTTCCGACAGGCTTTCATGTCGGGCTTTCTGACATAAAAAGCCTATTGAAAAGTGACTTTGGAGCCCCTAGAAGGGCCCCCATGTCTCCGCAGGCTCCGGTTGGGTCTGGGGGGCACCTATGGTGCCGCCTGTAAATCCCTGCACCATGTGTCAGGCACCTTGAGGTGCCTGCCACGGGGTGCAGGGATTTACACAGGTTCCCATTTCTCCATGGGAGCTTGTGCTATGGACGATTTAGGGCCGCAGCACAAGCTCTCATATACAAATGGGAGTATGCGACCGCACCATATGCAGTCAAATTGTAATGGCGGTGTTGAGACCACCAACCGTAGGTCAGTCGGTCGGGCCCGAGACCATGGCGACGTCCGCCCGACATCGTAATCAGGTCCTTGGTGTGCATTATATGACAATCAGAGTCTTCAATTGTTCAAGAAAATAATATTGATGTGATTTTACATAGAGTATTATGTATCAGCAGATGTGTGACATCTCTTTGAAATGAATTGTTCCATGAACACTTGGTACTTATCTGTGGTCATTAGTTCATTTCTCCTACAAATATTCCTTGACTAATGTTGCATTTCCTATGCATTATTTAATACCAATATTAAGCATCTGCCAACATGATGCAGATTAACCTTCTTTTTCTGTGTATGAGTCCTTATGCTTGATGACTTAGGCAGTTAAATAATAATTGCTGACATCTGCCGTGACATATGGGTCAAAAGGACAAATCATTGCAAGGCCAGCTCATCATTCGATGTATGTGTAATGACTAACATCAAAGTGGATAATAGGAACACCAGGGACCTTCATACAATGAGGGTGCACTGCCCCAGACTGAGCTGTGGTGCACTTTTAACAGGGTTCGCCAAGCACAGGGCAGAACAGTGTGCTCTATTACACTGAATGTGCTGTTCTAAGTGCTGGTACAAATTTGTGTCTGCACTGTGAACACTGCATTAGTACAAGGTGATGATCATGAATTTATAAAGCGCGACAAATACCCTGGGGTGTCTAGGCGCTGCCCTTAACACGATCAGATCCGACTGGACTGAGCATGAAAAATTAAGCCTTAAAAAGCCAGGTTTTTAGGCCCTTTCTAAATTTTAGCAGACTTGTCTCATTTTAAAGCGAGGTTGGCAGAGAGTTCCACAGTTTGGTTGTTGTAGCAGTGAAGCTCTTGCCCCTCCCCCCCACACCTGGCCCTGCTGACACTAGGAACAATTAGGTTTCCATGTTCGGCAGATCTAAGGGATATAGCTGGAATATATGGCTTAATAAAATTTCCCATCTGCGAGGGCCCCAAGTTGTTTAGTGTTTTAAAGGCAATGCAGAGTGATTTAAACTGGATCCGCTTGGCTGCCGGTAACCAATGAAGATGAAGCAGAGCTGTGGAGACGGAATCAAATTTAGAGATACCTAGGAGTACTCTTGCTGCTGCATTCTGGGCAGTCTGCAGCTTTTGAGTGCTGCGCTTGGAGTCACTTGTAAAAAGGGCATTGCAGTAATCCAGTCTTGAGGATATCAGCACAGATACCACCGTTTTCCTTAAGTTCATAGGTATAACTGGAAGAATCTTCCTTAACATTTTTAGGATAAAAAAGCATGCCGAGGTGATCAAATTGGTTTGCGCTTCAAAGGACAACTTAGTATCAAAGATAACTCCTACGTTTTTGACCTTGGGCACTGGTTTAGGTAAAGGGCCAAGTTGAGACGGCCACCAGCAATTTGTCCAAAATGAGGGATTTTTCCCTAACACCAAAACCTCAGTCTTTGATTAATTCAGCTTCAAGCAATTATCTGTTATTCAATTGGATATAGGTGGACTGACAGTTTGAAGCTACTGTTCTGCCTTTGACTGTGTGCGAGCAGAACTGGATTCAGTTTAAAGGTGGGCAAAAAACCCCTGCAGCTGGGTGCAGTACGTCACCTCCCCCCTTTTGAGGGGTGACTTCAGTGGGCACACGTCTGTGTGTCACGCCTATGTGGTGTGAGTTACTGCACCTCCCAACAGGTCATTTACCACTGTGGCCAAAACTACTATAAAGCACAGGAGCAGAGGTATAGCGTTTCCTTATTTGCCTTAGGCCACACAATGCAAATGAGGGAATATGTCCCCTTGTAATTGCTCCATCGCCAAATGTGTGCAGGCACAATCCATATCAAAGAAGGGGTTGCATAAGCATCTGCAAACCTTTCTATAATAATAAGGTGCCACGGGGTCACAAAAAGTGGGCACCAATGCCTGTTGTAGCCCAGGACATGAACAGTAAAAAATGGTCCCTGTTATTTATAGTGCTTGGGATTAGCAGATGTTTGGTGCAAAGAGCGATGTAAAAAGCAGAATATTACAAAATCGATTACTATGCTACTATTAGACATTTTATATGAAAATTCCATAGCATACCCAATGTACAAAATCAAAGTTTTTTTCCATATCACAGTTTATCAAAATCCATTCTAATCTGTCACATTGCAGGCAGTGGTAATTCTGAAATATTTGAAGTAGGATTTTTGTAAAATGAATACAAATATATCCACTGTTTAAAATCTTTCAATCCATCATGTATAATACCTTTTTCCGTAGGTCCACAGAGAACTGAATGCATTTGATTGACAACATCAGAACTTCGTTTGGCAAAGTGAAGTGGAGTACATCTGCTTTAATGTGCTGTAGTTAAAATACCAAAGTAATAATAATGGGATTGGATGATAGCCTAAAACCACACTTATAAAGGCCATTTGCAGCTGCAGTTTGGAGTTATAAGAAAGGAGACCTCCACCGAAAAATAAAACCAAGCCTACTGAACGTGTTTTGAGTTTATAGCCTATATTAGCTGTGATGATGAATAACCTCACAGCAAGTTAGCATCAATTGAACTTAGACCTGACAATTTAATGTTAATGCCTTTGCAGTGACTGCCATACGCAGCTAAATGTGATTTTAAGATCATGCACTGAAGCCAACACCACTTGCTCTTGGCTTCGAAATATAAATATAAAGTTGAGAAACACTTTCCATTATGAAATCCGTTTTGCTAGCTCCTGAGTTAGAACACGATTAACTCCAGCTATGAAAACAAGTACTCTCTTGCGTGATGCCTTCATGCCATCTGCCCAGTAAACAACTTTACTGAGTCACTTGGTGAATGTCTTATTTTTCACTTTACTGCATAAACACTGTTACGTGCTACGAATTTTAATTTTTTGGTGCGTTTTCTGCTCAGTATTTCACTTAAGCATAAATGCATTTACTAAATCATGCGACTGAAACTTTTCCATTATACATTCTCTGACGCGACGGACACACAATTGGGTGATCACATACTATTTGATATATATTTTTGCAAAGAAATGTCATTGAAAAATATATTCCAGGTTAATATATTACAGGCTTTCTCTTATAGTGCGTCAAACCGCACTTACAAATAGCCTGTTAATATTACCCAACTTGAGGGCACTCAATTCCAGTGGTGGCTCGCATAGGGCCTGCTGCGGGGCGGTGGGGCGGGGAGGGGCAGGGTGGGGGGTAAACTCGGACATACAACGGAACGGATGAACGTAATAATTACTTTCCTCCGTTCCGTCGTATGTCCGAGTTTACTACCCCCCCACCCTGCCCCGGCCCACCGCCCCGCAGCACCCCCTATGCGAGCGCCACTGCTCAATTCGCAACCTCAGAAGTATGATTTGGCCTTGTATGAATTTCAACCAGTGGCGGCTCCTCGAGGGAGTGCTGCGGGGTGGTGGGCCGGGGGAGGGTCTGGGTGGGGGGTAGTAAACTCCGGCATACGGCCGAACGGAGTTAAGTAAATAAATAAATAAATAAAACGAATTACATTGCGCGCTGCAACGCCAAATCGGCGATGCAGCGCGCGCAATGTAATTCGTTTTATTTTGTTATTTACTTACTTAACTCCGTTCGGTCGTATGCCGGAGTTTACTACCCCCCCGCCCCGCCTCACCGCCCCGCAGCACTCCCTCGAGGAGCCGCCACTGATTTCAACGTGAGGCCTGTAGACGATAGCAGATGTCAGGGGTGAGCGTTTAGCTGCCTGAGCCATCCTGCTTTCCGAATGTGCAATCTGAACAACGATATGATAAGAGGCAACGCCAAGTCTGGAAGCAAATACTTGAATGGAACAAGCGAATACGTCTAATTAAGCCACAGGTAATCAGTGCTGCTGCTCTTGAACGTTGTGAGAACCTCATATTGAGAATAAAATCTAGAGGGGAAAAGGCTGCGTTATCCAAGCAGTATTCAAAAGGGGTTCTTGACACAGTAACTAACCACATTAATCCTGCTTATGTTCTGTTGCTATCCACATGAATTTAAATAGTGCAGCACCAATGCATAATGAGATGTTCTTAATTTTACCTACAGAGTCAACTTGAGAGTGTTACACAAAGTAAATGATCTTGATGGGATGTATTTTACATGATGGTTAAACTGGCATGACAGCTTTCTGCCAGACCACTCAAGAGATACCTACAAGAAATCTGTTTAAAATAGTGAGAAGGCCTTTACAAACATGTTCACATGCAATTAGCAAAAGTTAATGAAATAGCAATAGTGTTCATGTAGTTTCATGGTTATCATTTACATGCCTTTGCTTGCCTGCTGTGTTTGATCCTGGTGATTTATGTCTTCTTTGTTGTGATAAGTATTTTACAAACCATTGTGAAGATCAAGCATTATAACGTTATGATGAACAGGCAAATGCAGGATACATTTTAATGACTCTTATGGCAACCATAAAGTCACTTTTTATTTGTCTGCGTTGGAAAATGAACACTGCATCTAAAGGAATGCCATTTCCTAGTGTACAAGTTTAGTTTAATAATGAAACACGCATGAAAAAGACCCAAATGTGTATATCGGCGTAGCATATTTATTATATATGAACAAAATCCATATGCTGGTTTGTCTGCACATGAAACGCAGGGACAGAAACGACTTCTGGTCACTTTACATTGGGTCCTGGCATTGATCAATACTAGTTAGTTGTCCTGAATCGTGTGGCCACGAAGCAGTCCATCAGTTTCACATGCAGCAGGGTAAAACACGCCTTTTATGGTAATTTCCTCACCCCACGCCCCCTCCCAGGACCAACTCTCTACTGCTGGGACTCAACCAATGAATGTTCTCCTGAATGAACTCAGAACACACGGGCATTCACAGAGTCACTTTCTGGTACTAGCGGACAAACCCTGAACTTTACATTGCATCCAACGCTTCAGTCACAGTAGACAAAGGAAAATGTTTACATTAGTGCATAGCCGGGAGCAAGACTTAAAAGCCAATTTACCGAAGAAAGCCCGTGCGCTTTGAAACGGATGCTTCAGCCCTACTCTTTGAACGACCTTCTAGCGACAACCGGTCCGTGGTGCAATTAAAATGCACTGCATAAGAACCATCTTGCAGAAGTAATAACATATGCCAATAATCCACTGTGTTTTATCTCTGTGACATTGCAATTACCTTCACAGGGGCAAGGCTGTAATCAGAAAGCACGGTGGCATCCTTGTCTGTCACAGATGCCGGCAGGAGCTGAAAGAGACAATCTAACAGAGCTCTTCGCCAAGCCTGTGTTCGTGAGTGTGTGCTAATCACCTTGGCAACAACCATACCCCTTAACAAATGCAATACAAACAGTTTGCCAGTATCGCCGGCACCGGCACCAGTCTGCGCTCATCAGGTACCAAAGCAATGACGCTTCAAGCAAAAGACAGCCAGGCTCACACGATGCTAGCCTTGGCTCTGGGGGCGAGCACTGTTATATTTTAAAAAGTAGGGCCTTTTGCCAGCACAATATCATAATTTCATAAATCGGTACATTCTATAAGATATTTACGTTATGTTATGGGAGCTGAACTGCGGTTTTCTTAAAGTGGAATGGCACGGTTTCCATGATTATTAAACTGCATATGCAAAGCCACAAATTACTGAAACATGTTTGGCTTGGTTGTTTAGTTTTAGGTTTTTTTTACCCAGTTTATAACTTGAAAATAAATGAGCAGGCACCTGGGTAACATAATACTGTTCCCCACAATCGAAGTAGGAAACTGATCCCGGAAAACACTCTTACAATAAACGGATCATATTTTAGAATATTCACAAAGACAATGACATGAATCTTCCTCGAAGAGAAAAAACAAGGTCTGAAGGGACAGGGCAGTACATTGAGCCTCACTTACTTTGATAGAGAATTGCCCTCTCAGAAGTTATTTTGAAATGTATATCTGAAACTGGCAATAAAATATCACATGAGCGCTAATTACTGATTCCTTCCCAAAAGTGCACAGCCTATTTCCTAGCGCATTCCTTATAGCTACTTGTCATGTCACAGAACTTAATCATAGAATGTTTATATAACTCTTCCTAACAAGCATGTTTATTTGCCCTCGTGCTGTTCCCTATATGTGACATTCTAAGTGGTCCTCTCTGTATATACTTTATATTTGCTTCGAAGTGTCTGTCTGCTCTTTGTGTGTCCTCTTTATACGCGTGTCTTTGTGGTGCTCCGTGTATATGCTTTCTATATATGCCGCTCTGAGTGGTGCTTTCTTAGTATATCCTCTGATGAAATCTTCTTAGAAGTGCTCTCTTTGTATGACCTCTTTCTGGCCTCTTCTTTGAGGTGCTCTGTTTATATTCTCTCTTTGTATGCTCTTCTGAGTGATGCTCTCTTTTTATGCTCTCTTATAGTATGTTCTTAAAGATGCTCTCTTTGTATGTTTTCTTTATAGGCGCTTCAAGGTGGAGCTCTGTTTAGGTGCTTTCTTTGTGTGCTCTTCTCGTGCTCTCTGTGTGTGTCCTGTTTATAAGATCTTGTTTGTGGTGCTTTCTTTGTATGTTCTTTTATAGTCTTCATCAATGGTGCTCTGTGTGTGTGGTTTTTTCATTTGGGCTTTTTGGTGGTGCTCTCTTTCACGTGTCTCTTTATAGTCTTTTTGTATGGTGCTCTCTTTATAAGCTCCTAATAGAACTCTTTACATGCTTGTCTCATATGACTCTTCTTATTCGTACTCCCCCACTCTGCTGGTACTTGTGGTTGCTTGCCTTCCGTATGTTCTCTTCTTGGTGGTGCTCTTTTCACATGCACTGTTCTTAGTGGGGGTGGGACAGACGAGAGAGCACAGATCTTTAGTCCCAGGGTGCTGATGTGCTCACTTACGATGTGCACCCTCAGTATGCAGTGACGGAAGTTGCTGACCTTATCGCCGTTCAAGGGTGCACCCCTGTTCTACATATTTTCTGACCTTTCTAGGTGTGCATATGTGAAAAATGTGCAGCGAAATCAAGCCGTGGGCGCAGGAGTCTCCCCCTGCTCAGTGCTGCGAACAGCTAACACGGTATCATTAACTTTGCAACAGAACGAGCGCCGACACAGCAGAGACCATCAAACCACAGAGAAGCACACTGCGAAAGATCACACCGCGGGTGCCGTGAAGCAGACAATGGGCCGTTTCAACACAGCGGAATTAGGCACTGACACCTGCAAACCACATCTTAAGAAACACCAAGTGAAATGACTACAACGCCCCGGCCAAGCACGCTGCCTGTGGAACAACCCCGAGACACTAAGTAAAATCACTCCAACCCCCCCTTTCCCCCACGAACAAGCATGCTGACTGCTGAACAACCCGAGACACAAAGTGAAATCACTCCAACCCACCCGGCCAAGCACAATGACTGCTGAACAACCGAGACACAAAGTGAAATCACTGCAATACCTCCCCCCCCACGAACAAGCATGCTGACTGCTGAACAACCCGAGACACAAAGTGAAATCACTCCTACCCACCCGGCCAAGCACACTGACTGCTGAAAAACCCTGAGACACAAAATGAAACTCTAACCCCCCCCACCCACACACACACAAGCACGCTCACTGCTGAACAACCCGTGACACAAAGTGAAATCACTCCACCCCACCTGGACAAGCACGCTGCCTGCTGAGCAACCCTGAGACACAAAGTGAAATCACTCCAACCCCTTCATCCCCCCCCTCGCGGACCACAAGCAAGCTGTCTGCTGAACAACCCCAAGACACCAAGTGAAATCACTCCAACCCACCCGGACAAGCACGCTGACTGCTGAACAATCCGACCGAGACACTAATTGAAATCACTCCAACCCACCCGTTCAAGCAGACTGCCTGCTGAATACCCCGAGACACCCAGTCAAATGACTCCAACCCACCCGGCCAGGCACCCCGACTGCTGAACAAAACGAGACCCCTAGTGAAATCACCCCAAACCCACCCGCGCAACACGCTGCCTGCTGAAAACCCCGAGACACAAAATGAAATGATGACTCCAACCCACCCGACCAGGCACGCTGCCTGCAGAACAACACTGAGACACCAAGTGAAATCGCTCCATCCCTGCCAAGCACGCTTGCCTGCCGAACAACCCTGCCGGTACATGCAGACCGTTATAAACAGCAATGTCAGAGCAGCCCAAGCAGCAAGAATCCTCCGATGCTAGCAATGCTGCGGCTGCCGGCAAATAAAGCTGTAACAGTAGGTAAAGAGTTCCTACCTCCGTCAACTTCCGCTGCCAGCACCTCGGCGATAGGAAACAATCCCGATATTGTCATTAAGGCGAAAATAAACTCCGACATGGTTGCAGGGACGAAGATACTCGATGGCTTGGCTGCGCACCCTCCGTAAGTCAGCGGCGAGCCTCGAGTCTAGCAGCGGTAATTTAGAAATGTCAATGGAAATTCTTCTGCTAAATGAGCCAGCCTGCCTGCTCCCTGCTTTCAGCAGGATTTGTAGGTGTGTGTATGTGTGGGAGCAGCGTGTGTGTCTTGACTTTTCAATGCAGAGAGCGTCTGATCTTGCATCACACGCGAGGGGCAGTGAGAGATGCCAGCGGATGGGGACTCACTGATTAATCACAGAATCTACAATACACCCCCTTTGTGTCCACATAAATCAAATCTATTACTTACTGAGAGGCATTTAACACAATGGGAAAATAGCTTTGCAGCCTGCAAGCATCGCAGCTCGTCGTTATTTGCTGGTGCCTTTTAAAAGTAACTCTGCGGAATAGGCAGATGGGATTCGGGGCGTGCGGAATGGAGTCACCCAGTTTTACTGAATGGAAGGCACTGCTGGAGGCATTGTGTGTGTGCGGGGGGGAGGGGTGAAATCATACAATAATGTATTTTTGTTGTTTATGCTTATGAATTGGATTTCTCTGAAAGGAATGAGAAGGGGAAATGCCTACAAACAAGCACAGATTAAGCCAGCATCAGTAGATCTGTTTAGAGATATAAATAGAAAAAAACTCCACAAACAACGGGCAATTCGTATAGCTTCAAGTGCAGGAATACTGCATAAAATGCATTTGAGCTTTTACTCAGCGTAAGTAACTTTTGGTCTTTGATTAATAATACAATATGTTTGCACATCCTTTTTTTGCAGGTTGCCAGACTTCCAGATATTGATCACATACACCCATGGAGTGCATCTTTCACTGATTTCTTTATAGACAGAGTTCAACTTTTTGATGGGTTCTACAAAAACTCGATGTTGTCCAATATGCTTCTCATCTATTGATTTTTTTTTGCATATGACTAGCTAAAATTATGATGTCATATTCCTATGTCGTATCTCTACTTGTGGATTGCCTTGTTGAAAAGCCAGCTAATTCAATGTTAGGAAATTAGCTTAAAAAAATGTAACCACTCAAAGGGAAACACATTGATATATTAATTGCAGTGACATTGACATTTAGGGGCATATTCACAAGGAGTTATCGCCCCGTTAGCGGCACTTTTCTGCCGCTAATGCGGCGATAATTTTATCGCTCTATTACCAAGCTGTCGCTAACAGCCGTTAGCGACAGTTTTTAGGCGAAAACGTCTGTTGTAAAGCTCGCTACTTCTGTTAGCGATAATTATATGCAGGAGAGGCGTTCCCGTGCAAAAACGGCCGCAAACCCCACTACTCCATATTCACAAGGGGATCCCTGAAGTTCTGAAGACCAAAAAAACTGGCTCTAACTACTTAAGACCAGAAAATAGCTGGTCTTAAAAATGGGGATAACACTTGGGGCCTCATCTCAGCAGGTTTTGGTGCTGGACAGCGCTGCAAGCAATGCTGCAGCGCTGCCCTGCGACAAAACTACAGTGCAGGAATGTGCACCATAAATAAGATAGTGCGCATTCCTGTGCCCCAGTCATGAAAAGTGTTGCAGCGCTGCGACAAGACAGAGTTGCAACACTTCTCACTACGCCCTTCTTGCAACAGCATGGATGTGCTGGATTCACTGGACAGCGCTCCATGACGCAAGTAATGACAGATATGTCAGGAATCCTGACGTATCTGACTGCGCTAAAGTCACGCATTGCTGCAGTCATGTCACAACCATGACGCCACTCCAGCAATGAATGGGGCCAGCCTATCCCTGTGGCACTGCGCCACCATCACGCCTGCCATCAGGCAGGCGGAAGGCACTGACGCAGTGCCGTTCATGAGAGGTGCCCGAAAGTCGGCGCTGTTGGAGAACCATCGGTGGTGGTTGCGCGCTGCGGTGTCATCGTTTGGAAGCATTGGTGGAGTGTTGGTGCGTAGGGAGTTGACGAGACGTTCTTCGGTGGCCTTGATCCAGCTGCGAGGGGGTGCGATGACGGCGGTGGCGTCCGGTGGGCAAGGTGAAGACGTGATGTTACCAATGATGGTCGGTCCAGGATAGTCTGGTGTTGTGGCTGTAGTTGAAGTTCCCGCTGGCAGAGGTGACGTGCTCTACCATGTGTTCTGCTATGTGGCTTGTTGAGGTGACTTGCTGCTTGTGTCTGATGTAGGGGACCTTCCCCAGGAGGGGGTAGTGTTCTGGTCACTGGGGTTGTCCAGGTGGAACTTGAGTTCACCGAGTAGGATGTCGTCGGTGGATGGGAGACCCTGGGGTGCAATGAGGTCTACAATGGTATTGGAGAATGGGGGGCCATGGCCCGGGGGGCCTGCACATGAGGGTAACGCAGAGGATGTACTTGGGCTTGGTCCGGATCTGGGAGTTTAGGTGGTCCATGGTCACCCTTGGGTCATTAGAGTGCGTGGGCAGTCTGAGTGTGCTTCTGTAGGTGATGGCAATGCCTCCTCCTTGACGGTCGGGGTGCTCCTTGCGGGTGATACTGCAGCCGTCAGTGATGGCGATGGCGACGTCCGGTCCGGAGCAGAGGTAGGTCCTAGCAGGCGAGCTGGCGTCCAGGGTTGATGGCGAGGAGGGTGCTGGCGTCGTAGCGGTTCTGGGCCTGATTCACAGAACTAACTTACGTGAAATACGTAAAGTTAGTGATTTTCGGTATTCACAGAATAAACTTAGCACTACTAACTTTATTACCGCTCCCGGGCCGGAGATTCCGGCCCTGTGGCGGAATTTCCGCCTCTGGGCCGGAATCTCCGCCTCCGGGCCGGAATACCCTCATTTAGGCCGTTTGAGCATTGAAACGGCCTAAATGAGGGTATTCCGGTCCTGAGGCGGAGATTCCGGCCCAGAGGCGGAAATTCCGGCCCAGAGGCGGAAATTCCGTCATAGGGCCGGAATCTCCGGCCCTGGAGCAGACATAAAGTTAGTAGTGCTAAGTGTATTCTGTGAATACCGAAAATCACTAACTTTACGTATTTCACGTAAGTTAGTTCTGTGAATCAGGCCCGGAGAGTCCAAGAGGAAGGCTCCTTGTGCTGAGCGCGGTCCAGGGGCAGACGGACGCAAACGGCGTAGCCTATGGGTTGCCTTTGGCACGGGAGACGACCATTACAATGCAGGCAGTACATCGTTAACAACGGCACTCCGACAACGCAGGTGCCTTTACATCGCATTTGATCACAACGTATTGTGAGGACAGTAATGGGGTAATTAAAAGTTCTTCAGGTGGGTATGGGTTTTGGATGTCTGATCAGGAAATTGGGGTGTGTTTTGGGGTAAAATATGAAAATTGGGGTGTGTTTTGGGGTAAAATATGGAAATTGGGGTGTGTTTTGGGGGCTCAAAAAGGAATTTTAGGGTTCACGGTTTGGTTTGGGGTACAAAGGTTAGTTTTTGGGTGCACTCACTGAAGTGAGAATAGTAATTTTTACGTCTCCGCTATGCAACACCTTCCCTACTGTTGCAATATGCCTAGTATTAGTATGCATTGGAATGGAATGCCATGTAATGACATGCGTCGTAACTACGTATGTACCTTTGGCACACGAGTGGTACGCCCGCTGTGCAAGGGCGCACAGCGGACGCCATTGACAAGTGCAGTTGGGGCTGGACAGCTGGGAGGTCGTAAATGCCACAAAGAACACTGGATGGGGCGTGGACGCGGGGGGGTGTGTGTGAGCGGGTGTTGTAAATATTTTAATAAGGGAAGTCTTACCTCGAAGCCGGGTCCCGTGTCTTCATTGCTCCTGCTCTCCTGCTCTCCTGCGTCTGCTTCCAGGAACAGGAAGTAGGCAGCCAGGCTCCCTCCCCTGAGCCAATCACAACGCTGCGATGCGGCGGTGGGATTGGTATTTGGCAACGGGACAAGGCATGCAGCCAGGGGCTGGAGGGGTGGGCATGTTCTCCATGCAGGCTGTAATGCAGCCTGCATTACAAACAGGGAAGTGCGCATGACTGCTTTGGGCGGCCTGATTGGGACGACCAAACAGTCATTGCGCACTTGAGTGGGCATGCCAATCCGCCCATGCCTTGCCCCGTGCTTGGAGCAGTCCTGCCCACCCTCCCACCCGTAAAGGAAACATAGCACGGTTACATCAGTAAGTTATCATCATGTGATGATTGTTCCTCTTCTGCACTGCTTGAAAGCAGTGGGGCAACGCTCTTCCGCCATAGCGGATTAGCCGCCACTGGGGGTGCGTCATCTACGTGTGCTAGGCCTGGGCGACTCGACCCCCAGGCGTCCTGCGCTACGCGTCCCACCTTCTCCTTACCTGGACATTGACACCGTGGCGCAATCCGCTGCACTCTTTCCAAATCTGTGACTCAGCCAGCAGGAGCCTCAGCCAGGTTTGATTTCACAAGCCTGGGTACAGCAGTCGCTGCCAAGTCTGCTGGTGAACCTCCCAATGCAGTTGATGCAGCAGGGCCCCCTTAGGCGTGAAGTTGCAGCGCTCCCGCCACACAAGTTCGGCGCAGCTCAGGGGCCTCACCCTGCACAGCGTCCGGCCAGCCCAACATCATACGGCCTGTGATGCAGAGAGGCGGCACCCACAGTTGGTAATCCCCTCCGTGCACTCTGGTGTAGTGGTGGATCGTATTATGCAATGCAGACCTCCCTACGTTGGGGCGCAGGAGCGCCTCTACTATTAACAGCTCCAAGGTGTGCAAGGCGGTCTTCTCACACAGGTCAGCAACGTGTCTCCATGCGACCTGCCAGACTTCACCACCAGGTACGGGCGATCGTCACGCCTCAATGTCTACCCCCACGGTTCATCGACTCCACAGCTCCTCCCCATCCCACTCCAGGCTCCAGACGCAGGTCCAGCGAGGTATCCCGGCTCTCATCCTGGTCATCCTGGATGTTGGGTGGCTTGCAGGGGTTGTTGATGTGTGCTGGCTGCTCCATTCTGCATTCTTTTTGTTTTTATGCCTATTTTCTATTGGATGTTGCTGATAGGCTATTTTTTGCATTAGAGGCAAGAAAAACTCACGTTGGGCTGACTAACATGAGTTTTTTTGCCGCTAATGGGCCTATCGGTAGTTTTCGCCTGCTAACGCCGGATTTCCTATCG
The DNA here is from genome assembly GCA_963921515.1 of Calotriton arnoldi. NCBI lineage: Eukaryota > Metazoa > Chordata > Amphibia > Caudata > Salamandridae > Calotriton > Calotriton arnoldi. Next base: position 1,663,315 of record CAWUFW010002284.1, on the reverse strand, counting down.
CCATCGCGCTGATGTTAGCGGCAGTTTTCATCGCCGTTCCCTGATACTATCGCCATGTAGCGACGGCTTGTTAATACGCCGCTAACATGGCGATAGTTTTCAGGGTTAGGCGGCGATAAAAAAACTGCCGCTAACTGGCGTTTGCGATAGGTATCGCCGGTCCTTGAGAATATCCCCCTTAGTTTTCACCTTAATTTGGAGCTCCCTAAACAAAGTGTAGATATTGAGCTCCTCTTTACAAGTTGACCGGTCATGTCATGGGGTTGGATATCTAGCCCTCGTAATTATCAATACAACTGTATTTATCATCTGTGTGATCAGTCCCAATTACAAGTTTTATTCTTCTGAAAGAGGTTCGAGTTTTGGGCCTCGAAGTGAGGGACAGCTCTGGAAATCGTTTTTTAAGCTGATTTTCCCTCAGTTTAGGTAGTTTTCAGCATTCACATTTCACCAGGTTTCTGTTGGCATAACTTGAAGGGCACTGTTGGACCTGGCTCTCTGCAGTGTCACCCCCAAACCTTTTGCCTTCCCCCCTCCTGTTTTGCTGAATTCTTTTTTGTTGGCTTCATGACATCTTACCACTGTTAAGCAGTGCTAAAATGCTTGTGCCCACTCCTTCAAACATGGTAAAAATGTCTTACACCCAATTGACATATGTAATTTAGTTATAAGTACCTAGTAAAGTGTATATCATATACTGAGGGCTGGTACATGAAATGCTACTAGTGATCCTGCAGCACTTATTGTGCCACCCACTTAAGTAGCCCTATAAAACCTGTCTCATGCCTGTCATTGTCGCTTGTGTGTTCAGATTTAAACTGCCATTACGATCTCACAAAATACACCTTTTGCCAGGCATAAACCTTCCTTTTTAATACACATGAGTCACTCCCCAAGGGTCGGCCCTAAACAGCTCATAGGCAGGGCACATTGTATTTAAAGAAAATGGACATGTACTTTTCGGTTTTTCATGCCTTGCTGGTGAAAAACTCTCAAAATCGTTATTCACTATTGCAAGGCCTACCTCTCCCATAGGATAACATTGGTTTACCCTATTATATTTAATATGTGATAATTTTTGTCTGGGAGCAAGTAGGAAGTCATGTTTGGTGTCTGAGGAATTGTAATTTAATACCCTCTTTACTGGTAAAGTCACAATTCTCAAAATGCTACTTTTAGAAAGTTGACAATTCTTACAATAACCATTTGGTGCTCATAGCCTGTTCCTCAGTCACATGACTGCGTGTAGATGGCGATTGTTCTTTGTGTATTCCTCCCAGACAGCCACACAATAGAAGGTCTAGGTGTTGACAGGATGGACTATCCTCACTTCATGAAGAGGGCAGAGCTATCGCCTGTCACACTTGCACTTCAGAGACACTGCCTCAGCTCACAGACAAAGTACTTCACACTAGCCCATTGTGTCTGCAGATCGACTGGAAACAGGAGAGGTAGACAGGAATTTTCAGACACTTCTGTAGGCGAAAGTCTCCGAAAGTTTCTTCCACTTCAAAGTGGGTGCCAGGCCACTCTTCAGTACACTCCTGCACCTGTGGATACTACAGAAGGACTACCCTGCTGCCCTGCTGCCTGTGGAGGCCTTCTCTGCTGTCTGAGAAGGAAGACTGGACCTGCACCCTTCTTCCCAGGCTGAAGTTACTCCAAGGATCAGTTGTTCTAAGCTATTGGGACACCACAACCTCCAGACGCCTCTCTGCAATTTCCCAGCTGACCTGCTATATTGGACCTGCCTGGACAAGCAACTGGATCTGCCTGAGCCCTGCTGGCCTCCACTGGAGTGAATTCCTGATCCCCAAGAGATGAGCCTCAGGTCCTGGACCCTTGGTGTGGCATCTGTTGAGCTCTTTATAAAAGAAAAGGAGAAATCCTGAAGTTTTGGTCTCTTTGCGCGAGCGAATGAGCCCTTTCACGCCAAAAACTTGCCTCTCGCACTGACTACCAACGTGAATCTCCGGTGAACCCGACTGTTTGGGCTACAGCGACTGCCAGCAACGACTGCCAGCAACGACTGGCAACTCGAGATCTGCACTCCACACTACAGCATCGATAGCCCGTGGTGACCGCCAATGAGAATCTAGAGCAATGACGTCCGTGACACCCAACAGAATCTTCATGCTACAGCGACGACCATCGCGACTTTATGCCTGCTTCTCGTGGCATCTTCCACAGTGAATGTAACTCTTCGTGCTGGACTTTAAAAGGTAACTTTTTCAGCATCACAAACCTGGTCCTTTGATTCAGCTCACGCTCTATCACAGTTGGCCTGAACTTGTGACTTTCACCCGGTCCTGCATGACCAGATCACAGCGTGTTGCACTTTGTGCTTATACGCGCTATACTTACCTTAAATCTTTGAAATTGCATATTTCCAGTCCTACTAATTGGATTTTTGTTGTTTTGGTGTCATGTAATCTATTACATGTTACTCTATCTTTCTAAATTTGTGTGGAATTTTTCTTTTCTTGTGACACAATTTTTTATTGAAACAGAATCATACAGCAAATGTATAGTTTGGGGCAAAAGTATGGAAACATTAAGCAGTACAATGCAATTAAGTGGGGAGATGGGGGAACATGGAAAAAGCACTTTACACATAGAACCAATATAAGCAACTTTCCCAGTACTGCGTATCTCCCTATGCATCAAGTGTCAAAGAGCCATTGGGTTGGAGGCCCACGTACAGGAGGGGGAGGCGAGGGGGTCTGGGCAACCAGTCGCTGTTGGGGAAGGAGGGAGAGAGGACGCGTCCCTAGGATCCGGATGGCATGGGTAATAGGATCAGGGGGTGCACACTTGTGAACGGGAGGAGCCCTATGGTATTGGGCTAGTGAATTGCGTAGTCCACCGCTGAGAGAGGGAGGAAGACATCCCCGCTAGGGTGTGTAGAGGATGGCAGGAATTGTGGCAGCAGTTCCCCATGTTAAGGGGGTCCACAGGCCTGTGTGTCCGGGGGAGGAGATAAAGGCGTGGGAAGGGGAAGGAAGAGCAGAGGTTCTTCCTCCCCTCAGAGAGGGTAGGGGGAATGAGGACATGATGGGGGAGTTAGGGCAAAGGGGGAGGCAGGAAAGGAGGCAGGCAGGAAGGGCACAGGAGGAGGTTGGGGGGCAAGGGGAGGGAAAGAGTGGGGATGGTAGTAGAGGGGGAGGCCATTGAGAAGAAAGAAAAAAGGCAGGGGATGTGCATTGGAGGGGGAGGGTGGCTAGGCTGGGGGGGGACACAGGGCCTCCCAGGGGTATGTCAAGAGTTGCCCTCACGGCTCACGAGTATACCACCCTCGGGGCTCTGGGTGGGATGCAATAGGCGGGGTGGAAGCAGTGTCTCCCATTTCAGGGATCATCTCTTAGGAAAGGAGCCAATGTCTGTGTGAACACTTCTGCTTGGTCCTGCAGGTTGTAAATACCACATTCTTGCGATGCTGTTTGGATCACTGCCACTGTCCAATCCTCTTGGGATGGTGGCACAGGTGACCTCCATTGGCGAAGGATACAATTCTTGGCCGTGGCCAGGGCCGTGTGGAGGAGAGAGGTCTGGAGAATCCCCGGTGTCATGGAGGAGAATGACAGTAGGAGTGAGGGGGAGTCGCAGTGGTATGGGCGCTCCCAAGGTGTCCCCAACATATGACCAGAAGGACCAAATTGAGAGACACTCACAGAGATTATGAGTGAGATCGCTGTGGGCGTCCGCGCACCTCCGGCAGTTTGCATGGGGAAGGAGTCCTGCCCCCAGTTTTGTCGGTGTCCAGTGCTGATCATGGAGCATTTTGAAGAGACAGAACTTTAAGCGGGTTTCCCGGGTACCCCTGTCCAGGGCTTCCAAAATATCAGCCCAGTACTCTTCTTCAAGGGTTGTCTGCAGGCGGGCCTGCCATTTGGTGCAGAGGCTGCGTAGAAGAGGTTGGGAGACAAGGTGGCTCATGAGCGTGCTGTAGAGTCCCGACATTCCTCCCGTGTGTCGGGCCCACGTAGTCAGGTAAGCCACCACTGACGAGGACTGCACAGACCAAGGACGTGGGCCTAAGCGACACCACAGGCAGTGTTGCAGTTGCAAGTAGCACCAGGCTTGCCATGGGTGGGGACCAAACTCCTCCCTTAGACAGTCGAAAGGCATCAGATCCCTGTTGAGCAAGATTTGGTCCAGGGTAAGTATGCCCGCCTCCATCTAGTGGGTCCAGTGTAAAGCCTGGTCATCAATGCGCAGACCGTCATTGCCCCACAGTGACGCTTTATCATGTAAGCATGGGTCCACCCCGAGTAGTCAGTGAGCACGGCATCAGGCCTTTTGTGTGCCCTGCAGCACATGGTGCGAGAGGCATGGCTGTAGGGAATGGTCCCCATAAAGAGGGCCAAGCCCTTGCCTCCAGAGAGGAGCAATTGTTAAGTGTGGGCCCACTTCGGTGGGTCCAGGGTACTAGAGAGCAAGTATGCCATTTGTGATAGGTGGAGAACTAGTGTGTAATGTTCCACTGACGGAAGACCTAGGCCTCCACAGGAGTGGTATGCCATGAGTTTGGATGCAGCCATCTGGGGCCGCGAAGAGCCCTCAATGAAGGACCGAATCTGGGAGTCGATGAGATGGAGAGTGGTTAAAGGCACCAGTACACCGAGCATTCTCAACATGTAAGTGAAGCGCAGAAGTGTGACCATCCTCACCACCTGCACCCTGCCCCACAAGGAGAACCCCATTAGGGACCATTTCTTGAAGTCCAGTCTCATCTGGGCTACCAGGGGGGTCTAAGTTGTCAGAGACCAACCCGTCCATTCCTCTATTGACTAGTATCCCCAAGTATTTGAAATGTGAGGACTTCAAATGGAAAGGGTAGCCATGGATCGCTGCTTTCTTGGTGCCCATTGAGTGTGGCAGGGCCTAGCTCTTGTCCCCAGTTTACTTTGTAACCGGAGAGGGTCGTGAAATCGTCTATGACTTCCAACAGAGCCAGCAAGGAATTGTGGAGATCTGTGAGGGTGAGCAGGACATCGTCTGCGTAGAGGTAGAGATTGCATTTTCCGCCCACGAGGGGAATGCCTGCAATGTGTGGCGAATGATGGGTAGCAGAGGCCAGGGGTTCGATGGCCAATAGAAACAGGAGGGGGGATAGCGGGCATCCCCGACGGGTGCCCCTCCATATTGGGAAAGGGTCTGAAAGGAAGCCCCCACAGTTGACCTGGGCTGTTGGACAAACGTACAGCAGTCGCACCTTGGTGATGAATTGGTCTCCTAGGCTGAATCATTTCATAGTGGAGAAGAGGTATCCCCACTCGATGCAATCAAACGCCTTCTCGGCATCCAGGGAGAGGGCCATCATGTCTACCCGGAGGACCATGGCCACACAGAGGGCGTGCGCCAGGGTTCGGAGGTGGTTCCTGGAGAAGCTGCCAGGCATGAAACCAACCTGCGTGTGGTGGATCAGAGAGGGAATTACTTTGCAGAGGTGCTGGAGAGGATTTTGATACCACCATTCAGCAGCAAGATGGATCTGTAACTGCTGCATAGTAAAGGGTCCCTCCCAGGTTTGGGTAGGACTGTGATCACCGCCTTGTTGGAGAGAGGCCTCAAGTAGGCCGTCCGTTCCGCCTCCTGGAATGCGGCATGTAGGGCGTCGACTGTCTCCTCACCTGACCACCTATAAAACTCTGCGGGAAAGCCATCCTACCCCCGGGGCTTTGTGATAGGGCAATTTGGAGATGGCCAATGCTATCTCCTTTCTGCTGATCTCACCTGCCAAGAGTTCCCTATCCTTGTCTGACAGGCAGGGGAGGTCTAGTCTCTCAAAAGAAGGTGGCCATGCCTCTTGGGTGTATAATGTCTTGTGGAATGAAGCGAACTCCCTGAAAATGTCCTGTGGGCGGGTGAGAACCTCCCCGCACGCCGAGTGTATGACAGGGATGGTCATGGTGGCCTCCCGTTGCCTCAATTGGGCTGCCAGTAGGTGCCCCACCTTCTCCCCCTGTTCATAGTGCCGTCCCTTTAGGCATTTTAGTGCATATTTAGCTTTGGAGGTAAAGAGGCTGTTGAAGGCCATGCGGGCCTGTTGTAGGCGTCAGCGGTTGGGCAATGTAGTCGCTTGTTTATTGGACAACGCAGCATCTCTCATGAGTTGGCCCCTAATTGTAGCCTTTATGGCAGCCCACAGAACTCTGTGGGAGTCCAACGAGTTTCTGTTGTCCAACATGTATGCGGAAACATGGGCTTTCAGTTAGGCCTTGCCCTGAGGGGTGCAATATCATTGTACATTCAGGTTCCATGGTTTGCGACTCGGGGAGGACAGGCCCATGTCGAGGGATAAAAGAACTGGGGAATGATGGACAGCGCAGCTTCCAGTATTCAAGACTCTCCGACAAGTGCCATTGTTTTCTGGGAGATGAGGAAGTAGTCCAACCTAGATTGCCTGCCATGGACCGGTGAAAGGAAGGTGTGCTCCTTATCTGCTGGGTGACTGAGATGCCAGTGATCTACCAGGCCGTTGTACAAGGAAATGTCTCCTGGCAGGGCGGTATCCGCATCATTGCCTTTGTCTGGAGGGCCTGTTCTGTCCAGAACTTCAGCCAGGGTGAGGTTCCAGTCCCCTTCAACGACATACTGCAAATCCCTGATCTCCACTAGCAGGTGGTTCAGTTGATGCCTATCCCACACAAAGGGATCTGTCCCCCAACCTTAACTTGGCAAATGTATATCTGCCCTCCTGGTCAGACCATGTTTTCACAACTGTAACAGGCAGTGATTTCCGGTTAAGGATATCAACTCCGCACTTGTGGGGTGTCCCTCCCTCGGTGGATGGTGCCGTCGCAACGCTACAATGGATCACCCTGCCCACCCATTCACGGTGTAGCTTGTCGGATTCTAGGTTATCCAGGTGTGTCTCCTGCAGGAGAGACACATCCACTCTCTTCACCTGTAGGTAAGAGAGCACTTGTTTCCATTTGATATAGTGCATGAGGCCATTAACATTCCAGGATAGGACGTGAAGAGGGTGGGGGGTGCATACATAGGGGGTGGACATGGGTTCTCAGGAGACCTGCGGCAGTGCCAGGCTGTGATGGAGTACTGAAAAGGAGAACCAGGAGTGGGGAGGGAGGGGATGGGACGGGACAGGAAGGCGTTCAGAGGTGCGGGTCAATGCGGTGCTGGCTTCTCCAAAGTGCCCTCCCCCAAGAGCCAAGGCGGCAGTGCGATGCGGTCTGCAAAGTCCATCCAGCTGTAATCCAGAGAGTGGTGATGTGGCAGCCCCACAGAGGGGCTTGTTGGCTGAAGCAGCACAGCTACACGTGGCCCTCGGGCAACCTGAGCACTGCAGAGGCTTCAGGAGGGGCCCCAGGGAGGGCTCGGTGGCCCCACAGGAGGTGGTACATCTGAAGGGAGTAAAGGTGATGGGTCCTGGTCCAGTCTGGACATCGCGGGCAAGCAGTCCCAGGAACGGTCCTGAGGGTAAGGCCAGTGACCCCCTCTGTGTGGGCGGGTGGTGAGGTTCCTGGGGAGACGCCAATGTGGTTGGGGGCTAGAAGTGTTCGGCCCGAACCTTTGCCGCCATATATTATATATCATTGATTATTTTGCATCTGCTACACTGACTACTACTAAATCTTTAAAGTATGTAGATGTGGAGTAATGAACAATCCATTTAGGCTTACCTTAATGATGTTGCATTAGACAATGTAATAGATGCAATATTGTTGTAGGCCAACTTTATCAATGTCCCTGTTGTGCTCGGTTCACTGACAAAATATCGCCTATAAAAATATCCCCATACCAAAATATCGATGTCAAAAATATTGTCATCCCATACTTATAATGGTAAGTACAAAAATATCAAAAAAAATATATCGTTGTCATTAACATATATTAATTCAATTATTAAATATATTAAATAGCATCATTAATTTAATAAAAAATAAAATAAATTCAATATATATTCCAACAAATATGACAAACATTTTTAAAAGTTAAAGACACATATATATTAATATATATGTACATATATCTAGTTAAAAAGCTATATATTAAACTAATAACTTTAATTTATATTATATTCAGAATTTTTTAAATAATGCAATAATATGTAATATAATAAATAACTATTAACAAATATATATATATATATATATCTCTAATAATAGCATAACATATTTAAAAAAAAATCATTTAAAATAAAATAAAAAGTAAACAACATACAATTTTGACAATTTTATAAAAATATTTTCCCCATTAAAATTTTTAATAATTATAAATATTATAATTTTAAACGAGCAAAAACATGAAAATATAAATGTTAACACTATAAAACGAATTATATCATTTTACAATTAATACATATATTATTCCCACAACAATTTATTCAAAAGTAAGCAAATTCTGTATAAACTTTACTACTCCCATTTCACGCAATGCAACAGTAGGTAAACTGTTACATCACAAAGGGGTAACATTTACTATTCCCACTCCAGTGGAACAGTAGGGAAAGTGTTGGATTACAGAGGGGTAAATTTTACTATTCCCACTCCAGTCAGTGGAACAGTAAGGATAGTGTTGGATTGTAGAGGGGTAAAATTTACTCTTCCCACTCCAGTCAGTTGAACAGTAGGGAAAGTGGTGGACTGCGGAGGAGTAAAATTTAGTATTCCCACTCTAGTCAGTGAAACACTAGGGAAAGTGTTGGATTGCAGAGGGGTAAAATGTACTATTTCCACTTCAGTGAGGGCAACAGTAGGGAAAGTGTTGGATTGCAGAGGGAAATATTTACTATTCTGATTCCACTCTGTGCAACAGTAGGAAACCCACACCTAAAATATAAATTAAAAAATATATATAATTACACAATTAACCTAATTAGTTATCAATTAAAAAAATAATATTGTTTAACAACTAATTATTAATTATTTAGAATTCATTTAGTTCCCACCCTGTACCCCCGCCGTGTACCCCTATAAACCCCACAAACCGCGCATTGAAAAAAATGATTAACACAATTAACATATTTAATTGTCAATTAAATAAATAATATTAATTAACAGCTAATTATTAGTTAATTATTTTTAAATTACTTTCCACCCTATACCCCTTAAACCTCACAACCCACAACTAAAATGTTAATAAAAAATACAAATTAATTGCACAATTTACATAATTATTTACCAATTCAAAAATAATATTAATTAAAAACTAATTTAGAAGTTATCATAAATAAATTACTTCCCACCCTATACCCCTATAAACCCACAACCCGCTACAGTACTAAAAATCACAAAAATAATTAAATTAAATTTCATTACTACTAAAAATTTAACAACTATATCAAATAACATAAACAATAATTAAACCAAAAATTCACATCAAATACATTTAAAATATATATTAAAATATATAACAATAATTAGAAAACAATATTATGAACCACTATATTTTTGTAAATGATATTAATGACTTTGATATTTTAAAAATCGGTATTAGCTACCTTAAAATCGATATTCTTGACAACTTTATTCTTGCAGACGATATTTCCATATCACGATATTTTGTAGACAATATTTTGGTATGACGATATTTTAACTTCGATATTTTGTCTGAACACCATTGTGCCCTACAGCTGACCCTAGTCAATTCACATGTAAAAACCTCACATTCTTGAAGTGAGAGCAGGAAACGCTGAGATGTGATGAAATGTATTAACCTCTGATTTGCTTGTTTAGTTATATCTGTTTGTTTTCACAGGTAAATCCAGCAGTCAAACCAGACACTATCTCTGGCAAATCAGCTGTTTCTTGAAACAGATTAACCAAATCAGGATGAATATGAACTGGTCTTATCAGGACTCTTCTTAGACATGACACTGAGTTCTGCAATCTCATGCTAGGTCAGCAAAATGAGGAATTGAAAGCAATATTGATTGTGCCAACCTGGATTGGCAGATTATTAAATACATTGAAATCACTGCCTGCACTCACCATGTCTCTTAGCCTCTTGGGGACTTGCACTGCTGTTATATGTCCTGCAGCAGTCTGGTTTACCTATTACCAGGGCACCTCCAGCCATAACTGGTCCAAAGACCCCTTGTCATCATTTCCCCAACAAGTCCACTCTCTGCTATCTCCCAGTGGGAGGGGGGGCCGTGTCAATTACCTTGGAAGCAGGGTTCAAAAAAGTCTCAAGATGTACATGCCAGGAGTCTTCTCCAAGCAGGTGTTTTTCCACCTGGTAGGTTAATCCTTCCTCCCATGTGGCTTCTTCTTCTCTGTGAGTTTCTCCCTAATGCAGCACTATAAAAGTGGAGTAGGAGAGTTCTAGAAGGTGGGCATCTCTGTCCAAACGAGAGATGCCACCTCACCCCGACATCCTAGCAGACACTCCCTATGAGCATACCTCAAGCAGCCCCATCCCCTTCACAGCATATTGGGCATTTCTTAAGGGGTTCCAAACGCAAATCTTACTAGGACTGTGTAAGAAATTGGGTAACTGGTTGACCAGGGTGTGAGCCCTGGTTAAGCAGCAACCACAATCCTTGTCAGGGAAGACACAAGCAAACCCAAAATTAACCTGTGCTCAACCCCCTGGTAGCTTGGCACAGAGCAGTCAGGCAATGTGTAAAGTATTTGTGCAACACTTCAAACAGTAAATCAGTGAAAACACCACACAAAAGATCCCACACCAGGCTAGAAAAATAGAACTTAATTTAATAAATAAAACAAGACCAAAACGACTAATTGGTAGAACCGGAGACGTTCAAATTTAAAGTTTTAGATCAAAATAGTGCCAAAATGCACAAAGCAGCAACTGTAGATATCTATTCACGCAGGACCGGGAAATAATCACAAGTACAGGCCGACCGCAATGGAGCGCAGGCTGGCTACAGGGACCAACTTAGGCCCGCTCAACAGATGACCTTAAATCCTAGTTGAGGAGCATTGCACGGATCTGCGTCGAAGATGTGCTGCGCAGTCAAAGTGATGCGTAAGTTCTGAGATGCAGCAAGACAGCAGTGCGAGGTCCTGTTGTGTTGTCATCGAAGGATGCGAGGGCCTGGGCTGTGGTGATCAGTGCTGTCAGGGCCTTGCACCAGTTCCAAGGACCATGGAGTCAGTACAGGTCTTTGTGACAGGTCCAATCCATGCAGCAGCAGCAATGCGTCGGTTCTGTTCGAGGATCCACTGCACAGCCAAGGAGATGCACCCGTTCTACTCAGGGATGCATCGCTCAGCAGAGAAGATGTGTTGGGTCTGCTGGCAAGCACCTTTGGCCCACTTGTAAGGGCCCAGGTCTGGGGTGGCACCACTTGGCAGGGTAGACTCACAGATGGCAGAGTCCAGGTGCGGGTGTATGGAGGTTGGAAGTCTGTTATGTCCCTGAAGCTTTAGATCTGGAGACAAGCAACCTAGCACTTGGACTCACCCTGAGTTCTGGGTTCAAGAGATGCAGGTCCAGTCCTTCTCACCCAGGCAATAGGGCAGCACAGCAGGGCAGCAGTTCCTTCAAAGCAGAAGTCCAACAGAGTGGCAGTCTTTCAGCAGCACCGCAGTCCTTCTTCCTGGCAAAGTAACCACATTTCCAGAGTGTACTGAAGAATTGTCACCTGAGGTCCATATTTTATTCACAGTTGTGCCTTTGAAGTGGGGAGAAGATTCTAGAGGCATGTCTTTGAAGTGCACAGATGCCCTGCCTTCCCCACCCTGGCTCCAGACTAACTAGCAAGGGTATGCAACCCTTTGTCTGCAGACAAGACAGGAGTACGTGAGGCTGGGCCTAGCTCCTCCCTCCCATCCTGCCTGCAATGGCCCATTTAGCCTCTCCTAAGCTCCTATTGTGTATGGCTGTCTAGGAGGAATACACAAAGCCCAACTGCTAACTACACCCAGTCATGTGACCAGAGACGGGCTGCATCACCAAACGGCTTTGGCAAGACAATGACAACTTTCTAAAAGTGGCATCTTCGATATTGCAATTTAAAATCTAACTTAAACATGTCAGGATTTTTAATTGTGATTCCAGAGACACCAAACGTGAAGGGCTTATCTCTTCCCATTCGGAAATTAAACATATACAATGTAATAAGGAAAGTCCAATGTTATCCTGTGGGAGAGATAGGCCTTGCAGTAGTAAAAAAAATGAGTTTAAGAGTTTCCCGCTACCAGGACATATAAAACCTAAAAGTACATGTTCAGTTTTCAAATGCACAGCACTCTCTGGGCTGCCCATGGTTTACCCGAGGGGTGACATATGTACAGAAAAAGAGTGTTTGACCAGACAAAAATGTTTATGTTGTCAGGTCCAAATGGCAGCTTAAACCGCACACACAGGTTCTGCAATAGCAGGGCCGAGACATGTTTAAAGAGCTACTTAAGTGGGTGTCACAATCAGTGCATATTCCCACTAGTAGCATTTAATTTACAGGCCCTGGGCACATGTAGTGCACTGTACTAGGGACTTATAAGTAAATTCAATATACCAATTTGGTATAAGCCAATTTTACCATGTTTTAAGGAGAGAGCACTGGCACTTTAGCACTGGTTAGCAGTGGTAAACTGCACAGAGTTTTAAAGCCAACAAGAACAAATTCAGCAAAAAAGGGAGTCGGAAGGCAAAAAAGTTGGTCATGACCCTGCAGAAAGGGTCTTTTCCAACAGACTGGCTCATGGAAATATTGAAAAAACCAAAAGGCTTGAAGGAGCGCAAATACAGCCAAATGTGTATTTTATCTGTGCTAAGGCCCTTTTTAAGCACTGGTAAAGCTATGTCAATCATTTCTCTATGCTGAGTTGATCCCAGATTTTGCACAGTTTTTGCCCGAATAATAAATATAGTGAAACACTACATACTTACACTTCTGTAAAAAATAAATGAATGTGACATTTCCTTTTTAGATAGCTAATTACATAGTAAGACCAGCATATGCCATAAACTATTTTGAGGGTACTATTTGCAATAGACTACCTATATGCACATACCATGCTGAGTAAGACAGTAGTCATCCTTGTGCAGCCCACAGATGTGTGCAATGTGTGTTCCTGTATAACCATCGCTACTCTTTTACTCCATGTTCACAACAGTACCCCATTTTTTTAAAAAGGTAAGCACGGGGGGTTACTGCTCAAATTAATTTTACTAAAACCTTGCCGTGGATGCCACTCCATCTTTGGGGCCTATTACGATCTCGGTCAGAAAGCCTCTGACCTGAGGTCGGAAGCTTTCCGACAGAGATCGTAGGTTTCAATTCTGACTGCCTAATTACAATCTAGGCGGTTGGAATTGAAACCGGCAGGTCATTCCAGCTTGATTCCAATGGGCTCAAGGAGCCTGTTGGCCAGTCAGAGACCGGCCAATGATCCCAATTGACAGTGTTTCCACCATTGGGATTACAATGCACAGTTTCCAACATGCTTTCCATGCTGGGCTTTCTGACAAGCAAGCAAGTTTGGGGGCCCCTAGCAGGGTCCCCTTCCCCTTGCGGCCTCTGGTTGGGGCCCTGTTGATCCCTGCACCATGTGGCAGGTACCCTGAGGTGCCTGCCACGCGGTGCAGGGATAAACACTCCATCTCATTTCCCTATGGGCAGTAGCACAAGCTCCCATAGGGAAATGTGAGGATGCGACTGCACCATGTGCATTCACATCATAATGAGACAGTCGGGACCGCCGACCGGAGGCCGGTCGGACCCAATTCTGCGATGATGTCATTCGGAGGCAACTCCAACCAACATCATAATCGGCCCCTTACTGTCACACTCAAAGACTGGGATCCAAAAACCTGGTGGTCAAACTTTAAAAAATCTGGGGATTTATGCAGGTAAAAACCTACTTCATAAGAATCTGTTTACTGAAAGATATAAATGTTTGAGCTTGTGGTTCCTGTGTAAGGTTTCATATGTCACATTTTGGAAATGATTGTTTAAATTTTTTCACCAGGAGTCAGAAAGTATCCTTCCTTTTCAACAGGGAGCTAATATCCACTGCTACTGAGTGTTTAAGTGGGTACCAGTGGGGGTTATTAACTGTGCTTTTAGCATGATTGGAATCTCAGCAGTAATTCTGGGTATGTTTGTTGCTTTAACCCCTTAACCGCGGTTCGAATTCCACCGCGGTGCGGCGGTTTTAATCAGCGGGCGGGGCTGCGTCGGCCAACGGACGTGCGCAGCACTACGGAGGTAGTGCTCGCGACGGCCGTTGGCCGACAGCAGCACTTAAGGGGTTAAACACCTTAAATGCCAAAGAAGGTCTGTATTTACCTTTTGTTTACCAGTAAATGAGTATGGTATGTCAATTAACTATACAGGTAATTGTTTGAGGCCTAACTAGAGGTCGAAATATCAGAGTTAGCAATCATGATTGCTTTTTAAAATAATAAAGTTTGGTTGAAAAGCAGAAAAGCTTAGTGAGTCTCATTAAGCAAAAACAAGGCACTAAAATAACCTTTATTTAATAACTGGTGTGCCAAAGTGACCAAAAGAATAAATGATCCATCTAGCAAATGGTTGAAAAATACAGAAAGCCCTTCATTTTTGCTTACGTCTATGATATGCCTTGATCCCTATTATGTTACATTTACCACACAGTTATCTGGGTGATAAATATATCTGCAAGATGGGCAAACCCAATATGAAAGAAATGACAAAAAGTAAACTCTCAACCAAGGTGGAAAAATGACAAAACAGCTCAAACCTCTAAACATCCATGTAATTTGCTCAGCGTCCTATGTATATCCCTGGCATAAATGAACTTGTCACTTATTGGTAATCTTGATTACTCTGATTAGGTGTCCTCCTTGTCCCATTCCTAACAACTGAGGGGTATATCTCTCCCACAATAGCTTTAGCATGTAAGTACCTTTTTAATTTTTTTAATTTAAATTTAAATTTAATCCCTCACCTCCTCCTGTTATGTTACCAAACTGTGGACCACAAGGTGTAACAAGGGAGGGAGGGAAGAAGACTGGAACAAAGAGGATCCCTGATCGGGGTATTGAAGATTACCGGTAAGGGACAAGTTCATTTCCCCAGCCTGGGATCCTCCTTGCCCAGTCCAACTGAGGATATATCCAAGCTCAGAAAAAGAAATGAGGTTGCACCAATAGAACAAATGCAATGCATGTTTATTAGAACAGAAACATAAATTATTTCATAGCTGTAGCCAAAGCCTTTGAACCAAAATAGGCATCAAAATCAACACAAACAGAAAGACGACAATGATTAAGAAAAGTATGGTGGGAAGACCAAGTATCTGCCCGGCAAATCTACAAGAGGAAAACACCGTGAACCTCAGCCCAGGAAGTGGAAACTTCCACTTGAATCTACCTTGGACATTAAATGGAAGAGGCTCCCCCACTGCAGAGTATGCATGGGCAATGACCTGACGGACCCACCTACTTAGGGTTTGAGTAGAAACTTTCTTACCCTTTGCCACATAAAAATGAGCAATAAATAAGGATTTTGAAAATTAAACGGTTTTGTGTACTCCAGATAAATCAGAAGGGTTCCCCTGACATCCAGAGTAGAAGTAGAGAGAAGTTGAAGAGGAATCCTGAAAAAACAGCAAAATGGCTTCATGTGCCGAGTGAAAAGGAATCACTGACATAATATCGGCAGACACAATATCGACCTACATTTTTATTGACACAAAAATATCGACGACACTAATATCGATACCCTATACTTAATTAACAAAATACACTAATATCGACCCCAAAATATCGTCAAACATAATTATCGATTACAGTAATATTGAACACATAAATATCGTTATTCAAAATATCGAACATCCTTTAAAAAAATACATGTCCAAAATATCGATCACAATAATATAGACTACAATATTATCATTTTTGTAAAAATATCGACAATTTAAAAATAGATAAAACAAACAAAATTAAACACCATAAATATATTCAAATAAATAAACATACACTGCATATAAAATATAATATATATAATAATTTTAGCAAATACTAAAACATATTTTAAAACATTAAATAATAAATACACTATTAATAACAATTTAATTTTATATTTAGATTATGTACACACATTATTTAACATCACATATAAGATGATACACATTTAAATAATTCAATATGTGAAAAAAAAAAAAAAAGAACTGACTCTTAATTAGCGTTTTCCATATATGGAAAGCAACTACCAAAATGAGTAAAACAATAAAGATTAACCAATAAAAACACACAATATTAAAATAAACCAATAAGGTTAACCAAACAATTAATACAAACACTATATAAAGAAGGAAAACTTATTCTTATTTTACACCTTAAACCAAAAACAATAAATAAGCCGAAACTCTGCCGAATTTCTACCAGAAACAAGGACTTCATCAAAGAAAAATATATTACATTCTTCAAAAAGTAAGTACATTACCATCTGTAAAATAACTGTATTGCTAATCCTCAAAAACTACTATTTATCATACTCAAATAATTAATATATTTCTTTTTTCAATTTATATCTCCTCTACAGATAATTCTCAAACCATTCACAAAATTACAGATCACTTCTAAAATCATCTAACTAATAAAGTAAGTATTCAGCAAACAGCATTGTAAAAAATTGTAAAAGACCCAACCAAACCCCAAATCCATCCCAAACACCCACCCCACCCCATGTACATATTTTACAAAATAAGTAAAAATATGTTTTACTCTTCCAACAGAAATACTTGACAGAATTCAACCAAGAAAGAAAAAACATCTCTATTGAAAAGCAGCTCAAAATAAACATTGTAAGTATATTAATAACAATATATATTTATTAAGAAAAAAACATGTACAATATTCGTTTTAATAATTTTGATATACATTTTTTGTAGAATTTAACACATCACAATGACAAAAGGCGCCCAATTTATCTCATCCCAAAAGGAAATTTTTGCTATGTTACATGGGGTATGTCTATACCCAGGAAAAGCAAAGTGGACTAAAAGTAAATTGGAAATGTAACAAGTACTATTCAAATAAGTGTTATGGTCGGGCAACAACTAGAGAAACAACTGTTTTGTATACAAGGGAGCATAACCACCCTCCAAATGTTACTGAAATAGAGGTTAGGAATGCCCTTGATAACATTAAAGAAGCTAGCACTAGCTCACAGACATCTACGACTCAAATACTTAAAGAATTTCTGCCTACAGTACCCAAACATGCTACTGGGCAAATGCCCTCTATTTCTTCATTAAAAAGAACTATAGCTCGCACAAAAAAAGCCACAACAACTACCACATCTGCTCCAAAAACCTTTGAAGAGGTGGTAATTCCCCCAGAACTATCTATAACTCATAATGAAGAACCCTTTGTTCTCTATGACAACAAATGCAAAGAGAAAAGAATAATTATGTTTGCAACTGCAAACAATTTAATAAAGCTACAACAATCAGAAACATGGATGATGGACGGGACTTTTAAAATCTGTCCCAAACCATTCTACCAATTATACACTGATCATTCCCTATATCAGAACACCAACATCCCCTTTATCTATGCCTTACTACCAAATAAACAGAACTCCACATATATGGAAGTACTAAGTAAAATTAAACAGGAAACAAATAATTATTTTCCACAGAAAATAATAATAGATTTTGAGCAGGCTATGATAAGTGCAATTCTAAAGTCCTACCCACACATATCAATTCATGGTTGTTACTATCATTTCAATCAGTGTCAATGGAGACACCTTCATAAATCAACACTAAGGGGCTCATTACGATGGCGTAACGTTCGTCACCGCCGAGCCAGGGGTGGCGACTGCTACGCCATCGTAACGTGAAATACCCCCGCCATCATAATATGGCGGGGGGTATCGCGGCGGACGCAAAGTCCGTCCGCCGCTTTACCGCCGGTCGGCAATCGTTCCGATTGCTGGCCGGGCGGTGCTGGGCCAGTAACATGGTGGCGGTGCCCAGCAGGCACCACCAGTCATATTACGATGTGGGTGTCAAACAGGCCCTTCCATGGCGGCGATGCCGCCATGGAAGGGCTGGCAGGGATTGGCTTTGGGGGCCCGTTGCAGGCCCCCGGGGGCATGGGGGGTGCACTTGGGGGGTACCCAAGGTACCCCCCTGCAGTTCCCTGCACCAAGTGGCAGGCACCACGTGGTGCCTGCCACATGGTGCAGGGAAGTGCCAGGCGTGCGTTTCTGACATCGCGGCGGTGCTGCTGTAAGCAGCACCCGCCGCAATGTTAAAATGCGGAATGCGACCGCCAGGGTGGCGGTCGCATCCTGATTTGCGGTGCGGGACCGCCACATGTCTGGCGGCCGGTCCCAACACTGCAAGGATGGCGGGCGGACTCAGGTCTGCCCGCCATCCTAATAGGCCCCTAAGTGTTGAATATGCGACAAACAGTTCATTCACATACCAAATGAAAAAACTTAATGCACTGGCCTACGTCCCAGTTACGGACGTGGCCGAACATTACAATCTTTTAATAGAAAGTCCTTACTACCACCAACATGAACAAAAATTAAGTCCCCTCCTAGACTATTTTGAAGATACCTTGGTGGGAAGACTCCATAGATCAGGACATAGGAGACAACCAAAATACCAAATTCCATGGTGGAATGTCTACCTTAGCACACTAAATCAAGAGGCAAAAACAAACAATGCTGTTGAAGGTTGGCATAAAGCCTTCCAAGCAACAACAGGACGAGGTACACCTACTCTACACAAACTCCTACTCTCTCTCCAAAAAGAACAGAGCTACCAACAGCTAAGAATGGAGAAATCTGTCACACAAATAAAGCCTAAACTATCCAAACAAATTAAACAAATGTTTGAATACCTACAACAACAAGTCAGACTATACCCTACAACAAGAGGCCTAGAATACTTAGCAATAATTGCCAAAAGCCTACTCCAAACTCTCAAACCAGTGTAAAATATATAATACTTTCTGTTAAAATTATTAAAATGCATACATTTTTTTTTAAACTAAATAGTTTGTCTAATATATTTTTATTAATAAATAAATATATATATAGACATATTAATTAGATATTTGAAAAAATAAACAACAATAACAGTAAATATTATAGCATTTCCCTCCCACAATAAATAATTAAATTAACTTACCGTTTCCGTAGCTGTAGACAGAAAATCCCACCTCTTGTAAAACAATTATGGTAGCTCATAATCCAAATAGAATAAAGATTACCCCCAAAAAAATGAAAAAATGCAACTGTTCCAAAAAGTAATCCTCGATCTGTAAATCCACAATCCATAAACCATAATAAACCCAAAAAAGTGTTTTAAAAAAGAAACGCTCCATGAAAACCCGAAAAATTAAGTAAGTGTAAAATATTTATTAGTTACTTAAACTAATATACACTTCCTTAATTTAAAAAAACGCACTCTTCTAGTAACCGCAACTTCGATCGAACAAAACTTGTAAAAAACACACAAACATTCCCACCCACACAAATATACACATAATATACAATATAACAGTATTACAAACATTATACACACCACAATAACACATATCCTACCAGACTTTAACATTTCTAAACTAGGCCTCAAAAAATAACGATACATAAATCATCAAAACCTAACGAACGCATAAAAAACACCATAACTCCAAAAACTTAACTCTACACACACTAACTACAACTTAACTACATTTAAATAAAATTAAAAATGTAGTTTAAATAAAGAAAAGTAATCTTACCTTCCTCGACGTGAAGCAGCTCCCAACCGCGACCTTCTACCCTTCGAAATAACCCAAAACAACCGCGAGCGGTTACAAAATACAAGCCCCAAACAAATATGGCAGCTTCAAACATATAAAATAAATCTAATTTAATTAAATAAATGTCATTACATTATATATAAATTACTTACATGATTAATTAAAATACTACAATTTTTGTCTTATTTGTTTAAATGAATTCTTCATTTTTATATCATTGTAAAATTATAATAAATATTATTAAACACATAGGGCATCATTATGATGGCGGGCGGACAAAGTCCACCCGCCATCCTAACGGAAAAAGGGACCGTCCGCCAAATGTGCGGTGGTCCCGTGGGGAAGAATATGATGCGCCCGCCACAGTGGCGGGCGCATCCCGCATTTGTAACATTGCGGCGGGCGGTGCTTTCAGCAGCACCCGCCGCAATGGAAAAAATGCATGTTGTGCATTTGCATGCACAACGTGGCAGGCACCGAGCGGTGCCTGCCACATTGTGCATGCAAATGCAGGGGGTACCATAGGTACCCCCATGTGCACCCCCACCCCTGAACACCCTGGGGGCCCGCAACGGGCCCCCACATGCAGCCACCGCATGCCTTTCCATGGCGGCAACGCCGCCATGGAAAGGCACATCACCGCCAGCATCTTAATATGGATGGCGGTGTCTTGCAGACACCGCCACCATATCATGCCCCTTTTCTGCCCGGTCACCTGTTTGACCGGCGGAAAACCGGCGGACGGTCTTTCCGTCCGCCAGTGTCCCCCCCATACTAATATGGCAGGGGGGAAATGGGAGGCGGGCAGTGAATAATGGCGGGCGGATCGCCTCCGCCATATGGGCGGTGGCGATCCGCCAGCCATTATAATAGACCCCATAATATTTAATATTATAATTCCATATATTTACAAGTTACATACATTTATAAAAAACTTGTAATAATTTATTTTATATATAAAAAATGTCTACCTTATAAAAGAAATGTTTATAAATTAAACCATGTAATAATTAATAAGATTAATATTTTATATATTAATATTATTAATTAAAATGTATTATTATTTTTGGGGAAATATAACTAGGTTTATACTTAAAAAAGTTTTTAAAAAATGTGAAAATTGTTATATAATTAATATGTTACCAATATATGTAACTAAAAAAAAATGTTCACAATACCAAACTGAAATTAACCACTGTTATAAATAAATATATTGTTTTTCAAATGTATGTAAAAAAATGGTAACATACATTATCTGTTATAAAATTTACACAACAGTTTAAAACAATGTACCAATGTTACAATACATTTTGATCATTAATTATTAAACGTAAAAATATTCATACGTACAAAACATTTTGTATTGTTAAAATAAATATGATTTCCTATCTCTATGGGGTCGATTCCGATTCGGGCCGGAAAAAGCACCGACCGACTCGGAGCCGGAAATTATACCGACTGACACGTACCTGTGGCGCCCGACACGCCAAGTACGATGCAAAGCGTGCAAAATCCGACCGACACGTACAGAACCCAAGCCGAACGACCGAGCCGCACGGAAAACAGCAATGCGGCCGGAAAAACATGCGAATCGAACCGACCAACACGCACCCGGAACAAATCCGACCGAAACGTACACGCGAACTCCAAACCGCAAAGTACGATGCAAGGCGCGAAAACCACGACCGAGTCGGACGGAGGACAAGCCGCACGACCGATACGCATACAAAACCGAGCCGAAGCAACACAAAACACCGCGACTGACGCGTACGCAGCATAGAAAACTGCACAAACACAGCGTGAACGAAACGGAGAACACCGTACGAGATAAATGCAGGGTCCGACTCGGTCACAAGAACGTTTCCAACATGCACAGACAGTACAAAGGAAAAATGACACAAAAAAAGGCCAAACAAGCAATTACAAAGCCAATAAATACTGGGGGTGGGGACAGAGAACAAAGACACACCCACAACTCCACCCATATAAAGGACACAAATCACAACCATGATCCTTTGCAAATGCCATTCCACTGCCAGCACCCAAGAGACAGCAACCACACACCCACAGCTCATCCCTCACACAAGCCACACACCATCAGCACACCAACAAATACCTACCTCACATAACCCAGCAAAACACACACTCACACACCCTCACCTGCACACCAACACACACATCACTCACCATCACCACCCATCACCATGCCCCCCAAGAAGAATCACAAGTTCCTAGATTGTGAATTGGAAGTCCTGGTAGACGAGATCCTCAGGGTAGAGCCACAGCTGTTTGGCACACTGGTCCAACAGACCCCCATCTCCCAGAAAACCAAGATGTGGGAGAGGATCATCAACAGGGTGAACGCACAATCACCATGTCTGCGCACAAAGACCGACATCCAGAACAGGTGGTATGACGTGCGCAGGAGGGTCCGGGAGCTGCTCAAGAAAGACTACCTCCTGAGCCAATACACCGGCAGTGGCCCTCCTGCCAAGCCAGTATACCTCAGGCCCTGGGAGGAGAAGGTGCGGGCCATCCTTCCGCCAGTGAGCGTCTATGGACTAGAGAACATCCCAGAGCCTGGTGAGTACACAACAAATGTACACAATATTCTGCCACAATACACACACACATCACTGTCAAGGGGAGAGTCAAACCATGCACTCATAGCAATTACACAGCAACCAGAACAGAATCATCCCAAAATGTGTATGTCAGTCAGATAAACACAACACATGCCATCAAAAAAGTTACATTCAACCGTGCCATCACATGTACAAACACAACTACAACTACAGCTAGGCAGTGGCACAAATAGAACTAACAAACACATCCAGACATGTAGCCACCACAACAACACCAACACACAGTGAAGACCACTGAAAGGAAGGAATTCTGTGTATGCTGGCCAAGTCAGTGTAGCCAATAGCATCATGGGAGTCGTAGTCACACATATTGCCCCCCCCAACTGTCCCATCAACACCACCATGAACCATGTGCACATCACAGGGAGTGGAGAAGGACTCACAAGATGGCTGACACTGGCAACTGCTGTGGGGAGCACAAGGCCCTGCTGGCAACTGTGCACCAACAAACAGCAGGACACCACTGACTGACATCCTGAGAGACAACTTCCACTCCCTACAATGCAAGCACGTTCCATGGTGGGATATCTAGCTGGCTGGGTGGGAAGGAGGA
This sequence comes from Calotriton arnoldi, assembly GCA_963921515.1. Classification (NCBI taxonomy): domain Eukaryota; kingdom Metazoa; phylum Chordata; class Amphibia; order Caudata; family Salamandridae; genus Calotriton; species Calotriton arnoldi. Next base: position 1,640,428 of record CAWUFW010002284.1, on the reverse strand, counting down.
CTTGCAGCACTGACCATAGTCACAAGCACCTCCCCTCACACCCCCCCTCAACACAAACTCCACAGAACCCACCTGGTAGAATGCAATGCCTCCCATCCTAACTCAAGATCCCACAAAGAACCACCACCCTGGGTTATGTTGTGTGAAGCACAGGGACACTCTTGGGACTTTTAGCCAAACAACTGCCAGGACAACACTCCCAGCCATCCTGTCAGCACAGCCAGCCCACCCCACAGGGAAGCAGAGGCAAAAGGAAGGAAGCATGGGCATGCTGGGAAGGGGGGTGGAGGCAATAGCATGATGGGAGTGGTAGTCACAGATATTGCTCAGCCTCACAACTGGCCCATCAACACCACCCTGAACCATGCTCACATCACAGGGAGTGGAGAAGGACACACAAGATGGCTGACACTGGCTACTGCTGCGGGGAGCACAAGGCCCTGCTGGGAACTGTGCACCAACAAACAGCAGGACACCACTGACTGACATCCTGAGAGACAACTTCCACTCCCTGCAATGCAAGCACGTTCCATGGTGGGATATCTGGCTGGCTGGGTGGGAAGGAGGACTTGCAGCACTGACCATAGTCACAAGCACCTCCCCTCACACCCCCCTCAACACAAACTCCACAGAACCCACCTGGTAGAATGCAATGCCTCCCATCCTAACACAAGATCCCACAAAGAACCACCACCCTGGGTTATGTTGTGTGAAGCACAGGGACACTCTTGGGACTTTTAGCCAAACAACTGCCAGGACAACACTCCCAGCCATCCTGTCAGCACAGCCAGCCCACCCCACAGGGAAGCAGAGTCAAAAGGAAGGAAGCATGGGCATGCTGGGAAGGGGGTGGAGGCAATAGCATGATGGGAGTCGTAGTCACAGCTCTACATCCCCCACCACATGGCCCAGCAAGCTCACACTCACGCATGCACATCCCACAGAGAGTGGAAAGGCCCATCAAAGATGTCTGACACTGTTGCTGTGTCGTGGGGAGCACAAGGGCATGCTGGGAACTGCACACCAACCAACAGCAGGACACCACTGTCAGCCATCTTGCCATTGCTCTCACACCCACACATACTGAACTCCCCACAAAAGCAAGTAAGTATGGGAATGCTGGGAAGTGGGGTGGGAGGCAATAGCATGATGGGAGTGGCAGTCACAGATATTGGTCACCCTCACAACTGGCCCATCAACACCACCCTGAACCATGCTCACATCACAGGGAGTGGAGAAGGACTCACAAGATGGCTGACACTGGCTACTGCTGTGGGGAGCACAAGGGCATGCTGGGAACTGCACACCAACCAACAGCAGGACACCACTGTCAGCCATCTTGCCATTGCCCTCACACCCACACACACTGAACTCCCCACAAAAGCAAGTAAGTATGGGAATGCTGGCAAGTGGGGTGGAGGCAATAGCATGATGGGAGTGGCAGTCACAGATATTGGTCACCCCCACAACTGTCCCATCAACACCACCCTGAACCATGCTCACATCACAGGGAGTGGAGAAGGACTCACAAGATGGCTGACACTGGCTACTGCTGCGGGGAGCACAAGGCCCTGCTGGGAACTGTGCACCAACAAACAGCAGGACACCACTGACTGACATCCTGAGAGACAACTTCCACTCCCTGCAATGCAAGCACGTTCCATGGTGGGATATCTGGCTGGCTGGGTGGGAAGGAGGACTTGCAGCACTGACCATAGTCACAAGCACCTCCCCTCACACCCCCTCAACACAAACTCCACAGAACCCACCTGGTAGAATGCAATGCCTCCCATCCCAACTCAAGATCCCACAAAGAACCACCACCCTGGGTTATGTTGTGTGAAGCACAGGGACACTCTTGGGACTTTTAGCCAAACAACTGCCAGGACAACACTCCCAGCCATCCTGTCAGCACAGCCAGCCCACCCCACAGGGAAGCAGAGTCAAAAGGAAGGAAGCATGGGCATGCTGGGAAGGGGGGTGGAGGCAATAGCATGATGGGAGTCGTAGTCACAGATATTGGTCACCCCCACAACTGTCCCATCAACACCACCCTGAACCATGCTCACATCACAGGGAGTGGAGAAGGACTCACAAGATGGCTGACACTGGCTACTGCTGCGGGGAGCACAAGGCCCTGCTGGGAACTGTGCACCAACAAACAGCAGGACACCAGTGACTGACATCCTGAGAGACAACTTCCACTCCCTGCAATGCAAGCACAGTCCATGGTGGGATAACTGACTGGCTGGGTGGGAAGGAGGGCTGGCAGTCAACCAAATACAACCAATGCAGACCATGTTCACACCCCAACAAATACATAGAAATGCCCAAATAATGCAGGACAATGTGCCACACCAAAATCAACCCCTGACTGTGACGACTTAGGACAATGCAATGTACAGGCCCGCACCCAGAGGCACAGTCACAACTGTCAGGTGTGTCAACCATTGATGCCTGCAGAAACATAACATACATTGTGTGTGTCTCCCAAAAACAGGTGATGATGGGGACACAGCAGCAGACGCTGAGGAGTCCCAGTCCCAGGCTCAAGAGGATGTGGAGCTCACTGGTGTCGTACAGCCTCTGCCCTCCTCGGACGAAGAAGACCAACCTGGCACATCCGGTGCAAGTCTACATGCAGCACCAGCAGGACCACCAGCTGCAGCACCAGCAGGACCACCAGCTGCACCCCCTGCACCCACCCCTCCAACGACTGTCACCACAAATACCATCCCTGCCGACATGGACAGAACAAAGAGCAACACCAGCACAGGGACCCTGGACCAACCTGGGGCCATGGACTCCACCACCACCACCAACCCCCAAGGTGGACCAGGGTCATCTGTGCGTGCCACTGCACGCACTGCACATGTCAGCAGGGGTGGTGGGAGGGTGGGAGACAGAGGTCACTGCTTGCAGAGGTTGCTGGTGTGCATGATGACACACAACTGGTACGCATAGCTGATGCGTACCAGTCCAGCACCGGAGACCTCAGCCAGGTAGTGGGGCTCCACAGAGACATGAAACAGCAGCAGGCTGCCCATCATGCCCGCTTGGACTCTCACATGTCCCACGTGGAGTCACACATGTCCCGTGTGGACTCACACATGTCCCGCGTGGAGTCCAATTGGGATGCACTGCATGAGATGACGGCGGTGCACAGGGACATTTTACAATGCCTCCGCCAGATGAACAGCAACCAGTCCACACCTCCCTGTGTGCCAACAACATCTGGTGCTGCCCAAACTGCAACTGCCACAGGGAGGGAGGATGACTCTGGCGGAGAGTCCCCTGCACCGCAGCAGCCTGTACTTGAGGGCCCCCCCAAGAAGAGGGGTCGTCCGAGGAGGGGCAAGTGAGAGACCGATGGCCAAGCGCAACTCCCAGGAAGCCTGAACCTGTTCTGGATGTTCACCTTTGTGCACAGACTGTTCACCCTGTTGACGGCAACACTACTCCCACACATTGCATGGGGAGTACAAGTTGGACCAATGTCTCAGACAACTGTGGCCCCGATACTGGGGATTTTGCCTACCAGGACTTTCAATTCACCTAGGAACTTCTGATTGCAAGATTTATGTACAGCACTACCCATCCTATGCACTATTCACACAAATGTATCACAATAAACACACTAATACACCATACTTGCCTCTGTTGTGATTCCAACGTGGGTGCTGTTATGGGGATGATGAACTGCAAAATTACACTGTGTATGCGAACTGGAACAGCAAGTACAACACAGGCATGTGAGTAAAGACAACGTGACACATATGAGGGAGACACACCACCAGGGCTACACAACACATACACACCTAGGCCATCTGACTCATTGCCTACACTGATGTTGCCAGGGAAGATGGTGCAATGCACAGACACCACACCCATTCCCAGTTGTAGTCAAGTAGCCCACAGGTGCAGTAAGCAAATGGCAGTCAAATGTGTGACCACAGACAAAGCACATCACAAAGTGAAGCACAGGTTTATTACACAGTTGCAACATGTCGTAACCACTACAGATGCAAGGTAATCCCACCTGGCAGCGGGCACACAGTCAACAACTGTAGACGGAAGGAAGTCCATGGGTGTGGCGCACATCACCTGTAGGGACACAACAGCTACCACCCTGGAAGTGCAATCATGTCGTCGGTGGATACAGTTGACCAAACGAATCTGAAAGTACCCTGTGAAGGACAGAAATGACACACAGTCAAAAGCAATGGAGAACAGGACAGAACAGCAAAACTCATGCACAATACATGTTACAAGATACCCACCCAGAACCAAGTTAGCATGTCAACACTGTTGGGGAGTACAGACCACCTGTAAGCACACATCGCAACACACATCCAGTCAAGTAGCCCATGGACACACTCCAACAGCACCAGAGCACCACCTACACATATCATGCCAACGCACATCATTGACATGACACCTCAGGATACTCACATTCAGCTAAAGAAGTTGGTGATGAGCTGTGTGCGGACATCACCCTCATCATCATCATCATCATCGTCACTGGCATCGTGGTCCAGGCCAGGATCCTCCACAGGTGGCGGATGTTGGTCATTGTCATCCTGGATGAGAGGCAACTCCTTCCGCACTGCCAGGTTGTGGAGCATGCAGCAGACGATGATAATCTTGCACACTTTCACAGGGGCATATGGGAGGGACCCTCCGGTCTTGTCCAGGCAGCGGAAGCGGCTCTTCAGGAGACCAAATGTCCGCTCAATCACTCTCCTGGTACGACCATGTGCCTCATTGTAGCGCATCTGGGCTGGTGTCACAGGGTTCCTGAGGGGTGTCAGCAACCACGGCATGTTGGGGTATCCCGAGTCACCTACGGACAGACAAGTGCACATTAGCTGACTTGGAAAAGTGGGCGGAATACTACAGATCAGATCACACACAATGGCACAAAGTCAGTACACACCGACAAGCCAGGCACGCTGGTTCTGCATCTGTGCCATCATCCTGGGGATGTGACTACTCCTCATCACAAAGGCATCGTGTGCTGAACCAGGGAAACGGGCACACACGTGTGTGATGGTCATATCTGCAAGACACACCACCAGTGCATTGACCGAGTGGTAGTGCTTGCGGTTACCGTAGGCCTGCTCCTGGGCCTGTGGTGGTACCAAAGCCACATGTGTCCCATCAATGGAGCCAATGACATGCGGCATCCTCCCCAGGGCATAAAAGTCACTCTTCACGTCAGTGAGTCGTCGCAGTCTAGGGAAATAGATGTACCGGTTCAGGAATAGCAACATTGCCGCCAAAACATCCCGGAGCACACGGCTCAACATGGTCTGTGACATCCCACCAGCAGTCACCACAGTATGTTGGAAGGTACCGGTGGCAAAGAAGTGTAGGGCTGCCATCACCTTCACCTTGGGGGTCAGCGCTGTAGGATACGGCCGGCCAGGCTACAAATGTGGGGCCAACTGCACTGCCAAATCCTCAATCAGCTGCCTGGTGAAGCGGTACCGTCGGATGCTGTCCCGTTCCACCATCGTTGCCAGGTCTGGGAATGGTCGATGGACAGCAGGAGCCCTGCAGTGCAGAGGAGAAGTAAGCAAGATTGTCAGTCAGCCCACATATGCGGCATTGAACACACTCAATATCCCAACATACATCATTATGAGGCACAACTACATGAAGTGTGCAGTTCCGTAAGGACATGTATGGTACATACATGGCCAACATCTGTCATCACGGTCCAACAAGTGGCATCAATTAGTCCCAGGTTGGCCCATTGGATATCATGAGACCGTGTCACAGTTCCCATCTCCTGCTGCCGTGTCACAATCACCCCCACAGTGACATGTGAGGACAGATGTGCCCCAGGCATCACAGCTCAACGACAGGTACATTCCCAGGGACCCTGTATTGCCACATGGACACTGGCATTACATGGAGTATCATGTATACACCACAGCAAAACAACTATGACCCCCACAGGTAGTGGTCCCACTTGCCACTGCAGGACAGACATGGACGTCTGTGACACACACACGCACAACATCAAAGTCCATGCACACACAACGTGGATGTGGAGACTGTCTCCCATTGTGCACATGAAATCAGAGACATTGTAAACACTACATGCACACAGACTGTGGAGGACCATCACTATTGTGCCACTGGGACACCCTGGCTCAAACATACCGTCCCACATGTGACATGACACACACATACACCACCGTGAAATGTGACCATGGCACATGCACAGATATGAACAGTTGCACATCACAGTGGTCATGTACACGTAACACCCAGGATCCTGTCCCCATGAACACGTGCACAGCCTGGGGGTGGCTGCCCCCAGGTGACACCCACAGGACAACATGTACACCAACATACACACAATAGGAAATGCAGCCTTACATGCCTTATTATACAGCTTGGACAGGCTGTCGTGTTGTAGGTGTGCCCCTCACTCCCTGGGAGCTATCTGTGGCTGGCATATGTCCATCTGAGACAGGCATGGTGACATATGCCAGTCACTTGTACAGGGACGCGTTGTACTGCAATGGACCGATCGGTGCCCCCGGCCGGCCCATTGCATTCAATGTGTGCGGGTATGCGTTGTACCCTTGTACGCATTGTACTGCAATGGACCGATCGGTGCCCCCGGCCGGCCCATTGCATTCAATGTGTGCGGGTACGCGTTGTACCCCTGTACGCGTTGTACTGCAATGGACCGATCGGTGCCCCCGGCCGGCCCATTGCATTCAATGTGTGCGGGTACGCGTTGTACCCCTGTACACGTTGTACTGCAATGGACCGATCGGTGCCCCCGGCTGGCCCATTGCATTCAATGTGTGCGGGTACGCGTTGTACCCCTGTACGCGTTGTACCGCAATGGACCGATCGGTGCCCCCGGCCGGCCCATTGCATTCAATGTGTGCGGGTACGCGTTGTGCCCCTGTACGCGTTGTACCGCAATGGACCGATCGGTGCGCACCCATTGACAATGGCCTTGCCTGGCAACGGACGCGTTTTCGAATTTCGAACGAGTCGGTTGCTGGAAATTCAGTTGGTCACCCACAACAATGTTGCAAAATCATGTATGTCATGAAGTTGAAGATTTGAAGGATGCCGTGGGCGTGAATTGGTGCTGCTATTCCATGGATTGGCCAGATTCAGAAGATGCAAATGACTTGGACCTATCACTTTGGACACATGGGACAGTATCTGCCTCTCCAGCACATATATATTGCTGGCTGTTCCCCTGAGAGCTCACTTGCCTGCACTACATGCTCCAGGACAACATCTGCCACTGCACTGCTGCTGTCTCTGCCCCCTCTGGACCCTGCAATGGCACGTACTGTGGAGAGAGCCCCAGCCTTCAGCCTTGAGGAGAACCAGGCCCTGCTGGACAGCCTACTTCCACAGTACAGCAAGCTGTATGGGACACCAGGGGAGTAGGTGAGTGTTCTGTGCACTGCCTTTCTGAATGTGCATTTTGCCTGACTAGCAAGGCTGAAAGTCTGCACGCCACTGGCTAGCAGGCTCACTGAGTAGTTGTCACCCCCCATAGTGTGTAGTGACATGCACTGGACAGGTATGGTGCAGTGACAGTGCATTTGAACAAGGTTTTACTTCCCATGCAATGATACCATGTAGTGACTTCTGGCAAACTGTCCATGGGCAGCGTTGCACTGCCTGTGTACATCATGTGCCCCTGTGATTGAGACATGTATATACAACTGTGTCATGCACGGATATCTTGCATGTGTAGTAATGGCCTTTTCACTTTGTCATCCTGACAGGTTAATGCCCATCGGAAGCAGGAGATCTGGAAGGACATCGTCCGGGCTGTCCGGTCCGTGGGGGTCTACAAGCGCCGGATCCGCAACTGCCAAAAGAGGTGGCAGGACCTTCGGGGCTGGACCCGGAGGATTGCACGGGTCCAGCTGAAGCTGTCGCCTCCTCGCAGGAGGGGCGGAACACGGACCCTGACCCCCACATGCTCCAGATCCTGGCGGTGGTGTTTCCAGACCTGGATGGGCAGCTGAAGGCCAGACAGCAGCAAGGAGGGGGTGAGTCAAAGACTGCACTGTGAACTCTGTATTACATGCTTTGTGCCCTCCTCTGGCCTGGTTCAACTGCCACAGTGCAGCAGTCATGTTGTCCAGGAGCCATGTCCCTCTATTGTGCACTGCCCACTCCTCATCTGATACCCAGGTGTGGCCCTTACATTCAGGGAATTGTGTCACTTGGGACTGTGTCCTTGCAGTTTGCTTCACTAAAGGTGGGGGACAGCATCTGTTTCCCTAACTCTGTTGTGGGCATCATGGGTGGGTCCATTGTTCACACAACGCCTGTGTTCGGACATGTAATCTGCGTGTTGCTTTGATATGCGGTCCACTTGCTGAGCTGAGCCACCACATGTGCCTGGGGTATGTGGCACACGCCCATGCAGTGGGTGGGAACAATGTTTGGGCCCCAGGAGTGTGCAGATTACGTGTGTCACACATACATAGCCAGCTATCCACTGTCCAGGGCTCATCCCTCATTCATGTGGGGCAGGACAGTCATGCCTACTCCAGGCCATGCAATGCACTCTGTACTCCCACTCCCGTGTATCAGCTGACACATTGTGCGCAGTGATTTGACCCCTCAGGTGTCTGCCACTGTGTCAGTGTGCTGTGGATTAGTTGCCAGGACTGCTGGGGTGTTTCTTGGTAGGGGCTCAGCATGCCACTGGAGATGTGACCATAGGAGACGATACTTGTGTGTCACATAGGTGTTTGATCAGCTGCCCGTGCAGACTGGGGTATGCGAATGTGAAGTTCAGGCAGCTGTTCCCCATTCACAGCAGATTGTGACGGGCTCAGGTTCAGAGGGTAGTGACACAGGTCTCCCATATGTCCAATCGGTATGACCTGGACAGATGAGGGTTAAGATGATGTGTTGTGTGGGGGATGTACATGTGCACTTGTGCAGCTCCAGGACTTGCATTCCCCATGACCTACTATTGTGACACAGTGCAGAGTGTTGTTGTCTGGCTGCCAAGTCATACATCACTGAGACAGTGATGTATGACTTAGCAGTCATGCCTCCGCCATGGCATGTGTCTGCTTATTGGTGATCCTGCAGGGGAGTGACATGTGCTACATGCACACCATTGTGGCGATGGCTATCAGGACATGGGTGCATCATGGTGTCTGTCGCAGGTATGCATCACATGCATATCCTATTTGACTCTGGGCGTCCCTTTCATCCGGAAACCTGTACTGACTCAGTGGCAAGAGTTGTGGTGTGTGCATGTCCACATGCTACACCGTGTCCTCTGCACTGTCCAACTACTGTGTAGTTGGTGCATGTGTCCACACTGGGGTGTTGCTATCCAACAGACACCAGACAGATGGGTGCAAGGCCATGTGGGATGTGAGTGCCATGGTTGGCATCAGACTGACAATTGGCTTCTCCTGTTCAGTTAGGGCACTTTTAGCAATGTACAACTAATGATGCCAGGGCTTGCTCTGTAATGTGCTGTGCTCACAGTGGTGTGTGCGTTTGGTGCAGGTGACTGATGTCTGTCTGTTTCCCCATTGTTTGCAGATACATCCACGGCCACGGAAGGGGACAGCTCCACGGACCAGGAGGAGCCGGAGAGCCAGACTGGGTCAGCAGCCGAGGAGTGGTCGGAGGGACCCAGTGGCACGGAGGGCGAGGGGAGCCACACCGAGGAGTCCTCAGCACCATCCACCTCAGCTGAGGACCAGAGCAACTCGGAGGATGACTCCCTTATGGAGGCGGGTGTCAGCAGCCACCACACCCCAGCTAGTGTTGCTGTCCCCGCCACCACCAGCACCACCACCGCCCTCCCATCGGCTCCCATTCCCCAGGTCCGTGGAGGCTCCCATGTTCGGGAGCGTGTCTCCTTTGGGCCAGGCACCGCACCCCTGCCCCTGTGTCCCCTGCTGCCCTGAGTGAGGAGTCTGTGTACCTCCTTCGCCAGCTCCATGAAGGGCAGACAGCCATGCTGAGTGTCCTCCATGCGCACACCGCTCTGTTGACTCAGCTGGTGTCGTTCATGGAGGGCATCTCATCGGGCATGTCTGACCTACAGAGGGGCAATAGGTCCATGGACTCCTCCCTGACGGCAGCAGTGTCCCTCCTCAGACAGTCCCTCAACCCTCCTGCCTCTGCTCCATCCACACTCCCCAGCACCTTACCCGTCCCAAGCACACACACACCGGCACAGGCACACACCAGCACACACACATCCAGCACACAGACACACAAACCACAAACAAAACGCACACGCACGCACAGTCAGGGGACTGAAACCAGACTCACAGGGGATGGGGCCCTGGAACACACACATGCATCCACGAGCACTGCGCAGTCCTCAGTTGCCTCTCCCTCCAAAACACCCTCCCTTGCCTCACCTGCAACCCCAAAGACCCAGCGCCTCTTCCTCAGTGACCTCGGCCTCTTCCCCTCCGATCCAGCTGTTCCAGCATCCAGGGGGAAGAGGAAGCCCACCCACACGGAGCAGAGTGCCCCTCGCCCCCGGACCCCCTCCCCCAGGCGCAGACAGACTGAGGCCCCCACCCACAAGTCCCCCCGGAGTCGTAAGAGCAAGACCCCACCGCCGCCCTGCAGCTCAGGCACCAGGTTTCCTTCCTCCATCCCTCAGGCCCCCACTCCACAGGTGCCCCCACCACACCCTGCCCCAGGTTCCCCCACCCACAGATATACCATCCCCAAGAGGATCCGGCCTTCTCCCCCTGCCACTTGCTCTCCCGGCACCACACCCCCGCTGTGCTTGTCTGTGCCACTGATGTGGTGAGGGTGTCCTCCCCCTCTGTCCAGCCCACCTTGCCTGTTCCCCATTCTCCACCCTGGTGGTAGGCACTGCAGTGGAGTCCACTTCCACCCTGTCTGACTTGGGCACTGCAGTGGCGGACCTGTCCACTCCATCTGCAGGGTCCACTGCAGTCGTGCCGGCACCCACAACATCTGAGTCATGCCCCCCAGTTGTGCCGGCACACACCATGTCAGACACCTCCACTGCAGTTGTCAGTGGCTCTCCAGCACCCACCACCCCTTTCGTGCTTCCTCCTGGTGAGCCCTGATCCTGTCCCTGCGGTGCCTGGCCTGCCCCCCCGGTTGCCCCTCCTAGTGGATTGTCCCTGGTTTTGTGCAGGCATGCGTAGGGTGACATCTGCCACTGTCACCCAGTTTGGACTTTGACAATGGACTGGCCATTGGCCTTTGTGTTTTTTCTGGACTTTGTTTTCATTCCACACATATGCTGAATAAAGCAACTTTCTGTTCTCTAGTGCTTATGCTTCTGATGTACATGTTGTTGATGATGCTAACCATGCCCTTGCTGCAGTGATGGTGATATTTGGTCTCATGATAATGAAGTGTTACTGTGCAGGAACCCATGTGGTCCAGGGGGAATGTGTCCTATCCTGTGGTGTATCCATGTCATCCATAGCAGCATCTGAGGGTGTCATGTGTTCAGTATTTGGCAATGGGATTTCCTACTTAGATTAGCTATTTCACATCTGTGGCTTCCACCCCTGCACATCTGTTGTGCCTGCCATTGTTCAATTTGTCTACTTCCCTGACCGTGTGGCCATCTCCACTGGACATGCAGGTTTGGGCATCAATGGGGAAGGACTCATCCGTGTAGTCAGTGCAACATTGCTATACAAGTGTGTTGGATCTGTGCTGATGATTCCGTTGGCACTTCCATGACCAGGCTGATGTGACGGGAGCCCTCATTTGGTGCTAATTGTTGATTGTGTGACCAAGTGCTCAGCTGACATGATGGGGCCCTACTGAAGCAACATATGGCACAGCTTTCCTCACACAGGAGTGGAGTTCCCTCATGGCAGTGTGTACTCCTGTGACATTGCCTGCGCACAAGGTGTGTGTTGTATGTGCATGTCTGTGTGTTCACTTCCATTTAGCTGTGCATGCTGTGTTCCCTAGTGTTGTACCTGTTTGTGATGCTTGCTGAGTTGACCTATGTTCCCCCAAAGTCTTCTCCATGGGTTCTCTGTGATGTGGGTGCATGGCACATTACTGGTCATCAGGGTGTCACCCATAGGTGTGTTTGCTGTCAGGGCTGAGTTTGTGGGCAGACGCAGATGGGTCACAGTCAGGTTTCCCCTTGGCACTTGTTGTTTGCCCCTGTCATGTGATTTCCAGTTTGTGTTATCTTTCAGTGATTGTGACACGTTGTGTGTGTGACTGCTGGCACTCCTCAGGGTCCGGGCTGCAATGTTGGTTGTTGTCTATGTGTGTTCTTTGTGGGTGACCTTGGCTTCTTCATTGGTGTGTGACTGTGGCTGGGATCACATTGGTTGGTGTGGTATTGCCGTCATGTCCATGTACAGCGTAGTGTGCAGTGTGTCAGACATTCAGGAGTCTTGTTGAGTGGCCATGTGTGATGTGTTTCTGCACCTTGGTTCCCACCCACCACCCTGGAATAGTCATGGGCGCATGTGCAATGTCACCAGTGCATGTGTGCTTCACTGCTGCACATTGTTGGAGGTCGAGGGTGTGGTGTTGAGTGTGTGCTGATGAGAGTTGTTGCCCGGCTAGGCCCCTGCCTCCATGTTGGCCTTGGCTTACTGGCCATGCTGATTGATTTGTGCTTGTGTAGGTGTGATGGTAGTTTGTTGCTCAGGACACATGACTGTGGTTCACAGTGTGAACCACATTTAGCTTTGTCATCACAGTGGGATTGTAATGCAGCCCAGGGTCACCACATTGTGGGGGCCCTGGGGGTGGTGCTGTGGTGTGTCTGTGTCTTGCTGTGTCAGTTGCTGTTCCTACGTGCCTGTATGACATGTGTGATTTGTGCTCCCTCTCATCTGACAATGCCTGCTTGCCCACATAGGGGATTTGGATCCATGAGTTACCTTTGTGTGGCACTGTATGCACATCTGTATGATTGGTATTCAGGTCTCCTCATGTGTTGTGTGGTTGCCTGGGGACACTGGCACCCCCCCTCACCTGTTGTGTATGATGTGCAGTGTGGGTCTGCCTGTTTGTGTTTGTGCATCTGCACCACTGCATTGGCATATCTTGGGTGTGCCATTGGCTGTATGTAGTTTGGTGGTTTTCCCCTGCTGTCCCTGGGACTCCTAGGTCATCGGTCAGCACAATGATCATGGTTTGTGTGTCCCATTGCTGCCATGGTATGGTATCTGTTCACCTCACATCTGCAGTCTCCACAGGGTATCTGCATTTGTGTGCCCATTGGTGCAAATATGTGGGTCTGCATTCTGATGGTCACTTCTGTCATTGTGTCATTGATGAATGTTGACAGTGTCAGCCCCCATGGGTGTTGTTTGTCTGCACATGGCCAAAGGTATGTCTTATTTGCACGGAAGTTTTTGGCTCACCCAATTTATGTTGCAATGGGACACATACACTACTTTGCCACTGATGTGTTTTTTGTTCTGTGACCAGGAATCATCCATGCAGTTTGGCAGTTGCAGCTCTTTCTTTGTCAACACTTACCTTTTGGTCACTGTGATGATGGGGGTTTAGACCCCATTGCCACAATGTTCAAAAGGTGCTTCAGCTATGGACCCCACACTTACCTTTTGGTCACAGTGATGATGGGGGTTTAGACTCCATTGCCACAATGTTCAAAAGGGGCTTCAGCTATGGACCCCACACTTACATTTTGGTCACTGTGATGATGGGGGTTTGGACCCCATTGCCACAATGGTCATGGCCTGCTTGCATTGTGGGGGCCACACACATATATGTGTGGCACATGTGCTAGGGGGTCACATTGTATGTTCAAAGTCATGTTCGGTGTTGTAGGCATTTGACACAGTCTACACACGCTTGTCATGGTGTTGGGGGGATGTCTTTTTCTTGCATTCCCTAGGTTGTAGTGTGCTGGTTGTGTCATGCATTGTCCATCCTATGAGTGGGGGTGGTAGTGGTGGTAGGCATCCAGCCCCCCCTGGTTGAGGGTGGTATTAGTGGTAGGCATCCAGCCCCCCCTGGCTAAGGGTGGTAGTAGTGGTAGGCATCCAGCCCCCCCTGGCTAAGGGTGGTAGTAGTGGTAGGCATCCAGCCCCCCTGGCTAAGGGTGGTAGGAGTGGTAGGCATCCAGCCCCCCCTGGGTGAGGGTGGTAGTAGTGGTAGGCATCCAGCCCCCCCTGGGTAAGGGTGGTAGTGGTGGTGGGCATCTGGCACCCCCTGGCTAAGGGTGGTAGTTGTGGTAGGCATCCAGCCCCCTGGCTAAGGTTGGTAGTAGTGGTAGGCATCCAGCCCCCCTGGGTGAGGGTGGTAGTAGTGGTAGGCATCCAGCCCCCCTGGCTAAGGGTGGTAGTAGTGGTAGGCATCCAGCCCCCTGGCTAAGGGTGGTGGTAGGCATCCAGCCCCCCTGGCTAAGGGTGGTAGTAGTGGTAGGCATCCAGCCCCCTGGGTGAGGGTGGTAGTAGTGGTAGGCATCCAGCCCCCCTGGCTAAGGGTGGTAGTAGTGGTAGGCATCCAGCCCCCTGGGTGAGGGTGGTAGTAGTGGTAGGCATCCAGCCCCCCTGGCTAAGGGTGGTAGTAGTGGTAGGCATCCAGCTCCCCCTGGGTGAGGGTGGTAGTAGTGGTAGGCATCCAGCCCCCTGGTTGAGGGTGGTAGTAGTGGTAGGCATCCAGCCCCCTGGCTAAGGGTGGTAGTAGTGGTAGGCATCCAGCCCCCCTGGCTAAGGGTGGTGGTAGGCATCCAGCCCCCCTGGGTAAGGGTGGTAGTGGTGGTGGGCATCTGGCACCCCCTGGCTAAGGGTGGTAGTTGTGGTAGGCATCCAGCCCCCCTGGCTAAGGGTGGTAGTAGTGGTAGGCATCCAGCCCCCCTGGTTGAGGGTGGTAGTAGTGGTAGGCATCCAGCCCCCTGGCTAAGGGTGGTAGTAGTGGTAGGCATCCAGCCCCCTGGGTGAGGGTGGTAGTAGTGGTAGGCATCTGGCACCCCCATGGCTAAGGGTGGTAGTGGTGGTGGGCATCTGGCACCACCCTGGCTAAGGGTGGTAGTGGTGGTGGGCATCTGGCACCACCCTGGCTAAGGGTGATAGTAGTGGTAGGCATCCAGCCCCCCCTGGCTAAGGGTGGTAGTAGTGGTAGGCATCCAGCCCCCCCTGGGTAGGGGTGGTGGTGCGCATTCAGGCCCATGTGTGCATATGTGGCATTGGTGATGGGCATCCCGCCCCTATGGTGCTGCTGTTGCTGGTGTAAGTATATTCTGCATCCCTCTGTGTGTGTGTGATGTGTCGTGTACGTGTTGTATGTGTTTTGTGGTTGGTGTCTGACTTACCTTCTGCGCCGTACGCGTCCGTGCCTGTTCCGGTAGTAAATGTAGAATATTGGTATGATCGGGACGAAGGGATTCATGGTTGGTTCGTGTCGTTCGTCCTTCTCGTTGCTTCGCGTCGTCCTCGTCGCTTCGCGTCGTCCTCGTCGCTGGCGTGTTCGTCTCGTAGCCGCGTATTGTGTTGTGGCGCGAATCGGAGCTTATGTGCGCCTCTCCCGGATGCTTTGACGTGCCGTGCGTAGCGACGGGTTCGGCGCGTACGGGAAGCGCATCGTACTTGTTCGGCCGGACGGAGCTGCATTTTCCCTTCCGTGCGACTCGATTCTGCGTTTCCGGATTCGCCTCGGTCGGAGTACAGGACCTGGATTGGGTGAGTACGGCTCGGCCGGATTCTGTGCTGTTGTGCGCATCGTACTTACTCGTTCGGTGTGCTGTACGGATCGGTCGGGAAACAGGCATTCGCATGGCTTTTTTCCCGACCGAATGGTATTGGGTGCGCCTCCGACCGACATCGGAATCGGCCCCTATGTCTTTATTTATCTTACATATTTTTGATAAAATAAATATTTCTTGATGATTTTTATATAATTTACAATAAATAAAGATCTTTAAAAAATTAAAATGTCAAATTTTTGTCTACCATTTTATTAATGTTATATTCAATGTTAGATATTACGTTTATTTTTATTAAATATTGTATTTAAAATAATATGTTTTAATTAAGTATATTAAAAAAAATAATCTAATAAACTTTATTCGATTTTCAGATTTAAAAATCATAAAAGTCACACATTATAAAATTTACAATCTAATGTTTAAAAGACTAATACCTTACATGGTTACATCTTTATATATCGCTAAAATCTTAAAATCATATCATCAGTTAATTATTATAACAAATGTTCTATACATTAGTCTGCCTCATGATGGGTTTCCCATGTTATACTTTTCCTTTTTTTCAGTATGGACTTCAAGAGTCCAGTCATAGCTCCCACACAATAAACATTGTCCAATTTTTGTAGATAAAGGTAGGCAGGGCGGCATTGCCTCCAGCCCCCACCCTTCAGCATTGTCAAAATCCATCTAGATCTTTCCACTCTGTAAAATTTGCAAAATAAAATCACATGTATTGTCGTCTGAGGGGACATTTCATCACAGGGGCACCTACAGAGCTCGCTGGTCCAGTCATTTTGTGTAGGGAAGCTGACTAATCGATGAAAACTATCAAATCTGAGTCTTGTGAGGACAAACCTATCATAACTTCCTGTACACCATTCCAAATAAGGTGGAATAGTGGGGAATTCAAGGATTAGCTGATGTGTAATAACGGTGCTTGTCTGCATTTCTGAGGCCGCCCTTAGAGACTCTAGATGATCCTGACAGAAAACTCTGAAATCCTTCCTAGAAATTGTAGTCAGTGTTCCGGGGTTACTATAAAAGTCAGGTTTACCCACGTCTGTTAAAAATCTTCTAATGTACCTTAACCAAGTAATCTTGTTTGCGTGGGTTAGACTCATGGCATCTCTAATAATCTCTCTGTTTAGCTCTGTATTATTTGACGTCCAAACTCTATGCCATAACAATAGGGGCTGCATCTTAATCAAATTGGAAATATAAGGAATCCCCCGTTTGTTGTGGCAGTTATAAACGGATGTGCTCTGTGGTACTGCTAGTATAAACCGTAAAAACTTATTTTCCTCTTTTTGTAATATGGGTACATCCTGGTAACCCCAGACACCAGCCCCGTACATCGCTACACTCAAGCATTTTGCTTTGTAAATTTTAAGGGGTCTTTTGCCCATTTTATTAGAAAAATTCATCAATGCCCCAATTGACCTTTTAAAAAGAAGAGTTCTACTTTTAACTGCTGGAATCCATGACCCAGAATGATTGAGTAAGACACCCAAATAGGAGAATGTATTGGTCGCATCGATCCTAGCCTTTCCCAGGGGCAGGCTTTTGCAGCTATTTCTCCCCTTCCCACATGTCATCACGTATCTCTTCTTGATATTAAGTTTTAGGCCCCGGCTGTCCATGAAGTCAGTGTATGTTTTAAGAGCACTCTGGAGACCCAGCTGAGTTCTGGCCATAAGCACTGCGTCATCCGCGTAGAGAAGTGATACTATGGGCTTGTTGTTATAGTGAGGAGGGTCTTTTGTCCTGGCCGTTAATTCCTCTTCTAAAGCGTTGGTATATAAGGAGAAGAGGAACGGAGCCAGGACACACCGCTGCCTCACACCCTTCACCACCGCAAATGACGCAGTGCATTCGCACCCTATTCCATATCTCACTTTTGCTGAGGCCCTTTATACAATTGCCTCAAAAACTGGACTAAAATTGGGTCTACTTTTAAGTCCCGCAAAATATCCCAAAGTCTATTATGATTAACGCAGTCGAAAGCGGATGTAAGGTCCACAAACGCTACGTACATTTTCCCTTCTTTAGCTTGGGTATATTTCCCTGATATCATTATAAAATTCAACACCTGCTCAATAGTCTCTAGCCCCTGTCTAAAACCATATTGCACTTTACATAAAATGTTATTATCCTCGGCCCAAGTTTGTAGTCTGTTCAAGACTATTCTACCTACTACCTTAACCAGGGAGTCCAGGAGAGAGATCGGACGATAACACGCGGGGTTATCGCGTTCTCCCTTTTTAAAAATTGGAATAATCACAGATTCAGACCACGTCTTGATGAAGCCCTTCTCACAGCAGGCCTTCAATACCTGTGTCAGCAATGGGGACCAGAGTGCAGGAAGGTTCTTAAAAGATCCATGGGCACACCATCTGGCCCAGGCGCCTTACCACCTTTGCTTTCATTAATAGCTGCCGTAACTTCGTCTAGTGTGGCGTTTAGCCCTATAGTCACAGATCTATCCGCCCGCCTTGTATCTGAAGATCAGTGTCAGTTATGGGTTCTTCGGCCCCCCTAACGCTGTACACGCTTGAGAAAAATTTAATCCAACACTCCTCGTCTATAGCAACTTCAATCCTAGGTCCCTCGTTGTTTGCAAAGAAAGGGGCATTTACTGCCCGCCAAAACATAGTACAATCCCTTTTTTGTGAGGCCTCATAAAGTAAATCCCAGGCCTGTTCTTTTAGTTCTTTTTTCCTGTTTTTTCTGACCAAATTATAATTCTTTCTGCATGTACTAATTTCCTCCTGGTTTCTCACGGCTTTATGGAGGGCGACCTTCAGCAGGTTATATGCTTTCGTACATTTAGTATCGAACCATCCATTAGTCCTTATTGGGGATACCTTCTTTTTTGCTCTTAATGAGTTTTGAATCTCCAATGTAATAGATGAATAGGCCCTCAAAATATTATTATAGTCTGCACTCTCTTGGAGACATACCGCTATGTGATTAAGTATATATACAATGTTTATGTTTTTATTTACAACTATCTTATAATTAAAATATTATACTACTTTAAACTATACTTTTTTTTAAGATTATAAATTAATACACATTAGCTAAATTACTATTCCCACTCCAGTTAGCATTATTACAGAGTAGGTGCTGGACACTAAACTTAATTAATTTATTATTCCCACACCAGTTAGTATTAATTCAGGGTAGGTGCTGGACACTAAATTTAATTAATTTACTATTCCCACTCCAGTTAGTATTAATTCAGGGTAGGTGCTGGACACTAAACTTAATTAATTTACTATTCCCACTCCAGTTAGTATTAATAAGAGGTAGGTGCTGGACAGAAAATGTTATTAATGTACTACTCCCACTACAGTTAGTATTAATTCAAGGTAGATGCTGGACACTAAACTTAATTAATTTACAATTCCCACTCCAGTTAGTATGAATTAGGGGTAGGTGCTGGACACTAAACTTAATTAATTTACTATTCCAACTCCAGTTAGTATTAATTAGGGGTAGGTGCTGGACACTAAACTTAATTAATGTACTATTCCCACTCCAGTTAGTATTAATTAGGGGTAGGTGCTGGACACTAAACTTAATTAATTTACTATTCCCAATCCAGGTAGTATTAATTAGCGGTTGGTGCTGGACATTAAACTTAATTAATTTACTACTCCCACTCCAGTTCTTATTAATTCAGATTAGGTGATGGACAATAAACTTAATTAATTTACTATTACTACTCCAGATAGTATTAATTAGGGGTAGCTGCTGGACACTAAACTTAATTAATTTACTACTCCCGCTCCAGTTAGTATTAATTCAGGGTAGGTGCTGGACACTAAACTTAATTAATTTACTATTCCCACTCCAGTTAGTATTAATTCAGGGTAGGTGCTGGACACTAAACTTAATTAATTTACTATTCCCACTCCAGTTAGTATTAATTAGGGGTAGGTGCTGAGGTGGCACGCACAGGTGACCCTGGGCCCCCTTGGGGGTTGTTGGTGGTGTTGGTGTCCATGGCCCCACGTTGGTCCAGGGTCCCTGTGCTGGTGGTGCTCCTTGGTCTGTCCATGTCGGCAGGGGTGGTATGTGTGTTGACAGTCGTTGGAGGGGTGGGTGCAGGGGGTGCAGCTGGTGGTCCTGCTGGTGCTGCATGATGACTTGCTCCGGAGGTGCCAGGTAGGTCTTCTTCATCCGAGGAGGGCAGAGGCTGTTCCACACCAGTGAGCTCCGTATCCTCTTGAGCCTGGGACGGGGAATCCTCAGCGTCTGCTGCTGTGTCCCCATCATCACCTGTTTTTGGGAGACACACACATTGTATGTTATGTTTCTGCAGGCATCAATGGTTGACACACCTGACAGTTGTGACTGTGCCTCTGGATGCGGGCCTGTACATTGCATTGTCCTAAGTTGTCACAGTCAGAGGTTGATATTGGTGTAGCACATTGTCCTGCATTATTTGGGCATTTCTATGTGAATGTTGGGGTGTGTACATGGTCTGCATTGGTTGTATTTGGTTGACATCCGGCCCTCCTTCCCACCCAGCCAGATATTCCACCATGGAATGTGCTTCCATTGCAGGGAGTGCAAGTTGTCGTTCAGGATGTCAGTCAGTGGTGTCCTGCTGTTGGTTGGTGCACAGTTGCCAGCAGGGCCTTGTGCTCCCCACAGCAGTAGCCAGTGTCAGCCATCTTGTCAGTTGTTTTCCACTCCCTGTGATGTGCGCATGGTTCAGGGTGGTGTTGATGGGACAGTTGTGGGGGTGGCCAATATCTGTGACTACCACTCCCATCATGCTATTGCCTCTACCCCACTTCCCAGCATGCCCATACTTACTTGCTTTTGGGTGGACTTCACTGTGTGTGAGTGTGAGAGCAATGGCAAGATGGCTGACAGTGGTGTCCTGCTGTTAGTTGGTGGCCAGTTCCCAGCATGGCCTTGTTCTCCCCACAACAGAGCACCAGTGTCAGACATCTTTGATGGGGCTTTCCACTCCCTGTGATGTGAGCATGGTTCAGGGTGGTGTTGATGGGCCAATTGTGAGGGTGACCAATATCTGTGACTCCAACTCCCATCATGCTATTGCCTACACCCCCTTCCCAGCATGCCCATACTTCCTTCCTTTTGAGTGGACTTCACTGTGTGTGAGTGTGACAGCAATGGCAAGATGGCTGATGATGTGGTCCTGTTGTTTGTTGGTGCCCAGTTCCCAGCAGTGCCTTGTGCTCCCCACAGCTGAGGCCAGTGTCAGACATCTTTGAAGTGGCTTTTCACTCCCTGTGAGGTGTGCATGCTTCAGTGCTAGCTTGCTGGGCCATGTGGGTGGCGGATGTTGAGCTGTGACTACCACTCCCATCATGCTATTGCCTACACCCCCCTTCCCAGCATGCCCATACTTCCTTCCTTTTGACTCTGCTTCCCTGTGGGGTAGTGTGCCTGTGCTGACAGGATGGCTGACAGTGTTGTCCTGGCAGTTGTTTGGCTACAAGTCCCAAGAGTGTCCCCGTGCTTCACACAGCATAACCCAGGGTGGTGATTCTTTGTGGGATATTCAATTAGGGTGTGAGGCATTGCATTCTCCCAGGTGGGTTATGTGGAGTTAGTGTTGAGGGGGTGTGTGAGGTGAACTGCTTGTAACTATGGTCAGTGCTGTGAGTCCTCCTTCCCACCCAGCCAGATATCCCACCATGGAACGTGCTTCCATTGCAGGGAGTGCAAGTTGGCTTTCAGGATGTCAGTCAGTGGTGTCCTGCTGTTGGTTGGTGCACAGTTCCCAGCAGGGCCTTGTGCTCCCCACAACAGAGCACCAGTGTCAGACATCTTTGACGGGGCTTTCCACTCTCTGTGGGGTGTGCATGCTTGAGTGTGAGCTTGCTGGGCCATGTGGGTGGGGAATGTTGAGCTGTGACTACCACTCCCATCATTTTATTGCCTCCAACCCACTTCCCAGCATGCCCATACTTACTTGCTTTTGGGTGGACTTCACTGTGTGTGAGTGTGAGAGCAATGGCAAGATGGCTGACAGTGGTGTCCTGCTGTTGGTTGGTGGCCAGTTCCCAGCAGGGCCTTGTGCTCCCCACAACATTGCACCAGTGTCAGCCATCTTTGATATGGCTTTTGACTCCCTGTGAGGTGTGCATGCTTGGGTGTGATCTTGCTGGGCCATGTGGGTGGGGGATGTTGGGCTGTGACTACCACTCCCATCATGCTTTTGCCTCCACCCCCTTCCCAGCATGCCCATGCTTCCTTCCTTTTGACTCTGCTTCCCTGTGGGGTTGTGTGCCTGTGCTGACAAGATGGCTGACAGTGTTATCCCGGGTTAGTTTTGCTACAAGTCCCATGTGTGTCCCTGTGCTTCACACAGCATGACCCAGGGTTGTGGTTCTTTGTGGGATATTTGATTTGTGTGTTTGAGGCAATGCATTCTCCCAGGTGAGTTGTGTGTAGTTTGTGTTAAGGGGGTGTGTGTGAAAAGCTGCTTGTTCATATGGCCTGAGGTGTCAGTCCTCCTTCCCACCCAGCCAGATATCCCACCATGGAACGTGCTTCTATTGCAGGGAGTGCAAGTTGTCTTTCAGGATGTCAGTCAGTGGTGTCCTGCTGTTGGTTGGTGCACAGTTCCCGGCAGGGCCTTGTGCTCCCCACAGCAGTAGCCAGTGTCAGCCATCTTGTCAGTTGTTTTCCACTCCCTGTGATGTGGGCATGGTTCATGGTGGTGTTGATGTGCGCATTGTGAGGGTGGGCAATATCTGTGACTACGACTCCCATGATGCTATTGGCTACACTGACTTGCCCAGCATACACAGAATTCCTTCCTTTCAGTGGGCTTCACTGTGAGGTGGTGTTGTAGTGGTGGCTACATGTCTGGATGTGTTTGTTAGTTATATTTGTGCCACTGCCTAGCTGTAGTTGTAGTTGTGTTTGTACATGTGATGACACAGTTACATATCACTATGAGATGGCATGTGTTGTGTTTATCTGACTGACATACACATTTTGGGGTGATTGTGTTCTGGTTGGTGTGTATTTGCTAAGGGTGCATGGTTTGACTCTCCCTTTGACAGTGATGTGTGTGTATTGTCGCACAATATTGTGTACATTTGTTGTGTACTCACCAGGCTCTGGGATGTTTTCTGGTCCATATACGCTCACTTGTGGTAGGATGGCCTGCACCTTCTCCTCCAAGGGCCTGAGGTATACTGGTTTGGCAGGAGGGCCACTGCCGGTGTGTTGGCTCAAGAGGTAGTCATTCTTCAACAGCTCCCTGACCCTCCTGCGCACGTCATACCACCTGTTCTGGATGTCTACCTTTGTGCGCAAACATGGTGATTGTGCGTTCACCCTGTCGACGATCCTCTCCCACATCTTGGTTTTCTGCGACATGGGTGTCTGTTGGACCAGTGTACCAAACAGCTGTGGCTCTACTCTGAGGATCTCATCTACCAGGACTTCCAATTCACTATCTAGGAACTTATGATTCTTCTTTGGGGGCATGGTGATGGGTGGTGATGGTGAGTGATGTGTGTGTTGGTGTGCAGGTGAAGGTGTGTGAGTGTGTGTTTTGCTGGGTGTATGTGAGGGTGCTATTTGTTGAGGTGCTGATGGTGTGTGGCTTGTGTGATGGATGAGCTGTGGGTGTGTGGTTGCTGTCTGTTGAGTGCTGGCAGGTAATTTGAATTTGCAAAGTATCATGGTAGGGATTTGTGTCCTTTATATGGGTGGAGTTGTGGGTGTGTCTTTGTTCCCTGCCCCCCCCAGTATTTATTGGCTTTGTAATTGCTTGTTTGGCCTTTTTTTGTGTATTTTCCCTTTGTACTTTTTGTGCATGTAGGAGACGTTCTTGTGACCGAGTCGGACCCTGCAGTTGTCTCATACGAGCTTCTCCGAGTCGTTCACGCTGTGTTTGTGCTGTTTTCTATGCAGCGTATGCGTCGGTCGCGGTGTTTTGGGTTGCTTCGGCTCGCAAGTTTTGTATGCGTGTCGGTCGTACGGCTTATCCTCCGTGCGACTCAGTCGTGTTTTCCACGCGTTGCATCGTACTTGGCGGGTAGGAGTTCGCGGGTACGTTTCGTTCGGGATTGTTCCGGGTGCGTGTTGGTCGGTTCGATTCGCGTGTTTTTCCGGCCGGATTGCTGTTTTCCGCGCGGCTCGGTCGTTCGGCTTGTGTTCCGTACGAGTCGGTCGGGTTTTGCACGCTTCTCATCGTACTTTGCGGGTCGGGCTGCACCGGTACGTGTCGGTCGGAAAGAATTCCGGCTCCGAGTCGGTCGGTACGTTTTCCGGCCCGAATCGGAATCG
Source organism: Calotriton arnoldi (assembly GCA_963921515.1). Lineage (NCBI taxonomy): Eukaryota > Metazoa > Chordata > Amphibia > Caudata > Salamandridae > Calotriton > Calotriton arnoldi. Next base: position 1,616,445 of record CAWUFW010002284.1, on the reverse strand, counting down.
ACCCCTAACTGTATTGGGAATAGTAAATTCATTAAGTTTACTGTCCAGCACCTACCCTTAATTAATACTAACTGGAGTGGGAATAGTGAATTAATTAAGTTTAGTGTCCAGCAACTATCCCTAATGAATACTAACTGTAGTGGGAATAGTAAATTAATTACATTTATTGTCCACCACCTACTCCTAATTAATACTAACTGGAGTGGGAATAGTAAATTAATTAAGTTTAGTGTCCAGCATCTACCACTAATTAATACTAACTGGAGTGGGAATAGTAAATGAATTAAGTTTAGTGTGCAGCACCTATTCCTAATTAATACTAACTGGAGTGGGAATAGTAAATTAATTAAGTTTAGTGTCCAGCATCTACCACTAATTAATACTAACTGGAGTGGGAATAGTAAATTAATTAAGTTTAGTGTGCAGCACCTATTCCTAATTAATACTAACTGGAGTGGGAATAGTAAATTAATTAAGTTTAGTGTCCAGCACCTACCCCTAATTAATACTAACTGGAGTGGGAATAGTAAATTAATTAAGTTTAGTGTCCAGCACCTACCCCTAATTAATACTAACTGGAGTGGGAATAGTAAATTAATTAAGTTTAGTGTCCAGCACCTACCCCTAATTAAAACTAAATGGAGTGGGAATAGTAAATTAATTAAGTTTAGTGTCCAGCACCTACCCTGATTTAATACTAATTGGAGTGGGAGTAGTAAATTAATTAAGTTTAGTGTCCAGCAGCTACCCCTAATTAATACTAACTGGAGTAGGAATAGTAAATTAATTACGTTTAGTGTCCATCACCTAATCTGAATTAATAAGAACTGGAGTGGGATTATTAAATTAATTAAGTTTAGTGTCCAGCACCTACCCCTAATTAATACTAACTGGAGTGGGAATAGTAAATTAATTAAGTTTAGTGTCCAGCACCTACCCCTAATTAATACTAACTGGAGTGGGAATAGTACATTAATTAAGTTTAGTGTCCAGCACCTACCCCTAATTAATACTAACTCGAGTGGGAATAGTAAATTAATTAAGTTTAGTGTCCAGCACCTACCCCTAATTAAAACTAAATGGAGTGGGAATAGTAAATTAATTAAGTTTAGTGTCCAGCACCTACCCTGATTTAATACTAACTGGAGTGGGAATAGTAAATTAATTAAGTTTTGTGTCCAGCAGCTACCCCTAATTAATACTAACTGGAGTAGGAATAGTAAATTAATTACGTTTAGTGTCCATCACCTAATCTGAATTAATAAGAACTGGAGTGGGATTATTAAATTAATTAAGTTTAGTGTCCAGCACCTACCCCTAATTAATACTAACTGGAGTGGGAATAGTAAATTAATTAAGTTTAGTGTCCAGCACCTACCCTGAATTAATACTAACTGGAGTGGGAATAGTAAATTAATTAAGTTTAGTGTCCAGCACCTACCCTGAATTAATACTAACTGGAGCGGGAGTAGTAAATTAATTAAGTTTAGTGTCCAGCAGCTACCCCTAATTAATACTATCTGGAGTAGTAATAGTAAATTAATTAAGTTTATTGTCCATCACCTAATCTGAATTAATAAGAACTGGAGTGGGAGTAGTAAATTAATTAAGTTTAATGTCCAGCACCAACCGCTAATTAATACTACCTGGATTGGGAATAGTAAATTAATTAAGTTTAGTGTCCAGCACCTACCCCTAATTAATACTAACTGGAGTGGGAATAGTAAATTAATTAAGTTTAGTGTCCAGCACCTACCCCTAATTAATACTAACTGGAGTTGGAATAGTAAATTAATTAAGTTTAGTGTCCAGCACCTACCCCTAATTCATACTAACTGGAGTGGGAATAGTAAATTAATTAAGTTTAGTGTCCAGCATCTACCTTGAATTAATACTAACTGTAGTGGGAGTAGTAAATTAATAAAATTTTCTGTCCAGCACCTACCTCTTATTAATACTAACTGGAGTGGGAATAGTAAATTAATTAAGTTTAGTGTCCAGCACCTACCCTGAATTAATACTAACTGGAGTGGGAATAGTAAATTAATTAAATTTAGTGTCCAGCACCTACCCTGAATTCGCCAGGGGTGGTGGGAGGGGTGGGAGACATAGGTCGCTGATCGCAGAGGGGTCTGGACTGCATGATGACCCACAACTGGCACGCATAGCCGATGCGTACCAGTCCAGCACCGGAGAGCTCAGCCAGGTAGTGGGGTTCCTCAGGGACATTAAACAGCAGCAGGCTGCCCATCATGCCCGCTTGGACTCACACATGTCCCGCGTGTAGTACAAGTGGGACACACTGCAAGAGATGACGGCGGTGCATAGGGACATATTACAATGCCTCCGCCAGATGAGCAGCAACCAGTCAACACCTCCCTGTGTGCCCACAACATCTGGTGCTGAAACAACTGCAACTGCCACAGGGAGGGAGGATGACTCTGGCGGAGAGTCCCCTGCACCGCAGCAGCCTGCACTTGAGGGTCCCCCCCCAAAGAAGAGGGGTCGTCCGAGGAGGGGCAACTGAGAGGCCGATGGCCATGTGCAACCCCCAGGAAGCCAAAACCTGTTCTGGATAATCACCTTTGTGCACAAACTGTTCACCCTGTTGACTGCAACACAACTCCCCCACATGACATGGGGAGTACAAGTTGGACCAATGTCTCAGATGACTGTGGACTTGATACAGGACATTTCTGCTACCAGGACTTCCAATTCATCTAGGAACTTTGGATTGCAATCAAAATGTACAGCACTCACCATCCTGTGCACTATTCACACACATGTATGACAATAAACACACTAATACACCATACCTGCCTCTGTCGTGATTCCAACGTGGTTTCTGTCATGGAGATGATGACCAGCGAAATTACACTGTGCATGCTAACTGCTACAGCAAGTACAACACAGGCATGTAAGTCATGGCAACGTGACACATATGAGGGAGACACACCACCAGGGCTACACAACAAATACACACCTAGGCCATCTGACTCATTGCCTACACTGATGTTGCCAGGAAATACGGTGCAATGCACAGACACAACACCTATTCACAGTCTTTGTCAACTAGCCCACTGGTGCAGTAAGCAAATGTCAGTCAAATGTGTGACCACAGACAACGCACATCACAAAGTGAAGCACAGGTTTATTACACATTTGCAAGAACAAAACAAACCCTCTCCCTTTAACTACTTCAAGCAATGGGTATACCTCCTACAATAAAAATATTATCATTGTCCCAATAGATATGAAAAAAATTATTATTCTTCTGTTTATATCAAAACATTTTCTTTATTTTGTATAATTTCCACATAAATTATTTATATAGAATTCTTGATCAGAACAAAACAAAAATAAACATAAACAAGACCCCACCTCAATGAAAAGGCACAATAACCATAACATGCACGCCAACACCGATCATACCCATACATTCATATAAAAAACATAACTACACAATCACAAATACGTAATACATAAAATACAATAAATATATACAATACAAAAACATCAAATCACAATAACAAACAGAAGAAGCGCCGACGCGCGTTTCGGAGTGGAATTAGACCAACAATTCCTTCGTCAGGGCGCAGAAATATAGATGACTTGGTGGTATTAAACCATCCGATGGACCTTAACATATAGGTATTATGTATAGAGTGGGGTTCCTTATCACAGTATGATGCAGTATAAATATAAAATTAAACATATGAAGTAAGATAAGATAGATAATCCTAAACGAAGTATGCTTCAGCAATCCCACTTCTGAATCAAATATGCGGAAGGGGAAATACCGGTATGGCTCAACATCAGAAATCCAGAAGATAATAGCAAAAAAGAGTGGAGACGGACTTCACACAGGCTGATGGAACATACAAAAGAGACGATTCAATGAGTAAGTATCGGTAATGCCTAACCAATGGAAAGGCTGGCCTTAGTTCAAGTCCTCGGGGACATTCAAGGTCAATACTCCATTAGACCGATGAGCCGAGTAGTATTCCAATTCTACTGCCGATACGTCGAAAATTGAGCCGGACACGGAAGGTCTCTGCCACAGTCATTTGCAACATGTTGTAACCACTACAGATGCAAGGTAATCCCACCTGGCAGCGGGCACACAGTCAACAAGTGTAGAAGAAAGGAAGTCCATGGGTGTGGCGCACATCACCTGTAGGGACACGACAGCTACCACCCTGGAAGTCGAATCACGGTGTCGGGGATCACAGTTGACCAAACGACTCTGAAAGTACCCTGTGAAGGACAGAAATGACACAAAGTCAAAAGCACTGAAGAACAGGACAGAACTGCAATACTCATGCCCAATACATGTCACAAGATACCCACCCAGAACCAAGTTAGCATGTCAACACTGTTGGGGAGTACAGACTACCTGGAAGGACACATCGCTACACCCTACACGCATACAGTCATGTAGCCCATGGACACACTCAAACAGCACCAGAGCACCACCAAAACATATCATGCAAACTCACATCATTGACATGACATCTCTGGATACTCACATTCAGCTGAAGAAGTTGGTGATGAGCTGTGTGCGGACATCACCATCACCATCATCATCATCATCACTGGCATCGTGGTCCAGGCCAGGATCCTCCACAGGTGGTGGATGTTGGTCATCGTCATCCAGGATGAGAGGCAACTCCTTCCGCACTGCCAGGTTGTGTAGCATGCAGCAGACGATGACAATCTTGCACACCTTTGCTGGGGCATATGGGAGGGCCCCTCCTGTCTTGTCCAGGCAGCGGAAGCGGCTCTTCAAGAGACCAAATGTCCGCTCAATCACTCTCCTTGTCCGACCATGTGCCTCATTGTAGCGCATCTGGGCTGGTGTCACAGGGTTCCTGAGGGGCGTCAGCAACCACGGCATGTTGGGGTATCCGGAGTCACCTACATACAGACAATTGCACATTAGCTGAGTTGGAAAAGAGGGTGGAACACTACATTGCAGAACACACACAATGGTACAAAGTCAGTACACACCAACAAGCCAGGCATGCTGGTTCCGCATCTGTGACATCATCCTCGGGATGCGACTACTCCTCATCACGTAGGCATCGTGTGCAGAACCGGGGAAACGGGCACACACGTGTGAGATGCTCATATCTGCAAGACAGACCACCAGTGCATTGACCGAGTGGTAGTGTTTGCGGTTCCTGTATGCCTGCTCTTGGGCCTGTGGTGGTACTAACGCCACATGTGTCCCATCAATGGAGCCAATGACATGCGGCATCCTCCCCAGGGCATAGAAGTCACTCTTCACGTCAGTGAGTTGTTGGAGTATAGGGAAATAGATGTACTGGTTCAGGTATATCAACATAGCCTCCAAAACATCGCGGAGCACACGGCTGAACATGGTCTGTGACATCCCACCAGCAGTCGCCACAGTGTGTTGAAAGGTACCGGTGGCAAAGAAGTGAAGGGCTGCCTTCACCTTCACCTTGGGGGTCAGCGCTGTAGGGTACGGCCGGCCAGGTTGCAAATGTGGTGCCAAGCGCACAGCCAAATCATCAATCAGCTGCCTGGTGAAGCGGTACCGTCGGATGCTGTCACGTTCCACCATCGTTGCCAGGTCAGGGAATGGTCTATGGACAGCTGGTGCCCTGCAGTGCATAGGTGAAGAAACAAAGATTGTCAGTCACCCCACATATGTGGCATTGAACACACTCAATATCACATGATACATCATTATGAGGCACAAGTACATGATGTGTGCAGTTCCGTGAGGACATGTATGGCACATACATGGCCAACATCTAACATCACAGTTCAACAAGTGGCATCAATAAGTCCCAGGTTGTGCCATTGGATATCATGAGGCCGTGTCACAGTTCCCATCTCCTGCTGCCACGTTACAAACACACCCCACAGTGACATGTGAGGACAGATGTGCCCCAGCCATCACAGCTCAACGACAGGTAGATTCCCAGGGACCCTGTATTGCCACATGGACACTGGCATGACATGGTGTATCATGTATACACCACAGCAAAACAACCATGACCCCCACAGGTAGTGGTCCCTGTTGCCTCGGCAGGACAGACATGGATGTCTGTGACACACACACGCACAACATCAAAGTCCATGCACAAACAACGTGGATGTGGAGACTGTCTCCCATTGTGCACATGAAATCAGAGACATTGTAAACACAACATGCACACAGACTGTGGAGAACCATCACTATTGTGCCAATGGGTCACCCTGGGTTAAACATACCGTCACACATGGGACTCAGGGGGTATGTGACATGCCATACACATACACCACCGTGAAATGTGACCATGCCACATGCTCAGATATGAACAGTTGCACATCACAGTGGTCATGTACACAAAACACCAAGGATTCTGTCCCCATGAACACGTGCACAGCCTGGGGGTGGCTGCCCCCAAGTGACACCCACAGAACAACATGTTCACCCCCATACACGGAATAGGTAATGCAGCCTTACATGCCTTAGGATACAGTTTGGACAGGCTATGGTGTTGTAGGTGTGCCCCTCACTCCCTGGGAAGTATATGTGGCTGGCATATGTTCACCTGTGACAGGCATGGTGACATATGCCAGTGACTTGTACAGGGACGCGTTGGACAGGAATGGACTGATCGGTGCGCACACATTGGCCATTGCATTCAATGTGTGCTGGTACGCGTTGTATTCGCAATACGCGTTGGACAGCAATGGACCGATCGGTGCGCACACATTGGCCATTGCATTCAATGTGTGCTGGTACACGTTGTATTCGCAATACGCGTTGGACAGCAATGGACCGATCGGTGCGCACACATTGGCCATTGCATTCAATGTGTGCGGGTACGCGTTGTATCCTGGGTACGCGTTGAACAGCAATGGACCGATCGGTGCGCACCCATTGGCTATGGCCTGGCCTGGCAACGGACGCGTTTTCAAATTTTGAACGAGTCTGATGCTGTAAATTCAGTTGGTCACCCACAACAATGTTGAAAATTCATGGGTGTCATGAAGTTGAACTTTTGAAGGATGCTGTGGGCGTGTGTAAGTGGTGCAATTCCATGGATTGGCCAGATTCAGAAGATGCAAACGACTTGGACCTATCACTTTGGACACATGGGACAGTATCTGCCTCTGCAGCACACATATAATGCTGGCTGTTCCCCTGAGAGCTCACTTGCCTGCACTACATGCTCCAGGACGACATCTGCCACCACCACTGCTGCTGTAACTGCACCCTCTGGACCCTGCAATGGCACGTACTGTGGAGAGAGCCCCAGCCTTCAGCACTGAGGAGAACCAGGCCCTGCTGGACAGCCTCCTTCCACAGTACAGCAAGCTGTATGGGAAAGCAGGGGAGCAGGTGAGTGTTCTGTCCACTGCCTTTCTAAATGTGCATGTTGTCTGACTAGCAAGGCTAACAGTCTGCACGCCACTGGCTAGCAGGCTCACTGAGTAGTTGTCACCCCCCATAGTGTGTAGTTACATGCACTGAACAGGTATAGTGCAGTGACAGTGCATTTAAACAAGGTTTTACTTCCCAGGCAATGATACCATGTAGTAACTGCTGGCATACTGTCCATGGCCATCGTTGCACTGCCTGTGTACATCATGTGATTGAGACATGTATATCCAACTGTGTAATGCACGGATATGTTGCATGTGTAGTAATGGCATTCTCACTTTGTCATCCTCACAGGTTGATGCCCACCAGAAGCAGCAGATATGGCTGACCATCGTCCGGGCAGTGAGATCCGTGGGGGTCTACAAGCGCCGGATCCGCAACTGCCAGAAGAGGTGGCAGGACCTTCGGGGCTGGACCCGGAGGATCGCACGGGTCCAGCTGAAGCTGTCGCCTCCTCGCAGGAGGGGCGGACACCGGACCCTGACCCCCCACATGCTCAGGATCCTGGCGGTGGTCTTCCCTGATCTGGATGGGCAGCTGAAGGCCAGAGAGCAGCAAGGAGGGGGTGAGTCCATGACTGCATTGTGATCTGCCATGCTATGTGCCCTCCCCTGGCCTGGTTAAACTTCCACAGTACATCAGACATGTGGTCCAGGACCCATGTCCCTCTATTGTGCACTGCCCACTCCTCATCTGATACCCAGGTGTGGCCCTTTCAGTCAGGGAATTGTGTCACTTGGGTACTGTGTCCTTGCAGTTTGCTTGACTCAAGGTGGGGGAAAGCATCTGTTTCCCTAACTCTGTGGAGGGCATCATGGGTGGGTCCATTGCTTACACAATGCCTGTGTTCTGACATGTAATCTGCGTGTTACTTTGATATGTGGTCCAATTGCTGAGCTGATCCACCACATGTGCCTGGGGTATCTGGCACACACCCATGCTGCGGGTGGGAACAATGTTTGGGCCCCAGGAGTGTGTATATTACGTGTGTCACACATACTTAGCCAGCAGCCTACTGTCCAGGGCTCATCCCTCATTCATGTGGGGCAGGACAGTCATGCCTACTCCAGGCCATACAATACACTCTGTACTCCCACTCCTGTGTATCAGCTGACACGTTGTGCTCAGTGATATGTCCCCTCAGGTGTCTGCCTCTGTGTCAGTGTGCTGTGGCTTCGTTGTCAGAACTGCTGGGGTGTTTCTCGGTTGGGGCTCAGCATGCCACCGGAGATGTGACCATAGGAGACGATACTTGTGTGACACATAGGTGTTTGATCACCTGACCGTGCAGACTGGGGTATGCGAATGTGAAGTTCAGGCAGCTGTTTCCCATTCACAGCAGATTGTGAGGTGCTCAGGTTCAGAGGGTTGTGTTACAGGTCTCCCATATGTCCAATAGGTTTGACCTGGACAGATAAGGGTTCAGATGATGTGGTGTGTGGGGGATGTACATGTGCACTTGTTCAGCTCCAGGACTTGCATTCCCCATGACCTACTATTGTGACACAGTGCAGAGTGTTGTTGTCTGGCTGCCCTGCCCATGTGACTGGAGACAGTGATGTATGACTTAGCAGGCATGCCTGTGCCATGGCATGTGACTTCCTATGAGTGATCCTGCAGGGGAGTGACATGTGCTACCTGCACACCATAGCAATGGCTATCAGGACATGGGTGCATCATGGTGTCTGTCGCTGGTATGCATCACATGCATTTCCTATTTGACTCTGGGCATCCCTTTCATCCGGACACCTGTACAGACTCAGTGGCAAGAGTCGTGATGTGTGCATGTTCACATGCTTCACCGTGTTCTCTGCACTGTCCAACTACTGTGTAGGTGGTGCATGTGTCCACACTGGGGTATTGCCATCCAACAGACACCAGACAGATGGGTGCAAGGCCAGGTGGGATGTGAGTGCCATGGTTGACCATCAGACTGACAATTGGCTTATCCTGTTCTGTTTGGGCACTTTTAGCAATGTTCAACTAAGGATGCCAGGGCTTGGTCTGTAATGTGCTGTACTTACTGAGGTGTGTGCGTTCGGTGCAGGTGACTGATGTCTGTCTGTTTCCCTATTGATTGCAGATACATCCACGGCCACAGGAGGGGACAGCTCCACGGACCAGGAGGAGCCGCAGAGCCAGACTGGGTCAGCAGCCGAGGAGTGGTCGGAGGGACCCAGTGGCACGGAGGGCGAGGGGAGCCACACCGAGGAGTCCTCAGCACCATCCACCTCAGCTGAGGACCACAGCAGCTCGGAGGATGACTCCCTTATGGAGGCGGGTGTCAGCAGCCACCACACACCAGCTAGTGTTGCTGTCCCCGCCACCACCACCACCGCCCTCCCATCGGCTCCTATTCCCGAGGTACGTGGAGGCTCCCATGTTCAGGAGCGTGTCTCCTTCGGGCCAGGCACCGCACCCCCTGCCCCTGTGTCCCCTGCTGCCCTTAGTGAGGAGTCTGTGTACCTCCTTCACCAGCTCCATGTAGGGCAGACAGCGATGCTGAGTGTCCTCCATGCACACACCACTCTGTTGACTCAGCTGGTGTCGTTCATGGAGGGCATCTCATCGGGCATGTCTGCCCTACAGAGGGGCAATAGGTCCATGGACTCCTCCCTGACGGCAGCAGTGTCCCTCCTCCGACAGTCCCTCACCCCTCCTGCCTCTGCCCCATCCACACTCCCCAGCACCTTACCTGTCCCAAGCACACACACACCGGCACAGGCACACACCAGCACAGACACGAGCAGCACACAGACACACACGCCACAAACAAGACGCACACGGACGCACAGTCAGGGGACTTAAACCACACTCACAGGGGATGGGGCCCAGGCACACACACACGCATCCACGAGCACTGCGCAGTCCTCAGTTGCCTCTCCCTCCAAAGCCCCCTCCCTTGCCTCCCTTGCCTCACCTGCAACCCCAAAGACACAGCGGCTCTTCCTCAGTGACCTCGGCCTCTTCCCCTCCGATCCAGCTGATACAGCATTCAGGGGCAAGAGGAAGCCCACCCACACGGAGCGGAGTGTCCCTCGCCCCCGGACACCCTCCCACAGGCACAGACCGACTGACGCCCCCACCCGCAAGTCCCCCCGGACCCAGAAGTGCAAGACCCCGCCGCCGCCCTGCAGCTCAGGCACCAAGTCTCCTTCCTCCATCCCTCAGGCCCCCACTCCACAGGTGCCCCCACCACACCCTGCCCCAGGTTCCCCCACCCACAGATACACCATCCCCAAAAGGATCAGGCCTTCTCCCCCTGCCACTTGCTCTTCCGGCCCCACACCCCCCACTGCGCTTGTCTGTGCCACTGGTGTGGTGAGGGTGTCCTCCCCCTCTGTCCTGCCCACCTTACCTGATCCCCATTCACCTCCCCTGGAGGTAGGCACTGCAGTGGAGTCCACTACCACCCTGTCTGACTTTGGCACTGCAGTGGCGAACCTGTCCACTCCATCTGCACGGTCCACTGCAGTCGTGCCGGCACCCACACCATCTGAGTCATGCCCCCCAGTTGTGCCGGCACACACCATGTCAGACACCTCCACTGCAGTTGTCAGTGGCTCTCCAGCACCCACCACCCCTTCCCTGCCTCCTTCTGGTGAGCCCTGATCCTGGCCCTGCGGTGCCTGGCCTGCCCCCCGTATGCCCCTCCGAGGGGATTGTCCCTGGTTTTTATCAGTGCAGGCATGCGTAGGGTGACATCTGCCACTGTCACCCTGTTTTGACTTTCATGATGGACTGGCCATTGGCCTTTGTTTATTTTTTACATGACTTCAACTTTTGAACCCACATATGCTGAATAAAGCAACTTTCTGTTCTCTAGTGCTTTTGCTTCTGATGTACATGATGTTGATGATGCTAACCATGCCCTTGCTGCAGTGATGGTGATATTTGGTCTCATGAAAATGAAGTGTTACTGTGCAGGAACCCATGTGGTCCAGGGGGACTGTGTCCTATCCTGTGGTGTATCCATGTCATCCTTAGCAGCATCTGAGGGTGTCATGTTTTCAATATTTGGCAATGGGATTTCCTACTTACATTAGCAATGTCACATCTGTGGCTTCCACCCCTGCACATCTGTTGTGCTTGCCATTGTTCAATTAGTCTACTTCCCTGACCGTGTGGCCATCTCCACTGGACATGCAGGTTTGGGCATCAATGGGGAAGGACTCATCTGTGTTGTCAGTGCAACTTGCTATACATGTGTGTTGGATCTGTGCTGATGATTTCGTTGACACTCCCATGACCAGGCTGATGTGACGGGAGCCTTCATTTGGTGCTAATTGTTGACTGTGTGACCAAGTGTTCTGCTGACATGATGGAGCCCCACTGAGGCAACATATGGCACAGCTTTCCTCACACAGGAGTGGAGTCCCCTCATGGCAGTGTGTACTCCCGTGACATCGCCTGCGCCCAAGGTGTGTGTTGTATGAGCATGTCTGTGTGTTCACTTCCATTTTGCTGTGCATGCTGGCATCCCTAGTGATGTTCCTGTTTGTGATGCTTGCTGAGTTGACCTATGTTCCCCCAAAGTCTTCTCCCTGGGTTCTCTGTGATGTGGGTGCATGGCACATTACTGGTCATCAGGGTGTCACCCATAGGTGTGTTTGCTGTCAGGGCTGAGTTTGTGGGCAGACGCTGATGGGTCACAGTCAGGATTCCCCTTGGCACTTGTTGTTTACACCTGTCATGTGATTTCCGGTTTGTGTTAGCTTTCATTGGTTGTGACACGTTGTGTGTGTGACTGCTGGCACTCCTCAGGGTCAGGGCTGCAATGTTGGTAGTTGTCTATGTGTGTTCTTTGTGGGTGACCTTGGCTTCTTCATTGGTGTGTGACTGTGGCTGGGATCCCATTGGCTGGTGTGGTATTGCCGTCAGGTCCATGTACAGCGTAGTGTGCAGTGTGTCAGACATTCAGGAGTCTTGTTGAGTGGCCATGTGTGATGTGTTTCTGCACCTTGCTTCCCACCACCCCCCCTGGGATTGTCATGGGTGCATGTGCAATGTCACCAGTGCATGTGAGCTTCACTGCTGCACATTGTTGGAGGTCAAGGTGTGTGGTGTTGAGTGTGTGCAGTTGATAGTTGTTGCCCGGCTAGACCCCTGCCTCCATGTTGGCCTTGGCTTACTGGCCGTGCTGATTGATTTGTGCTTGTGTAGGTGTGATGGTAGTCTGTTGCTCAGGACACATGACTGTGGTTCACAGTGTGAACGACATCTAGCTTTATCATCACAGTGGTATTGTAATGCAGACCAGGGTCACCACATTGTGGGGGCCCTGGGGGTAGTGCTGTGGTGTCTCTGTGTCTTGCTGTGTCAGTTGCTGTTCCTACATGCTTGTGTGACATGTGTGATTTGTGCTCCCTCTCATCTGACAATGCCTGATTGCCCACATAGGGGATTTGGATCCATGAGTTACCTTTGTGTGGCACTGTATGCACATCTGTGTAATTGGTATTCAGGCCTCCTCATGTGTTGTGTGGTTGCCTGGGGACACTGGCACCCCCCCCTCACCTGTTGTGCTTGATGTGCAGTGTGGGTCTGCCTGTTTGTGTTTGTGCATCTGCACCACTGCATTGGCATATCTTTAGTGTGCCATTGGCTGTATGTTGTTTGGTGTGTTTCCCCTGCTGTCCCTGGGACTCCTAGGTCATCAGTCAGCACAATGATCATTGTTTGTGTGTCCCATTGCCGCCATGGTATGGTATCTGTTCACCTCACATCTACAGTCTCCACAGGGTATCTGCATTTGTGTGCCCATTGGTGCAAATATGTGGGTCTGCATTCTGATGGTCACTTCTGTCATTGTGTCATTGATGACTGTTGACAGTGTCAGCCCCCATGGGTGATGTTTGTCTGCATATGGCCAAAGGTATGTCTTATTTGCACTGCACTGTTTGCCTCCCCCAATCTATGTTGCTATGGGACACAAGCACTACTTTGCCACTGATGTGTTTGTTGTTCTGTGACCAGGAATCATCCATGCAGTTTGGCAGTTGCAGCTTTTTCTTTGTCAACACTTACATTTTGGTCACTGTGATGATGGGGGTTTGGACCCCATTGCCACAATGTTAAAATTGTGCTTCAGCTATGGACCCCACACTTACATTTTGGTCACAGTGATGATGGGGGTTTGGACCCCATTGCCACAATGTTCAAGATGTGCTTCAGCTATGGACCCCACACTTACATTTTGGTCACTGTGATGATGGGGGTTTGGACCCCATTGCCACAATGTTCAAGATGTGCTTCAGCTATGGACCCCACACTTACATTTTGGTCACTGTGATGATGGGGTTTTGGACCCCATTGCCACAATGGTCATGGCCTGCTTGCATTGTGGGGGCCACACACATTTATGTGTGGCACATGTGATAGGGGGTCACATTGTATGTTTAAAGTCATGTTCAGTGTTGTAGGCATTTGACACAGTCTACACACGCTTGTCATGGTGTTGGGGGATGTCTTTATGTTGCATTCATTATGTTGGTGTGTGCTTGCTGTGTCATGTATTAGCCATCCTGTGAGTGGGGGTGTTGTTGGTGGTAGGCATCCAGCCCCCCATGGGTAGGGGTGGTAGTAGTGGTAGGCATCTGGCACCCCCTGGGTAGGGGTGGTAGTATTGGTAGGCATCTTGCACCTCCTGGGTAGAGGTGGTAGTAGTGGTAGGCATCTGGCACCCCTTGGGTAAGGGTGGTAGTAGTGGTAGGCATCTGGCACCCCCTGGATAAGGGTGGTAGTAGTGGTAGGCATCTGGCACCCCCTGGGTAGAGGTGGTAGTAGTGGTAGGCATCTGGCACCCCCTGGGTAAGGATGGTAGTAGTGGTAGGCATCTGGCACCCCCTGGGTAAGGGTGGTGGTAGTGGTAGGCATCTGGCACCCCCTGGGTAAGGGTGGTAGTAGTGACAGGCATCCAGCCCCCATGGGTAGAGGTGGTAGTAGTGGTAGGCATCTGGCACCCCCTGGGTAGTGGTGGTAGTAGTGGTAGGCATCTGGCACCCCTGGGTAAGGGTGGTAGTAGTGGTAGGCATCTGGCACCCCTGGGTAGAGGTGGTAGTAGTGGTAGGCATCTGGCACCCCTGGGTAGGGGTGGTAGTAGTGGTAGGCATCTGGCACCCCCTGGGTAGAGGTGGTAGTAGTGGTAGGCATCTGGCACCCCCTGGGTAGAGGTGGTAGTAGTGGTAGGCATCTGGCACCCCCTGGGTAGAGGTGGTAGTAGTGACAGGCATCCAGCCCCCCATGGGTAGAGGTGGTAGTAGTGGTAGGCATCTGGCACCCCCTGGGTAGGGGTGGTAGTAGTGGTAGGCATCTGGCACCCCCTGGGTAGAGGTGGTAGTAGTGGTAGGCATCTGGCACCCCTGGGTAAGGGTGGTAGTAGTGGTAGGCATCTGGCACCCCTGGGTAAGGGTGGTAGTAGTGACAGGCATCCAGCACCCCATGGGTAGAGGTGGTAGTAGTGGTAGGCATCTGGCACCCCCTGGGTAGTGGTGGTAGTAGTGGTAGGCATCTGGCACCCCCTGGGTAAGGGTGGTAGTAGTGGTAGGCATCTGGCACTCCCTGAGTAGAGGTGGTAGTAGTGGTAGGCATCTGGCACCCCCTGGGTAAGGGTGGTAGTAGTGGTAGGCATCTGGCACCCCCTGGGTAAGGGTGGTAGTAGTGACAGGCATCCAGCCCCCCATGGGTAGAGGTGGTAGTAGTGGTAGGCATCTGGCACCCCCTGGGTAGTGGTGGTAGTAGTGGTAGGCATCTGGCACCCCCTGGGTAAGGGTGGTAGTAGTGGTAGGCATCTGGCACCCCCTGGGTAGAGGTGGTAGTAGTGGTAGGCATCTGGCACCCCTGGGTAGGGGTGGTAGTAGTGGTAGGCATCTGGCACCCCTGGGTAGAGGTGGTAGTAGTGACAGGCATCCAGCCCCCCATGGGTAGAGGTGGTAGTAGTGGTAGGCATCTGGCACCCCTGGGTAGAGGTGGTAGTAGTGGTAGGCATCTGGCACCCCCTGGGTAAGGGTGGTAGTAGTGGTAGGCATCTGGCACCCCCTGGGTAGAGGTGGTAGTAGTGGTAGGCATCTGGCACCCCTGGGTAGAGGTGGTAGTAGTGGTAGGCATCTGGCACCCCTGGGTAAGGGTGGTAGTAGTGGTAGGCATCTGGCACCCCCTGGGTAAGGGTGGTTGTAGTGGTAGGCATCTGGCACCCCTGGGTAAGGGTGGTAGTAGTGACAGGCATCCAGCCCCCATGGGTAGAGGTGGTAGTAGTGGTAGGCATCTGGCACCCCTGGGTAAGGGTGGTAGTAGTGACAGGCATCCAGCCCCCATGGGTAGAGGTGGTAGTAGTGGTAGGCATCTGGCACCCCTGGGTAGAGGTGGTAGTAGTGGTAGGCATCTGGCACCCCCTGGGTAAGGGTGGTAGTAGTGGTAGGCATCCAGCCCCCCATGGGTAGAGGTGGTAGTAGTGGTAGGCATCTGGCACCCCCTGGGTAGAGGTGGTAGTAGTGGTAGGCATCTGGCACCCCTGGGTAGAGGTGGTAGTAGTGGTAGGCATCTGGCACCCCTGGGTAGAGGTGGTAGTAGTGGTAGGCATCTGGCACCCCCTGGGTAGAGGTGGTAGTGGTGGTAGGCATCTGGCACCCCCTGGGTAGAGGTGGTAGTAGTGACAGGCATCCAGCCCCCCATGGGTAGAGGTGGTAGTAGTGGTAGGCATCTGGCACCCCCTGGGTAGGGGTGGTAGTAGTGGTAGGCATCTGGCACCCCCTGGGTAGAGGTGGTAGTAGTGGTAGGCATTTGGCACCCCTTGGGTAAGGGTAGTAGTAGTGGTAGGCATCTGGCACCCCCTGGGTAAGGGTGGTAGTAGTGACAGGCATCCAGCACCCCATGGGTAGAGGTGGTAGTAGTGGTAGGCATCTGGCACCCCCTGGGTAGTGGTGGTAGTAGTGGTAGGCATCTGGCACCCCCTGGGTAAGGGTGGTAGTAGTGGTAGGCATCTGGCACCCCTGGGTAGAGGTGGTAGTAGTGGTAGGCATCTGGCACCCCTGGGTAGAGGTGGTAGTAGTGGTAGGCATCTGGCACCCCCTGGGTAAGGGTGGTAGTAGTGACAGGCATCCAGCCCCCATGGGTAGAGGTGGTAGTAGTGGTAGGCATCTGGCACCCCTGGGTAAGGGTGGTAGTAGTGACAGGCATCCAGCCCCCATGGGTAGAGGTGGTAGTAGTGGTAGGCATCTGGCACCCCCTGGGTAGAGGTGGTAGTAGTGGTAGGCATCTGGCACCCCCTGGGTAAGGGTGGTAGTAGTGGTAGGCATCCAGCCCCCATGGGTAGAGGTGGTAGTAGTGGTAGGCATCTGGCACCCCTGGGTAGAGGTGGTAGTAGTGGTAGGCATCTGGCACCCCTGGGTAGAGGTGGTAGTGGTGGTAGGCATCTGGCACCCCCTGGGTAGAGGTGGTAGTAGTGACAGGCATCCAGCCCCCATGGGTAGAGGTGGTAGTAGTGGTAGGCATCTGGCACCCCTGGGTAGGGGTGGTAGTAGTGACAGGCATCCAGCCCCCATGGGTAGAGGTGGTAGTAGTGGTAGGCATCTGGCACCCCTGGGTAAGGGTGGTAGTAGTGGTAGGCATCTGGCACCCCTGGGTAGAGGTGGTAGTAGTGGTAGGCATCTGGCACCCCTGGGTAGGGGTGGTAGTAGTGGTAAGCATCTGGCACCCCTGGGTTGAGGTGGTAGTAGTGACAGGCATCCAGCCCCCCATGGGTAGAGGTGGTAGTAGTGGTAGGCATCTGGCACCCCCTGGGTAGAGGTGGTAGTAGTGGTAGGCATCTGGCACCCCCTGGGTAGGGGTGGTAGTGGTGGTGGGCATCCGGGCCCCTATGTGTATATGTGGCATTGGTGATGGCCATCCCGCCCCTATGGTGCTGCTGTTGCTGGTGTAAGTAATTTCTGCATCCCTCTGTGTGTGTGTGTGATATGTCGGGTACGTGTAGTTTGTTTTTGTGGTTGGTGTCTGACTTACCTTCTGCGCCGTACGCGTCCGTGCCTGTTCCGGTAGTAGATGTAGAATATTGGTAGGATCGGCACGATGGGATTCATGGTGGGTTTGTCTCGTTCGTCTTTCTCGTTGCTTCGCCTCGTCCTCGTTGCTGGCGTGTTCGTCTCGTAGCCGTGGATCGTGTTGTGGCGCGAATCGGAGCTTATGTGCGCCTCTCCCGGATGCTTTGACGTGCCGTGCGTAGCGACGGGTTCGGCGCGTACGGGAAGCACATCGTACTTGTCCGGCCGGACGGAGCTGCATTTTGGCTTCCGTGCGACTCGATTCTGCGTTTACGGATCCGGCTCGGTCGGGGAACAGGACCTGGATTGGGTGAGTACGACTGGGTCGGAATCTACGCTGTTGTGCGCATCGTACTTGCTCGTTCGGAATAATGTGCGGATCGGTTGGGAAACAGGCATTCGCATGGTTTTTTTCCCGACCGAATGGTGTTAGGTGCGCCTCCGACCGAGATCGGAATCGGCCCCTTAGTATTAATTAGGGGTAAGTGCTGGACACTAAACTTAATTAATTTACTATTCCCACTCCAGTTAGTATTAATTAGGTGTAGGTGATGGACAGTAAACTTAATTAATTTACTATTCACAATCCAGTTAGTATTAATTAGGGGTAGGTGTTGGACACTAAACTTAACTAATGTAATATTCCCACTCCAGTTAATATTAATTCAGATTAGGTGATGGACACTAAACTTAATTAAATTACTATTCCTACTCCAGTTAGTATTAAATAGGGGTAGGTGCTGGACACTAAGCTTAACTAATGTAATATTCCCACTCCAGTTAATATTAATTCAGATTAGGTGATGGACACTAAACTTAATTAAATTACTATTCCCACTCCAGTTAGTATTAATTAGGAGTAGGTGCTGGACACTAAACTCAATTAATTTACTATTCCCACTCCAGTTAGTATTAATTAGGGGTAGGTGTTGGACACTAAACTTAACTAATGTAATATTCCCACTCCAGTTAATATTAATTCAGATTAGGTGATGGACACTAAACTTAATTAAATTACTATTCCTCCTCCAGTTAGTATTAAATAGGGGTAGGTTCTGGACACTAAACTTAATTAATTTACTATTCCCACTCTAGTTAGTATTAATTAGGAGTAGGTGCTGGACACTAAATTCAATTAATTTACTATTCCCACTCCAGTTAGTATTAATTAGGGGTAGGTGCTGGACAGTAAACTTAATTAATTTACTACTCCCACTCCAGTTAGTATTAATTCAGGGTAGGTGCTGGACACTAAACTTAATTAATTTACTATTCCCACTCCAGTTAGTATTAATTAGGGGTAGGTGCTGGACAGTAAACTTAATTAATTTACTATTCCCAATACAGTTAGTATTAATTCAGGGTAGGTGCTGGACACTAAACTTAATTAATTTACTATTTCTACTCCAGTTAGTATTAATTAGGGATAGGTGCTGGACATTAAACTTAATTAATTTACTATTCCTACTCCAGTTAGTATTAATTCAAGGTAGGTGCTGGACACTAAACTTAATTAATTTACTATTCCCACTCCAGTTATTATTAATTAGGGGTAGGTGCTGGATATTAAACTTAATTAGTTTACTACTCCAACTACAGTTACTATTAATTCAAGGAAAATGCTGGACACTAAACTTAATTAATTTACTATTCCCACTCCAGTTAGTATTAATTAGTGGTAGGTGCTGGAGACTAAACTTAAATAATTGACTATTCCTACTCCAGTTAGGATTAATTCAGGATAGGTGCTGGACATGAAACTTAATTAATTTACTATTCCCACTCCAGTTAGTATTAATTAGGGGTAGCTGCTGCACACTAATCTTAAGTAATTTACTATTCCCACTCCAGTTAGTATTAATTAGTGGTAGATGCTGGACACTAAACTTAATTAATTTACTATTCCCACTCCAGTTAGTATTAATTAGGGGTAGGTGCTGGACACTAAACTTAATTAATTTACTATTCCCACTCCAGTTAGTATTAATTAGGGGTAGGTGCTGGACAGTAAACTTAATTAATTTACTATTCCCAATACAGTTAGTATTAATTAGGGGTAGGTGCTGGACGCTAAACTTAATTAATTTACTATTCCACTCCAGTTAGTATTAATTAGGGGTAGGTGCTGGACAGTAAACGTAATTAATTTACTATTCCCAATACAGTTAGTATTAATTAGTGGTAGGTGCTGGACGCT
This sequence comes from Calotriton arnoldi, assembly GCA_963921515.1. Taxonomy (NCBI): domain Eukaryota; kingdom Metazoa; phylum Chordata; class Amphibia; order Caudata; family Salamandridae; genus Calotriton; species Calotriton arnoldi. Next base: position 1,596,809 of record CAWUFW010002284.1, on the reverse strand, counting down.
AAACTTAATTAATTTACTATTCCCACTCCAGTTAGTATTAATTAGGGGTAGGTGCTGGACAGTAAACTTAATTAATGTACTATTCCCAATCCAGTTAGTATTAATTAGGGGTAGGTGCTGGACAGTAAACTTAATTAATTTAATATTCCCACTCCAGTTATTATTAATTCAGATTAGGTGATGGACACTAAACTTTTTTAATTTACTATTCCTACTCCAGTTAGTATTAAATAGGGGTAGCTGCTGGACACTAAACTTAATTAAATTACTACTCCCACTCCAGTTAGTATTAATTCAGGGTAGGTACTGCACACTAAACTTAATTAATTTACTATTCCCACTCCAGTTAGTATTACTTAGGGGTAGGTGTTGGACACTAAACTTAATTAATTTACTATTCCCACTCCAGTTAGTATTAATTAGGGGTAGGTGCTGGACAGTAAACTTAATTAATTTACTATTCCCACTACAGTTAGTATTAATTAGGGGTAGGTGCTGGACGCTAAACTTAATTAATTTACTATTCCCACTCCAGTTAGTATTAATTAGGGGTAGGTGCTGGACAGTAAACTTAATTAATTTACTATTCCCAATCTAGTTAGTATTAATTAGGGGTAGGTGCTGGACAGTAAACTTAATTATGTACTATTCCCACTCCAGTTAATATTAATTAGGAATAGGTGCTGCTCACTAAACTTAATTAATTTACTATTCCCACTCCAGTTAGTATTAATTAGTGGTAGATGCTGGACACTAAACTTAATTAATTTACTATACCCACTCCAGTTAGTATTAATTAGGAGTTGGTGCTGGACACTAATTATAATTAATTTACTATTCCCACTCCAGTTAGTATTAATTAGGGATAGTTGCTGGACGCTAAACTTAATTAATTTACTATTCCCACTCAAGTTAGTATTAATTAGGGGTAGGTGCTGGACAATAAACTTAATGAATGTACTATTCCCAATACAGTTAGTATGAATTAGGGGTAGGTGCTGGACAGTAAACTTAATTAATTTACTATTCCCAATCCAGTTAGTATTAATTAGGGGTAGGTGTTGGACACTAAACTTAACTAATGTAATATTCCCACTCCAGTTAATATTAATTCAGATTAGGTGATGAACACTAAACTTAATTAAATTACTACTCCTTCTCCAGTTAGTATTAAATAGGGCTAGATGCTGGACAGTAAAATTAATTAATTTACTATTCCCACTCTAGTTAGTATTAATTAGGAGTTGGTGCTGGAAACTAAACTCTATTAATTTACTATTCCCACTCCAGTTAGTATTAATTAGGGGTAGGTGCTGGACAGTAGACTTAATTAATGTACTATTCTCAAAACAGTTAGTATTAATTAGGGGTAGCTGCTTCACACTAAATTTAAATAATTTACTACTCCCACTCCAGTTAGTATTAATTCAGGGTAGGTGCTGGACACTAAACTTAATTAATTTACTATTCCCACTCCAGTTAGTATTAATTAGGGGTAGGTGCTGGACAGTAAACTTAATGAATTTACTATTCCCAATACAGTTAGTATTAATTAGGGATAGGTGCTGGACACTAAATTTAATTAATTTAATATTCCCACTCCAGTTATTATTAATTCAGGGTAGGTGCTGGACACTAAACGTAATTAATTTACTATTCCTACTCCAGTTAGTATTAATTAGGGGTAGGTGCTGGACATTACACTTAATTAATTTACTATTCCTACTCCAGTTAGTATTAATTCAAGGTAGGTTCTGGACACTAAAGTTAATTAATTTACTATCCCCACTACAGTTATTATTAATTAGGGGTAGGTGCTGGACAGTAAACTTAATTAATTTACTACTCCCACTACAGTTACTATTAATTCAAGGAAAATGCTGGACACTTAACTTAATTATTTACTATTCCCACTCCAGTTAGTATTAGTTAGGGGTAGGTGCTGGAGACTAAACTTAAATAATTGACTATTCCTACTCCAGTTAGTTTTAATTCAGGATAGGTGCTGGACACTAAACTTAATTAATTTACTATTCCTACTCCAGTTAGTATTAATTAGAGGTAGCTGCTGGACACTAAACTTAATTAATTTACTACTCCCACTCCAGTTAGTATTAATTCAGGGTAGGTACTGCACACTAAACTTAATTAATTTACTATTCCCACTCCAGTTAGTATTAATTAGGGGTAGGAGCTGGACACTAAACTTAATAAATTTACTATTCCCACTCCAGTTAGTATTAATTAGGGGTAGGTGCTGGACAGTAAACTTAATTAATTTACTATTCCCAATACAGTTAGTATTAATTAGGGGTAGGTGCTGGACAGTAAACTTAATTAATTTACTATTCCCAATCAAGTTAGTAATAATTAGGGGTAGGTGTTGGACACTAAACTTAATTTAATATTTCCACTCCAGTTATTATTAATTCAGATTTGGTGATGAACACTAAACTTAATTAATTTACTACTCCCACTCCAGTTAGTATTAATTCAGGGTAGGTACTGCACACTAAACCTAATTAATTTACTATTCCCACCTAATTAATTTACTATTCCCACTCCAGTTAGTATTAATTAGGAGTAGGTGCTGGACACTAAATTTAATTAATTTACTATTCCCACTCCAGTTAGTATTAATTAGGGATAGTTGCTGGACATGAAACTTAATTAATTTACTATTCCCACTCCAGTTAGTATTAATTAGGGGTAGGTGCTGCACACTAATCTTAAGTAATTTACTATTCCCACTCCAGTTAGTATTAATTAGTGGTAGATGCTGGACACTAAACTTAATTAATTTACTATTCCCACTCCAGTTAGTATTAATTAGGGATAGTTGCTGGACACTAAACTTAATTAATTTACTATTCCCACTCCAGTTAGTTTAATTAGGGGTAGGTGCTGGACAGTAAACTTAATGAATGTACTATTTGCAATACAGTTAGTATTAATTAGGGGTAGGTGCTGGACACTAACCTTAATTAATTTACTATTCCCTCTCTCGTAGTATTAATTAGGGGTAGGTGCTGGACAGTAAACTTAATTAATTTACTATTCCCAATCCAGTTAGTATTCATTAGGGATAGTTTCTGGACACTAAATTTAATTAATTTACTATTCCCACTCCAGTTAGTATTAATTAGGGGTAGTTGCTGGACAGTAAACTTAATGAATTTACTATTCCCAATACAGTTAGTATTAAATAGGGGTAGGTGCTGGACACTAAAATTAATTAATTTACTATTCCCACTCCAGTTAGTATTAATTAGGGGTAGGTGACGGACAGTAAACTTAATTAATTTACTATTCACAATCCAGTTAGTATTAATTAGGGGTAGGTGTTGGACACTAAACTTAACTAATGTAATATTCCCACACCAGTTAATATTAATTCAGATTAGGTGATGGACACTAAACTTAATTAAATTACTATTCCTACTCCAGTTAGTATTAAATAGGGGTAGGTGCTGGACACTAAACTTAATTAATTTACTATTCCAACTCTAGTTAGTATTAATTAGGAGTAGGTGCTGGACACTAAACTCAATTAATTTACTATTCCCACTCCAGTTAGTATTAATTAGGGGTAGGTTTTGGACACTAAACTTAACTAATGTAATATTCCCACTCCAGTTAATATTAATTCAGATTAGGTGATGGACACTAAACTTAATTAAATTACTATTCCTACTCCAGTTAGTATTAAATAGGGGTAGGTGCTGGACATGAAACTTAATTAATTTACTATTCCCACTCCAGTTAGTATTAATTAGGGGTAGGTGCTGCACACTAATCTTAAGTAATTTACTATTCCCACTCCAGTTAGTATTAATTAGTGGTAGATGCTGGACACTAAACTTAATTAATTTACTATTCCCACTCCAGTTAGTATTAATTAGGAGTAGGTGCTGGACACTAAATTTAATTAATTTACTATTCCCACTCCAGTTAGTATTAATTAGGGATAGTTGCTGGACACTAAACTTAATTAATTTACTATTCCCACTCCAGTTAGTTTAATTAGTGGTAGGTGCTGGACAGTAAACTTAATGAATGTACTATTCGCAATACAGTTAGTATTAATTAGGGGTAGGTGCTGGACACTAACCTTAATTAATTTACTATTCCCTCTCTCGTAGTATTAATTAGGGGTAGGTGCTGGACATTAAACTTAATTAATTTACTATTCCCAATCCAGTTAGTATTCATTAGGGATAGTTTCTGGACACTAAATTTAATTAATTTACTATTCCCACTCCAGTTAGTATTAATTAGGGGTAGGTGCTGGACAGTAAACTTAATGAATTTACTATTCCCAATACAGTTAGTATTAAATAGGGGTAGGTGCTGGACGCTAAAATTAATTAATTTACTATTCCCACTCCAGTTAGTATTAATTAGGGGTAGGTGATGGACAGTAAACTTAATTAATTTACTATTCACAATCCAGTTAGTATTAATTAGGGGTAGGTGTTGGACACTAAACTTAACTAATGTAATATTCCCACACCAGTTAATATTAATTCAGATTAGGTGATGGACACTAAACTTAATTAAATTAATATTCCTACTCCAGTTAGTATTAAATAGGGGTAGGTGCTGGACACTAAACTTAATTAATTTACTATTCCAACTCTAGTTAGTATTAATTAGGAGTAGGTGCTTGACACTAAACTCAATTAATTTACTATTCCCACTCCAGTTAGTATTAATTAGGGGTAGGTTTTGGACACTAAACTTAACTAATGTAATATTCCCACTCCAGTTAATATTAATTCAGATTAGGTGATGGACACTAAACTTAATTAAATTACTATTCCTACTCCAGTTAGTATTAAATAGGGGTAGGTGCTGGACACTAAAATTAATTAATTTACTATTCCCACTCTAGTTAGTATTAATTAGGAGTAGGTGCTGGACACTAAACTCAATTAATTTACTACTCCCACTCCAGTTAGTATTAATTCGGGGTAGGTGCTGGACACTAAACTTAATTAATTTACTATTCCCACTCCACTTAGTATTAATTCAGGGTAGGTGCAGGACACTAAACTTAATTAATTTACTATTCCCACTCCAGTTAGTATTAATTAGGGGTAGGTGTTGGGCACTGAAATTAATTAATTTACTATTCCCACTCCAGTTAGTATTAATTAGGGGTAGGTGCTGGACAGTAAACTTAATTAATTTACAATTCCCAATACAGTTAGTATTAATAAGGGGTAGGTGCTGGACACTAAATTTAATTAATTTAATATTCCCACTCCAGTTAGTATTAATTAGGGGTAGGTGCTGGACAGTAAACTTAATTAATTTACTATTCCCACTCCAGTTAGTATTAATTAGGGGTAGGTGCTGGACAGTAAACTTAATTAATTTACTATTCCCAATACAGTTAGTATTAATTAGGGGTAGGTGCTGGACACTAAATTTAATTAATTTAATATTCCCACTCTAGTTATTATTAATTCAGGGTAGGTGATGGACACTAAATGTAATTAATTTACTATTCCTACTCCAGTTAGTATTAATTAGGGGTAGGTGCTGGACATTAAACTTAATTAATTTACTATTCCTACTCCAGTTAGTATTAATTCAAGGTAGGTTCTGGACACTAAATTTAATTAATTTACTATCCCCACTACAGTTATTATTAATTAGGGGTAGGTGCTGGACAGTAAACTTAATTAATTTACTACTCCCACTACAGTTACTATTAATTCAAGGAAAATGCTGGACACTTGACTTAATTATTTACTATTCCCACTCCAGTTAGTATTAATTAGGGGTAGGTGCTGGAGACTAAACTTAAATCATTGACTATTCCTACTCCAGTTAGGTTTAATTCAGGATAGGTGCTGGACACTAAACTTAATTAATTTACTATTCCTACTCCAGTTAGTATTAATTAGAGGTAGCTGCTGGACACTAAACTTAATTAATTTACTACTCCCACTCCAGTTAGTATTAATTCAGGGTAGGTACTGCACACTAAACTTAATTAATTTACTATTCCCACTCAAGTTAGTATTAATTAGGGGTAGGAACTGGACACTAAACTTAATAAATTTACTATTCGCACTCCAGTTAGTATTAATTAGGGGTAGGTGCTGGACAGTAAACTTAATTAATTTACTATTCCTAATACAGTTAGTATTAATTAGGGGTAGGTGCTGGACAGTAAACTTAATTAATTTAATATTTCCACTCCAGTTATTATTAATTCAGATTAGGTGATGGACACTAAACTTAATCAATTTACTATTCCCAATCCAGTTAGTATTAATTAGGGGTAGGTGCTGGACAGTAAACTTAATTAATTTAATATTCCCACTCCAGTTATTATTAATTCAGATTAGGTGATGAACATTAAACTTTTTTAATTTACTATTCCTACTCCAGTTAGTATTAAATAGGGGTAGCTGCTGGACACTAAACTTAATTAAATTACTACTCCCACTCCAGTTAGTATTAATTCAGGGTAGGTACTGCACACTAAACTTAATTAATTTACTATTCCCACTCCAGTTAGTATTACTTAGGGGTAGGTGTTGGACACTAAACTTAATTAATTTACTATTCCCACTCCAGTTAGTATTAATTAGGGGTAGGTGCTGGACAGTAAACTTAATTAATTTACTATTCCCAATACAGTTAGTATTAATTAGGGGTAGGTGCTGGACGCTAAACTTAATTAATTTACTATTCCCACTCCAGTTAGTATTAATTAGGGGTAGGTGCTGGACAGTAAACTTAATTAATTTACTATTCCCAATCTAGTTAGTATTAATTAGGGGTAGGTGCTGGACAGTAAACTTAATTATGTACTATTCCCACTCCAGTTAATATTAATTAGGAATAGGTGCTGCACACTAAACTTAATTAATTTACTATTCCCACTCCAGTTAGTATTAATTAGTGGTAGATGCTGGACACTAAACTTAATTAATTTACTATACCCACTCCAGTTAGTATTAATTAGGAGTTGGTGCTGGACACTAATTATAATTAATTTACTATTCCCACTCCAGTTAGTATTAATTAGGGATAGTTGCTGGACGCTAAACTTAATTAATTTACTATTCCCACTCAAGTTAGTATTAATTAGGGGTAGGTGCTGGACAATAAACTTAATGAATTTACTATTCCCAATACAGTTAGTATGAATTAGGGGTAGGTGCTGGACAGTAAACTTAATTAATTTACTATTCCCAATCCAGTTAGTATTAATTAGGGGTAGGTGTTGGACACTAAACTTAACTAATGTAATATTCCCACTCCAGTTAATATTAATTCAGATTAGGTGATGAACACTAAACTTAATTAAATTACTACTCCTTCTCCAGTTAGTATTAAATAGGGGTAGCTGCTGGACAGTAAAATTAATTAATTTACTATTCCCACTCTAGTTAGTATTAATTAGGAGTAGGTGCTGGAAACACAACTCTATTAATTTACTATTCCCACTCCAGTTAGTATTAATTAGGGGTAGGTGTTGGACAGTAAACTTAATGAATTTACTATTCCCAATACAGTTAGTATTAATTAGGGGTAGGTGCTGGACACTAAATTTAATTAATTTAATATTCCCACTCCAGTTATTATTAATTCAGGGTAGGTGCTGGACACTAAACGTAATTAATTTACTATTCCTACTCCAGTTAGTATTAATTAGGGGTAGGTGCTGGACATTACACTTAATTAATTTACTATTCCTACTCCAGTTAGTATTAATTCAAGGTAGGTTCTGGACACTAAATTTAATTAATTTACTATCCCCACTACAGTTATTATTAATTAGGGGTAGGTGCTGGACAGTAAACTTAATTAATTTACTACTCCCACTACAGTTACTATTAATTCAAGGAAAATGCTGGACACTTAACTTAATTATTTACTATTCCCACTCCAGTTAGTATTAATTAGGGGTAGGTGCTGGAGACTAAACTTAAATAATCAACTATTTCTACTCCAGTTAGGTTTAATTCAGGATAGGTGCTGGACACTAAACTTAATTAATTTACTATTCCTACTCCAGTTAGTATTAATTAGAGGTAGCTGCTGGACACTAAACTTAATTAATTTACTACTCCCACTCCAGTTAGTATTAATTCAGGGTAGGTACTGCACACTAAACTTAATTAATTTACTATTCCCACTCCAGTTAGTATTAATTAGGGGTAGGAGCTGGACACTAAACTTAATAAATTTACTATTCCCACTCCAGTTAGTATTAATTAGGGGTAGGTGCTGGACAGTAAACTTAATTAATTTACTATTCCCAATACAGTTGGTATTAATTAGGGGTAGGTGCTGGACAGTAAACTTAATTAATTTACTATTCCCAATCAAGTTAGTAAAAATTAGGGGTAGGTGTTGGACACTAAACTTAATTTAATATTTCCACTCCAGTTATTATTAATTCAGATTTGGTGATGAACACTAAACTTAATTAATTTACTACTCCCACTCCAGTTAGTAATAATTCAGGGTAGGTACTGCACACTAAACCTAATTAATTTACTATTCCCACTCCAGTTAGTATTAATTAGGAGTAGGTGCTGGACACTAAATTTAATTAATTTACTATTCCCACTCCAGTTAGTATTAATTAGGGATAGTTGCTGGACATGAAACTTAATTAATTTACTATTCCCACTCCAGTTAGTATTAATTAGGGGTAGGTGCTGCACACTAATCTTAAGTAATTTACTATTCCCACTCCAGTTAGTATTAATTAGTGGTAGATGCTGGACACTAAACTTAATTAATTTACTATTCCCACTCCAGTTAGTATTAATTAGGGATAGTTGCTGGACACTAAACTTAATTAATTTACTATTCCCACTCCAGTTAGTTTAATTAGGGGTAGGTGCTGGACAGTAAACTTAATGAATGTACTATTCGCAATACAGTTAGTATTAATTAGGGGTAGGTGCTCGACACTAACCTTAATTAATTTACTATTCCCTCTCTCGTAGTATTAATTAGGGGTAGGTGCTGGACAGTAAACTTAATTAATTTACTATTCCCAATCCAGTTAGTATTCATTAGGGATAGTTTCTGGACACTAAATTTAATTAATTTACTATTCCCACTCCAGTTAGTATTAATTAGGGGTAGGTGCTGGACAGTAAACTTAAAGAATTTACTATTCCCAATACAGTTAGTATTAAATAGGGGTAGGTGCTGGACACTAAAATTAATTAATTTACTATTCCCACTCCAGTTAGTATTAATTAGGGGTAGGTGATGGACAGTAAACTTAATTAATTTACTATTCACAATCCAGTTAGTATTAATTAGGGTTAGGTGTTGGACACTAAACTTAACTAATGTAATATTCCCACACCAGTTAATATTAATTCAGATTAGGTGATGGACACTAAACTTAATTAAATTACTATTCCTACTCCAGTTAGTATTAAATAGGGGTAGGTGCTGGACACTAAACTTAATTAATTTACTATTCCAACTCTAGTTAGTATTAATTAGGAGTAGGTGCTGGACACTAAACTCAATTAATTTACTATTCCCACTCCAGTTAGTATTAATTAGGGGTAGGTTTTGGACACTAAACTTAACTAATGTAATATTCCCACTCCAGTTAATATTAATTCAGATTAGGTGATGGACACTAAACTTAATTAAATTACTATTCCTACTCCAGTTAGTATTAAATAGGGGTAGGTGCTGGACATGAAACTTAATTAATTTACTATTCCCACTCCAGTTAGTATTAATTAGGGGTAGGTGCTGCACACTAATCTTAAGTAATTTACTATTCCCACTCCAGTTAGTATTAATTAGTGGTAGATGCTGGACACTAAACTTAATTAATTTACTATTCCCACTCCAGTTAGTATTAATTAGGAGTAGGTGCTGGACACTAAATTTAATTAATTTACTATTCCCACTCCAGTTAGTATTAATTAGGGATAGTTGCTGGACACTAAACTTAATTAATTTACTATTCCCACTCCAGTTAGTTTAATTAGGGGTAGGTGCTGGACAGTAAACTTAATGAATGTACTATTCGCAATACAATTAGTATTAATTAGGGGTAGGTGCTGGACACTAACCTTAATTAATTTACTATTCCCTCTCTCGTAGTATTAATTAGGGGTAGGTGCTGGACAGTAAACTTAATTAATTTACTATTCCCAATCCAGTTAGTATTCATTAGGGATAGTTTCTGGACACTAAATTTAATTAATTTACTATTCCCACTCCAGTTAGTATTAATTAGGGGTAGGTGCTGGACAGTAAACTTAAAGAATTTACTATTCCCAATACAGTTAGTATTAAATAGGGGTAGGTGCTGGACACTAAAATTAATTAATTTACTATTCCCACTCCAGTTAGTATTAATTAGGGGTAGGTGATGGACAGTAAACTTAATTAATTTACTATTCACAATCCAGTTAGTATTAATTAGGGGTAGGTGTTGGACACTAAACTTAACTAATGTAATATTCCCACACCAGTTAATATTAATTCAGATTAGGTGATGGACACTAAACTTAATTAAATTACTATTCCTACTCCAGTTAGTATTAAATAGGGGTAGGTGCTGGACACTAAACTTAATTAATTTACTATTCCAACTCTAGTTAGTATTAATTAGGAGTAGGTGCTGGACACTAAACTCAATTAATTTACTATTCCCACTCCAGTTAGTATTAATTAGGGGTAGGTTTTGGACACTAAACTTAACTAATGTAATATTCCCACTCCAGTTAATATTAATTCAGATTAGGTGATGGACACTAAACTTAATTAAATTACTATTCCTACTCCAGTTAGTATTAAATAGGGGTAGGTGCTGGACATGAAACTTAATTAATTTACTATTCCCACTCCAGTTAGTATTAATTAGGGGTAGGTGCTGCACACTAATCTTAAGTAATTTACTATTCCCACTCCAGTTAGTATTAATTAGTGGTAGATGCTGGACACTAAACTTAATTAATTTACTATTCCCACTCCAGTTAGTATTAATTAGGAGTAGGTGCTGGACACTAAATTTAATTAATTTACTATTCCCACTCCAGTTAGTATTAATTAGGGATAGTTGCTGGACACTAAACTTAATTAATTTACTATTCCCACTCCAGTTAGTTTAATTAGGGGTAGGTGCTGGACAGTAAACTTAATGAATGTACTATTCGCAATACAGTTAGTATTAATTAGGGGTAGGTGCTGGACACTAACCTTAATTAATTTACTATTCCCTCTCTCGTAGTATTAATTAGGGGTAGGTGCTGGACAGTAAACTTAATTAATTTACTATTCCCAATCCAGTTAGTATTCATTAGGGTTAGTTTCTGGACACTAAATTTAATTAATTTACTATTCCCACTCCAGTTAGTATTAATACGGGGTAGGTGCTGGACAGTAATCTTAATGAATTTACTATTCCCAATACAGTTAGTATTAAATAGGGGTAGGTGCTGGACGCTAAAATTAATTAATTTACTATTCCCACTCCAGTTAGTATTAATTAGGGGTAGGTGATGGACAGTAAACTTAATTAATTTACTATTCAAAATCCAGTTAGTATTAATTAGGGGTAGGTGTTGGACACTAAACTTAACTATTGTAATATTCCCACACCAGTTAATATTAATTCAGATTAGGTGATGGACACTAAACTTAATTAAATTACTATTCCTACTCCAGTTAGTATTAAATAGGGGTAGGTGCTGGACACTAAACTTAATTAATTTACTATTCCAACTCTAGTTAGTATTAATTAGGAGTAGGTGCTGGACACTAAACTCAATTAATTTACTATTCCCACTCCAGTTAGTATTAATTAGGGGTAGGTTTTGGACACTAAACTTAACTAATGTAATATTCCCACACCAGTTAATATTAATTCAGATTAGGTGATGGACACTAAACTTAATTAAATTACTATTCCTACTCCAGTTAGTATTAAATAGGGGTAGGTGCTGGACACTAAACTTAATTAATTTACTATTCCAACTCTAGTTAGTATTAATTAGGAGTAGGTGCTTGACACTAAACTCAATTAATTTACTATTCCCACTCCAGTTAGTATTAATTAGGGGTAGGTTTTGGACACTAAACTTAACTAATGTAATATTCCCACTCCAGTTAATATTAATTCAGATTAGGTGATGGACACTAAACTTAATTAAATTACTATTCCTACTCCAGTTAGTATTAAATAGGGGTAGGTGCTGGACACTAAAATTAATTAATTTACTATTCCCACTCTAGTTAGTATTAATTAGGAGTAGGTGCTGGACACTAAACTCAATTAATTTACTACTCCCACTCCAGTTAGTATTAATTCGGGGTAGGTGCTGGACACTAAACTTAATTAATTTACTATTCCCACTCCACTTAGTATTAATTCAGGGTAGGTGCAGGACACTAAACTTAATTAATTTACTATTCCCACTCCAGTTAGTATTAATTAGGGGTAGGTGTTGGGCACTGAAATTAATTAATTTACTATTCCCACTCCAGTTAGTATTAATTAGGGGTTGGTGCTGGACAGTAAACTTAATTAATTTACAATTCCCAATACAGTTAGTATTAATAAGGGGTAGGTGCTGGACACTAAATTTAATTAATTTAATATTCCCACTCCAGTTAGTATTAATTAGGGGTAGGTGCTGGACAGTAAACTTAATTAATTTACTATTCCCACTCCAGTTAGTATTAATTAGGGGTAGGTGCTGGACAGTAAACTTAATTAATTTACTATTCCCAATACAGTTAGTATTAATTAGGGGTAGGTGCTGGACACTAAATTTAATTAATTTAATATTCCCACTCTAGTTATTATTAATTCAGGGTAGGTGATGGACACTAAATGTAATTAATTTACTATTCCTACTCCAGTTAGTATTAATTAGGGGTAGGTGCTGGACATTAAACTTAATTAATTTACTATTCCTACTCCAGTTAGTATTAATTCAAGGTAGGTTCTGGACACTAAATTTAATTAATTTACTATCCCCACTACAGTTATTATTAATTAGGGGTAGGTGCTGGACAGTAAACTTAATTAATTTACTACTCCCACTACAGTTACTATTAATTCAAGGAAAATGCTGGACACTTGACTTAATTATTTACTATTCCCACTCCAGTTAGTATTAATTAGGGGTAGGTGCTGGAGACTAAACTTAAATCATTGACTATTCCTACTCCAGTTAGGTTTAATTCAGGATAGGTGCTGGACACTAAACTTAATTAATTTACTATTCCTACTCCAGTTAGTATTAATTAGAGGTAGCTGCTGGACACTAAACTTAATTAATTTACTACTCCCACTCCAGTTAGTATTAATTCAGGGTAGGTACTGCACACTAAACTTAATTAATTTACTATTCCCACTCAAGTTAGTATTAATTAGGGGTAGGAACTGGACACTAAACTTAATAAATTTACTATTCGCACTCCAGTTAGTATTAATTAGGGGTAGGTGCTGGACAGTAAACTTAATTAATTTACTATTCCTAATACAGTTAGTATTAATTAGGGGTAGGTGCTGGACACTAACCTTAATTAATTTTCTATTTCCAATCAAGTTAGTAATAATTAGGGGTAGGTGTTGGACACTAAACTTAATTAATTTAATATTTCCACTCCAGTTATTATTAATTCAGATTAGGTGATGGACACTAAACTTAATCAATTTACTACTCCCACTCCAGTTAGTATTAATTCAGGGTAGGTACTGCACACTAAACTTAATTAATTTACTATTCCCACTCCAGTTAGTATTAATTAGGAGTAGGTGCTGGACACTAAATTTAATTAATTTACTATTCCCACTACAGTTAGTATTAATTAGGGATAGCTGCTGGACATGAAACTTAATTAATTTACTATTCCCACTCCAGTTAGTATTAATTAGAGGTAGGTGCTGCACACTAATCTTAAGTAATTTACTATTCCCACTCCAGTTAGTATTAATTAGTGGTAGATGCTGGACACTAAACTTAATTAATTTACTATTCCCACTCCAGTTATTATTAATTAGGAGTAGGTGCTGGACACTAAATTTAATTAATTTACTATTCCCACTCCAGTTAGTATTAATTAGGGATAGTTGCTGGACAGTAAACTTAATGAATGTACTATTCCCAATACAGTTAGTATTAAATAGGGGTAGGTGCTGGACACTAAAATTAATTAATTTACTATTCCCACTCCAGTTAGTATTAATTAGGGGTAGGTGATGGACAGTAAACTTGATTAATTTACTATTCACAATCCAGTTAGTATTAATTAGGGGTAGGTGTTGGACACTAAACTTAACTAATGTAATATTCCCACACCAGTTAATATTAATTCAGATTAGGTGATGGACACTAAACTTAATTAAATTACTATTCCTACTCCAGTTAGTATTAAATAGGGGTAGGTGATGGACACTAAACTTAATTAATTTACTATTCCAACTCTAGTTAGTATTAATTAGGAGTAGGTGCTGGACACTAAACTCAATTAATTTACTATTCCCACTCCAGTTAGTATTAATTAGGGGTAGGTTTTGGACACTAAACTTAACTAATGTAATATTCCCACTCCAGTTAATATTAATTCAGATTAGGTGATGGACACTAAACTTAATTAAATTACTATTCCTACTCCAGTTAGTATTAAATAGGGGTAGGTGCTGGACATGAAACTTAATTAATTTACTATTCCCACTCCAGTTAGTATTAATTAGGGGTAGGTGCTGCACACTAATCTTAAGTAATTTACTATTCCCACTCCAGTTAGTATTAATTAGTGGTAGATGCTGGACACTAAACTTAATTAATTTACTATTCCCACTCCAGTTAGTATTAATTAGGAGTAGGTGCTGGACACTAAATTTAATTAATTTACTATTCCCACTCCAGTTAGTATTAATTAGGGATAGTTGCTGGACACTAAACTTAATTAATTTACTATTCCCACTCCAGTTAGTTTAATTAGGGTTAGGTGCTGGACAGTAAACTTAATGAATGTACTATTCGCAATACAGTTAGTATTAATTAGGGGTAGGTGCTGGACACTAACCTTAATTAATTTACTATTCCCTCTCTCGTAGTATTAATTAGGGGTAGGTGCTGGACAGTAAACTTAATTAATTTACTATTCCCAATCCAGTTAGTATTCATTAGGGATAGTTTCTGGACACTAAATTTAATTAATTTACTATTCCCACTCCAGTTAGTATTAATACGGGGTAGGTGCTGGACAGTAATCTTAATGAATTTACTATTCCCAATACAGTTAGTATTAAATAGGGGTAGGTGCTGGACGCTAAAATTAATTAATTTACTATTCCCACTCCAGTTAGTATTAATTAGGGGTAGGTGATGGACAGTAAACTTAATTAATTTACTATTCAAAATCCAGTTAGTATTAATTAGGGGTAGGTGTTGGACACTAAACTTAACTAATGTAATATTCCCACACCAGTTAATATTAATTCAGATTAGGTGATGGACACTAAACTTAATTAAATTACTATTCCTACTCCAGTTAGTATTAAATAGGGGTAGGTGCTGGACACTAAACTTAATTAATTTACTATTCCAACTCTAGTTAGTATTAATTAGGAGTAGGTGCTGGACACTAAACTCAATTAATTTACTATTCCCACTCCAGTTAGTATTAATTAGGGGTAGGTTTTGGACACTAAACTTAACTAATGTAATATTCCCACTCCAGTTAATATTAATTCAGATTAGGTGATGGACACTAAACTTAATTAAATTACTATTCCTACTCCAATTAGTATTAAATAGGGGTAGGTGCTGGACACTAAAATTAATTAATTTACTATTCCCACTCTAGTTAGTATTAATTAGGAGTAGGTGCTGGACACTAAACTCAATTAATTTACTACTCCCACTCCAGTTAGTATTAATTCGGGGTAGGTGCTGGACACTAAACTTAATTAATTTACTATTCCCACTCCACTTAGTATTAATTCAGGGTAGGTGCAGGACACTAAACTTAATTAATTTACTATTCCCACTCCAGTTAGTATTAATTAGGGGTAGGTGTTGGGCACTGAAATTAATTAATTTACTATTCCCACTCCAGTTAGTATTAATTAGGGGTAGGTGCTGGACAGTAAACTTAATTAATTTACAATTCCCAATACAGTTAGTATTAATAAGGGGTAGGTGCTGGACACTAAATTTAATTAATTTAATATTCCCACTCCAGTTAGTATTAATTAGGGGTAGGTGCTGGACAGTAAACTTAATTAATTTACTATTCCCACTCCAGTTAGTATTAATTAGGGGTAGGTGCTGGACAGTAAACTTAATTAATTTACTATTCCCAATACAGTTAGTATTAATTAGGGGTAGGTGCTGGACACTAAATTTAATTAATTTAATATTCCCACTCTAGTTATTATTAATTCAGGGTAGGTGATGGACACTAAATGTAATTAATTTACTATTCCTACTCCAGTTACTATTAATTCAAGGAAAATGCTGGACACTTAACTTAATTATTTACTATTCCCACTCCAGTTAGTATTAATTAGGGGTAGGTGCTGGAGACTAAACTTAAATCATTGACTATTCCTACTCCAGTTAGGTTTAATTCAGGATAGGTGCTGGACACTAAACTTAATTAATTTACTATTCCTACTCCAGTTAGTATTAATTAGAGGTAGCTGCTGGACACTAAACTTAATTAATTTACTACTCCCACTCCAGTTAGTATTAATTCAGGGTAGGTACTGCACACTAAACTTAATTAATTTACTATTCCCACTCAAGTTAGTATTAATTAGGGGTAGGAACTGGACACTAAACTTAATAAATTTACTATTCGCACTCCAGTTAGTATTAATTAGGGGTAGGTGCTGGACAGTAAACTTAATTAATTTACTATTCCTAATACAGTTAGTATTAATTAGGGGTAGGTGCTGGACAGTAAACTTAATTAATTTTCTATTTCCAATCAAGTTAGTAATAATTAGGGGTAGGTGTTGGACACTAAACTTAATTAATTTAATATTTCCACTCCAGTTATTATTAATTCAGATTAGGTGATGGACACTAAACTTAATCAATTTACTACTCCCACTCCAGTTAGTATTAATTCAGGGTAGGTACTGCACACTAAACTTAATTAATTTACTATTCCCACTCCAGTTAGTATTAATTAGGAGTAGGTGCTGGACACTAAATTTAATTAATTTACTATTCCCACTACAGTTAGTATTAATTAGGGATAGCTGCTGGACATGAAACTTAATTAATTTACTATTCCCACTCCAGTTAGTATTAATTAGAGGTAGGTGCTGCACACTAATCTTAAGTAATTTACTATTCCCACTCCAGTTAGTATTAATTAGTGGTAGATGCTGGACACTAAACTTAATTAATTTACTATTCCCACTCCAGTTATTATTAATTAGGAGTAGGTGCTGGACACTAAATTTAATTAATTTACTATTCCCACTCCAGTTAGTATTAATTAGGGATAGTTGCTGGACAGTAAACTTAATGAATGTACTATTCCCAATACAGTTAGTATTAAATAGGGGTAGGTGCTGGACACTAAAATTAATTAATTTACTATTCCCACTCCAGTTAGTATTAATTAGGGGTAGGTGATGGACAGTAAACTTGATTAATTTACTATTCACAATCCAGTTAGTATTAATTAGGGGTAGGTGTTGGACACTAAACTTAACTAATGTAATATTCCCACACCAGTTAATATTAATTCAGATTAGGTGATGGACACTAAACTTAATTAAATTACTATTCCTACTCCAGTTAGTATTAAATAGGGGTAGGTGATGGACACTAAACTTAATTAATTTACTATTCCAACTCTAGTTAGTATTAATTAGGAGTAGGTGCTGGACACTAAACTCAATTAATTTACTATTCCCACTCCAGTTAGTATTAATTAGGGGTAGGTTTTGGACACTAAACTTAACTAATGTAATATTCCCACTCCAGTTAATATTAATTCAGATTAGGTGATGGACACTAAACTTAATTAAATTACTATTCCTACTCCAGTTAGTATTAAATAGGGGTAGGTGCTGGACATGAAACTTAATTAATTTACTATTCCCACTCCAGTTAGTATTAATTAGGGGTAGGTGCTGCACACTAATCTTAAGTAATTTACTATTCCCACTCCAGTTAGTATTAATTAGTGGTAGATGCTGGACACTAAACTTAATTAATTTACTATTCCCACTCCAGTTAGTATTAATTAGGAGTAGGTGCTGGACACTAAATTTAATTAATTTACTATTCCCACTCCAGTTAGTATTAATTAGGGATAGTTGCTGGACACTAAACTTAATTAATTTACTATTCCCACTCCAGTTAGTTTAATTAGGGTTAGGTGCTGGACAGTAAACTTAATGAATGTACTATTCGCAATACAGTTAGTATTAATTAGGGGTAGGTGCTGGACACTAACCTTAATTAATTTACTATTCCCTCTCTCGTAGTATTAATTAGGGGTAGGTGCTGGACAGTAAACTTAATTAATTTACTATTCCCAATCCAGTTAGTATTCATTAGGGATAGTTTCTGGACACTAAATTTAATTAATTTACTATTCCCACTCCAGTTAGTATTAATACGGGGTAGGTGCTGGACAGTAATCTTAATGAATTTACTATTCCCAATACAGTTAGTATTAAATAGGGGTAGGTGCTGGACGCTAAAATTAATTAATTTACTATTCCCACTCCAGTTAGTATTAATTAGGGGTAGGTGATGGACAGTAAACTTAATTAATTTACTATTCAAAATCCAGTTAGTATTAATTAGGGGTAGGTGTTGGACACTAAACTTAACTAATGTAATATTCCCACACCAGTTAATATTAATTCAGATTAGGTGATGGACACTAAACTTAATTAAATTACTATTCCTACTCCAGTTAGTATTAAATAGGGGTAGGTGCTGGACACTAAACTTAATTAATTTACTATTCCAACTCTAGTTAGTATTAATTAGGAGTAGGTGCTGGACACTAAACTCAATTAATTTACTATTCCCACTCCAGTTAGTATTAATTAGGGGTAGGTTTTGGACACTAAACTTAACTAATGTAATATTCCCACTCCAGTTAATATTAATTCAGATTAGGTGATGGACACTAAACTTAATTAAATTACTATTCCTACTCCAATTAGTATTAAATAGGGGTAGGTGCTGGACACTAAAATTAATTAATTTACTATTCCCACTCTAGTTAGTATTAATTAGGAGTAGGTGCTGGACACTAAACTCAATTAATTTACTACTCCCACTCCAGTTAGTATTAATTCGGGGTAGGTGCTGGACACTAAACTTAATTAATTTACTATTCCCACTCCACTTAGTATTAATTCAGGGTAGGTGCAGGACACTAAACTTAATTAATTTACTATTCCCACTCCAGTTAGTATTAATTAGGGGTAGGTGTTGGGCACTGAAATTAATTAATTTACTATTCCCACTCCAGTTAGTATTAATTAGGGGTAGGTGCTGGACAGTAAACTTAATTAATTTACAATTCCCAATACAGTTAGTATTAATAAGGGGTAGGTGCTGGACACTAAATTTAATTAATTTAATATTCCCACTCCAGTTAGTATTAATTAGGGGTAGGTGCTGGACAGTAAACTTAATTAATTTACTATTCCCACTCCAGTTAGTATTAATTAGGGGTAGGTGCTGGACAGTAAACTTAATTAATTTACTATTCCCAATACAGTTAGTATTAATTAGGGGTAGGTGCTGGACACTAAATTTAATTAATTTAATATTCCCACTCTAGTTATTATTAATTCAGGGTAGGTGATGGACACTAAATGTAATTAATTTACTATTCCTACTCCAGTTAGTATTAATTAGGGGTAGGTGCTGGACATTAAACTTAATTAATTTACTATTCCTACTCCAGTTAGTATTAATTCAAGGTAGGTTCTGGACACTAAATTTAATTAATTTACTATCCCCACTACAGTTATTATTAATTAGGGGTAGGTGCTGGACAGTAAACTTAATTAATTTACTACTCCCACTACAGTTACTATTAATTCAAGGAAAATGCTGGACACTTAACTTAATTATTTACTATTCCCACTCCAGTTAGTATTAATTAGGGGTAGGTGCTGGAGACTAAACTTAAATCATTGACTATTCCTACTCCAGTTAGGTTTAATTCAGGATAGGTGCTGGACACTAAACTTAATTAATTTACGATTCCTACTCCAGTTAGTATTAATTAGAGGTAGCTGCTGGACACTAAACTTAATTAATTTACTACTCCCACTCCAGTTAGTATTAATTCAGGGTAGGTACTGCACACTAAACTTAATTAATTTACTATTCCCACTCAAGTTAGTATTAATTAGGGGTAGGAACTGGACACTAAACTTAATAAATTTACTATTCGCACTCCAGTTAGTATTAATTAGGGGTAGGTGCTGGACAGTAAACTTAATTAATTTACTATTCCTAATACAGTTAGTATTAATTAGGGGTAGGTGCTGGACAGTAAACTTAATTAATTTTCTATTTCCAATCAAGTTAGTAATAATTAGGGGTAGGTGTTGGACACTAAACTTAATTAATTTAATATTTCCACTCCAGTTATTATTAATTCAGATTAGGTGATGGACACTAAACTTAATCAATTTACTACTCCCACTCCAGTTAGTATTAATTCAGGGTAGGTACTGCACACTAAACTTAATTAATTTACTATTCCCACTCCAGTTAGTATTAATTAGGAGTAGGTGCTGGACACTAAATTTAATTAATTTACTATTCCCACTACAGTTAGTATTAATTAGGGATAGCTGCTGGACATGAAACTTAATTAATTTACTATTCCCACTCCAGTTAGTATTAATTAGAGGTAGGTGCTGCACACTAATCTTAAGTAATTTACTATTCCCACTCCAGTTAGTATTAATTAGTGGTAGATGCTGGACACTAAACTTAATTAATTTACTATTCCCACTCCAGTTATTATTAATTAGGAGTAGGTGCTGGACACTAAATTTAATTAATTTACTATTCCCACTCCAGTTAGTATTAATTAGGGATAGTTGCTGGACAGTAAACTTAATGAATGTACTATTCCCAATACAGTTAGTATTAAATAGGGGTAGGTGCTGGACACTAAAATTAATTAATTTACTATTCCCACTCCAGTTAGTATTAATTAGGGGTAGGTGATGGACAGTAAACTTGATTAATTTACTATTCACAATCCAGTTAGTATTAATTAGGGGTAGGTGTTGGACACTAAACTTAACTAATGTAATATTCCCACACCAGTTAATATTAATTCAGATTAGGTGATGGACACTAAACTTAATTAAATTACTATTCCTACTCCAGTTAGTATTAAATAGGGGTAGGTGATGGACACTAAACTTAATTCATTTACTATTCCCACTCTAGTTAATATTAATTAGGAGTAGGTGCTGGACACTAAATTCAATTAATTTACTACTCCCACTCCAGTTAGTATTAATTCGGGGTAGGTGCTGGACACTGAAATTAATTAATTTACTATTCCCACTCCAGTTAGTATTAATTAGGGGTAGGTGCTGGACAGTAAACTTAATTAATTTACTATTCCCAATACAGTTAGTATTAATAAGGGGTAGGTGCTGGACACTAAATTTAATTAATTTAATATTCCCACTCCAGTTATTATTAATTCAGGGTAGGTGCTGGACACTAAACTTAATTAATTTACTATTCCTACTCCAGTTAGTATTAATTAGGGGTAGGTGCTGGACATTAAACTTAATTAATTTACTATTCCTACTCTAGTTAGTATTAATTCAAGGTAGGTGCTGGACACTAAACTTAATTAATTTACTATTCCCACTCCAGTTATTATTAATTAGGGGTAGGTGCTGGATATTAAACTTAATTAATTTACTAATCCCACTACAGTTACTATTAATTCAAGGAAAATGCTGGACACTAAACTTAATTTATTTACTATTCCCACTCCAGTTAGTATTAATTAGGGGTAGGTGCTGGAGACTAAACTTAAATAATTGACTATTCCTACTCCAGTTAGGATTAATTCAGGATAGGTGCTGTACACTAAACTTAATTAATTTACTAGTCCCACTCCAGTTAGTATTAATTAGGGGTAGGTGCTGGACAGTAAACGTAATTAATTTAGTATTCCCAATACAGTTAGTATTAATTAGGGGTAGGTGCTGGACACTAAACTTAACTAACGTAATATTCCCACACCAGTTAATATTAATTCAGATTAGGTGATGGACACTAAACTTAATTAAATTACTATTCCTACTCCAGTTAGTATTAAATAGGGGTAGGTGCTGGACACTAAACTTAATTAATTTACTATTCCCACTCTAGTTAGTATTAATTAGGAGTAGGTGCTGGACACTAAACTCAATTAATTTACTATTCCCACTCCAGTTAGTATTAATTAGGGGTAGTATTTGGACACTAAACTTAACTAATGTAATATTCCCACTCCAGTTAATATTAATTCAGATTAGGTGATGGACACTAAACTTAATTAAATTACTATTCCCACTCCAGTTAGTATTAAATAGGGGTAGGTGCTGGACACTAAACTTAATTAATTTACTATTCCCACTCTAGTTAGTATTAATTAGGAGTAGGTGCTGGACACTAAACTCAATTAATTTACTACTCCCACTCCAGTTAGTATTAATTCGGGGTAGGTGCTGGACACTAAACTTAATTAATTTACTACTCCCACTCCAGTTAGTATTAATT
Organism: Calotriton arnoldi; assembly: GCA_963921515.1. Taxonomy (NCBI): domain Eukaryota; kingdom Metazoa; phylum Chordata; class Amphibia; order Caudata; family Salamandridae; genus Calotriton; species Calotriton arnoldi. Next base: position 1,574,031 of record CAWUFW010002284.1, on the reverse strand, counting down.
CAGGGTAGGTACTGCACACTAAACTTAATTAATTTACTATTCCCACTCAAGTTAGTATTAATTAGGGGTAGGAACTGGACACTAAACTTAATAAATTTACTATTCGCACTCCAGTTAGTATTAATTAGGGGTAGGTGCTGGACAGTAAACTTAATTAATTTACTATTCCTAATACAGTTAGTATTAATTAGGGGTAGGTGCTGGACAGTAAACTTAATTAATTTTCTATTTCCAATCAAGTTAGTAATAATTAGGGGTAGGTGTTGGACACTAAACTTAATTAATTTAATATTTCCACTCCAGTTATTATTAATTCAGATTAGGTGATGGACACTAAACTTAATCAATTTACTACTCCCACTCCAGTTAGTATTAATTCAGGGTAGGTACTGCACACTAAACTTAATTAATTTACTATTCCCACTCCAGTTAGTATTAATTAGGAGTAGGTGCTGGACACTAAATTTAATTAATTTACTATTCCCACTACAGTTAGTATTAATTAGGGATAGCTGCTGGACATGAAACTTAATTAATTTACTATTCCCACTCCAGTTAGTATTAATTAGAGGTAGGTGCTGCACACTAATCTTAAGTAATTTACTATTCCCACTCCAGTTAGTATTAATTAGTGGTAGATGCTGGACACTAAACTTAATTAATTTACTATTCCCACTCCAGTTATTATTAATTAGGAGTAGGTGCTGGACACTAAATTTAATTAATTTACTATTCCCACTCCAGTTAGTATTAATTAGGGATAGTTGCTGGACAGTAAACTTAATGAATGTACTATTCCCAATACAGTTAGTATTAAATAGGGGTAGGTGCTGGACACTAAAATTAATTAATTTACTATTCCCACTCCAGTTAGTATTAATTAGGGGTAGGTGATGGACAGTAAACTTGATTAATTTACTATTCACAATCCAGTTAGTATTAATTAGGGGTAGGTGTTGGACACTAAACTTAACTAATGTAATATTCCCACACCAGTTAATATTAATTCAGATTAGGTGATGGACACTAAACTTAATTAAATTACTATTCCTACTCCAGTTAGTATTAAATAGGGGTAGGTGATGGACACTAAACTTAATTCATTTACTATTCCCACTCTAGTTAATATTAATTAGGAGTAGGTGCTGGACACTAAACTCAATTAATTTACTACTCCCACTCCAGTTAGTATTAATTCGGGGTAGGTGCTGGACACTGAAATTAATTAATTTACTATTCCCACTCCAGTTAGTATTAATTAGGGGTAGGTGCTGGACAGTAAACTTAATTAATTTACTATTCCCAATACAGTTAGTATTAATAAGGGGTAGGTGCTGGACACTAAATTTAATTAATTTAATATTCCCACTCCAGTTATTATTAATTCAGGGTAGGTGCTGGACACTAAACTTAATTAATTTACTATTCCTACTCCAGTTAGTATTAATTAGGGGTAGGTGCTGGACATTAAACTTAATTAATTTACTATTCCTACTCTAGTTAGTATTAATTCAAGGTAGGTGCTGGACACTAAACTTAATTAATTTACTATTCCCACTCCAGTTATTATTAATTAGGGGTAGGTGCTGGATATTAAACTTAATTAATTTACTACTCCCACTACAGTTACTATTAATTCAAGGAAAATGCTGGACACTAAACTTAATTTATTTACTATTCCCACTCCAGTTAGTTTTAATTAGGGGTAGGTGCTGGAGACTAAACTTAAATAATTGACTATTCCTACTCCAGTTAGGATTAATTCAGGATAGGTGCTGTACACTAAACTTAATTAATTTACTAGTCCCACTCCAGTTAGTATTAATTAGGGGTAGGTGCTGGACAGTAAACGTAATTAATTTAGTATTCCCAATACAGTTAGTATTAATTAGGGGTAGGTGCTGGACACTAAACTTAACTAACGTAATATTCCCACACCAGTTAATATTAATTCAGATTAGGTGATGGACACTAAACTTAATTAAATTACTATTCCTACTCCAGTTAGTATTAAATAGGGGTAGGTGCTGGACACTAAACTTAATTAATTTACTATTCCCACTCTAGTTAGTATTAATTAGGAGTAGGTGCTGGACACTAAACTCAATTAATTTACTATTCCCACTCCAGTTAGTATTAATTAGGGGTAGGATTTGGACACTAAACTTAACTAATGTAATATTCCCACTCCAGTTAATATTAATTCAGATTAGGTGATGGACACTAAACTTAATTAAATTACTATTCCCACTCCAGTTAGTATTAAATAGGGGTAGGTGCTGGACACTAAACTTAATTAATTTACTATTCCCACTCTAGTTAGTATTAATTAGGAGTAGGTGCTGGACACTAAACTCAATTAATTTACTACTCCCACTCCAGTTAGTATTAATTCGGGGTAGGTGCTGGACACTAAACTTAATTAATTTACTATTCCCACCCCACTTAGTATTAATTCAGGGTAGGTGCAGGACACTAAACTTAATTAATTTACTATTCCCACTCCAGTTAGTATTAATTAGGGGTAGGTGTTGGGCACTGAAATTAATTAATTTACTATTCCCACTCCAGTTAGTATTAATTAGGGGTAGGTGCTGGACAGTAAACTTAATTAATTTACAATTCCCAATACAGTTAGTATTAATAAGGGGTAGGTGCTGGACACTAAATTTAATTAATTTAATATTCCCACTCCAGTTAGTATTAATTAGGGGTAGGTGCTGGACAGTAAACTTAATTAATTTACTATTCCCACTCCAGTTAGTATTAATTAGGGGTAGGTGCTGGACAGTAAACTTAATTAATTTACTATTCCCAATACAGTTAGTATTAATTAGGGGTAGGTGCTGGACACTAAATTTAATTAATTTAATATTCCCACTCTAGTTATTATTAATTCAGGGTAGGTGATGGACACTAAATGTAATTAATTTACTATTCCTACTCCAGTTAGTATTAATTAGGGGTAGGTGCTGGACATTAAACTTAATTAATTTACTATTCCTACTCCAGTTAGTATTAATTCAAGGTAGGTTCTGGACACTAAATTTAATTAATTTACTATCCCCACTACAGTTATTATTAATTAGGGGTAGGTGCTGGACAGTAAACTTAATTAATTTACTACTCCCACTACAGTTACTATTAATTCAAGGAAAATGCTGGACACTTAACTTAATTATTTACTATTCCCACTCCAGTTAGTATTAATTAGGGGTAGGTGCTGGAGACTAAACTTAAATAATAGACTATTCCTACTCCAGTTAGGATTAATTCAGGATAGGTGCTGGACACTAAACTTAATTAATTTACTATTTCTACTCCAGTTAGTATTAATTAGGGGTAGCTGCTGGACACTAACTTAATTAATGTACTACTCCCACTCCAGTTAGTATTAATTCAGGGTAGGTACTGCACACTAAACTTTATTAATTTACTATTCCCACCCCAGTTAGTATTAATTAGGGGTAGGTGCTGGACAGTAAACTTAATTAATTTACTATTCCCACTCCAGTTAGTATTAATTAGGGGTAGGTGCTGGACAGTAAACTTAATTAATTTACTATTCCCAATACAGTGAGTATTAATTAGGGGTAGGTGCTGGACGCTAAACTTAATTAATTTACTATTCCCACTCCAGTTATTATTAATTCACTGTAGGTGCTGGACACTAAACTTAATTAATTTACTATTCCTACTCCAGTTAGTATTAATTAGGGGTAGGTGATGGACATTAAACTTAATTAATTTACTATTCCTACTCTAGTTAGTATTAATTCAAGGTAGGTGCTGGACACTAAACTTAATTAATTTACCATTCCCATTCCAGTTATTATTAATTAGGGGTAGGTGCTGGATATTAAACTTAATTAATTTACTACTCCCACTACAGTTACTATTAATTCAAGGAAAATGCTGGACACTAAACTTAATTAATTTACTATTCCCACTCCAGTTAGTATTAATTAGGTGTAGGTGCTGGAGACTAAACTTAAATAATTGACTATTCCTACTCCAGTTAGGATTAATTCAGGGTAGGTGCTGGACACTAAACTTAATTAATTTACTATTCCTACTCCAGTTAGTATTAATTAGGGGTAGCTGCTGGACACTAACTTAATTAATGTACTACTCCCACTCCAGTTACTATTAATTCAGGGTAGGTACTGCACACTACACTTTATTAATTTACTATTCCCACTCCAGTTAGTATTAATTAGGGGTAGGTGCTGGACAGTAAACTTAATTAATTTACTATTCCCACTCCAGTTAGTATTAATTAGGGGTAGGTGCTGGACAGTAAACTTAATTAATTTACTATTCCCAATACAGTTTAGTATTAATTAGGGGTAGGCGCTGGACGCTAAACTTAATTAATTTACTAGTCCCACTCCAGTTAGTATTAATTAGGGGTAGGTGCTGGACAGTAAACATAATTAATTTACTATTCCCACTCCAGTTAGTATTAATTAGGGGTAGGTTTTGGACACTAAACTTAACTAATGTAATATTCCCACTCCAGTTAATATTAATTCAGATTAGGTGATGGACACTAAACTTAATTAAATTACTATTCCTACTCCAGTTAGTATTAATTAGGGGTAGCTGCTGGACACTAACTTAATTAAAGTACTACTCTCAACTCCAGTTAGTATTAATTCAGGGTAGGTACTGCACACTAAACTTTATTAATTTACTATTCCCACTCCAGTTAGTATTAATTAGGGGTAGGTGCTGGACAGTAAACTTAATTAATTTACTATTCCCACTCCAGTTAGTATTAATTAGGGGTAGGTGCTGGACAGTAAACTTAATTAATTTACTATTCCCAATACAGTTAGTATTAATTAGGGGTAGGTGCTGGACGCTAAACATAATTAATTTACTATTTCCACTCCAGTTAGTATTAATTAGGGGTAGGTGCTGGACAGTAAACGTAATTAATTTACTATTCCCAATACAGTTAGTATTAATTAGGGGTAGGTGCTGGACGCTAAACTTAATTAATTTACTATTCCCAATCCAGTTAGTATTAATTAGGGGTAGGTGCTGGACAGTAAACTTAATTAATTTAATATTCCCACTCCAGTTATTATTAATTCAAATTTGGTGATGGACATTAAACTTAATTAATTTACTATTCCTGCTCCAGTTAGTATTAAATAGGGGTAGCTGCCAGACGCTTAACTTAATTAAATTACTACTCCCACTCCAGTTTGTATTAATTCAGGGTAGGTACTGCACACTAAACATAATTAATTTACTATTCCCACTCCAGTTAGTATTACTTAGGGTTAGGTGCTGGACACTAAACTTAATTAATTTACTATTCCCACTCCAGTTAGTATTAATTAGGGGTAGGTGCTGGACAGTAAACTTAATTAATTTACTATTCCCAATACAGTTAGTATTAATTAGGGGTATGTGCTGGACGCTAAACTTAATTAATTTACTATTCCACTCCAGTTAGTATTAATTAGGGGTAGGTGCTGGACAGTAAACTTAATTAATTTACTATTCCCAATCCAGTTAGTATTAATTAGGGGTAGGTGCTGGACAGTAAACGTAATTAATTTAATATTCCCACTCCAGTTATTATTAATTCAGATTAGGGGATGGACACTAAACTTAATTAATTTACTATTCCTACTCCAGTTAGTAGTAAATAGGGGTAGCTGCTGGACACTACATTTAATTAATGTACTATTTCCACTCCAGTTAGTATTAATTAGGAGTAGGTGCTGGACACTAAATTTAATTAATGTACTATTCCCACTCCAGTTAGTATTAATTAGGGATAGTTGCTGAATACTAAACTTAATTATTTACTATTCCCACTCCAGTTAATATTAATTAGGAATAGGTGCTGCACACTAAACTTAATTAATTTACTATTCCCACTCCAGTTAGTATTAATTAGTGGTAGATGCTGGACACTAAACTTAATTAATTTACTAGACCCACTCCAGTTAGTATTAATTACGAGTTGGTGCTGGACACTAATTATAATTAATTTACTATTCCCACTCCAGTTAGTATTAATTAGTGATAGTTGCTGGACACTAAACTTAATTAATTTACCATTCCCACTCAAGTTAATATTAATTAGGGGTAGGTGCTGGACAATAAACTTAATGAATTTACTATTCCCAATACAGTTAGTATGAATTAGGGGTAGGTGCTGGACAGTAAACGTAATTAATTTACTATTCCCAATACAGTTAGTATTAATTAGGGGTAGGTGCTGGACGCTAAACTTAATTAATTTACTATTCCCACTCCAGTTCGTATTAATTAGGGGTAGGTGCTGGACAGTAAACTTAATTAATTTACTATTCCCAATCCAGTTAGTATTAATTAGGGGTAGGTGCTGGACAGTAAACTTAATTAATTTAATATTCCCACTCCAGTTATTATTAATTCAAATTAGGTGATGGACATTAAACTTAATTAATTTACTATTCCTGCTCCAGTTAGTATTAAATAGGGGTAGCTGCTGGACACTTAACTTAATTAAATTACTACTCCCACTCCAGTTTGTATTAATTCAGGGTAGGTACTGCACACTAAACTTAATTAATTTACTATTCCCACTCCAGTTAGTATTACTTAGGGGTAGGTGCTGGACACTAAACTTAATTAATTTACTATTCCCACTCCAGTTAGTATTAATTAGGGGTAGGTGCTGGACAGTAAACTTAATTAATGTACTATTCCCAATACAGTTAGTATTAATTAGGGGTATGTGCTGGACGCTAAACTTAATTAATTTACTATTCCACTCCAGTTAGTATTAATTAGGGGTAGGTGCTGGACAGTAAACTTAATTAATTTACTATTCCCAATCCAGTTAGTATTAATTAGGGGTAGGTGCTGGACAGTAAACGTAATTAATTTAATATTCCCACTCCAGTTATTATTAATTCAGATTAGGTGATGGACACTAAACTTAATTAATTTACTATTCCTACTCCAGTTAGTATTAAATAGGGGTAGCTGCTGGACACTACATTTAATTAATGTACTATTTCCACTCCAGTTAGTATTAATTAGGAGTAGGTGCTGGACACTAAATTTAATTAATGTACTATTCCCACTCCAGTTAGTATTAATTAGGGATAGTTGCTGAATACTAAACTTAATTATTTACTATTGCCACTCCAGTTAATATTAATTAGGAATAGGTGCTGCACACTAAACTTAATTAATTTACTATTCCCACTCCAGTTAGAATTAATTAGTGGTAGATGCTGGACACTAAACTTAATTAATTTACTATACCCACTCCAGTTAGTATTAATTAGGAGTTGGTGCTGGACACTAATTATAATTAATTTACTATTCCCACTCCAGTTAGTATTAATTAGTGATAGTTGCTGGACACTAAACTTAATTAATTTACTATTCCCACTCAAGTTAATATTAATTAGGGGTAGGTGCTGGACAATAAACTTAATGAATTTACTATTCCCAATACAGTTAGTATGAATTAGGGGTAGGTGCTGGACAGTAAACTTAATTAATTTACTTTTCCCAATCCAGTTAGTATTAATTAGGGGTAGGTGTTGGACACTAAACTTAACTAATGTAATATTCCCACTCCAGTTAATATTAATTCAGATTAGGTGATGGACACTAAACTTAATTAAATTACTATTCCTACTCCAGTTAGTATTAAATAGGGGTAGCTGCTGGACACTAAAATTAATTAATTTACTATTCCCACTCTAGTTAGTATTAATTAGGAGTAGGTGCTGGAAACTAAACTCTATTAATTTACTATTCCCACTCCAGTTAGTATTAATTAGGGGTAGGTGCTGGACAGTAAACGTAATTAATTTACTATTCCCAATACAGTTAGTATTAATTAGGGGTAGGTGCTGGACGCTAAACTTAATTAATTTACTATTCCCACTCCAGTTCGTATTAATTAGGGGTAGGTGCTGGACAGTAAACTTAATTAATTTACTATTCCCAATCCAGTTAGTATTAATTAGGGGTAGGTGCTGGACAGTAAACTTAATTAATGTAATATTCCCACTCCAGTTATTATTAATTCAGATTAGGTGATGGACACTAAACTTAATTAATTTACTATTCCTGCTCCAGTTAGTATTAAATAGGGGTAGCTGCTGGACACTAAACTTAATTAAATTACTACTCCCTCTCCAGTTAGTATTAATTCAGGGTAGGTACTGCACACTAAACTTAATTAATTTACTATTCCCACTCCAGTTAGTATTACTTAGGTGTAGGTGCTGGACACTAAACTTAATTAATTTACTATTCCCACTCCAGTTAGTATTAATTAGGGGTTGGTGCTGGACAGTAAACTTAATTAATTTACTATTCTCAATCCAGTTAGTATTAATTAGGGGTAGGTGCTGGACAGTAAACTTAATTAATTTAATATTCCCACTCCAGTTATTATTAATTCAGATTAGGTGATGGACACTAAACTTAATTAATTTACTATTCCTACTCCAGTTAGTATTAAATAAGGGTAGCTGCTGGACACTACATTTAATTAATGTACTATTCACACTCCAGTTAGTATTAATTAGGAGTAGGTGCTGGACACTAAATTTAATTAATGTACTATTCCCACTCCAGTTAGTATTAATTAGGGATAGTTGCTGAATACTAAACTTAATTATTTACTATTGCCACTCCAGTTAATATTAATTAGGAATAGGTGCTGCACACTAAACTTAATTAATTTACTATTCCCACTCCAGTTAGAATTAATTAGTGGTAGATGCTGGACACTAAACTTAATTAATTTACTATACCCACTCCAGTTAGTATTAATTAGGAGTTGGTGCTGGACACTAATTATAATTAATTTACTATTCCCACTCCAGTTAGTATTAATTAGTGATAGCTGCTGGACACTAAACTTAATTAATTTACTATTCCCACTCAAGTTAATATTAAATAGGGGTAGGTGCTGGACAATAAACTTAATGAATGTACTATTCCCAATACAGTTAGTATGAATTAGGGGTAGGTGCTGGACAGTAAACTTAATTAATTTACTTTTCCCAATCCAGTTAGTATTAATTAGGGGTAGGTGTTGGACACTAAACTTAACTAATGTAATATTCCCACTCCAGTTAATATTAATTCAGATTAGGTGATGGACACTAAACTTAATTAAATTACTATTCCTACTCCAGTTAGTATTAAATAGGGGTAGCTGCTGGACACTAAAATTAAATAATTTACTATTCCCACTCTAGTTAATATTAATTAGGAGTAGGTGCTGGAAACTAAACTCTATTAATTTACTATTCCCACTCCAGTTAGTATTAATTAGGGGTAGGTGCTGGACAGTAAACGTAATTAATTTACTATTCCCAATACAGTTAGTATTAATTAGGGGTAGGTGCTGGACGCTAAACTTAATTAATTTACTATTCCCACTCCAGTTCGTATTAATTAGGGGTAGGTGCTGGACAGTAAACTTAATTAATTTACTATTCCCAATCCAGTTAGTATTAATTAGGGGTAGGTGCTGGACAGTAAACTTAATTAATGTAATATTCCCACTCCAGTTATTATTAATTCAGATTAGGTGATGGACACTAAACTTAATTAATTTACTATTCCTGCTCCAGTTAGTATTAAATAGGGGTAGCTGCTGGACACTAAACTTAATTAAATTACTACTCCCTCTCCAGTTAGTATTAATTCAGGGTAGGTACTGCACACTAAACTTAATTAATTTACTATTCCCACTCCAGTTAGTATTACTTAGGTGTAGGTGCTGGACACTAAACTTAATTAATTTACTATTCCCACTCCAGTTAGTATTAATTAGGGGTTGGTGCTGGACAGTAAACTTAATTAATTTACTATTCTCAATCCAGTTAGTATTAATTAGGGGTAGGTGCTGGACAGTAAACTTAATTAATTTAATATTCACACTCCAGTTATTATTAATTCAGATTAGGTGATGGACACTAAACTTAATTAATTTACTATTCCTACTCCAGTTAGTATTAAATAAGGGTAGCTGCTGGACACTACATTTAATTAATGTACTATTCACACTCCAGTTAGTATTAATTAGGAGTAGGTGCTGGACACTAAATTTAATTAATGTACTATTCCCACTCCAGTTAGTATTAATTAGGGATAGTTGCTGAATACTAAACTTAATTATTTACTATTGCCACTCCAGTTAATATTAATTAGGAATAGGTGCTGCACACTAAACTTAATTAATTTACTATTCCCACTCCAGTTAGAATTAATTAGTGGTAGATGCTGGACACTAAACTTAATTAATTTACTAAACCCACTCCAGTTAGTATTAATTAGGAGTTGGTGCTGGACACTAATTATAATTAATTTACTATTCCCACTCCAGTTAGTATTAATTAGTGATAGCTGCTGGACACTAAACTTAATTAATTTACTATTCCCACTCAAGTTAATATTAATTAGGGGTAGGTGCTGGACAATAAACTTAATGAATGTACTATTCCCAATACAGTTAGTATGAATTAGGGGTAGGTGCTGGACAGTAAACTTAATTAATTTACTTTTCCCAATCCAGTTAGTATTAATTAGGGGTAGGTGTTGGACACTAAACTTAACTAATGTAATATTCCCACTCCAGTTAATATTAATTCAGATTAGGTGATGGACACTAAACTTAATTAAATTACTATTCCTACTCCAGTTAGTATTAAATAGGGGTAGCTGCTGGACACTAAAATTAAATAATTTACTATTCCCACTCTAGTTAGTATTAATTAGGAGTAGGTGCTGGAAACTAAACTCTATTAATTTACTATTCCCACTCCAGTTAGTATTAATTAGGGGTAGGTGCTGGACAGTAAACGTAATTAATTTACTATTCCCAATACAGTTAGTATTAATTAGGGGTAGGTGCTGGACGCTAAACTTAATTAATTTACTATTCCCACTCCAGTTCGTATTAATTAGGGGTAGGTGCTGGACAGTAAACTTAATTAATTTACTATTCCCAATCCAGTTAGTATTAATTAGGGGTAGGTGCTGGACAGTAAACTTAATTAATGTAATATTCCCACTCCAGTTATTATTAATTCAGATTAGGTGATGGACACTAAACTTAATTAATTTACTATTCCTGCTCCAGTTAGTATTAAATAGGGGTAGCTGCTGGACACTAAACTTAATTAAATTACTACTCCCACTCCAGTTAGTATTAATTCAGGGTAGGTACTGCACACTAAACTTAATTAATTTACTATTCCCAATCCAGTTAGTATTAATTAGGGGTAGGTGCTGGACAGTAAACTTAATTAATTTAATATTCCCACTCCAGTTATTATTAATTCAGATTAGGTGATGGACACTAAACTTAATTAATTTACTATTCCTACTCCAGTTAGTATTAAATAGGGGTAGCTGCTGGACACTACATTTAATTAATGTACTATTCCCACTCCAGTTAGTATTAATTAGGAGTAGGTGCTGGACACTAAATTTAATTAATGTACTATTCCCACGCCAGTTAGTATTAATTAGGGATAGTTGCTGCACACTAAACTTAATTAATTTACTATTCCCACCTCAGTTAGTCTTAATTAGTGGTAGATGCTGGACACTAAACTTAATTAATTTACTATACCCACTCCAGTTAGTATTAATTAGGAGTTGGTGCTGGACACTAATTATAATTAATTTACTATTCCCACTCCAGTTAGTATTAATTAGGGATAGTTGCTGGACACTAAACTTAATTAATTTACTATTCCCACTCAAGTTAGTATTAATTAGGGGTAGGTGCTGGACAATAAAGTTAATGAATTTACTATTCCCAATACAGTTAGTATGAATTAGGGGTAGGTGCTGGACAGTAAACTTAATTAATTTACTATTCCCAATCCAGTTAGTATTAATTTAGGGGTAGGTGTTCGACACTAAACTTAACTAATGTAATATTCCCACTCCAGTTAATATTAATTCAGATTAGGTGATGGACACTAAACTTAATGAAATTACTATTCCTACTCCAGTTAGTATTAAATAGGGGTAGCTGCTGGACACTAAAATTAATTAATTTACTATTCCCACTCTAGTTAGTATTAATTCAGGGTAGGTGCTGGACACTAAACTTAATTAATTTACTATTCCCACTCAAGTTAGTATTAATTAGGGGTAGGTGCTGGACAATAAAGTTAATGAATTTACTATTCCCAATACAGTTAGTATGAATTAGGGGTAGGTGCTGGACAGTAAACTTAATTAATTTACTATTCCCAATCCAGTTAGTATTAATTTAGGGGTAGGTGTTCGACACTAAACTTAACTAATGTAATATTCCCACTCCAGTTAATATTAATTCAGATTAGGTGATGGACACTAAACTTAATGAAATTACTATTCCTACTCCAGTTAGTATTAAATAGGGGTAGCTGCTGGACACTAAAATTAATTAATTTACTATTCCCACTCTAGTTAGTATTAATTCAGGGTAGGTGCTGGACACTAAACTTAATTAATTTACTATTCCCACTCCAGTTAGTATTAATTAGGGGTAGGTGCTGGACAGTAAACTTAATTAATTTACTATTCCCAATACAGCTAGTATTAATTAGGGGTAGGTGCTGGACACTAAATTTAATTAATTTAATATTCCACTCCAGTTATTATTAATTCAGGGTAGGTGCTGGACACTAAACGTAATTAATTTACTATCCCCACTCCAGTTAGTATTAATTAGGGGTAGGTGCTGGAGACTAAACTTAAATAATTGACTATTCCTACTCCAGTTAGGTTTAATTCAGGATAGGTGCTGGACACTAAGCTTAATTAATTTACTATTCCTACTCCAGTTAGTATTAATTAGGGGTAGGTGCTGGACAGTAAACATAATTAATTTACTATTCCCACTCCAGTTAGTATTAATTAGGGGTAGGTTTTGGACACTAAACTTAACTAATGTAATATTCCCACTCCAGTTAATATTAATTCAGATTAGGTGATGGACACTAAACTTAATTAAATTACTATTCCTACTCCAATTAGTATTAAATAGGGGTAGGTGCTGGACACTAAACTTAATTAATTTACTATTCCCACTCTAGTTAGTATTAATTAGGAGTAGGTGCTGGACACTAAACTCAATTAATTTACTACTTCCACTCCAGTTAGTATTAATTCGGGGTAGGTGCTGGACACTAAACTTAATTAATTTACTATTCCCACTCCACTTAGTATTAATTCAGGGTAGGTGCAGGACACTAAACTTAATTAATTTACTATTCCCACTCCAGTTAGTATTAATTAGGGGTAGGTGCTGGACACTGAAATTAATTAATTTACTATTCCCACTCCAGTTAGTATTAATTAGGGGTAGGTGCTGGACAGTAAACTTAATTAATTTACTATTCCCAATACAGTTAGTATTAATAAGGGGTAGGTGCTGGACACTAAATTTAATTAATTTAATATTCCCACTCCAGTTATTATTAATTCACTGTAGGTGCTGGACACTAAATTAATTAATTTACTATTCCTACTCCAGTTAGTATTAATTAGGGGTAGGTGCTGGACATTAAACTTAATTAATTTACTATTCCTACTCTAGTTAGTATTATTCAAGGTAGGTGCTGGACACTAAACTTAATTAATTTACTATTCCCACTCCAGTTATTATTAATTAGGGGTAGGTGCTGGATATTAAACTTAATTAATTTACTACTCCCACTACAGTTACTATTAATTCAAGGAAAATGCTGGACACTAAACTTAATTAATTTACTATTCCCACTCCAGTTAGTATTAATTAGGGGTAGGTGCTGGAGACTAAACTTTAATAATAGACTATTCCTACTCCAGTTAGGATTAATTCAGGATAGGTGCTGGACACTAAACTTAATTAATTTACTATTCCTACTCCAGTTAGTATTAATTAGGGGTAGCTGCTGGACACTAACTTAATTAAAGTACTACTCTCAACTCCAGTTAGTATTAATTCAGGGTAGGTACTGCACACTAAACTTTATTAATTTACTATTCCCACTCCAGTTAGTATTAATTAGGGGTAGGTGCTGGACAGTAAACTTAATTAATTTACTATTCCCACTCCAGTTAGTATTAATTAGGGGTAGGTGCTGGACAGTAAACTTAATTAATTTACTATTCCCAATACAGTTAGTATTAATTAGGGGTAGGTGCTGGACGCTAAACATAATTAATTTACTATTTCCACTCCAGTTAGTATTAATTAGGGGTAGGTGCTGGACAGTAAACGTAATTAATTTACTATTCCCAATACAGTTAGTATTAATTAGGGGTAGGTGCTGGACGCTAAACTTAATTAATTTACTATTCCCACTCCAGTTCGTATTAATTAGGGGTAGGTGCTGGACAGTAAACTTAATTAATTTACTATTCCCAATCCAGTTAGTATTAATTAGGGGTAGGTGCTGGACAGTAAACTTAATTAATTTAATATTCCCACTCCAGTTATTATTAATTCAAATTTGGTGATGGACATTAAACTTAATTAATTTACTATTCCTGCTCCAGTTAGTATTAAATAGGGGTAGCTGCCAGACGCTTAACTTAATTAAATTACTACTCCCACTCCAGTTTGTATTAATTCAGGGTAGGTACTGCACACTAAACATAATTAATTTACTATTCCCACTCCAGTTAGTATTACTTAGGGTTAGGTGCTGGACACTAAACTTAATTAATTTACTATTCCCACTCCAGTTAGTATTAATTAGGGGTAGGTGCTGGACAGTAAACTTAATTAATTTACTATTCCCAATACAGTTAGTATTAATTAGGGGTATGTGCTGGACGCTAAACTTAATTAATTTACTATTCCACTCCAGTTAGTATTAATTAGGGGTAGGTGCTGGACAGTAAACTTAATTAATTTACTATTCCCAATCCAGTTAGTATTAATTAGGGGTAGGTGCTGGACAGTAAACGTAATTAATTTAATATTCCCACTCCAGTTATTATTAATTCAGATTAGGGGATGGACACTAAACTTAATTAATTTACTATTCCTACTCCAGTTAGTAGTAAATAGGGGTAGCTGCTGGACACTACATTTAATTAATGTACTATTTCCACTCCAGTTAGTATTAATTAGGAGTAGGTGCTGGACACTAAATTTAATTAATGTACTATTCCCACTCCAGTTAGTATTAATTAGGGATAGTTGCTGAATACTAAACTTAATTATTTACTATTCCCACTCCAGTTAATATTAATTAGGAATAGGTGCTGCACACTAAACTTAATTAATTTACTATTCCCACTCCAGTTAGTATTAATTAGTGGTAGATGCTGGACACTAAACTTAATTAATTTACTAGACCCACTCCAGTTAGTATTAATTAGGAGTTGGTGCTGGACACTAATTATAATTAATTTACTATTCCCACTCCAGTTAGTATTAATTAGTGATAGTTGCTGGACACTAAACTTAATTAATTTACCATTCCCACTCAAGTTAATATTAATTAGGGGTAGGTGCTGGACAATAAACTTAATGAATTTACTATTCCCAATACAGTTAGTATGAATTAGGGGTAGGTGCTGGACAGTAAACGTAATTAATTTACTATTCCCAATACAGTTAGTATTAATTAGGGGTAGGTGCTGGACGCTAAACTTAATTAATTTACTATTCCCACTCCAGTTCGTATTAATTAGGGGTAGGTGCTGGACAGTAAACTTAATTAATTTACTATTCCCAATCCAGTTAGTATTAATTAGGGGTAGGTGCTGGACAGTAAACTTAATTAATTTAATATTCCCACTCCAGTTATTATTAATTCAAATTAGGTGATGGACATTAAACTTAATTAATTTACTATTCCTGCTCCAGTTAGTATTAAATAGGGGTAGCTGCTGGACACTTAACTTAATTAAATTACTACTCCCACTCCAGTTAGTATTAATTCAGGGTAGGTACTGCACACTAAACTTAATTAATTTACTATTCCCACTCCAGTTAGTATTACTTAGGGGTAGGTGCTGGACACTAAACTTAATTAATTTACTATTCCCACTCCAGTTAGTATTAATTAGGGGTAGGTGCTGGACAGTAAACTTAATTAATTTACTATTCCCAATACAGTTAGTATTAATTAGGGGTATGTGCTGGACGCTAAACTTAATTAATTTACTATTCCACTCCAGTTAGTATTAATTAGGGGTAGGTGCTGGACAGTAAACTTAATTAATTTACTATTCCCAATCCAGTTAGTATTAATTAGGGGTAGGTGCTGGACAGTAAACGTAATTAATTTAATATTCCCACTCCAGTTATTATTAATTCAGATTAGGTGATGGACACTAAACTTAATTAATTTACTATTCCTACTCCAGTTAGTATTAAATAGGGGTAGCTGCTGGACACTACATTTAATTAATGTACTATTTCCACTCCAGTTAGTATTAATTAGGAGTAGGTGCTGGACACTAAATTTAATTAATGTACTATTCCCACTCCAGTTAGTATTAATTAGGGATAGTTGCTGAATACTAAACTTAATTATTTACTATTGCCACTCCAGTTAATATTAATTAGGAATAGGTGCTGCACACTAAACTTAATTAATTTACTATTCCCACTCCAGTTAGAATTAATTAGTGGTAGATGCTGGACACTAAACTTAATTAATTTACTATACCCACTCCAGTTAGTATTAATTAGGAGTTGGTGCTGGACACTAATTATAATTAATTTACTATTCCCACTCCAGTTAGTATTAATTAGTGATAGTTGCTGGACACTAAACTTAATTAATTTACTATTCCCACTCAAGTTAATATTAATTAGGGGTAGGTGCTGGACAATAAACTTAATGAATTTACTATTCCCAATACAGTTAGTATGAATTAGGGGTAGGTGCTGGACAGTAAACTTAATTAATTTACTTTTCCCAATCCAGTTAGTATTAATTAGGGGTAGGTGTTGGACACTAAACTTAACTAATGTAATATTCCCACTCCAGTTAATATTAATTCAGATTAGGTGATGGACACTAAACTTAATTAAATTACTATTCCTACTCCAGTTAGTATTAAATAGGGGTAGCTGCTGGACACTAAAATTAATTAATTTACTATTCCCACTCTAGTTAGTATTAATTAGGAGTAGGTGCTGGACACTAAACTTAATTAATTTACTATTCCCACTCCAGTTAGTATTAATTAGGGGTAGGTGCTGGACAGTAAACTTAATTAATTTACTATTCCCAATACAGTTAGTATTAATTAGGGGTATGTGCTGGACGCTAAACTTAATTAATTTACTATTCCACTCCAGTTAGTATTAATTAGGGGTAGGTGCTGGACAGTAAACTTAATTAATTTACTATTCCCAATCCAGTTAGTATTAATTAGGGGTAGGTGCTGGACAGTAAACGTAATTAATTTAATATTCCCACTCCAGTTATTATTAATTCAGATTAGGGGATGGACACTAAACTTAATTAATTTACTATTCCTACTCCAGTTAGTAGTAAATAGGGGTAGCTGCTGGACACTACATTTAATTAATGTACTATTTCCACTCCAGTTAGTATTAATTAGGAGTAGGTGCTGGACACTAAATTTAATTAATGTACTATTCCCACTCCAGTTAGTATTAATTAGGGATAGTTGCTGAATACTAAACTTAATTATTTACTATTCCCACTCCAGTTAATATTAATTAGGAATAGGTGCTGCACACTAAACTTAATTAATTTACTATTCCCACTCCAGTTAGTATTAATTAGTGGTAGATGCTGGACACTAAACTTAATTAATTTACTAGACCCACTCCAGTTAGTATTAATTAGGAGTTGGTGCTGGACACTAATTATAATTAATTTACTATTCCCACTCCAGTTAGTATTAATTAGTGATAGTTGCTGGACACTAAACTTAATTAATTTACCATTCCCACTCAAGTTAATATTAATTAGGGGTAGGTGCTGGACAATAAACTTAATGAATTTACTATTCCCAATACAGTTAGTATGAATTAGGGGTAGGTGCTGGACAGTAAACGTAATTAATTTACTATTCCCAATACAGTTAGTATTAATTAGGGGTAGGTGCTGGACGCTAAACTTAATTAATTTACTATTCCCACTCCAGTTCGTATTAATTAGGGGTAGGTGCTGGACAGTAAACTTAATTAATTTACTATTCCCAATCCAGTTAGTATTAATTAGGGGTAGGTGCTGGACAGTAAACTTAATTAATTTAATATTCCCACTCCAGTTATTATTAATTCAAATTAGGTGATGGACATTAAACTTAATTAATTTACTATTCCTGCTCCAGTTAGTATTAAATAGGGGTAGCTGCTGGACACTTAACTTAATTAAATTACTACTCCCACTCCAGTTAGTATTAATTCAGGGTAGGTACTGCACACTAAACTTAATTAATTTACTATTCCCACTCCAGTTAGTATTACTTAGGGGTAGGTGCTGGACACTAAACTTAATTAATTTACTATTCCCACTCCAGTTAGTATTAATTAGGGGTAGGTGCTGGACAGTAAACTTAATTAATTTACTATTCCCAATACAGTTAGTATTAATTAGGGGTATGTGCTGGACGCTAAACTTAATTAATTTACTATTCCACTCCAGTTAGTATTAATTAGGGGTAGGTGCTGGACAGTAAACTTAATTAATTTACTATTCCCAATCCAGTTAGTATTAATTAGGGGTAGGTGCTGGACAGTAAACGTAATTAATTTAATATTCCCACTCCAGTTATTATTAATTCAGATTAGGTGATGGACACTAAACTTAATTAATTTACTATTCCTACTCCAGTTAGTATTAAATAGGGGTAGCTGCTGGACACTACATTTAATTAATGTACTATTTCCACTCCAGTTAGTATTAATTAGGAGTAGGTGCTGGACACTAAATTTAATTAATGTACTATTCCCACTCCAGTTAGTATTAATTAGGGATAGTTGCTGAATACTAAACTTAATTATTTACTATTGCCACTCCAGTTAATATTAATTAGGAATAGGTGCTGCACACTAAACTTAATTAATTTACTATTCCCACTCCAGTTAGAATTAATTAGTGGTAGATGCTGGACACTAAACTTAATTAATTTACTATACCCACTCCAGTTAGTATTAATTAGGAGTTGGTGCTGGACACTAATTATAATTAATTTACTATTCCCACTCCAGTTAGTATTAATTAGTGATAGTTGCTGGACACTAAACTTAATTAATTTACTATTCCCACTCAAGTTAATATTAATTAGGGGTAGGTGCTGGACAATAAACTTAATGAATTTACTATTCCCAATACAGTTAGTATGAATTAGGGGTAGGTGCTGGACAGTAAACTTAATTAATTTACTTTTCCCAATCCAGTTAGTATTAATTAGGGGTAGGTGTTGGACACTAAACTTAACTAATGTAATATTCCCACTCCAGTTAATATTAATTCAGATTAGGTGATGGACACTAAACTTAATTAAATTACTATTCCTACTCCAGTTAGTATTAAATAGGGGTAGCTGCTGGACACTAAAATTAATTAATTTACTATTCCCACTCTAGTTAGTATTAATTAGGAGTAGGTGCTGGAAACTAAACTCTATTAATTTACTATTCCCACTCCAGTTAGTATTAATTAGGGGTAGGTGCTGGACAGTAAACGTAATTAATTTACTATTCCCAATACAGTTAGTATTAATTAGGGGTAGGTGCTGGACGCTAAACTTAATTAATTTACTATTCCCACTCCAGTTCGTATTAATTAGGGGTAGGTGCTGGACAGTAAACTTAATTAATTTACTATTCCCAATCCAGTTAGTATTAATTAGGGGTAGGTGCTGGACAGTAAACTTAATTAATGTAATATTCCCACTCCAGTTATTATTAATTCAGATTAGGTGATGGACACTAAACTTAATTAATTTACTATTCCTGCTCCAGTTAGTATTAAATAGGGGTAGCTGCTGGACACTAAACTTAATTAAATTACTACTCCCTCTCCAGTTAGTATTAATTCAGGGTAGGTACTGCACACTAAACTTAATTAATTTACTATTCCCACTCCAGTTAGTATTACTTAGGTGTAGGTGCTGGACACTAAACTTAATTAATTTACTATTCCCACTCCAGTTAGTATTAATTAGGGGTTGGTGCTGGACAGTAAACTTAATTAATTTACTATTCTCAATCCAGTTAGTATTAATTAGGGGTAGGTGCTGGACAGTAAACTTAATTAATTTAATATTCCCACTCCAGTTATTATTAATTCAGATTAGGTGATGGACACTAAACTTAATTAATTTACTATTCCTACTCCAGTTAGTATTAAATAAGGGTAGCTGCTGGACACTACATTTAATTAATGTACTATTCACACTCCAGTTAGTATTAATTAGGAGTAGGTGCTGGACACTAAATTTAATTAATGTACTATTCCCACTCCAGTTAGTATTAATTAGGGATAGTTGCTGAATACTAAACTTAATTATTTACTATTGCCACTCCAGTTAATATTAATTAGGAATAGGTGCTGCACACTAAACTTAATTAATTTACTATTCCCACTCCAGTTAGAATTAATTAGTGGTAGATGCTGGACACTAAACTTAATTAATTTACTATACCCACTCCAGTTAGTATTAATTAGGAGTTGGTGCTGGACACTAATTATAATTAATTTACTATTCCCACTCCAGTTAGTATTAATTAGTGATAGCTGCTGGACACTAAACTTAATTAATTTACTATTCCCACTCAAGTTAATATTAAATAGGGGTAGGTGCTGGACAATAAACTTAATGAATGTACTATTCCCAATACAGTTAGTATGAATTAGGGGTAGGTGCTGGACAGTAAACTTAATTAATTTACTTTTCCCAATCCAGTTAGTATTAATTAGGGGTAGGTGTTGGACACTAAACTTAACTAATGTAATATTCCCACTCCAGTTAATATTAATTCAGATTAGGTGATGGACACTAAACTTAATTAAATTACTATTCCTACTCCAGTTAGTATTAAATAGGGGTAGCTGCTGGACACTAAAATTAAATAATTTACTATTCCCACTCTAGTTAATATTAATTAGGAGTAGGTGCTGGAAACTAAACTCTATTAATTTACTATTCCCACTCCAGTTAGTATTAATTAGGGGTAGGTGCTGGACAGTAAACGTAATTAATTTACTATTCCCAATACAGTTAGTATTAATTAGGGGTAGGTGCTGGACGCTAAACTTAATTAATTTACTATTCCCACTCCAGTTCGTATTAATTAGGGGTAGGTGCTGGACAGTAAACTTAATTAATTTACTATTCCCAATCCAGTTAGTATTAATTAGGGGTAGGTGCTGGACAGTAAACTTAATTAATGTAATATTCCCACTCCAGTTATTATTAATTCAGATTAGGTGATGGACACTAAACTTAATTAATTTACTATTCCTGCTCCAGTTAGTATTAAATAGGGGTAGCTGCTGGACAGTAAACTTAATTAAATTACTACTCCCTCTCCAGTTAGTATTAATTCAGGGTAGGTACTGCACACTAAACTTAATTAATTTACTATTCCCACTCCAGTTAGTATTACTTAGGTGTAGGTGCTGGACACTAAACTTAATTAATTTACTATTCCCACTCCAGTTAGTATTAATTAGGGGTTGGTGCTGGACAGTAAACTTAATTAATTTACTATTCTCAATCCAGTTAGTATTAATTAGGGGTAGGTGCTGGACAGTAAACTTAATTAATTTAATATTCACACTCCAGTTATTATTAATTCAGATTAGGTGATGGACACTAAACTTAATTAATTTACTATTCCTACTCCAGTTAGTATTAAATAAGGGTAGCTGCTGGACACTACATTTAATTAATGTACTATTCACACTCCAGTTAGTATTAATTAGGAGTAGGTGCTGGACACTAAATTTAATTAATGTACTATTCCCACTCCAGTTAGTATTAATTAGGGATAGTTGCTGAATACTAAACTTAATTATTTACTATTGCCACTCCAGTTAATATTAATTAGGAATAGGTGCTGCACACTAAACTTAATTAATTTACTATTCCCACTCCAGTTAGAATTAATTAGTGGTAGATGCTGGACACTAAACTTAATTAATTTACTAAACCCACTCCAGTTAGTATTAATTAGGAGTTGGTGCTGGACACTAATTATAATTAATTTACTATTCCCACTCCAGTTAGTATTAATTAGTGATAGCTGCTGGACACTAAACTTAATTAATTTACTATTCCCACTCAAGTTAATATTAATTAGGGGTAGGTGCTGGACAATAAACTTAATGAATGTACTATTCCCAATACAGTTAGTATGAATTAGGGGTAGGTGCTGGACAGTAAACTTAATTAATTTACTTTTCCCAATCCAGTTAGTATTAATTAGGGGTAGGTGTTGGACACTAAACTTAACTAATGTAATATTCCCACTCCAGTTAATATTAATTCAGATTAGGTGATGGACACTAAACTTAATTAAATTACTATTCCTACTCCAGTTAGTATTAAATAGGGGTAGCTGCTGGACACTAAAATTAAATAATTTACTATTCCCACTCTAGTTAGTATTAATTAGGAGTAGGTGCTGGAAACTAAACTCTATTAATTTACTATTCCCACTCCAGTTAGTATTAATTAGGGGTAGGTGCTGGACAGTAAACGTAATTAATTTACTATTCCCAATACAGTTAGTATTAATTAGGGGTAGGTGCTGGACGCTAAACTTAATTAATTTACTATTCCCACTCCAGTTCGTATTAATTAGGGGTAGGTGCTGGACAGTAAACTTAATTAATTTACTATTCCCAATCCAGTTAGTATTAATTAGGGGTAGGTGCTGGACAGTAAACTTAATTAATGTAATATTCCCACTCCAGTTATTATTAATTCAGATTAGGTGATGGACACTAAACTTAATTAATTTACTATTCCTGCTCCAGTTAGTATTAAATAGGGGTAGCTGCTGGACACTAAACTTAATTAAATTACTACTCCCACTCCAGTTAGTATTAATTCAGGGTAGGTACTGCACACTAAACTTAATTAATTTACTATTCCCAATCCAGTTAGTATTAATTAGGGGTAGGTGCTGGACAGTAAACTTAATTAATTTAATATTCCCACTCCAGTTATTATTAATTCAGATTAGGTGATGGACACTAAACTTAATTAATTTACTATTCCTACTCCAGTTAGTATTAAATAGGGGTAGCTGCTGGACACTACATTTAATTAATGTACTATTCCCACTCCAGTTAGTATTAATTAGGAGTAGGTGCTGGACACTAAATTTAATTAATGTACTATTCCCACGCCAGTTAGTATTAATTAGGGATAGTTGCTGCACACTAAACTTAATTAATTTACTATTCCCACCTCAGTTAGTCTTAATTAGTGGTAGATGCTGGACACTAAACTTAATTAATTTACTATACCCACTCCAGTTAGTATTAATTAGGAGTTGGTGCTGGACACTAATTATAATTAATTTACTATTCCCACTCCAGTTAGTATTAATTAGGGATAGTTGCTGGACACTAAACTTAATTAATTTACTATTCCCACTCAAGTTAGTATTAATTAGGGGTAGGTGCTGGACAATAAAGTTAATGAATTTACTATTCCCAATACAGTTAGTATGAATTAGGGGTAGGTGCTGGACAGTAAACTTAATTAATTTA
Organism: Calotriton arnoldi; assembly: GCA_963921515.1. Taxonomy (NCBI): domain Eukaryota; kingdom Metazoa; phylum Chordata; class Amphibia; order Caudata; family Salamandridae; genus Calotriton; species Calotriton arnoldi. The sequence goes on along the minus strand of CAWUFW010002284.1, from coordinate 1,550,326 downwards.
CTATTCCCAATCCAGTTAGTATTAATTTAGGGGTAGGTGTTCGACACTAAACTTAACTAATGTAATATTCCCACTCCAGTTAATATTAATTCAGATTAGGTGATGGACACTAAACTTAATGAAATTACTATTCCTACTCCAGTTAGTATTAAATAGGGGTAGCTGCTGGACACTAAAATTAATTAATTTACTATTCCCACTCTAGTTAGTATTAATTCAGGGTAGGTGCTGGACACTAAACTTAATTAATTTACTATTCCCACTCAAGTTAGTATTAATTAGGGGTAGGTGCTGGACAATAAAGTTAATGAATTTACTATTCCCAATACAGTTAGTATGAATTAGGGGTAGGTGCTGGACAGTAAACTTAATTAATTTACTATTCCCAATCCAGTTAGTATTAATTTAGGGGTAGGTGTTCGACACTAAACTTAACTAATGTAATATTCCCACTCCAGTTAATATTAATTCAGATTAGGTGATGGACACTAAACTTAATGAAATTACTATTCCTACTCCAGTTAGTATTAAATAGGGGTAGCTGCTGGACACTAAAATTAATTAATTTACTATTCCCACTCTAGTTAGTATTAATTCAGGGTAGGTGCTGGACACTAAACTTAATTAATTTACTATTCCCACTCCAGTTAGTATTAATTAGGGGTAGGTGCTGGACAGTAAACTTAATTAATTTACTATTCCCAATACAGCTAGTATTAATTAGGGGTAGGTGCTGGACACTAAATTTAATTAATTTAATATTCCACTCCAGTTATTATTAATTCAGGGTAGGTGCTGGACACTAAACGTAATTAATTTACTATCCCCACTCCAGTTAGTATTAATTAGGGGTAGGTGCTGGAGACTAAACTTAAATAATTGACTATTCCTACTCCAGTTAGGTTTAATTCAGGATAGGTGCTGGACACTAAGCTTAATTAATTTACTATTCCTACTCCAGTTAGTATTAATTAGAGGTAGCTGCTGGACACTAAACTTAATTAATTTACTACTCCCACTCCAGTTAGTATTAATTCAGGGTAGGTACTGCACACTAAACTTAATTAATTTACTATTCCCACTCCAGTTAGTATTAATTAGGGGTAGGAGCTGGACACTAAACTTAATTAATTTACTATTCCCACTCCAGTTAGTATTAATTAGGGGTAGGTGCTGGACAGTAAACTTAATTAATTTACTATTCCCAATACAGTTAGTATTAATTAGGGGTAGGTGCTGGACAGTAAACTTAATTAATTTATTATTCCCAATCAAGTTAGTAATAATTAGGGGTAGGTGTTGGACACTAAACTTAATTAATTTAATATATCCACTCCAGTTATTAATTCAGATTAGGTGATGGACACTAAACTTAATTAATTTACTATTCCTACTCCAGTTAGTATTAAATAGGGGTAGCTGCTGTACACTAAACTTAATTAATTTACTATTCCCACTCCAGTTAGTATTAATTAGGAGTAGGTGCTGGACACTAAATTTAATTAATTTATTTTTCCCACTCCAGTTAGTATTAATTAGGGATAGTTGCTGGACATTAAACTTAATTAATTTACTATTCCCACTCCAGTTAGTATTAATTAGGGGTAGGTGCTGCACACTAATCTTAAGTAATTTACTATTCCCACTCCAGTTAGTATTAATTAGTGGTAGATGCCGGACACTAAACTTAATTAATTTACTATTCCCACTCCAGTTAGTATTAATTAGGAGTAGGTGCTGGACACTAAACTTAATTAATTTACTATTACCACTCCAGTTAGTATTAATTAGGGGTAGGTGCTGGACAGTAAACTTAATGATTGAACTATTCCCAATACAGTTAGTATTAATTAGGGGTAGGTGCTGGACACTAAACTTAATTAATTTACTATTCCCTCTCTCGTAGTATTAATTAGGGGTAGGTGCTGGACAGTAAACTTAATTAATTTACTATTCCCAATCCAGTTAGTATTAATTAGGGGTAGGTTTTGGACACTAAACTTAATTAATGTAATATTCCCACTCCAGTTAATATTAATTCAGATTAGGTGATGGACACTAAACTTAATGAAATTACTATTCCTACTCCAGTTAGTATTAAATAGGGGTAGCTGCTGGACACTAAACTTAATTAATTGACTATTCCCACTCTAGTTAGTATTAATTAGGAGTAGGTGCTGGACACTAAACTCGATTAATTTACTATTCCCACTCCAGTTAGTATTAATTAGGGGTAGGTGCTGGACAGTAAACTTAATTAATGTACTATTCCCAATACAGTTAGTATTAATTAGGGGTAGGTGCTGGACACTAAAATTAATTAATTTACTATTCCCACTCCAGTTAGTATTTATTAGGGGTAGGTGCTGAAATGTAAACTTAATTAATTTACTATTCCCAATACAGTTAGTATTAATTAGGGGTAGCTGCTTTTTTTTATTTTTCAAAATTAGAATATTTATTAAATCTGATAAAAAATCTTAAAACATTTTCAAACATTTTCAGAACTCCCAATTAACAAATCCTGTGTCAGATTCTGAAGATAAATTGTCAATAGTTGTGGTTGAATAGGATGGAGGAAGTGCTATTCTTTGAATCTTGGTCCGTTATTCCAGTGAGCAGCATGAAGCCAGTTGCTGGGTAGAGTGTTGGTAGATAACAAATAATAATGGACTTGTCCACTTGGATTGCCAGGTATTGGAATACATTTCTTAATATCTATCATCAACTTGGTTGGACAATTCTCTAGGCATTGAGAATCCTGGTCATGAAACCAGTAGTCTTAATAATGGGCGTTTTTCAAAGGATACCATATTCTGCCACACGCCGCCGTGTCATACGAGTAACAAATTTCATGACTTAGTCCAGGTGCATTAGATTTGTAATCAGAAGAATAGTGTGAGGACATCCATATACTTTGTGGGTTTCTCCCTTAGATTTGATGTGGATTTATTGATTTTTGATCCTGGGCTGAGGCCCAGCACGTGCCTTGTAAAAATGGTGTGTTTGTGTTCTCTCAGTACAGCACCCACTAACTACAATGTGCCTTAACTAAGGCATTATTACTCCAATGAAACCTGTCAAAATGTTTTTTTTTTTATTAAACATTTTTATTAACTGTATATTGTTCATTCATACACAGCCTCATGCCTACAACCCTGGGGCCGGCAGCTTGTTACCTGAAAAGATTTTTACGCAGCTTAATGGCCAACAACCCAACGGGCAGGCAGCGTAATTCCAGCCTTAAATTCTATATACCTCTTACAATTCCGAACAATGTTGCGCTAAAGTCTCGCTTATATAACATTCGATGGTGTTTGCGGCATTTCGGGAATAAATCAACTCCGCACTTCACCCATCCTTCTTAATCAAAAAAATAAAAGGGGGGGAAAAAAATGAAAACTTTTGCAGCTTAAACTTGCTGTTCCACCTACGTCGAAACTCGTACCTTACATGGTTACATCTCGACTGACTATTTGTACCCCTGGGTCCGGGCCTCCCTCTGATTTCGCTTTTCGATTAGCAACTCTGTAAGTCCACTGGGAACCGCTGTTTTGGAGTACTGTAATCTTAAGTCTCGATTCCAGGTGCTGCCGGTCCCACGCTACTCAGCTCCCCCGTTCCATGCAGCTTATACGCAGTGTATAGCCCCCAGAAGTTCTTGGGCCTGCTGCGAGGTGGAAGCAGCTCGCTGAAGTTCTCGGATTGTGTGCAGCAGTACAGCATATCGTGCGACCATTGTGCCACAGTAGGGACCGGGCCTCTCATCCAACACATTGCCACCCTGCGCTTTGCAATAAGGAGCCCCATGTCTACTAATCTCTGTATATCTTTAGGGAGGGCTTTAGAGTATCCTATAAGGGCAAGCGAGGGATCCGGTGCTAGCTCCCTGTCTACCACCTTACTTAGCTCTCGAAAAATGGCCTCCCAGTAATTAAAGACTCCCGGGCATTGCCACGCTAGATGTATGAAATCCGCAGGTTGTGCGAGACATCTGTCACAGGACGCGTCCTCCCTCAGCCCGTATCTGTGGAGCCTCTCTGGGGTGTAGTACACTCTATTAATATATTTGAAATGTATTAATCTGTGTTTGCCGTGCAGTGAAATGCGTCTGGTGTTAGTGCAGCAATAATTCCATATAGAGTCATCTATTGTGAGTTGCAGGTCCCTTTGCCAGGCTAGTCTGGCCTTCGTATATTGGTTGGCTCTATGAGACATGGCTAATCTATATATTATTGAGACCGCTTTACGGGGAGTCGTAGCTTTTATAACATAGGACAGTTCCAGTACCTCAGGGGTTCTCCCATGTCCTCCCCTAGTAAGTCGCGCATAGCCCTGCGTACTCTGTGAAACTGAAATTTTTGCAGCAAAGTGTGAGTACCTGTCACTTCCGCAGCCTGGTCCCACGTCTTAACCATCCCGTCCTGGAACAAGTCTCCCATCGTGACTATGTTCAGTGTGCGGAGTGCACGAGTAACCCCACCCTCCCTGCAGGGGCCAATCCATAATGCCCATTCAATCAGCATCAAGGGTGAATACAGCAGAGCCCCAGCTTGTAATTGCAATATGTTATGCCAGGCGTGGCGCGTTGAATTAATGGAGTCCAGAATTCCGGTTCTCCGGTCCACAGGTTCAAATATTGTGGCTGGGAGGGGGAGTGGGTCAGCTATTAACTTTTCTATGCGGAGGAACGGCACATCAGGTGCGCCATGTATCCAGTGATGCGCTTGTGCTCCCTGTGCTGCTCTATAATACAGTTCAAAATCTGGCGCTCCCAAACCCCCCATGTGGTACGGTAATGTGAGCACTCGCCACTGCACACGTGCTTGCTTACCCGCCCATGCAAGATTTATCATTGATGTATTAAGTCTATGGAAGAAGGATCGTGGCAAGACCACAGGAACATTCGTAAAAAGGAACAAGAATCTGGGCAATATCACCATTTTCATGATGGAAGCACGGCCTATGAGCAACAACGGCAGCCGGATCCAGGAATCAACATTGGTTTCCAGTTTATCTATGGCAGTACCATAATTCTCTCTCATCACAGTCTCTGAGTCTGTGTGCAGCCGAATCCCCAGGTACCTTATCGAATCTGTGGTCCATTGTAATGGGTAGTCCATCTCAAATTGTGACGTTGCTGGAGTGAGTGGGAAGAGAATGGACTTGGGCCAGTTGACATGCAAGCCCGATAGCACACCAAAGCGTACTACCTCCCTAAGCACTGAGGAGAGATTATGCTCCGGGTCACGGACATACAATAAGGTGTCATCTGCATACGTTGACACTATTATCCTATAGGTCGGGAATCTGACTGCTTTCTGACCATGATACTCTCTGAGCGCACACGCTAAGGGCTCGGCCACTAAGGCATATAAGATAGGAGATAGTGGGCAGCCTTGTCTGGTCCCCCTAGTTATAGCAAATGGATCCGTGACTAGATTACTTAGACGGATCCGCGCTGTGGGCGCGTTGTACAATACTCCAATCAGCTGTAGGAAAACCGGTCCCAGGCCCATCCTAGTGAGCACTTGCCGCATGAAAGGCCACTCTACCGAATCAAAGGCCTTTTCCATATCGAGAAAGACCGCCACAGCTTTAGTGTCTTTAGGGGTAGCTGCTTCACACTAAATTTAATTAATTTACTACTCCCACTCCAGTTAGTATTAATTCAGGGTAGGTGCTGGACACTAAACTTAATTAATTTACTATTCCCAATACAGTTAGTATTAATTAGGGGTAGGTGCTGGACACTAAATTTAATTAATTTAATATTCCCACTCCAGTTATTATTAATTCAGGGTAGGTGCTGGACACTAAACGTAATTAATTTACTATTCCTACTCCAGTTAGTATTAATTAGGGGTAGGTGCTGGACATTAAACTTAATTAATTTACTATTCCTACTCCACTTAGTATTAATTCAAGGTCGGTTCTGGACACTAAATTTAATTAATTTACTATCCCCACTACAGTTATTATTAATTAGGGGTAGGTGCTGGACAGTAAACTTAATTAATTTACTACACCCACTACAGTTACTATTAATTCAAGGAAAATGCTGGACACTTAACTTAATTAATTTACTATTCCCACTCCAGTTAGTATTAATTAGGGGTAGGTGCTGGAGACTAAACTTAAATAATTGACTATTCCTACTCCAGTTAGGTTTAATTCAGGATAGGTGCTGGACACTAAACTTAATTAATTTACTATTCCTACTCCAGTTAGTATTAATTAGAGGTAACTTCTGGACACTAAACTTAATTAATTTACTACTCCCACTCCAGTTAGAATTAATTCAGGGTAGGTACTGCACACTAAACTTAATTAATTTACTATTCCCACTCCAGGTAGTATTAATTAGGGGTAGGAGCTGGACACTAAACTTAATTAATTTACTATTCCCACTCCAGTTAGTATTAATTAGGGGTAGGTGCTGGACAGTAAACTTAATTAATTTACTATTCCCAATACAGTTAGTATTAATTAGGGGTAGGTGCTGGACAGTAAACTTAATTAATTTACTATTCCCAATCAAGTTAGTAATAATTAGGGTAGGTGTTGGACACTAAACTTAATTAATGTAATATTTCCACTCCAGTTATTATTAATTCAGATTAGGTGATGGACACTAAACTTAATTAATTTACTATTCCTACTCCAGTTAGTATTAAATAGGGGTAGCTGCTGGACACTAAACTTAATTAATTTACTATTCCCACTCCAGTTAGTATTAATTAGGAGTAGGTGCTGGACACTAAATTTAATTAATTTACTATTCCCACTCCAGTTAGTATTAATTAGGGATAGTTGCTGGACATTAAACTTAATTAATTTACTATTCCCACTCCAGTTAGTATTAATTAGGGGTAGGTGCTGCACACTAATCTTAAGTAATTTACTATTCCCACTCCAGTTAGTATTAATTAGTGGTAGATGCTGGACACTAAACTTAATTAATTTACTATTCCCACTCCAGTTAGTATTAATTAGGAGTAGGTGCTGGACACTAAATTTAATTAATTTACTATTCCCACTCCAGTTAGTATTAGTTAGGGATAGTTGCTGGACACTAAACGTAATTAATTTACTATTCCCACTCCAGTTAGTATTAATTAGGGGTAGGTGCTGGACAGTAAACTTAATGAATGTACTATTCCCAATACAGTTAGTATTAATTAGGGGTAGGTGCTGGACACTAAACTTAATTAATTTACTATTCCCTCTCTCGTAGTATTAATTAGGGGTAGGTGCTGGACAGTAAACTTAATTAATTTACTATTCCCAATCCAGTTAGTATTAATTAGGGGTAGGTGTTGGACACTAAACTTAATTAATGTAATATTCCCACTCCAGTTAATATTAATTCAGATTAGGTGATGGACACTAAACTTAATTAAATTACTATTCCTACTCCAGTTAGTATTAAATAGGGGTAGCTGCTGGACACTAAACTTAATTAATTGACTATTCCCACTCTAGTTAGTATTAATTAGGAGTAGGTGCTGGACACTAAACTCGATTAATTTACTATTCCCACTCCAGTTAGTATTAATTAGGGGTAGGTGCTGGACAGTAAACTTAATTAATTTACTATTCCCAATACAGTTAGTATTAATTAGGGGTAGGTGCTGGACACTAAAATTAATTAATTTACTATTCCCACTCCAGTCAGTATTTATTAGGGGTAGTGCTGGTATGTAAACTTAATTAATTTACTATTCCCAATCCAGTTAGTATTAATTAGGGTAGGTGTTGGACACTAAACTTAATTAATTTAATATTCCCACTCCTGTTATTATTAATTCAGATTAGGTGCTGGACACTAAACTTAATTAATTTACTATTCCTACTCCAGTTAGTATTAATTAGAGGTAGGTGCGGGACACTAAACTTAATTAATGTACTATTCCCACTCCAGTTAGTATTAATTAGGAGAAGGTGCTGGACACTAAATTTACTAAATTTACTATTCCCACTCCAGTTAGTATTAATTAGGGATAGTTGCTGGACACTAAACTTAATTAATTTACTATTCCCACTCCAGTTAGTATTAATTAGGGGTAGGTGCTGCACACTAAACTTAATTTATGTACTATTCCCACTCCAGTTAGTATTAATTAGTGGTAGATGCTGGACACTAAATTTAATTAATTTACTATTCCCACTCCAGTTCGTATTAATTAATGATAGGTGCTGAACAGTAAACTTTATTAATTTACTATACCCACTGAAATTACAGTAAAATAAAAACAATTGCCAGTCCTTTAACATATATATTTTTCTTTTCCTATTTAAATTAATGTAATATAGCTAACTACACTATACATTAAATTTTAATTATTTGACAATACCTCTCATAAATTAGTACAATATTTAATATAATTAATTGCAATATTTTTATAATTTCGAAAATATATTTTCTAAATTATAATTTAACATTTCTAATTTCTTAAATTTTGTTATAAATTATTTTTAAACACTCCCCACCCTTATCCCGTATAAACCCAACATCCTGCTCCTAAAAAATATTTTTTCATATACGAAAATATAATTTCTAAGTTATAAATTTTAATTTCGAATTTCTTAAATTTTTAAGTACATTATTTTAAAACACTCCCCATCCTTATCCCCTATAAACCCAACATCCCGCTCCTAAAAATATTATTCAAAATTCGAAATTATATTTTCTAAATTATAATTTTAAATTTTGAATTTTTTATAAATTAAAATCTATTATTTTAAAACACTCCCCACGCTTATCCCCTATAAACCCAACATCCCGCTCCTAAAAAATATTAGACAAATACATTTTTTTATAACATTAACTTACTATTATTATACTACAAACAAACTCTATATACATTACAATATACTACAATAACAATATTTTAACATAACGATATTTTAACAGTCGATATTACAATCTTCAATATTTTTAACAATACTTAAAATCGATATTTTTAACATCGATATACATAACATCGATATTTAATACTATCGATATACTAAACTCGATATTTATGTATATCGATATTAAAAGTTCGATATTATGTCTACTTACCGTGAAAAGAAGAAGAAACCTAGGAATGAACTTAAAATCCAACCTAAGAACCACACAGTAAGGAACATTTCTGAAAGTGAAAAACAGACATGAATATCCTATTTCCCAAAGATGTCTATCAGACGTAATGGTCATCAAAAATTACCATAGCTGACAACCAGACAAAGTCTACGTTCTCTAATAGCTCAAAAGGGACACCATGCACACCACATAGGACAATGGACAAATCTCAAGACGGTATCATCTTTCTTATAGTGGGCATCTGCAATCTGAATCTCCGAAAGAACCTCAAAACCAGGGGAGAAAGAGTAGATAGCTCATCCAAAAAGGACCTGAATGTTTTTATTGCTGCCCACTGAGCAGAAAGAAGACTAGGATTCAGGCCTTTGACAAACCCATCTAGCAAAAAGTCAAAAATCTTAAAAGAATCAAAAACTGTAGGATCCTCAGAGTGAACCAGCACCACTTAGAAAAGGAATACCAGTGTTTTTTAAATGGCTTAAGGGTGGACTGTCTATGAGATGACTGAATCTCCAAAACCACCTGAGAAGAGCAACTTAGTCTCCAAACCTACCCTTTTAACAGTCAAGTTGTCAGACATTACCTCGTGACTGTTCTGCGAGAGAGCTGTGGATATTGAAGAGGAGAGTGCATGCAAGGGAGATGAACAAACTGACCCTTGGACAGAGCCAAAACAGAGGAAACCAGTGACGTCTGGGCCAGTAAGAGGCAAGTAAGAGGCAGTCAGAAGCACCTGAGCCTTCTCAATCCTGATCTCCTGGAGGACCTTGGGCAGAAGGGGAATCAGAGAAAAGCCATAGAGCAACCAGGAGGCCACAGACTGAGAGAGCATCCAATGCCTATGCCAGGGTAGATGGGATCTCTGTGCAAAACATCGTGCATTGAGCATTCTCTGGGGAGATGAAAAGTTACAGACAAGAGAGAACTGAGGCGGAGAAAAATGATAGCAGGAACTTATCTCTCTTAAGGGTATCCAGGTGCTTGGGGGGCCATCGGGGAGTCAGATGATGCTGGGCTTTGAGCCCTGAGCTCCGGAGTCAGCCGCTCTGGCCACTGCGCCACACTTCTCCCTCCTTAAGTGACTCCGCTCTGTTTATAGAGTTTGTAGAGTTTCCCCCACTCCGCACTCTGGGCAGAGAGCGGAGCTCTGAAAAACTCTGCGGAGTGGCATTGTTCAGAGTTTTTCCTCTCTCGCGGCTCTCCATCATTAAGTTGGCGAGCGGGAGCGAGGAATGTCCACTGCTAGACCACCTCCCAGTGAGATTTCTCAATGTGGGCAGTCACGACAGGTTGCTACCATTCGCATTGAAAAACCTGCCGCTCATGGTGAGGAAGCTGCTGCTCAAGTAGAATATCTACTTGAGTGGCAGAAAGAAGCTGCGCCCTCTTGCGCTGCATGTGGTGCCGTTTGTGCTGATTTTACTGCACGGGACAAATGCCCAGTGTTAAGAATCAGCATGACAAGTGCAACTTATCACACTCCTGCGTTTGTGTAACTCTGTGGATCGCGGCAGAGTTTTTTATCACTTAGTAGAGTTCTGAACTCTGCCCAGGCCCACTCTTAAGCGGTCTTGAAAGGCAACCAAGGTCTTCTTGATAGCCATGAGTTCCCTTCAGTTCAAGGACAGTTGACTCTCCCATTGTGACCACGGGGCCCCCATCTCCCTTTGATTGAACACTGCCCTCAAGCCTTGTATGCAGGCATCTATCGTCCAGGGGACAGGAATTGGTAACTGAAAAGGAACACCCTTCAACAGATTGTCCAGAACCAGCCACCAAGACAGGTCCTGCACAATCAGATCTGAAAAAGGCAGCAACTGTTCGTAGTCCTGCAAGCTCTAATCCCAATGGTTGAGGATGCCAAAAGACCTTGCACCTTTAACCAGCATCTTGCAGAACTCCGTGAACATGTCAACAAGTCCCTCGCACCTGACTGGATAGAGTTCATTCTGTCCCCCAGAAGAAAAGCTGCTCCCACCTGAGTATCCAGTCGAGCTCCTATAAATGATTTGTCTTGAGAAGGACTGAGATGTAACTTGGACAGATTCACCAAAAGACCGAATTCTTGCAAGGTTTTTAGGACCGAATCCACATCCTGGCATGCCTTAAATAGAGAAGGAGCAGTCAACTACCAATCATCCAGATAAGGATACAAAACAACACCTTGCAAATAGAGAAAAGCAATAATTGGGGCCAATACCTTCATGAACATGCAAGGAGACATGTCCAAAGCAAACAGCAGGACTTGAAAATGAAATGAAAGAACGCCTACTGCAAACTTGTGGAACGTTTGGCTCTCCACATGTACTGGGATGTAAAAATAGGAGTTCTGTACGTCTAGTGTTGCCAAGACATCCTACTTCACGAGGAAGGGAATTATTGACTGAAGAGATATTAACCTGAAATGTTCCAAAAGAATAAAAGCGTTCAAGTCCTTGAGATTGAACATTGGGATAAATAACCTGTCTGGTTTTGGCACTAAAACCAGGTTTGAGTAAAACCCCAAACTCCTCTGTTCCACTGGACCCGGAACAGTTGCCTGCTTCTGAATGAGTGACTGGATCCCTGACCTGAGACATTGAAGCTTGACAGGATCCTTTGGAGAAGGAGTAACTTTGAAATGAGGACTGGGAGCAAGCCCTTTGAATTGAATTCAAGGGGCATGTTCCCCTCTCGAAAGTACCCACGAATCTGCCACGTCTTTTTTCCACTGAGATAGAAAGTGACTGAGTCAACCTCCCACCATCATATTGTCATTTCTGCCACTGGGCATCAGAAATGAGGGAGGATGTGGGTCAGGACTTGCTATAAAATGTACCCTCCCCTCGACTGTGGGCCCATCCTCGAAAGCGACGCCTTTCAGTGGCTTGAAAACCAGTTTTTTTTTTAACTCAAACTATTTCTTATCCTGAACCAGTTGATAGGGCTTTAATATCTTTTTTTCTTCTGCTGCTTTTTCTATTCTATCCTCAGCTCAGGACCAAACAACTTTTGCCCTAAAAAGGTAATTTATGAATCATGGACCTATGACTAGCCTCCAACTTCTATGAATTCATCCACAGAGTCCTATGCCCTGAGATGGAAGCTCCAGCTGTAGATGTAGAAGCAGACAAAAATTGTGATAATATTTCTATATTGGCAAGAAGAGTATTAGGATCTTGCTGTGCCTGAACACAGTCAAATAAGGCTTGGAAATCTTTAAAGAGAGCCTGTGTAGCATATGCAGCATAAATATTTGCTCTAATAACATAATTGGAGGCAACATACACCCTTTTCAAGACTGACTCAATCCTTTTATCCACAGGATGAGAGAGGACAGGATCCTCGAAGGCCAAGGAGAAAGAAGAGGACATGGAGGTCAGAATAGTTTTTACTTCCGGTGTTTGAGGGAACTGATCTTCAAACCCCTCCAACATATAGCATTTTGTAAGAAAGTGTGGAACAGCAGGTTTATCAATGTCCCTCTACTCTTTCTGCATCAAGTTCTGAATTGCATCATGAAAAGGCAAACTGTCCTTGTTCACTGTATTATATTGTGCCAGAAATTCTTCCTCCTCCAAAATCGGAGAAGCATATCCCAAGAAGTCTCTAATATGCCCCAAAACCTCTTTATGCTGATCAGATTGATTGTATCTGCCTTCAGAGTCATCAGATTCTTCTGAATCCTCATCCAAGCTCAGTCATTTTGCAGAGAGCTCTTTCTGTTTCATTGCTGTATCAACTGTCTCTTTAATGAGGACCTGCAGATCCCCCCTAGAAATATGGAACAATTCCTTAGTTTTCCTCTGTTTAGGCGGCTGAGGATTCTTCCACTTCTCCAACTGTTATGCCATGTTCACCTCTTCTGGAAGCACTGCAAAGTGCTGATTTGGCATTTACTTCCTGTTTTATACTGCTAGTTGGTACCCTGATCTCATCTCGTGAGATCTGGTTATCTAGGAAAATTGCAGCCTTCCCCGCTCACACACGTACAACATGACACCAGCAGGGGCTCAGGAAGCCCCTCCACATGGCTCCCAAATGGCTCAGCTGAGAATGCTGATAACTGCTTCCTGCCCTAGCTCAGCACATGAGCAGGGCTCACGTTCGAAGGCCGGTGCAAACACTCACACCACGCGGTCTAGCAATGCAGCAATCATCACAGAGCCGATATGAGGCACACCAACATTAAATGTAAGTACAGAAAAATATAACTGATGCACGAATAGTAACACATGTAGGCAAACTAAAACGCAAAATGACTAATGTGTAGCAAATGAATGTGCATACTTCTGCAACAGGAACAAAAACAGAAAAGGGTGAGGTGGGAGGAATCTTTTGTGGGAGGGGCATACCCCCTCAGTTGTTAGGACTAGGACGAGGAGAACCCCATGAGGGGATAATGGAATTTCTCAGAAGAGCAGCTTTGTCATGTATCATGGGGATGGATATATGGTAGTCATTCTGTCCTAAGGCACTGATTGTCCCCAGGGATATGTTCTCATCTCCAATAGGGACCAGAAAGTCTCATTCATGCCTAACCAAATTCTTACTATCTGGAGATCTTTCCTCCAATATTCACTTCATCCATATTTATATCCAGTGGACACAGGTGTGAAGGTTTTTTAATGGGACATGTCAACATACAAATACAGCCATGCCCACCCAAAAGAGCTGAGCTGTGAAATCCAGCCACAGGATACTGTTCAGGGCCAGACTGGGAATGCAAACTGGCCCTGGCAATTAAGTCTGACCGGCCGCTGTGGGGGTCTGGTGGGACACACTGCTGCTGCTTTTGGTACAGGGGGCCGATATTGCAGCACTGCGGCAAAACCAGCCCCCTGTACAAAAAACTGCCCCACCGGTCCAAAACCGGCCCCACCATTCCGGCCACTGGGAAACACCCGGTGCCCGCTACGGCCAGTCCGGGCCTGATATTGTTCTGTTCTCCTGAGCATAACATAGTTGGGGGAGATTACCACTGAGCAATACTGCTGTGCTAAATTCTACCCACATACATAAAAGGAGCCCATTTGTAGACAAGTGAGTGGGTTCATTGGACCTCATTAGTTTGTGCAAGAAATAAATATTTAGGGCCTACAAAACCATTGATGAATGTTTAAGTAAAATTCTAAACATGTAATCTAGGGACATCCCCCAAATGCTTTTGTATTTATATTTAGAATTAGGTAGGTACCAAAGGAAAGATTTTAGATGGTGCAAACAGATGAAAAGAGACCCATGATTATAGGGTGAACCTTAGATAGAGTTTAATCCACATGAAAGCAGAACCGTTAGCATTAATAAAAAATAGTCTTTATTGCCTATGATTTCGCATTTCAAATAGGAAAAGACTTTGTTTTGTACAGCAGACAAGAACAAATATTTACTGTATATACAAAATGTGTTTGTGGAATGAAAAAGGTTCTTGAAGTAGTGTATATTTTACATCAATTTTCCATCATAACAAATGGAGTAGTATAACAAGATAGTTACGTTTTGATTTAGGAAGGTCTACATTTTAGAAGTTTTGTCCATCTCACAGTCATAAACAACCATAAATGTAAGAAACAAAAAACAAGATTTTGTTTTATATAACAAGTATTTGTATTAAAATGTATCTTTTCAGTGAGTTTTTCTCATAGACGTTCTGCATTCACAACTGCAGTGGAACCAGAGTGGCTGCAAATGCTAGTCCTGGGAAATTTTCTAATTCCAACACCGCATTGCACTAATGAAATGGCGCCAAATAAGTAATCATACACCAAGTTGGCAAAATGTCTAGACTTAAACATTGACTTTAGAGACAGTCCTCAAGAGTCTTAATCTGGCCTAGAATGCAATTTTTTCTATGCAAATGAAAATCCATGTTTGTGCCTACAAGAAAATTGCTTATTGAATAATCCACAGTGTGCACATCAGACAGCAATTTATTCCTGCACAAAACAAGCATATTATTTACATCATGCCCCTCGGGTCACAATGATGACTGTAAATCCAATGTCAGGAAAAGCAACACCAGTTTAAGTACTCTGCATTGCATACCATGGTTCTATAATCAGTAAATACACATCAAAATCACTATTACTGTCTAATTTGAATAAGGGCTCTGTTCAGTTATTGTAGATGTTACCACTGATATTATGCTACTGCTCAAAATTCCCGAATGTTGCTACTCCAATGGTGGTAGCTACTGTGCCAATCTAGCAGCTGTACCTGGACTGCTAGCACATTCCAGAGATTACTGATTACCAGTTTCTGATCTTACTATCTTTCAGACTTAGACAACAGAACTATCCATCATGTTAGATAGAGAGATTATGCATGGCTGTGAAACACACATCGCCAGAACAGTACTAACCTTACATCTGTAAACTAAGGCGAATTGCGAAACCGATTTCTGTGTTGCATTGGCGTAGGAAGAGCACAAAACCACATCATTTTCCTCATGGCAATTTAGCGGCATATATATGAGAAGCATGCGCTGCTGTTGCATCCCTAATTTTGATGCACCGGTGGCGCAGGCAGTACTCTGTATTTACAATAGACACATTGGGCCAAAATAATCTGTTTTGGTAGGCCAGTGTTGGAAAATACCTGTGCCAGAACCGGCTGTGCTAAGCAGAGAATAAAATATTCAAGGTAGGCCTTCTCTCATAAAATCCAGTGTAAAAGCCATGCAGTGATATTTATGCTATTGTCAATGTGTGATGTATCGTCATCAAGAATCGTGCAGAGCCTGAAATGCGTCAAAATTCCTGCGCAGTGGCAACCCAGGCATAAGAAATGATGCATTGGCTGTGGTACATGAAGACAAGCCACACAAAACAGTTTGGCAAGCTCAACTATGCTAGGAATGTGCGTATTTTGAAGCTGGGAGTTGTGAGGAGACCCCCACTCCCACCCCCACCACGTAGGCATTGCAGGAGAAGGAAGCATGTTTTTTGCCAGTAGACTTCCCTCATTGACCTCAGGGAGGATGAGGTCATCACAATCTACAGATTCAGGAGGGAGTCCATGATAGAACTGCTGAACCAGATATTCCAAGGCTCTAGCAATCAACTGCCAGACCCACTAACATCCCTCTCAAGCTAATGGCTGTCCTCCACATGGTGGCATCTGGTTAATTCCAGATCACAACAGCCAGTGTGGCAAGAATATCGCAGCCATATTTTGCTGCCTTCCTACCTTCTGTCCTGCATGCCATCATCCGCCTAACAGCCCCGTACCTTCTAATCCCCGAGACATAACAACAACAGCTGGACAACAAGCAAGGTTTCTACCCCAAAGCTGGATTCCCACATGTGCTAGGTGTCATGGATTGTACACATGTGCAACTGGTACCCCCTGCAGCAGCATCACACCTATTCTATCAATATGCAGGCCATTGTGGACCATTGGGAGATGTTTAGCAATGTGCTAGCAAAATACCCAGGGAGTGCACATGATGCCTACATCTTCTGGCACTGCATCATCAATGAGTACTTCCAGAATGGCCGATATGGGAATGGCCTACTTGTTGGTAAGCAAATCTGAAGTACATAACAGAACTACTAGCAGTAAGAAATATATGACAAAATAGCAATCTCTGTGTCTGTTGATGGAGATAGGGCCATATGTATGAGGGGTGTGGCTCATATAGGCACCATGCATCATGGGGCACGTGTAATGCAAACCTTCAAGTGACATGTGGAGACACACAAAGCCACTTTGTGTGCCTTTGAATGGCGTAAAGGTACAGAGCAATACAACACTGGCAAAATGCAGTTTTCCATCACTGTGTGCAAGGGAGGTGTTCTATGGTCGCTGTGGTGGTATCTCTCTGCAACTCCCATGGTTCATGAGACATGTTATACATACCATACCAAGTAAACTTAGAAATGTGACAAATTAATTGGTCTCCCCAGGTGATGTGTAACAAGGAAAAATAACTGAAGTGATCTAAGTCACTCCCACTTCCTATGTGTGCTGCATTCTGTGGCACACATACATAGAAGATCAGTAGTCTGAGTCTTCACTATGTGCAGATATGTGCCCCCTCCTGCACAAAGAACATTCCATATGCAATGCAGGCACCCAAGGCCCATGGTGCAAATGTGCCAGTGTTTGTGGTAGTGTAGGCGGAAATGTAAGGAAAGTGAGGTTTGGCCAAAATACTGTGCACCACTGCCCTTTCTAAGTGACACAGTGCATACAGGTGACTTGCTGCACTGCACAGTGCCACCTTTTTTTAACACAAACTTTATTGCATTTTCATTAAACACATTGAACAATCTCAATAAATCACAGCCTTTTAACCTAGGATTCTACAACAATGCCACTTACCCAAATATCTGGGCCACTGTGTCATGTGCACATAGTGGGAACAATGTTCTGCAACATGTACACAATGATGTCCCAAACTGTCTTGCACTTGCTAATCTGCCAATGGCAGTACCGACAGAATGTCAGTGAGTAGCAATTTGTCATTTTACTCTGCGTGGATGGATGGAACTATTAAGTCAAATAGAAATTTCCCTTTGGGCCTGTTTGTCAAGTCTCACACGCTTCACACTCTTACCACAATCAGCACTTTCTGTACCCCCATGGTTACATTGAAGTTCGAGTACCACACCTATATGTTAGTGAACGGTTTTGTAACTTTATTTGTAAATCAGAGTATAAGTCTGCTTATTTTGATGAATGGATGGATGGAGCAACAGCAACTGCACTGGGTAACGATATACTAATAAAACCATGTGACATGACAGACAAGCCGGCAAGAGTACAAAGGCAAGACAAGAGAAAAGACTGAGATTAGTGTCTCCTCAATGGTGTACCTTCGCTTAGTATCAGTCAAAGGTCAACAAGGTCAGTGGTGTGAGAACAAGCACTGTGGACATAAGCAAGTGTGTCACGCATGGGAGTATAATTCTATATTGACCAAAGTTACTGGACCAACACAGGAAGAAGTATGTGGAAAGGCCATGTGTGGCATACCATGTCAGTGTAGGCCCCAGACATGTGTAAGTGTCAGTACTGGATAACATTGGGACACCAACAATACAAAACACACATATGTCTCAGCAATACTGACAGTCTACGTACAGATATAAATGTAGAATGATGGCCGCATTAACTGATGTAACCAATGTGATGGCTCACCTTTTCTGTGGACTAAGTAGCCCAAATTAAAAGCATACGAATCCACCATTGTGAAACTCAGTAAGTCAAACACAAAGCAGCCAAACATGTCATACATCAGTCATTGAGATAGGATAAATTCCAACCTGGACAAGCACCAAAATGTACTAAGGTTAACAATTCCAATACACATTAGCAACAGCAATGAGTAAAAAATAAATGCATAGAAGTACACAATCCCCTACAAGTTAGAGTTATAGACATACAAGTGAAAAACCAATGTATTGTGTCTACATTTGGATGTTGACAGCTCCTTGTAACAACATCAGTTTGTCCTACATAAAGATGTCCCACATTGCAATATCTCCGCTAACCTTCGCAATCCAAATAACTGATTAACATATCCACCACTCAAATTACTTTCATATTTCACTATACTAATTCACCACTAATCCTTTATGGGTTCCGGAGTAGCGTGCTACTCGCCAAAAGAGCGCTTCAACACCGCATCAGGGGTATCAAGCGCTATATAGATGCAAACTTTTTTCCCTCTTATATCCTTTCACTATTCCAGTGGCGGCTGGTGGAATTTGAAAGTGGTGAGGCGTATACAGAACGAATCAACGTATGCGAGCGAGCGCAGCGAGCGATCCCGACGGCAATAAGGGGGGATCGGGGGGGTTCTCCCCCGTGAAGAAATTTTTTACAAATTGGCATCTTTTTGGTGCGATTTTCAGCACTATTTCTGTGATAAATGGACTAAAAATTCAGTTCTTCTAGGCATTCATAAAAGAAAACTCATACATTATTTCAGAGAATTTCTGGGTTGCCAAGCAAGTTTGACTTCTGAAGAAGGCTAGGGTACTAAGCAAGACTGCTTTGGCTCTACCCTTTCCAATAGAAAACACTAGTTAGTGATGTGAACAAGTTCAATGGACAAACCTGGGGTCTAGGGAGAGTCCCTCTCCTGAGAAAGAAATTTAAAAAAGATTGGCAAATGGTGCATTTTAAAGCAAATGAATGCAGCGATAAAGCAAGGCTTATTAAGCAGTGGGAACGTATAGTCTTGAAATATTAAACACATTAAAAACTGCTCCGTATCTTCTTGCATTAATTTGTTCAACAGTTACTGTAATATGTAAATTGTTCTGCATGACAACTTTAGCCCTTTAAAATGTATGCTTGCCCAGTGTCTTGCACTGCATGCAGCATTAACTTTGGAAAAATATGCTCTAACCAGACTTCGGGAAGCACCCACAGCTGCTGGCTGTAACCACTCATATAGAAATATGTGCAGACAGGTCTTTAAGTGAGATGAAAAAAGTGGGTGCTCCCTATAAAGGAACATGCCAAATACATTTCTGTGATTCCCATAGTGTGCCATCAGACCGGTATTTTGGTTTCTCTCTGAGATGTAATTTTATCCAGATAAATGGCACAGCAACTGACATACGCCTAAAGCCTGTCAGTATGATTGGCGTTGTCACTGGGTGTTAGCTGTTTAAGATAAATGAGTAACAACAATGATTTCTTATAAATAATTAACATTGAAAATGTTTAAATTCTGAACTTCTGAAATAGTGAGTCTGTGAATTAAATAGCATTGAGGCCTGTGGAAGGAGTTTTGGCCTTCAATTATGTGTGCTTTATGTTAGATATGTATCCTCTTTTTCTCTGCATATCTTGTCCATCTGCACATCTTCAACCCCCTCTCTTTCCTCTTCAGCATCCTCTTTTCACTCTTCCCGAATGCCCTTCCTCACATCTCTGTCACTTCACCGCCCCCAACATGCACTGCACTCCCTCAAATATAAGCACCTTAATTTCTCTTACTTTTGCCTTGCAAATATTTTGACATCAGTGTACCCCCTTCACGCACATTTCCACAGAATTTTAGTTGTAAATGGAATACACAAACATTGTTCTGTGTGCTCTGCAGAGAGGCCAACCCACTGACAGGCACTTTGTTTGGCTTTAGCCTTAGCGCCTGCATGCTCAATCAAAGCCCCTTATAAACACCTGGCATGGCTCAAGCCTCAAAGTATGCACAGAAAAAAATACAGATAAACAGCACCAACCTAGGCAGATATCTTCGCCGCCCAGCCGGGGGACCAGCACATATAAACATAGCTGCCAAGGTTTCAGATGGCTTATGCGTGACAATTTTCATAATTTCAGTGTAATTATGAGTGACATTCCTCAACTATGAGTGACACTTTCTCACAAGCAAAATCAAGCCGAGGGAAACATATAAATATCAGAAATGATACCCATTTGAGCAATGAGAAACTCTAAGATCTTAAAACTGCTGCAAAGTACCAGAAATGGAAGGGCGCTGTGAGACACGACTGTGCCAAACAGGATGTGAGAGGCCACACTGCCTGCAAATGAGCCTCATGTTCCTGACTCCCGCTGTGTCCACTGAAATGTTGCTGCACACATAGGCAGGAGTGGGCAGTGTGCCTCCTTCACTATGGCCTTTGCAGGTGACACACACACACAAGGCATGGAGCGAGACTGCTGCATGTAAACCAAAGCTGACACTGCTTGCGTAAAACACCCTGTAGCAGGTTGGCCTCTCGAACCGGCAAAGCACATGCACACAGACTTCACACTATCACAGTCAAGCTCATTACTGACAGCTTATGAGGCACACAGGCGTGTACCCCCACATTCAGACATTAAAATCACCATTAGTCCTAACTGTTGACATTTAGAAAATCAAAGACTAATGAATCTCAGTGATTTCATGCCCTGCACGCGGAACACCAGAAATATGTCCTGCAAGGATTTGCCACTTGCCTCCCAGGCCGGAGATCTGGCCTGGAAACCCCTCAGTCTTCACGATCTACTCCACCAATCGCAATGTTCCTTTCAGTTTCATACAGGGACTAAACTGCACTACATTTTCACTTTGGAACCACCCTGTACACACTGGGAAGAGTTTGATCTTTTGAATTATTCATTATGCACTGTATATTGTGAAGGACGAAAAAGAAATTTAATAACCATTTCTTCTTCATGGTCCAGGTCAACCCAAAAATATGGTGTTGTTGTCACTGTTACGTGAGCGATGGTTTAAAGTTTGTGAATATGTTAAAGGCGGGTGGCTGAATCTGCACCCTCCAAACTCTAAATCAGGCCACGTCGGTGGAAATGTGATCTATAGCAAACCTTTCTAGGCACAATATATCAGTGTAAAATGTGTCTGTGCATAACATGCCTGCGCATTATATGTGTGTGCCTTTCCCGAGACGACATGACATAATAGATGGTTCATTGAATGCCCGGTACAAAGCCAGAAAAATTCAGTGTCTAAATCCATCATTTGTGCATCGCTTCATGTACTTCATGTATTTACTTTGGCAACAGAGGTTTGATTTGTCATGCCAACAAAGTACTTTGTAATGCGTTGTATTGTATTGCATTGCTGAAAGCCACTGGCGAGCGTTGAGTGATACGTCGTGCTGATAACGCCTAGATGAGCCGAGGTTTATTTTCAGCTGGTGCACTGGCTGCGTCACAATCTGCCTGGCCCATGTTGTTGCACACTCGGGACAGAACGGACCCTCTTCTGATATATCTCGTGGCCAGATAAGGGGGTGAGAAAAGGAGACAGGAGTCGCGTGGCCGAGGAAGAGATAAGTCTACCTGTGTTTGAGAAGCACGACACACACACACTGAGTAAACAAGCAGAAACATAAACATTTAAGGCAGCCAGCGAATCTTCCCAGGCTGATACAGATTAACATGCTTCAATTACAGGGGGATAAAGTGGCAGAGTAAAGGCCAAGATGGCACTGGGATTCAGTCAGAGACACTACCAGAACAGGTGGTGATGGGGTCAGTGGGGTAACGCAAAATGATGTCCCCTCTCCCAGAATGTGGAAAGGGGCCCTTGAATCGCCAATGGCTCACATATATTCATTGACCTTGGGCTGAATGGGGGCTCCTTGAAGAGATGTGGGGCCCTGATGGATTGGGGCCCTCCTGTGTGGCAGATGCTGCAGCGGTATGCGTTACGGCCCTGGATGTGATGGGGAGATAGCTCTGTGATGGAGTGGGGGGCTCCAGGGTAACTACTACTGTGGACACTGTGTGGGACATTTAAGGACACTTTACGGGTGAGCAGCAATGGGAAGGCAAGTGTTGCTATAAAGATAAAGAGACCGTGGGGAAAGGAGGCACTGTGAGTGACAAGAAAGGCAACTACAAGGGAGGCTAAGAGCAGTGTACGCTCCATAAAAAGCCTGCCCACTGCGGGCATACAACCTTAAAATAAGCCAACAAGCCATATCGAAAACAGTAAGCATACCATATTATCGACCGCAGAAAGATGAACGGTGAGAGCCGCCAGTCCTTACCGATGAACTCCTCGCCATCGTCGTTCTCGGAGTCTGTCGCATGGGCTCCTCGGGGGCGAAGTTGACCCCCCGGGGCTGGCCGCGGCGATCATGGCCGAGGCCTCCCAGGGCGGGCTTGCCCCTCTCCCTCAGCTGCTCGGTGAAGTACTGCTGCAGGGCGAAGTCCAGCAGGTCAGCGGGCTGCGAGTGCAGCACCTCCACCCTGAAACTCTGCAGTAGCTCGGTCAGCCCCGCCTGGATCTCTATACTCATCCCGGAGGCGGCGGCGGAGGCCTGCGGGAACGGCACAAGGCACCGAGGGCCCGGGGGGGATAGCTCCCGAGGGGCCCAGCCCAGACACCCCTAGGGAGCACCTTAGGGCAGTGAGCACTCGTTGATGCCAGTCAATGGATGAGGGTGGGCAGCCAGGGGCACCAGACAACCCGTGGGGTGACGGTGGGCACCTGCTGTTCAGTGTCAGATCAGATGCCATGCAGAGGGCGCAGGTGATTTTAAAAAAGGTTTTAGGTCAGGCCCAGTATTTATTGGGAGAAGGTGGACCGACCGTTAAGGCCAGGGTTTGCGTACTTCGGGAGGGGGAAGCAGGTTCGAGTCTCCTGGGCCAGGGTCCCGTTGGCGCTTACTGGAACAGCCGCGTCACTGGCGGCAACCCTCCAGCCAATCCAGACGCTGCATTAGCAGCGCCAGGATTGGCTAGAGCAGGGATACGGCCCGCCCATTAGGAGACCGGGGGCTGCTGCATGAAGCAACCCTCTGCCTCTCGGGTCCGCCCCTCGCTCTCCTACTGGGAACAAGGTAGTAGTGGCTGTAGTGCGCATGATCGGGCTGGTCATAAAAATGACCAGCCCAAACCCGAACATGCGCACTATTGCTGCTGCTTGCAGCTGCGCTCAGTCTGTCACTCAAAACCCTGCTGCCGCAGCGCAGCCCCGCCCCGCCCCCACCCCCTTCAGCGGCCGATTGCCTTGGGCGCGCGTGTCCCGTACAATTAGCGTTTTCAGCGCGAGACTGCGCTCCAGTTCCTAAAACTCACAGTGACTGCGAGTTATTATGAACTGGATAGTTGCACGAATTTGGGGCCATGTGGCATTAGTGGGGCAACGCCCCAGCGCCTCAATGGACGCACCGCCACTGCACTATTCTTCTCAATCCAAATAACTGACTAATATGTCCACCACTCAAATTACTTTCGTTTTCACCATACTAATTCACAAATAATCCTTTATGGGTTCCAGAGTAGCGTGCTACTAGCCGAAAAAGCGCTTCAACACCTCGTCAGGGGTAGTAAGCGCTATATAAATACAATAGCAATACAATACAATACAATACATATGTGTCATTCAAAGTGCGCCATGACAATTTTTCTGCCAAAGCAAAAGTTATAAGCTGACAATAAATAGCATGATAATTCATGTGACATGTTTCAACCTCACCAAGTGTATGCACTAATATCACATGTTAAAGGAAGTAAACTATGAAACAGCTGTACCAATGTTATGTAAGCCACAAATAAAGTCTGTGGTTTAACATGGACATATGTATATGTGAGTGTTAAACATATAGGCTATGTCACAACCTACCTAGGGAGGACCGGAGGACCAACTAAACAAATATCTGATCAATAATCTGTCACTTCACACATGTAGTGATTGCATATAACATTGAGTGATCAGGAACATCTCTAAGTACCCATCACAGTAAGTAACTGGATAAACATGAAAGTCAGGATATACAATTTTACAATGTATCAGGCCTTGCTCATCATTCGCTATTACACAGAGAACTAGAGAAGACATCTGTACACCTATAGCCAACTGTCTAAGTAACACATATTGTGAAATACCATAAGAACTGTGTTTGAGTCATTCAGTACATATAACATACCTGGACAGCAATGTAGCTGTAACAGAGAGCCAAAGCACTGACAGTTGTAATTTCTGTTTAACTTGCAGCTGACCAAGGATATGGTCTCCAGCCATGGGTCATGACCCCAATAGCACATCCCCACACAGAGCTGGAACAACACTACAACCAGGCACTGGTCAAGCCCCTCAACATTGTGGAGAGAACCTTTGGTGTGCTGAAGTCCCGGTTCAGATGCCTGGACATGTCGGGGGGAGATTGCTATACTCATCCCCTATGGTCTGTAAGATCATCCTAGTATGTGCCATTCTCCACAAGATCTGTGTATGGACAAATGCCCCGTGGGATGTGGACTACGATGAGCAGGACCCAATGGAGGAGGATGAGGATCAGAATGGAGGAGAGATCCAAAATACACTGGCTGGGAGGCTGGGAGTCTGCGACATACCCATATTGTGCAGAATTTCTTCTCTTAAAGTACATGTACTTTGATGGACAGAATTTCTAATTATAATAGGAAGGTCCAAGATGAAAATAAATGTTTAAAGCTATTATTTGTGTTGGTGTTTATGTCACAGTCAAAGTAAACATCAACTTAGCCATATCTCATTAAATAGAAGTAGGCCTCAAAATGTAATAATTATGTCATTAGACCTGTTGAGCAACATCTTGGATGGCCCTGCAAAGGCACTCTTTGTAAAACATATATCATAAATTAAAACTTTCACCAATGCAGATAATTGATTATTATTATTTGCTGAGTACTATTGTTTCATGATGATAGTTTTCATGTGAGATTTTGCCTAGGTGCACTATAAATTATGTTTGATTTGACAGGGGTTATTAAAATAATAATACACTCTGGCCCTGATTACGATCATATGGTGCGGTAGAAAACTTCCTTTTTACAATGGGAGATTGTGGAGCGATCCGAAACCACCTGCAACACAAGCTGACATTTTAAAATGGAAGTTTTTAAACATCCCTGCACCGTGTGGCACGCAGGTCACGTTGCCTGCCATACAGTGCAGGGATGTGAAGGGGGGCCACATGAGGAGGGCCAGGGGGTAAAAGGGCCCTGCTATGGGCCCCCAGTGTTGCTCTCCAACAGCCTTTCTATGTCAGAAGGCCGACGTGGAATGGCTAGCGGAAACCAATATCATAATACCGACGGTGGAAACGCAGTCCTTAAGGGATTATGTAGCCTTTCTGACAGACCAACAGGCTCCATGAGCCTGTCTGATTGTGTTGGTTGGTCCCTCCGACTGCTGTCTCCAACCGCACGTATCCTAATGCATTGGTCAGACCGCAGAAGTAGATGCGGTCTGAACCACATTGTAACGCGGCCCTATGTGCAAAGTAGCCATTATTTAAGGATTATTCCAATATATTTTCATTTATGTGAAAATGTCCTTATATAGACGCAAACAGTAATATATGTCTATATACACTATGCATCCTTGTGAAAGATATTGTGAACCCATCAGGGATAGATACACTGATTTTATTTAGCAGGATTTCAATTCTTCATATTATAATGTATCCACTTTTTGTTCAAAAGCAGGAGATTGATTCACATGCAATCATAGCTGAAGTTATGTTTTCACTTGTTCAAAATAGTGTTCTACAAATATAACATAGAAATTTGTTTGTATACATGTTTCCAGAAAGAGTACTAATCTCGAATTGTACCTATTAATTTAAAAATGTACTTATAGTGCAGTTCATGATTTTCCTTAAATTACCTTGTCTTGTGTTAAAGATGATACTTTCCAGTATTTAAAGGAAAATATTTCCCAAAAGAGGACATATACATGGTGTAAATAGTTCAGATTCTGTATTTGGCTCAAACCGAGAAAACAGAGTTTCCTTGTAAATTATGTTGTTTCATTTACTCTGTAAGAACGCATTATATGAACAGTCTCCGTTCAACATATTTTTAGTGGCTTTAATTTCTTTGGCACGGCAATAGTTGCTATACAGACAATTAATTGAACCCTTATATTAAATTTATTATAGCTTACATTACCTGATATCACTATGCTCTCCTTTAGCCTGTGGTGAACAAGCCATTCTTGACTTTGCCTTGTTTTCAAGATTGTCACCATGTACTGCACTTGCCTTCTCTAAAGCAAATTTCCCTCGTTCATAAATTGTTTATAATCCTTGTTAGAAATGGGGGTCTCTAGTTGGCAGAGGTAGGTACCTTTGTCCAAATAGGGACCTTTGCTTCTAGTCAGGGTAAGCGGGATACACTCCTAAAATAACCCCTGCTCACCCCCTTGGTAGCTTGGCACGAGCAGACAGGCTTATCTCAGAGGCAGTGTGTAAAGCATTTGTGAACACATACAGTAACACAGTGAAAACACTACAAATGGACACCACACCAGTTTAGAAAAATAAGTAATCTTTATCTAAACCCAAAACAAGACCAAACTACAAAAACCCACAATACAGTATCAAAAATATCCTTAAAAATAGGATATTCACTTAAATCAAGTTCCTAGCAACAAATAACTCCACCTGGAGTTATTACGAAGTCATGACAGATGAAAATCCCAAAGTACGGCGCCGACTGCGAGGTGCGCGGCGTCGGGCCCGGAGTCAAGCAGACCCACAAAGAACAGTACCTGGAATTGATGAAAACAAAGATGGTGCACAGCGTCGGGGAGGTGATGCTTCGGTGGCGATGGCGGCATCCATTCCTTACGACCCCAGGGGAGGTGATGCCTCTGTTCCTTACTGCAGCGCAGTGGAGGTGAGACGTCGGTTCCTTATTGTGTCGGGGAGGTGACGTCATGAATGGTGGCGAGGCATTGGTTCCTTATGATGGTACGATGCTGATGGATTCGCAAGTCACCCACGTCGAGAATCGGCTCCGTGTTGATGAAGCACCGGCGTCGATGAAGTTGGGGCTGCGGTGCAAGTCGGGACGGTGCGTCGTGCTCTTCATGAGCGGTGCTACCGGCTTCGATGCAGGGTACGGCGTTGCTCGCCGGCGTCGGTGTTGCAATTTCCTTCTGTAGCAGCTGAAACAGCAGTTCCAGATGCAGAGAGACAGAAGGGATGAAGTCTTTGTGTTCCTGAGACTTCAAAACAGGAGGCAAGCTCAGTTTCAAGCCCTTGGAGATCTTCTTCAAGCAGGTGGCAAAGCAAATGGCAAAGTCCCTTTCTCCTTTCCTTGGCAGCAAGTAGCCACTGCAGGCCAACCCCCAAACAGAAAACAGCACAGGGGCAGTATTCCTCCTCAGCTTATCCAGCTCTTCTCCTTGGCAAAGGTTCCTCTTGATTTCCCAGAAGTGATCTAAAAGTCTGGGGTCTGGGCCCCAATATTTATACCACAAAATCCTTTGTTCTCTGAAGGCAGGGAGTGTCTGTACCCAGCCAAAACCAGTTCTGTCCTTACTGGTGCATCTTCCTGGCAGGAGGTGGAGACAGCATTGTTGAAGGCAGACCAGGCCCATTCAGTTGAAAAGGAAATCTCCTCCCCCAACTCTAAATGCAGCCCAGGTCTATTCAGCCCAGCCCTGACTCATCAGACTTCTGGAGCCACTGCACTTCTCCAGCCCCTGTCATCCAAAAGCCAGAAATGCAATACACAAACCTAGCAGAGGCACACTCGATGGTTAGGCAAGAAAATACCTACTTTCTAAAAGTGGTATTTTCAAACAGAGAATGTAAAAATCACCCTCACTACAAGATGTATTTTAACATTCTGAGTTCAGGCATACTAAACTTTATTTTCCTATCTTGTTTCCAGGGTCAGTTATGTTTATAAGATGTTATAAACAAACTCCCCATTCTGGCCTATGGGAACAGATAGCCTTGCAATAGTGAAAAATGAAATTGGCTGTATTTCACTATCAGGACATACCACACACATCAGGGCATGTCCTACCTTTCACATACAATGCACCCTTACCATAGGGGTACCTTGGGCCTACCTTAGGGGTGACTAATATGTAGAAAAGGGAAGGATTAGGGACTGGCAAGTGTGTGCACTTGCCAAGTCGACATGGCAGTCCCAGACTGCACACAGGCTCTGCAATGGCAGGCCTGAGTCACATTTTACAAGCTGCTTCTCTGAGTGGCACAATCAGTGCTGCAAGCCCACCAGCAGCATTTGATTTACAGGCCCTGGGCACACATAGTGCACTGCACTAGGGTCTGACAAGTAAACCAAATAAGTTAATCATGGAATCACTAATCCATAACAATACTTTACAAAGGGAGCACTTGCACTTTGGCACTGAACAGCAGTGGCAATGTGCCCAAAGCATCTAGACCAGCAAAAAGGGAGTCCAACACACCGCAAAACACAGGAGGTAAAGGCAAAAAAATGGAAGGGAGACCCACCCCAATGGTGCCAGGTCTAACAATCCTTGTTTTGAGAAAAAGTGGTGAAATGTTGACAAAAGGCAATTACCCTTTCTTTATTAGCACCCATGGATGAAGTGATTTTAGAAATTGATTTAGGAGCTGTGCAGGATTTAGGCACATTATCAAAATGTGGACCATTTTCCTATACTAAAATTCGAAGACTATAAACAATGTTTTGCAATGTATTGTTCAATATGAGTGAATGAACATTCAAATCTAGAGGAAATAAAACAGAGCTTTTTTCATTCAATCTGCAGAATTGAATGATGTGCTGAGGTTTCAACACCTCTCTGATATTCTTTTTTGGCAATGAGTATGTGGAGTAAGAGTGATCAGATGAATTTAAAAAAAACTCTGTATCGTCTAGGAATATCATATTGTTATGTACACGTTTGGTCAACTCTTTGTGAAGTTCCTGGTCTCTGGGAAATGCATTTGATTATGAGTTCATTTCTAATGCCAGCATTTAGGCCGTTCACATTTACAATGTGACTAGAAAAATGTGAACTTTATTTATGTGTTCCCACCAAATGGTACTCTACTTTTAAATAGTAGTGTACTCAGTCAGTCAGTTTTCTTTATTCGATTACGTAAAACGATAAAAGACACAATTTAAAGACAATCAATCAGAATCGAGCAAATATATCCTAATACATGAAAACAGATATCAATCTATACTTATCATTGTCTAAAACAACAAAACAGCAATGTCATTAGCTCCAATTAAAATATAGACTCATTCATAAGAAAAATACAATGAAGGTAAAATCATTCTTCATTATTAAAAGGGGACAGTTCAACTAATTTCTAATAACATGTAATTAGTTCCTGTTATTAAAGCGTTTCAATGGACCAGGTTTTTCTAAGTCTAACAGCCCCAATGAAAAAACAAGCTATATTAAAACATATGCATTCATTGGATAACATTTGTAAAAAGATCAAGGCAGGTTTCACTCTAGCGAATTGTGTCCTTCTCAAAAGGGGTAAAATATACCTTTGCCGAAAAACTCTAAATTGCTCACAAAACATTACATTTAAAAGGTGACTTGAGCTGAGAAGGAGTCACAACTCCATAGTCCTAGGTTTTCAACTTTACTCCAGCCACAAGGTTCAGCCAAAAGGCATCACAGTTGGTTTTACCTAAATCTAGTTAACAGAATTCGGTGACAATGGTTTCTGACTAATGTGAGATATGGTGCAGATTTCAATATAGCATATTCACGTACAGATCAATTATACATCTCCCTTATTTCCTTCCTTTCTTGTACTATGGACATGTAATGTGCTTTAACGATCCGTTCAGGAAACATGAACAACTCAGGGCATCCTAATTCTGCAAACGAAGCCTTAATGTACCTTAACCATGGAATACTTACACCCCATCTAGGTTCATAGAGTCCTTCAATATGGCTCGATTTAGCCCCAACTCTGTCGCATGACAAGCAGATCTGATATGTATCCTACCCCTAGTCAGTCTTCTCAATGGCACTCAACTTTTGGACTGAATGGCACAATACTTACAGATGGCACCCCCTGAATGGTACTGTCTTTAAACTCTCTAGACAGTCCAAAAATTTCAAGGCCTGCTATTAGCTAGCTGATCCATCAGCAACCTTTCCATCCTGCCTTATTTCCTTTATTTATTAATGGGGATATTTAAGGGACTGCTTACCACATTTCAGCCTATTGAGAGGGTCTCAGGTCATGGAGTATGTGAAGAGGGCAAGGACTGTCACTTAATCCCGAATAAAGGACATTTTTTGCAGTCGTCCTGTAAGACGGGTTTGTATTCCAAGCCTTTAAATATAGATTTCTCCTTCTAGGTAGGAGGTCAGTATAATAGTGTTGAGGGTGAATGTGCATACCTTATATTATATATGGGTTTATAAATCATACTGATTGTTTTATGATTTGAATTGTGCATCATACTTTCCTGCAGCTTTGAAATGGACTCTGTACTTCAGATGGAAGAAAACACTTTTTAAGAAAGAAGTGGCAGCCATGCAATTTCCCAACAAAGGGGCATGTATACAAGGGGATTGCACCACCGGAACAGCACTTTTCCGACTTTCCGGTGGCGCAGTGCCCTGCTCCAAATTTACAAATCGGCATTGAGCAACTTTGCATTGCTTAACTTCCCTTTGTAAATATCGTCCCCTTTCACGTAGGTATCTGTGTGAAAGGAGCATTCAATGGGTGTTGCTGTGAGCGTTCCACCGCAACATCCATTGCTTTTTGGCGCTGCTCTGGATTTACAAGGATGTGTAAATCTGAGGCAGCACCAAAAACTAATGCCACTGAAAAGCAGGCGTTAGATTGGTGAAACGAGGAGAAATACTTTTATTTCTCCTCGTTTTTGCTCTTTCTATGTGTGCTGCATTCTGCAGCACACATACGGAGAGCAAATCACATTTAAAGATTATTTATGTGCAGGAAGATGTCCTTTCCTGCACATAAACAGTCATCCCTGCAAAACAGACACCCGTGCAAGGGTGCCGATTCCCTGCAACACAGACACCCTTGCACTAGGTTGCAAAAGTGTCTGTGTTGGCGCTAGGCAGCTTTTTTCAGAGCAAGGGAAAACATTGGGTGCCCTGTATTCTTGTAAATATGGTGCATCCCTGCGATTTTTAAATATCGTACCCTTTCACACAGATATCTGCATGAAAGGGGCGTGCAATGGGTGTTTCTGTGGGCATTCCACTGCAACACCCACAGTTTTTTGATGCTGCCACAGATTTACAAGGATGTGTAAATCTGAGGCAGCGGCAAAAATGAATGCCACTGAAAAGCAGACGTTATATTGGCGCAACATGAAGAAGTACTTTAATTTCTCCTAGTTTTTGCTCTTTCTATGTGTGCTGCATTCTGTAGCACACATAGAAAGAGCAAAGGTGTCCCTTCCTGCATATAAACAATCATCCTGCAACATGGTGCAAGGGTGCCTGTGTTGCAGGGAATCATTGCACTATGGTGCAAGGGTATCTGTGTTGGGGCTAGGCAGCTTTTTTAGAGCAAGGGAAAACATTGGATGCCCTGTATTCTTGTAAATATGGTGCATCCCTGCGAATTTTAAATATCGTACCCTTCACACAGATATCTGCATGAAAGGGACGTGCAATGGGTGTTTCTGTGGGCATTCCACTGCAACACCCACAGTTTTTTTATGCTGCCACAGATTTACAAGGATGTGTAAATCTGAGGCAGCGCCAAAAATGAATGCCACTGAAAAGCAGACGTTATATTGGCGCAACAAGAAGAAGTACTTTAATTTCTCCTAGTTTTTGCTCTTTCTATGTGTGCTGCATTCTGTAGCACACATAGAAAGAGCAAAGGAGTCCCTTCCTGCATATAAGCAATCATCCTGCAACATGGTGCAAGGGTGCCTGTGTTGCAGGGAATCATCGCACTATGGCGCAAGGGTGTCTGTGTTGGGGCTGGGCAGCTTTTTTTAGTGCCAGCGCAAGGGAAAACACAGGCATGTGCCGCATCCCTGCATTTTTTAAATGACAGGTGCAGGCTGCTAAATTGTGTGCAGCGCCGTACAGTACCATTTCCCTTAGAGGGAAGGACCATCATGCATGTTATTCCCCTGTATTCACTATAGCAGACTCAATAACAAAACATATTTTGCACATGGACAAAATGCACATAATGAGCGTGTGCCATTTTAAATTGCACTGAATGTGGATAATTTTCCATGCACACAACAATCTGCCCCGGCACAAAACCCGCCTCATCGGCATGTGTGACAGCTACAGTTTCAGTGCATTCCTCCTTTACAGACACTTATGCTGAGACCAGCACTTGCTGCACTTACTGTGTTACTCTGAAGCCCTCATCTAGTACAGGCCTACTGATGCCCACACGTCATTGCAGCTCCCATGGGGCGCATGTGTGAAGTGCTAGGTGTCTGTTAACACGAACATGCTCCCATTTTTTAAACCACATGGCTAATGGGAGATGTATAATAGAGCAGCTGGCATTTGATTACTGCTCTGCTATACATGGAGGGCTGGCCTACAAATGTGACTGCAGCCAGGGCCGGTTTTAGGCAGTGTGATCAGTGCCGCTGCACCTGGCGCTGACGTGGAGGAGGGGACACTGTGTTTAAAATAACTCAGCTTTAAAGCACGTGCTTCAGAGCTCTCTGCATCTTTAGCAGTTTTCAGGTACCAATAAAATGTCCAAAAACTCTGTTGTTTACTCTTTCTGCTGAAGAGATCGGAGTTTTGTCTAGTGGCAGTATTATTGTCACATCACAAAGTAGTGCAGAGGGTTAATGTGCTTCTTGCAAAGAGCGTGTACCATGCAGATCACAGAACTGAGACATTTTGGCGTAGGGCTGCGCAGCAAGGTACCTTGCTTCGCTACCCTACGCCAAAGTGAAAGGGCAGGAATGCACTGTGTTTAAGTAATATGGTGTATTTATGTCTTTTCTGCCTGTGCTGGCTACATTTCAGCAGCCTAGCGCCAACGTAGGCACCCTTGCACCATGGTGTAAGAGTGCCTCCGGTGCATGCAGGATTGTTTTTGTGCAGGAAGGTGAGCTTTCTGCACAAAAGCAATCCTACGAGGCATTTTCCTCTTTCTATGTGTGCTTCAGATTGCAGCACACATGGAAAGCGGTAAAAACAAGGAGAAACAAACATATTTCTCCTCATTATGCCTCAGCTCAGGAGGTATATAGATTTGGCACTTCCCCAGTTTTGCATCACTTTTTGAAACTGAATCAGCGTCGAATTCCATGGGTGTTATATGGGAAAACCCACCCCAACACCCATGGAATGCCTCCCGGGCGCACAGTAAGGCGGCACAGCGATTTGCACTGCATCACCTTGCTCTTGATTTATGAGGCAACATAAAACCACACAGGGTGGCTTTGCTTGGCTTCATAAAGCTTTATAAGAGCCCTGCGTCATGATTGTACCACTTTTTACATGGTGCAAAAGTGAAGCAGGGCTCTCATAAATAAGTCCCTGAGTGTGAGTGAACTATGAGTAGCACCATTAAAAAAATGGAGGGGCATATTCATGAGCTCCTTTGCGTTGCTCTTGCGCCACTCAATGTAGTCTTCACTAGGGAGGCATTTTCATGGGTGTTCCCATGCAACATTCATGGATTTTGATGATTTCCTAGAATTATAAGAGCAGGTAAATCTGGGAATGCACCAAAAAGATAGGCCACCGCAGAAGAGGCGTAAGGAGGAGAAATATTTGTATTTCTCCTCGATGTGCCCCTTCCTGCACAAAAACAATCCTGTATGCAACGCAGGCACCCTTGCACCAGGGTGCATGGAAACCTGCATTGGTTCTGGACAGTCCATTGTGCACCAGTGCAGAGGAAAGGACAGGAATGCGCCACATTGCCTTAAACTACGGTACATTTCTGCCATTTCTCAGTGACAAAGTGCAGCACAGCAAGGAGACTTGCCGTGCCACTTTTTCATAAACATGGCTCGAAATGTATGGAGAGAGGGGCTATGGAGAGAGGAGGGGCACTGTTGAAAGGTGGTAGTAATTGAATTCACGGAGAAGGAGGTCATTTGGGGCAGAAAAAAAGATTGTTGCACCAGGCGCCACCAACCCTAAAGCCGGCCATGTTCGTGCTCAACCTCTGCCCGTTTGTCTCTTGCAGATATGGGAGAATCTGCCCGATAGAGTAATTGAAAAGAAACAGAAAGAACAGGTTATTTCTAATTGATCTGTGTTCACAAGTTGTCCTTCACAGACAAAGGGGTCGATTCCGATTCGGGCCGGAAATTTCTCCGACCGAGCCGGACCCGGAGAGATTTCCGACCGAATCGGACCCGTGCAGTCCGACCGAACGAGTACGATGCGCACGTATGCCATCGGACCCGAGTCGGTCGGACTCCCATTGAAGTCAATGGGAGCCGGTCGTACAACGCGTACGCGGGCTCCCATTGACTCAATGGGTGCGAGTCGGACAAGTGCGCCCCCAACAGCGGGTACGCGGCAAAGCGTATCGCGCCGTACACGCACAGGTAGGGGGGACCCATGGGTCCCCCTGTGTGCGACTCGCGCGGCTACGCGTACAGGGGGTCCGACACGGACCCCCAAAGTACGGCTCCGACAGCTCTTTCGAGCCGGAGTGCGCGGCTCGGTCGGACTGCTCGCGGCGCGCATCGTACTTACCCGGCCGGGGAACGTCTCCATTGCGCGGTGCGAGTCGAGTCCGAGCGAGTCGGTCGGTGCGGTTCAAGCCGGGAACGAGTCGGTCGGAGCGGTCGGGACGCCCGGACGAGTCGGTTGGCGAATTCGCATCGTACTCGCTCGGCCGGACCCGCGTACGATTCGGTCGGGAAACAGGGCTCCGAATCGGATCCGGTAAAGCCGAATCCGATTCGGAGCCCTACCGGCCGAGATCGGAATCGGCCCCATAGTATATTTGGATTATGCAAATAAAATCCCAAAATAACATGCCAGTTTTTGACAAGCAAAAACCCATGCATATGGTTGACATGCTTTTTTTGAAACATATACTTTGACCATGAGCAAAATCATCAAACAATGGGAAAATAAAACAATCCCTGGGAACAGCTTCAAATTAAAAAGTAAATGTTCAAAAATGTCAGCAGAAAATGGATGTTATTATGAAACCAGCAAATGGAGGTCATGCAGTGGATGTCGTGAGCGACTGCGTTGGAGAGGGAATCGGACATTTCATACTAACACAGAGAAGCTTTTAGAAGCAGTCGAAAGCTTCTGGTTGTAAGTACTGTAGTCAAGGCCTGAGAGACTGTACAATAGCAGAATCGACCAGCAGAATGTCTTCCATAATGCAACCACTGTGGAGGGTACACTAGTTGAATCTACTTTGGGGCTTATTTACAAGCCCATTGTGCCGCCGGCGGGTCACTTTTATTGACACACCAGCATCACAGTGTGCTTCTCCATATTTACAAATCCATGTAAAGTCACTCTGCGTGACTTTTCATGGCCTTGTAAATATGTTTCTCTTTCACGCAGCATCCATGGAGCTTGATGTATTCCCAGATTTACAACATTTTGCAAAGGTGGGAATGCGTCAGAATCCTACACCTTTCCAGGGGAGGCGTATAGAGGCACAACAAGGAAAAATACTTTGATTTCTCCTCATTTTTAGGTCGAGCCTAGGCAGCTCGCATGCGCGGTATGCAAGACATGGTGTAAGTACAATATGGGCTTAAACCACGCCCATCAATTGCCATTCTTTTTTGTGCCATTCGGAAATGCTGGCTTTTCATTGGTGGGTTTCTTTTAAAAGTCCCTCCTTTGGGGGCTTGGTTGATGCCCAGGCGATTTCACTCATTGTTCCTACTGGTTGGCCATCCTCTCTCTGATCACTCCCACCTGTCGTTGTGTCCTGTTCGTGTTGTTCAGATTTGGTGCAGTAGCTGCCTGTCTGGCTTTAACAGCACTTATTACAGAGCAGCTCAAACACCAGCATTCGTTGTGTTTTATCTCATGCCTTTAGCTCTGACTCTCACAAGTACGTAAAGGTTAGTGCCCCAGGCAGGTCACGGAGGGAGGTGGTGCTAGTTGCAGCCCCAGCAAACCTGAAAAGCAGGGGAAGTGAAGGTATGTTGACAGTGGTGGGTAGTGGGCCTTGTATGCGCTGATACCTGCAACACAATACCAGCTGTCAGCAGCCCCCGCTGAGGCACACAAGCAGGCACTCCGTAAAGAAGGAGCCCAGAAGACGCACCGAACAGTGCTGCCTTCATACGCTCAAGGTCCTGGCCCTGGCACCGTCATGCAACAATGTCCTGTATAACCAACGACCTCCACCCATCCACATACCCCAGT
Organism: Calotriton arnoldi; assembly: GCA_963921515.1. Classification (NCBI taxonomy): domain Eukaryota; kingdom Metazoa; phylum Chordata; class Amphibia; order Caudata; family Salamandridae; genus Calotriton; species Calotriton arnoldi. Next base: position 1,513,721 of record CAWUFW010002284.1, on the reverse strand, counting down.
TTAATGGTGTCACAAACTTTGGGGCGCATTACGATGACGGGCGGACAAAGTCCGCCCGCCACCGTAGCGGTGAATGGGACCGTCCGCCATAGGAGCGGCGGTCCCGCCGCGAGTATTAGGATGCCACTGCCACAGTGGCGGTAGCATCCCCTATTCCCAGCATTGTGGCGGGCGGTGCTGTGAAGACCGCCCGCCACAATGCACTGGCATTGGCATGCACAAGGTGACAGGCAAAGCGCGGTGCCCCCCATGTGCACCCCCAACCCACCAACACTCTGGGGGCCTGCAACGGGCCCCCAATAGCGAAGACTGTATGCCTTTCCATGTCGGCGTTGCCGCCATGGAAAGGCTGCTCTCCGCATCCATCCTAATATGGATGGCGGTGTCTTGCAGACACCGCCACCATATTAGTGCCCTTTTCTGCCCGGTCACCTGGGTGACCGGCGGAAAACCGGCAGACGGTCTTTCCGTCCGCCGGGCTCCCCCCGCCATCGTAATGTGGTGGGGGGAAATGGCATGCGGGCGGAGGGGAATGGCGGGCGGATCGCAACCACCATACGGGCGGTGGTGATCCGCCAGTCATTGTAATGACCCTCTTTGCTTGGCATACCGCTGCTACTGGCTCTGCTGCAGAAAGGGCATCGGGCTGTGAGTTCATACAGCCCTGTGTCTGCCAGGAATTGTGCGGAGTGCCACTTCCTTTGAACAAGCCGGACAGGCAACGTGAATTGGAGACGCCGCAGCAGCCAAGCTCAAGCTGCAGATACCTCGGCTGGTGTAAGTGGCCCAGCACCAGTGTGTTGTTAGTGGATGCTAACATTACAGATCACAGGTGAAGGGTTGTTTGCTCTTGTAGTTGGAGTGGGCTCAGCACAGGGAATGAAATGTAACTCATGTGTTTCCTTGTTATAAAGTTTGCAGCCGCCTATGCCTCCCTTGACCTCTCCTGCCCTCCCTGGAAGGGGGAAGATGTTGGCTGATTTTTTTGCATGTTATGTTGGACGAAACAGCCGATGTTGGATTAATCATAACCAGTAATACTTCTTGCATATATCATCGGTATGTGTCGGCAAGAACAATTAAGTGCACAAACGTGGGTACATTAGTTATAACGAATCAATGACAAAATATCGACCTCAAAAATATCGAGGTACAAAAATATCATGACAAAAATATCAAAGTCAAGAATATCGACATCCTATCTACATCATGGTTTTTTTCAATGTTAAAAAAATTATCTAAAATAAAGTAAATAATACATATAATTAAAAGAAACATAGTTAAAATTATTTAAAAATGTTTAAAAATAAAAACTGATACATATTGGGGCCCATTAGAATGTCGGGCGGATCGCCACCGCCCGCATTACGGTGGCGATCCGCCCGACATTCTCTCCCGCCCGCATGCCAATTCCCCCCACCATATTACTATGGCGGGGGTTTCCGCCCGGTCGATGAGTCGACCGGGCGGAAAAGCTTTTAATATGGTGGCGGTGTCTGTTAGACACCGCCATCCACATCAGGATGCATGCGGGGATTTGCCTTTCCGTGGCGGCAACGCCGCCACGGAAAGGCATGCAGTATTTTACATTGGGGGCCCGTAGCGGGCCCCCAGGGATTCTGGGGGGTGGGGGGTGCACATGGGGGGTACCTATGGTACCCCCTGCATTTGCATGCACAACATGCATTTTTGGCATTGCGGCGGGCGGTGCTGAATGCACCGCCCGCCGCAATGTTGAAAATGCAGGATGCGCCCGCCAGTGTGGCGGGCGCATCCTAATTACCCCCACGGGACCGCCGCACTTATACATACAGAAAAATATATATATACAGAAAAATATTGGATAGCGGAGGGAAAAAAATTACTATTCCCACTCCAAAGAGTGCAACAGTAGGGAAAGTGTTGGATAGCGTAGGGGTAAAAATTACTATTCCCACTCCAAAGAGTGCAACAGTAGGGAAAGTATTGGATAGCGTAGGAGTAAAAATTACTATTCCAACTCCAGAGGGTGCAACAGTAGGGAAAGTGTTGGATAGCGTAGGGGTAAAAATTGCTATTCCCACTCAAGAGAGTGCAACAGTAGGGAAAGTGTTGGATAGCGTATGGCTAAAAATTACTATTCCCACTCCAGAGAGAGCAACAGTAGGGAAAGTGTTGGATAGCGCAAGCATTAAAATTACTATTCCCACTCCAGTGAGTGCAACAGTAGGGAAAGGGTTGGATAGCGTAAGGGTAAAAATTACTATTCCCACTCCAGTGAGTGCAACAGTAGGGTAAGGGGCCGATTCCGATCTCGGCCGGTAGGGCACCGAATCGGATTCGGCTTTACTGGATCCGATTCGGACGCCCTGTTTCCGACCGATTCGAACACCCGTCCGCGCGAGCAAGTACGATGTGAGCGTACGCGAAATCCCCGACCGACTCGTTCCCGGCTCCGAACCGCTCCGACCGACTCGTACGGACTCGACTCGCACCACGCAAAAGAAGACGTTCCCCGACTGGGCAAGTACGATGCGCGCCTCGAACAGTCCGACCGATTCGCGCCGTCCGGCTCGAAAGAGCAGTCTGAGCCGGACTTCGGGGGGTCCGTGTCAGACCCCCCTGTATGCGTAGCCGCGCGAGTCGCACACATGCATGTACGGCGCGAGTCGCACCGACGCGTACCCGCTGTAGGGGGCGCCCTTGTTCGCGACGCACCCATTGAGTCAATGGGAGCCGTGTACGCGTCGTACGACCGGCTCCCATTGACTTCAATGGGAGTCCGACCGAATCGAGTCCGATAGCATGCGTCCGCATCGTACTCGTTCGGTCGGACTGCTAGAGTCCGGTTCGGTCGGATATCTCTCCGAATCCGACTCGGTCGGAGTGATTTCTGGCCCGAATCGGAATCGGCCCCAAAGTATTGGATAGCGTAGGGGTAAAAATTACTATTCCCACTTCAGAGAGTGCAACAGTAGGGAAAGTGTTGTATAGTGAAAGGGTTAAAATTACTATTCCCACTCCAGTAATTGCAACAGTAGGGAAAGTGTTGGATAGCGTAGGGGTAAAAATTACTATTTCCACTCCAGTGAGTGCAACAGTAGGGAAAGTGTTGGATAGCGTAGAGGTAAAATTTACTATTCCCACTCCAGAGAGTGCAACAGTAGGGAAAGAGTTGGATAGCGTAGGGGTTATAATTGCTATTCTAACTCCAGAAAGTGCAACAGTAGAGAAAGTGTTGGATAGAGTAGGGGTAAAAATTACTATTCCAACTCCAGACAGTGCAACAGTAGGGAAAGTGTTGGATAGCGTAGGGGTAAAAATTACTATTCCAACTCCAGAGAGTGCAACAGTAGGGAAAGTGTTGGATAGCGTAGGGGTAAAAATTACTATTCCAACTCCAGAGAGTGCAACAGTAGGGAAAGTGTTGGATAGCGTAGGGGTAAAAATTACTATTCCCACTCCAGAGAGTGCAACAGTAGGGAAAGTGTTGGATAGCGTAGGGGTTAAAAATAACATACTTATCAATTAATTAAATGTTTTCATTAAATAATGATTTATTGATAAATTAACAATAAATTATTTATAAATACCAATAAATGAAAATTAATAATTACTTTAATAACATTACATTTCTTCCCACCCTATTAATTAACAATTAATAATTAATTAACAATAAAATAATTATCAATACCAATACATAATAATTAATAAAAATTAATCACCAATTAATAATTAATGAACGATAAATTAATTATCAATACCAATAATTATTAATAAATAATGACTTGATTATAATAAATTACTTCCCACCCTATTCCCTATAAACACACAACCCACTCCTAAACTAAATGAACACAATTAATATATTTATCAATTAATTAATTAATTAAAATTAATTACCAATTAATAATTAATAAACAATAAATTAACTATCAATACCAAAAAAAAAAAATTATTAATTACTTTGTTATAATTAATTTACTTCCCACCCTATTCACCTATAAACCCACAACCCGCTCCACTAAAAAATGTATACAATTAATATAATTATCAATCAATCAATTAATAAAAATTAATTACCAATTAATAATTAATTAACAATAAATTAAATATCAATAACAATAAATAAAAATTAATAATTACTTAATTACAATTAAATTACTTCCCACCCTATTCCCCTATAAACCCACAACCCGCTACAGAACTAAAATGCAAAATTTAATTAAAAATAATTAATAATTTCTAAAAATTATGAATTAATTTACTATAATTAAATTACTTCCCACCCTATTCCCCTATAAACCCACAACCCCTACGGTACTAAAACACAAAATTTACTTTAAAAAAAATTACTAACTTCTAAACAATTAATACATATATTTTAAAAAATAATACAAAACATAACAAAACATGTGGAACACATACATATAAAATACATACTAAAATACATAACACTAACATAAACATCGATATTATTAACATCAATTTTTTACTATCGATATTAACAACTTCAATATTAACATAAATGATATTTTTTAACTTCTGGTCGATATTCTGGTCACCGATATTCTTGATGTCGATATTCTGTCCCTACGATATTTAAAACTCGATGTTAATGTAGGTCGATATTTAAAAGTCAATATTTTGACTGTGCACCAGTTATAGCACATCAGTGATCCAGGCTCAAAAGGCTAAAGTCAGTTGAAGCGCTGAAGCGCTGGAGCACTTGTGACTTCTTCAGCTTCTCGTTGGAGGGCAACAGATTTAACATGCTTGTGCTGAGCCCTTTTTTCAACTTCACATGCTGTCAAATATCCTGGGGCAGATTTACAAGCCCCTTGCGCCACTTTTGCGTCTCTTTTCCCATGTTAAAAATGACGCAAAAGTGGCGCAAGGCCCTTGTAAATCAGCCCGCTATCTTTTTTGTTTGAATACATTTTTATTAGGTTTTCGATTGACAAAACAAACATTATTGAAGTGCCCCACCCCGCGGCCTCAGAAATCCCCCATCCAACGGCCCCCACCAGGATTGGTTTCATTCAGCTGCATGCATCTCTTCCACCTCCCTTTTTTCCCTTTCTGCACATTGACTGAGCCCACTCTAACAACTCCCTCCCCATCCCTCTGTCTCTGGCATTTTTTTTTCCGCTGCTTTGGGGCATATTTACAAGCCCCTTGCACCGCCGGGGCATCACTGTTTGTGAGGCACCGGCGGCACATTTTGCCACCCCATATTTACAAGGACATGAAATGCCACCCTGTGTGGCTTTTCGTGTCCTTGTAAATACAGCACCTTTTCACGTAGCACTTTGCGTGAAAGGGGAATTCCATGGGTGTCGTTGTCATTGTTCCCACGCAACACCCCTGAAACCTGACACATTCCTAGATTTACGAGAAATCGTAAACCTGGTACTGCGTCAGAATTCTACACCTCCCCAAGGGAGGTGTAAGGAGGCGCAACGAGGAGAGATGTTATCATTTCTCTTCGTTTTTACCTCTTTCTATGCGTGCTGCATTCTGGACACCCTTCCTGAACAAAAACAATCTCCTCACAACACAGGCACCCCTGCACCATGGTGCAAGGGTGCCTGTGTCAGCGCATGGCAGCCAATTGAGCACCAGCGCAGGGGGAAGCACAGAGATCCATCATATCGTTGTAGATATGAGGCATCCCTGTGCTTTGAAAGTGACTTAGTGCAGCGCAGCAAAATGGCTTGTGGCACTGCACTGAGTCACTTTCTCGTAAATTAAGGCCCTTTACATTTAGAGTTTCATCCAGAAACTGGCGGTTTTCCAGTTACCACAAACTCTATATCTTGGCCTTGTCAGTCATTTAAACATTGGAGTTCAGGACAGCAGGACACCCGCCAAGTCCGACCCTTAGGTGACCTGCCTGCCATTTCTAAAAATCCCTGTGTTGGCCAGATTTTTTCATTGGAAGTATGCCAGCTGACACTGCAGGAATACATTCAGCAATCTGGTTGGCAGTGTCGTGGTGGCATAACAGACTGTTTTTTTTTGGGGGGGGGGATGGAATAAAAAACGAAACTCTAAAGCTGAGGTTTATTTTTCAAGTACAAAAACATAAATATCCTTGACATTATTTATCAGGGACCTAGTTATTTATGTCCTGTCCAGGCAGGACCACCATGTAATTCAAGGTGGTCCCAAGCAGGAAAGAAACATCTCCAAATGCCTGCCATATACAGATGTTCGAATTTCATTCAGCCAGTGGTCCCATGGCAACAGAATGGCTGCGACGGCATTTCCGATGGCATAGAACGTAGAGCAGAGGTCTTCAATCTGTGGGGCGCGACCCCCAGGGGGGCCGTGGAGTCCCTGGAAGGGGGTCGCAGATTCCCCAGCTTCACTTGTCTCTGTAACAAGACAGCCGTCCTGGGACGGCTAATTGAGATCGTTATCAGCTGCTTGCCTGAATGAAAGGCAAACGTGCCTTATCAGTTAATCTGCAAGTGTAAAGGATGCTTGGGAGCAGCTCTGGCTCTTTATGATGACAAAGATTTGTTTTTTTGAGTGGAAGTGCAAAGAGTTAACAACTGGGCTGGGAAGTTCTTGCTTTTAATTTTAACTGCATTTACACAGCCCTTAGTGCCCCTAAAGAGGTGTTGAAGGGACAGCTTTGTAAAAAAAAAATTCATTACATACGCTCTGGTATTACTAAAATCTACATTTTGAAAGCACCATTTTATCGTAAAACTATTTGCATGTTTTGCAGCGTTCTATCTGTGTGTAATGCAAGTATAAAAAATGTACTTACATATTCACAGTGCTTTCTGTCACAGGCTGTGACTACGTAGCACTAAAAATACACATCACTATTCTCCACTGCACCAATCAAGATTGAATTCTGTGGTTCTCTGGTTACACATAGACCGCTGCAGTGCACTAACTAATAGAGGTTTCATAATGTACTACAGTGCATTTCCCACTGAGCAATAACTTTTTTTATTTATTTTTCATTTACGTTGCCCATTATTTTATATGTAAATACCTGATGGTGAAAGACCTAAAAAACGTACAGAATATTTTGGGCTTACTTATGAGAGGCTTAGTTTAGTTTAGTTTAGCCATTTATAGAGCGCATGGTTACACCACCGGTGTGTCCCCGCGCTGGAACAGGCACACTGAAAGGGTACGGAACAACGGTATTTGCATATCACGCTGGTCGCTCACTCTGGTCAGCATGCTAAGTTTAGTATGCTGTTAGGAATAACCATGTCTTCGTCAGAGCATCATTTTTTTTATGCTCCAGTGGCGCAAGCGTCTCAACCATACCTATGAGGCAGTGCAAAGTCACCCTGCATGGCTTTGCATGACCTCATAGATATGGAGTAAGAGATAGCCGCGCAAGTCATTGCCTTACTCTGCTTCAAGAAGGTGTTCCATGGGCTTTGTGTGGGGTTCCCACGCAACACCCATGGATTTTGATGCTGTCCCATATTTACAAAATCACTTAAACCTGGGGCAGCTCCAAAAACGGACGCCTCCCCAGTGGAGGCGTAACGAGGGAAATGTTTTCATTTCTAGTCGTTTTTTCCTCTTTCCATGTGTGCTACATTCTGCAGCTCACATAGGAAGAGGAAAACGTCCCTCAGGAATGTTTTGGTGAAGGAAGGTGCCCCTTCCCATATAAAAGCAATCTCGCCTATGTTGGTGCTAGGCAGCAATTTGTGCACCAATGCAAGGGAAAGGACTGGAATGCACCGTATTTCATAAATACGGTGCATTCCTGCTCCTTCACATTGAGCATAGGGCAGTGCCGCAAGAAGACTTGCGGCGCTGCCCTACGCCAATTCCTCATAAATGAGGCCCTTTGTGTTTAGCTACACCTTTGGCTACACCCCTACGCTCACTGACCTTTGGTTTGCTAAACACTGTTTAATATCATTTCCCCACCATTAAAATTATTTGCTGTGGTAATTGGGGGCTGTTAGAAATGGGGGTTTCTAGTTGGCAATGGTTTGCACCTTTGTCCAATTAGGGACCCTTCCTTTTAGTCAGGGTAAGAGGGATACACTACTAAAATAGCCCCTGCTCACCCCCTTGGTAGCTTGGCACGAGCGGTCAGGCTTATTTCAGAGGCAGTGTGTAAAGTATTTGCACATAACCAACAGTAATACAGTGAAAACACTACAAAAGGACACCACACCAGTTTAGAAAAATATCCAATACTTTATATATTAAAAACAAGCCCAAAACGATAAAAATCCAACATACAGTACTTAAAAATATGCACTTTGCAAGAATAACCTTAAAAATGTAGTTCCTTGAAGTCGGTAGGTCCGTCTGGTGCTACAGCGGTGCTCAGAACAACAGAATACAACAGTTCCGTCTGACTGCGTTGAACGGGGTGTCGGCAGACTCGTAAACAGTACCTTTTCTTTGCGGCCAATGACGTTGGTGCGGGCCGGTCGTGGCCACAGTCACGGTTGCGGTGTGAAGCGGAGCAGTGCAGTGCCCTCAAGTCGCGGTGCAGGCAGTGGCTCGGTGACGGTCGTCCAGCGGCATCGGTGAAACCAGGGATGCGGTGCGGAGTGAAGGCGGTGCTCGTTGCGGTGCTGACAGATCACGGTGCAGGTGACAGTGCCAGTTGCGGCGAGCTGGCATCGGTTGGTCCGGACTGCGGTGTGGGACAAGGCGATGCGTTGCAAGACTTACGAGCGGTGCCCCCAAGCCACAGTGCAGTCACAGGTGTCAAAGTCAGCGGGCAGCGACGGCGTTGGTGACACCAGGGTGGCGAAGTGAAGTGAGGCGGTGCGTAGTGCGGTGCCCACAGGTCATGGTGCAAGCAGCAGCTCGGCGGCAGCAGTCATCGTCGGTGAGACCAGGGTTGCGGTGCGAGATGCGGCGGTGCCCTCTGCGGTGCCTTTAGGACATGGAGCCAGCGACAGAGTCAGTGACAGAGTCGGTTGCTTTACCCCCTCTGTGGCAACTGAAACCACAGTTCCAGAGGCGGTACCCAGAGGTGGGTGAAGTCTTTGCGGTCCCTGAGACTTCAGAACAGGAGGCAAGCTCTACTTCAAGCCCTTGGAGATACTCGGCAACAGGTAAAGAAAGTCCAGCCCAGTCCTTTCACTGCCCAAGGCAGAAGCAGCAACTGCAGGCCAACCCAACAAAGCAACAACACAGCAAAGGGGCAGTACTCCTCTGGGCAGTTCTTCCAGCTCTTCTTCTTGGCAGGTTCCGTGATTCCAGCGAGTTCTAAAATTCTGGGGTCTGGGCCCCAATATTTATACTCAGTTTCTCTTTGTGCTTTTGGGCAGAGAGTGTCTGTGCCCAGCCCAAACCAGTTCCATCCTCTGTGGCCCAGCTTCCTGGCAGGAGGTGGAGACAGCATTGTCCAAGGCAGACCAGGTCCATTCAGGTAAAAGGAAATCTCCTCCTACTACTCTAAATACAGCCCAGGTCTATTCAGCCAACCCTGACTCATCCAGGAAAGGCAGGACACACCTTTACCCCCCTACCCCCCCCCAGTGGCTGTCTGATGAGAATGCACATCCCCAGCCCCTGTCACTCCAAAGCCAGACAGTCAATCCACAACCCCAGCAGAGCCACACAGGATGGCTAAGCAAGAAAATACCTAATTTCTAAAAGTGGTATTTTCAAACACAGATCATAAAAATCATCTTTACTAAAAGATGCATTTTTGTATTCTGAGTTCAGGCATACTAAACCCCATTTCTCGATCTTGTCCCAATGGGAAGATATGCTTAAAAGATGTTATAAGTAAACTCCCATTCTATCCTATGGGACAGATAGCCTTTCCATAGTGAATAATGAAACACACTGTAATTCACTACCAGGACATGTCACACACACCAGTACATGTCCTACCTTTGATATTCATGGCACCCTGCCCACATGGGTACCCTTAGGCCTACCTTAGGGGTAACTTACTTGTAAGAAAAGGGAAGATTAGGGCCTGGCAAGTGGGTGCACTTGCCAGGTCGACATGGCAGTTACAAACTAAGCGCAGACACTGCAGTGGCAGGTCTGATAACCCTTTTCAGGGCTGCTTGGGTGAGTGGCACAATCAGTACTGCAGGCCCACCAGCAGCATTTGATTGAAAGGCCCTGGCACCCTCCATGCACTTTACTAGGAACTTACTAGTAAGCCAAACATGCCAATCATGGAAACACCAATCCATAATACAATTTACAATAGAAGCACTTGCACTTTAACACTGAGACAGTGAGAAAGTGCGCAGAGACACTACACCAGCAAAAACAGAGTCAAAATAAGAGGTCAGAAAGCAAAAAGACAGGGGAAACATGCCAAAAGATGCCAGGTCTAACAGGGGCATTTATGGTTGTCGATAGTTGTCGATGATGAGGTGTACCAGTTTCTAGAAAACATTGTCAGAAGGGGGTCCTTACGCCTAAAAAGGTTTGACAAGGGGGTCTAATCATCAAAAAGTTTGAAGACCTCTGCCGTAGATGCTTCACTGTTGGAAAGAAAGCTGTTTCCTTATCTCTAAATTAAGGGAGAACCATGGGGAAGGTAGATGTGAGAGCCACAGAAATGTGCAGCTGTCCCAATAAAACTGTCTATTATTTTAGACTTTTTTCTGTTCCAATTTCTAATTTTCAATTCAACACATTTCTCAATTTTCTTAACTCCAATATACTTTGAAATTTTACTGCTGTGGATTCAGTCTTCATATTATTATTTTTCATTTAACGCTGGCGTTCCTTCAGTGTTATCAATATACCATTGATTTTACATTTTACACTATTCCCTTCGCTGTTTAATTCTTTTTGCTGAATCATTTTTAAAGTCATCTATCTTTCGTGATTGATTATGTGATTACAATGGGGCCACAATTTGTAAGTATGCAAAATTACACCCTCTGTAACATGCAACTAAATAGAATTTTCTGAGAATTTTCCCCAAGTGTGTTGCAGGAATTGGAATTGCTCTCAAAGGCAAATAAGAGAGTCACACATTTTCCTCTCACTCTGACATCCAGATGCTCCCTATGCCTATAAATCAATATTTCGGGTGCCGTTTTATCCAAAGAAGAATTACTGAGAGAGGAAAAAGCCGAAAGGTCACAAAAACCTTCTTGGAAAGGCAGAACTGGATAGAACTATGGCTGACTATTAGAAGAATTGCACTAAGAAACACTGGAAAGTAGACAGCATTATCAAAGTGCAGATTGGAATCTGCGGGATTCAGGCAGAAGTATCCAGTGAAGCGGGAGATCAGCTGTAGAAAAAGGGCACAAACTTGAAAAACAAGGAGCAATGTATGTATTGAAAAATACTCCTGACTACAGAGTGATGCAGCGCTCCTAGGTTCAGCTTTATTAGTAGGCAAAACACGGGAAGTCATATTTCATGAGCATCAAGGCACCACCTTGCACCTTGATTGAGACGGTGTTAAGTGTAAGCCCATCCTGCTCAAAGAGGTGTGGGACAACATGGATGAGGACAAAGGAGGCAAAATGGGGTGACATCCATGTTCCTGGTAAGCGCGCAGAACTGTAAGCGTGTTGTAGTCTAATGGGTTTTTGATACCCCTTCAGCATGTAACCTGTGACGGTCAACTGAAGCATTGTTATAGTGGAGAATCATGGGTGGAGGAAATGCTGACGGGCCAGCTCTCGAGTAACAGCCCTCATAGGACCATGAGGGAGAAGAGACACAAAAGCATCTGGGCTTGAGACATGAGGCTCCAAGACGCGACCCCCAGGCCAGACCACCTAGCATGCTGGCACCAATAAAAACAAAACCACAGAGGCTCAGGCCCCAGGCAAACTCGTTTCAAGCACACCAATTGCTAACAAGTTTCACCCACAATATTTTCCAGTTTTTACCTGCCAAATATTATATTGGCAAACTCCTATTTAGGCCCAATTTGCATCCGACTTGTAATCCTATATCTTTTTTTTTTTAAATAATTTTTATTTGGATCCAAAATGTGCATTACGAATACATATATTCAAGTAATTTTAGTCATGAACCAAGCATAAATTCAATAATTATAAATACATATTTCCTAGCCTAGTATACGACACGGGGTAAAAAGAAAAGCAAAAAGAATCTTCAATAAATAGCTGTCAACAAAGTGAGTAACAAAGCGCTAAATACCATAAATACAGCTGTCTTAAAATCAAGTAAGTAATCGTTCATAAAGTGCATAAGAGCATAATATATAAGAGTTAGCCAAATGGTTTATCAAAACATTCAGTCTAGCCCCAGTTTTCGAGCAAGAAATATTGTCCCCAAAGTTTCTCAAATTTCTTCAGTCCCCCATTTCTTATTGCGTATAAATGCTTGCTGATTCTAACTCGCCCCATTTCCTGTTACCAGTCCCTCATTGTGGGGACTAACTAGGTTCACCATTTTTGGCGCAATAGGGACCGAGCTACGGCTGTTGCTATATATAATAGATTAATCAATATATTAGATAGGCCAAGTGCCGGATAATACCCCAGAACATTCAACCAAGTAGTTGGGACTAAATTGACCTGCCATTCCATCGCAAGATATAGGAATATTTCCTTCCAAAATCCCAGAATGGATGAACAGTGTCCGATTACATGCGCCCAATTGGCGAGCGACCGATCTGTACATTGAAAATAGTGGCCTGGAAGACTGGGGTTAGTTTGTGTTAAAAAGGACAGAATACTATATAGCAGACATTTGCTAAAAAATAACATTCTATGCCAATTGGCACCTCTCAGCATGCTAAAATTCAATATATTGACTTCCCCCCACATCTTACTTGTCAATTCCAAACCTTCATATTTTCCCCATTTTTTTAATGGATTTTTGAGTAAGGTCAGGACCTTTAATAGAAGCAAACATTCCTTTCCATTCCTCTATTTTCATATAGACCATCTTCCACTAGTGAGGAGAGCACCTTTCTGCTGCAGAGGATCTGACCTATATTTAGGTTGCAGAAAATGTTATTCATCGTTCTAAATGTACCCAGAAGCAGAAAATAATCTTGTATAAACTGTCGGACTTCCACTATATTTAGCCATCTCTCCCTCAAGAGAAAACCCAAACTTTTCCTATATCCCGCTTTTGCCCACATTTGGACAATTTTGGGTGCAAGATTCACCCTGGGTTCCATGACTAAGTCAGCCAGGGGTGTCGCCACATTAATATAAGGAATGGAGTATCTCCTATAGCGATCCCCATGCTTCTGGTAAAACCACTTCAAGCTCTTATATCAAACTTTTTTAGGTGACTTTACCGACTTTACACACATCCCAGATATGGTACTCTTTAAAGATCATCTGCATAAAATTATTCAGAAAAATACCCTTGTGAAGCTTTGAATCAAACTTGGACATATAGGGCCTGATTCACAGAACTAACTTACGTCAAAAACGTAAACGTAAACGTAAACGTAAAGTTAGTACTTTTTAGGTATTCACAGAATACACTTACTCATTTTGGTATTCACAGAATAGTACTAACTTTACGTTTACGTTTACGTTTACGGTTACGTTTACGTTTACGTTTTTGACGTAAGTTAGTTCTGTGAATCAGGCCCAGTGGGCCTGATTCACAGAACTAACTTACGTCAAAAACGTAAACGTAAACGTAAACGTAAACATAAAGTTAGTACTATTCTGTGAATACCAAAATGAGTAAGTGTATTCTGTGAATACCTAAGAAATACTAACTTTACGTTTACGTTTACGTTTTTGACGTAAGTTAGTTCTGTGAATCAGGCCCATACTGTGCAAACCAGGCAAAATGGTAATCCTTAAGGTTGGGAAATGCCAGCCCTCCATCCTCCTGTCGTTCATATAAAGTGCATAGTGGTACTCTGGTGCTTTTTTTTTGCCAAATAAATGATAAAAACTTAGGGGCCGATTACGATGGCGGGCGGACTTGAGTCCGTCCGCCATCGTAGTGGGGATTGGGACAGCCCGCCTGTCATGCGGCGGTCCCGCACTCGAAATTACGATGCGACTGTCTCCATGGCAGTCGCATCTTGCACTTTAACATTGCGGCGGGTGCTGCTGTCTGCAGCACCCGCCCCAGTGCCAAAAATGCATGTTGTGCATTTCACTGCACTACGTGGCAGGCACCATGCGGTGCCTTCTACTTAGTGCAGGGAAATGTAGGGGGGTACCATGGGTACCCCCAGTGCACCAACACCTCCCCCAACACAAGGGGGGCCCACAACAGGCCCCCAAAACCAATCCCTGCCAGCCGTTCCATGGCGGTTTTGCCGCCATGGAAAGGCTGGCTACAGGCGGCATCGTAATTTGGCGAACGGTGCCTGGTAGGCACCGCCACCATTTTACGCATCATGACCGCTCTGCCAGGCAATCGGAACGATTGCCTGTGGCGGATCCGTGGAGGGTGGTCTTTGTGCCCGCCAATGTCGCGGTCTGGATCCCCCCGCCATAATAATTCGGCAGCCCCATAGACTCCACAGATTTTAAAAACGGGGAACTTAAAAGACATGGAATAGCCGAAAACAGAAAATTAAACAGTGGAAGAAGCAAAATTTTAATCAGAAAGACTCTTCCTAGAATAGTCAGCAGGAACAAATTCCACTGTATGAATAGATCTTGTACTTTTAAAAGGAGAGGGGCAAAGTTAAGATCGTATATCTTCAATGTGTGAACCTGATACCCAAATAATGTATTGGCTGTGAATGAACACATGAAATAGGGGCTGATTACGATGGCAGAAGGCCCGCCACTGCCAGCCGTGCAGTGGCGAGCCCTCCGCCATCGAAGGACGATTCTCCGCCCGCCGAATTATGATGGCGAGGGGATCCGGACAGCAACTGTGGCGGGCGCAAAGACCGCCGGCACGGATCCGCCACAGGCAATCGTTCCGATTGCCTGGCGGAGCGGTCATGATGCGTAAAATGGTGGCGGTGCCTAGCAGGCACCATCCGCCAAATTACAATGCCGCCTGTAGCCAGCCTTTCCATGGCGGCGAAACCGCCATGGAAAGGCTGACAGGGATTGGTTTTGGGGGCCCATTGTGGGCCCCCATTTTGTTGGGGGGAGGTGTTGTTGCACTGGGGGGTACCATTTCACTGCACTAAGTGGCAGGCTCCGTGTGGTGCCTGCCACGTAGTGCAGTGAAATGCACGACATGCATTTTTGGCATTGCGGCAGGTGCTGCAGCCAGCATCACCCGCTGCAATGTTAAAGTGCAAGATGCGACCGCCATGGTGGCGGTTGCATCGTAATTTGGAGTGCGGAATCGCCGCATGACTGGCGGGCGGTCCCAATCTAAACTACGATGGTGGGCGGACTCAAGTCCGCCCGCCATCGTAATCGGCCCCATAATGTCTGGGTGTAGAACATCAGGATCACAACCGCATTATATTATTTCTGTTTTTTTCCTGTTAATTCTGTACCCTCCTAATTTCAAATATTGTGTGAAGATCTCAAAGGGGTTTTCTTTGGTCTCCTTCCTACTGCCCAAAATTAACATACAAAACATCAGCATATAATTTTATCTTACCCAACTGTGGCAGAGGGGGCAGATACTGTTATTCCCTCAGATTACTATAGCTAATGGCTCGATAAAGAAACCAAATAGAATGGGGATAACGGGCATCCCTGCAGGGTTCCGCGTAGCACTTTTATTTGCCCCACTTCTATTGTGTTAATGATAATTAAGGCTCCCTGTTTTCCATTTTTACTGATTTTTGCAGATAAATACAGAGAGAAAAACATGTATTTTCCTATCTGTATTTATTTTTACATGTGGATAAAAATGGAAATTTAGTTGTTTTATCAGTGATTCTAAATGCTGTCTGTTATGACTGTCAGGTCAACAGATGTGTGGATTAACTTGTAAGGAGGTTACAAAAGAAAGGGATTTTAGTAAATAGGTTTAACCAACAGTAGATATGCACAAGGTGATACTAAAATTTGCAATTTTTCATATAAGTAAATTGGTTTATCATTCTTTGGGTGTTCGTATTAGTGAAACTTGTCAGGTATTCAAGTAAGAGTGCGCATTTATCGGCTAAATAAATGTGGAAATACACTCGTTTCAGCTTCGTTTTTTCATAAAACCCTAAATAAATATGGATAAATACAGATCAAATCAACAAAGAATAAATATGGATAAATACAGACGGATATGTCAAAAAAACAAATAGCATGGGGCCGATTCCGATTCCGGCCGGAAAACGTACCGACCGACTCGGAGCCGGAATTAATTCCGACCGACACGTACCTGTGCAGCCCGACCCGCCAAGTACGATGAGAAGCGAGCAAAACCCGACCGACTCGTACGGAACACAAGCCGAAGGACCGAGTCGCGCGGAAAACAGCAGTCCGCCGGAAAAACACGCGATTCGAACCGACCGACTCGCACCCGGAACAATACCGAACGAGACGTACCCGCGGACTCCCACCCGCCAAGTACGATGCAAGGCGTAGAAAACATGACCGAGTTGCACGGAGGACAAGCCGTACGACCGACACGCATACAAAACTGCGAGCCGAAGCAACCCAAAACACTGTGACCGACGCGTACGCAGCATAGAAAACAGCACAAACACAGCGTGAACGAAACGGACGAGCCCGTACGAGACAACTGCAGGGTCCGACTCGGTCACAAGAACTTCTCCTACATGCACGAAAAGTACAAAGGGAAAATACACAAAAAAGGCCAAACAAGCAATTACAAAGCCAATAAATACTGGGGGGGAGGGGCAGGGAACAAAGACACACCCACAACTCCACCCATATAAAGGACACAAATCCCTACCATGATCCTTTGCAAATTCAAATTACCTGCCAGCACTCAACAGACAGCAACCACACACCCACAGCTCATCCATCACACAAGCCACACACTCAGCACCACAACAAATAGAAACCTCACATACACCTAGCAAAACACACACTCACACACCTTCACCTGCACACCAACACCCATCACTCACCATCACCACCCATCACCATGCCCCCAAAGAAGAATCACAAGTTCCTAGATAGTGAATTGGAAGTCCTGGTAGATGAGATCCTCAGGGTAGAGCCACAGCTCTTTGGTACACTGGTCCAACAGACACCCATGTCACAGAAAACAAAGATGTGGGAGAGGATCGTCGACAGGGTGAACGCACAATCACCATGTTTGCGCACAAAGACAGACATCCAGAACAGGTGGTATGACGTGCGCAGGAGGGTCAAGGAGCTGCTAAAGAAGGACTACATCTTGAGCCAATACACCGGCAGTGGCCCTCCTGCCAAGCCAGTATACCTCAGGCCCTGGGAGGAGAAGGTGCGGGCCATCCTACCACCAGTGAGCGTCTATGGACTAGAAAACATCCCAGAGCCTGGTGAGTACACAACAAATGTACACAATATTCTGCGACTACACACACACATCACTGCCAAGGGGAGAGTCAAACCATGCACACTTAGCAAATACACAGCAACCAGAACAGAATCATCCCAAAATGTGTATGTCACTCAGAGAAACACAACACATGCCATCACAAAGTGACATTTAACTGTGTCATCACATGTACAAACACAACTACAACTACAGCTAGGCAGTGGCACAAATATAACTGACAAACACATCCAGACAAGTAGCCACCACTACAACACCAGCACACAGTGAAGCACACTGAAAGAAAGGAAATATGTGTATGCTGGGCAAGTCAGTGTAGCCAATAGCATGATGGGAGTTGTAGGCACAGATATTGCTCACCCCCACAACTGTCCCATCAACACCACCCTGAACTATGCGCACATCACAGGGAGTGGAAAACAACTTCCAAGATGGCTGACACTGGCTACTGCTGTGGGGAGCACAAGGCCCTGCTGGCAACTGTGCACGAACCAACAGCAGGACACCACTGACTGACATCCTGAAAGACAACTTGCACTCCCTGCAATGGAAGCACGTTCCATGGTGGGATATCTGGCTGGGTGGGAAGGAGGACTCACAGCCCTGACCATAGTTACCAGCAGCGTTTCTCACACACACCCTTAACACAAACTCCACAAAACTCACCTGGGAGAATGCATTGCCTCACACTCCAATCAAATATCCCACAAAGACCCACAACCCTGTGTCATGCTTAGTGAAGCACAGGGACACACATGGGACTTGTAGCAAAACTAACCCCAGGATAACACTGTCAGCCATCTTGTCAGCACAGGCACACAACCCCACAGGGAAGCAGAGTCAAAGGGAAGGAAGCATGGGCATGCTGGGAAGGGGGGGTGGAGGCAATAGCATGATGGGAGTGGTAGTCACAGCTCAACATCCCCCACCCACATGGCCCAGCAAGCTCACACTCAAGCATGCACACCCCACAGAGAGTGGAAAGCCCCATCAAAGATGTCTGACACTAGTGCTCTGTTGTGGGGAGCACAAGGCCCTGCTGGCAACTGTGCAACAACCAACAGCAGGACACCACTGCCAGCCATCTTGCCATTGCTCTCACACTCACACACACTGAAGTCCACCCCAAAGCAAGTAAGTATGGGCATGTTGGGAAGTGGGGTGGAGGCAATAGCATGATGGGAGTGGTAGTCACAGCTCAACATCCCCCACCCACATGGCCCAGCAAGCTCACCCTCAAGCATGCACACCCCACAGAGAGTGGAAAGCCCCATCAAAGATGTCTGACACTAGTGCTCTGTTGTGGGGAGCACAAGGCCCTGCTGGCAACTGTGCAACAACCAACAGCAGGACACCACTGCCAGCCATCTTGCCATTGCTCTCACACTCACACACACTGAAGTCCACCCAAAAGCAAGTAAGTATGGGCATGCTGGGAAGTGGGGTGGAGGCAATAGCATGATGGGAGTGGTAGTCACAGCTCAACATCCCCCACCCACATGGCCCAGCAAGCTCACACTCAAGCATGCAAACCCCACAGACAGTGGAAAGCCCCATCAAAGATGTCTGACACTAGTGCTCTGTTGTGGGGAGCACAAGGCCCTGCTGGCAACTGTGCAACAACGAACAGCAGGACACCACTGCCAGCCATCTTGCCATTGCTCTCACACTCACACACACTGAAGTCCACCCAAAAGCAAGTAAGTATGGGCATGCTGGGAAGTGGGGTGGAGGCAATAGCATGATGGGAGTGGTAGGCACAGATATTGGTCACCCCCACAACTGTCCCATCAACACCACCCTGAACCATGCTCACATCACAGGGAGTGGAAAATGACTGACAAGATGGCTGACACTGGCTACTGCTGTGGGGAGCACAAGGCCCTGCTGGCAACTGTGCAAGAACCAACAGCAGGACACCACTGACTGACATCCTGAAAGACAACCTGCACTCCCTGCAATGGAAGCACGGTCCATGGTGGGATATCTGGCTGGGTGGGAAGGAGGACTCACAGCACTGACCATAGTCACAAGCACCTCCCCTCACACACCCCCTCAACACATACTCCACAGAAGCCACCTGGCGGAATGCAATGCCTCACTTCCTAACTCAAGGTCCCACAAAGAATCACCACCCTGGGTCATGCTGTGTGAAGTACAGGGACACTCCTGGGACATTTAGCCAAACAACTGCCCGGACAACACTCTCAGCCATCCTGTCAGCACAGGCAGCCCACCCCACAGGGAAGCAGAGTCAAAAGGAAGGAAGTATGGGCATTCTGGGAAGTGGGGTGGAGGCAATAGCATGATGGGAGTGGTAGGCACAGATATTGGTCACCCCCACAACTGTCCCATCAACACCACCCTGAACCATGCTCACATCACAGGGAGTGGAAAATGACTGACAAGATGGCTGACACTGGCTACTGCTGTGGGGAGCACAAGGCCCTGCTGGCAACTGTGCAACAACCAACAGCAGGACACCACTGACTGACATCCTGAAAGACAACCTGCACTCCCTGCAATGGAAGCACGGTCCATGGTGGGATATCTGGCTGGGTGGGAAGGAGGACTCACAGCACTGACCATAGTCACAAGCACCTCCCCTCACACCCCCTCAACACATACTCCACAGAAGCCACCTGGCGGAATGCAATGCCTCACATCCTAACTCAAGGTCCCACAAAGAACCACCACCCTGGGTCATGCTGTGTGAAGCACAGGGACACTCCTGGGACATTTAGCCAAACAACTGCCCGGACAACACTCCCAGCCATCCTGTCAGCACAGGCAGCCCACCCCACAGGGAAGCAGAATCAAAAGGAACGGAAGTATGGGCATGCTGGGAAGTGGGGTGGAGGCAATATCATAATGGGAGTGGTAGGCACAGATATTGGTCACCCCCACAACTGTCCCATCAACACCACCCTGAACCATGCTCACATCACAGGTAGTGGAAAATGACTGACAAGATGGCTGACACTGGCTACTGCTGTGGGGAGCACAAGGCCCTGCTGGCAACTGTGCAACAACCAACAGCAGGACACCACTGACTGACATCCTGAAAGACAACTTGCACTCCCTGCAATGGAAGCACGGTCCATGGTGGGATATCTGGCTGGGTGGGAAGGAGGAGCGGATGACAACCAAATACAACCAATGCAGACCATGTACACACCCCAACATTCACATAGAAATGCCCAAATAATACAGGACAATGTGCTACACCAATATCAACCCCTGACTGTGACAATTTAGGACAACGCATTGTACAGGCCCGCATCCAGAGGCACAGTCACAACTGTCAGGTGTGTCAACCATTGATGCCTGCAGAAACATAACATACATTGTGTGTGTCTCCCAAAAACAGGTGATGATGGGGACACAGCAGCAGACGCTGAGGAGTCCTCGTCCCAGGCTCAAGAGGATACGGAGCTCACTGGTGGGGAACAGCCTCTGCCCTCCTCGGATGACGAAGACTTACCTGGCACCTCCGGAGCAAGTCATCATGCAGCACCAGCAGGACCACCAGCTGCACCCCCTGCACCCACCCCTCCAACGACTGTCAACACACATACCACCCCTGCCGACACGGACAGACCAAGGAGCAGCACCACCACCAGCACAGGGACCCTGGACCAACGTGGGGCCATGGACACCACCACCACCAACAACCCACAAGGTGGCCCAGGGTCACCTGTGCCTGCCACCTCAGGTACTGCACGTGTCGCCAGGGGTGGTGGGAGGGGTGGGAGACATAGGTCGCTGCTCACAGAGGGGTCTGGACTGCATGATGACCCACAACTGGCACGCATAGACGATGCGTACCAGTCCAGCACCGGAGAGTTCAGCCAGGTAGTGGGGCTCCTCAGGGACATCAAACAGCAGCAGGCTGCCCATCATGCCCGCTTGGACTCACACATGTCCCGCGTGGAGTCCAAGTGGGACACACTGCAAGAGATGACGGCGGTGCATAGGGACATATTACAATGCCTCCGCCAGATGAGCAGCAACCAGTCAACACCTCCCTGTGTGCCCACAACATCTGCTGCTGAAACAACTGCAACTGCCACAGGGAGGCAGGATGACTCTGGCGGAGAGTCCCCTGCACCGCAGCAGCCTGCACTTGAGGATCCCCCCCAAAGAAGAGGGGCCGTCCGAGGAGGGGCAAGTGAGAGGCCGATGGCCATGTGCAACCCCCAGGAAGCCAAAACCTGTTCTGGAGAATAACCTTTGTGCGCAAACTGTTCACCCTGTTAACTGCAACACAACTCTCCCACATGACATGGGGAGCTCAAGTTGGACCAATGTCTCTGATTACTGTGGACTTTACTCTGGACATTTCTGCTACCAGGACTTCCAAATTATCTAGGAACTTTGGATCACAATCACAATGTACAGCACCCAACAACCTGTGCACTATACTCACACATGTATGTCAATAAACTCACTTATACACCATACTTGCCTCTGTTGTGATTCCAATGTTGTCTCAGAAGTTGCGATGATGATCGGGGAAATGACACTGTGCATGCTAACTGCTACAGCAAGTACAACACCGGCATGTTAGTCATGGCGACTTCACACATATGGGGGAGGCACACCACCAGGGCTACACAACACATACACACCATGGACATCTGACTCATCGCCTACACTGGTGTTGCCAGGAAATACGTTGCATTGCACAGACCCAACACCTATTCACAGTCTGTGTTGACTAGCCCACTGGTGCAGTAAGCAAATGTCAGTCAGATGTGTGACCACAGACAACGCACATCACATAGTGAAGCACAGGTTTATTACACATTTGCAACATGTTGAAACCACCACAGATGCAAGGTAATCCCACCTGGCAGCGGGCACATAGTCAACAAGTGTAGAAGGAAGGAAGTCCATGGGTGTGGTGCACATCACCTGTAGGGACACAACAGCTACCACCCGGGAAGTCGAATCACGGTGTTGGGGATCACAGTTGACCAAACGACTCTGAAAGTACCCTGTGAAGGACAGAAATGACACACAGTCAAAAGTACTGAAGAACAGGACAGAACTGCAATACTCATGCACAATACATGTTACAAGATACCCACCCAGAACCAAGTTAGCATGTCAACACTGTTGGGGAGTACAGACTACCTGCAAAGACACATCGCTACACGCATACAGACATGTAGCCCATGGACACACTCAAACAGCACCAGAGCACCACCAACACATATCATGCAAACTCACATCATTGACATGCCATCTCTGGATACTCACATTCAGCTGAAGAAGTTGGTGATGAGCTGTGTGCGGACATCACCCTCAACATCATCATCATCATCACTGGCATCGTGGTCCAGGCCAGGATCCTCCACAGGTGGCGGACGTTGGTCATCGTCATCCAAGGATGAGAGGCAACTCCTTCCGCACTGCCAGGTTGTGGAGCATGCAGCAGACGATGATGATGATCTTGCACACCTTTGCTGGGGCATATGGGAGGGACCCTCCTGTCTTGTCGAGGCAGCGGAAGCGGCTCTTCAGGAGACCAAATGTCCGCTCAATCACTCTCCTGGTCCGACCATGTGCCTCATTGTAGCGCATCTGGGCTGGTGTCACAGGGTTCCTGAGGGGCGTCAGCAACCACGGCATGTTGGGGTATCCGGAGTCACCTACATACAGACAATTTCACATTAGCAGAGTTGGAAAAGAGGGTGGAACACTACATAGCAGAACACACACAATGGTACAAAGTCAGTACACACCTACAAGCCAGGCACGCTGGTTCCGCATCCGTGCCATCATCCTCGGGATGCGACTACTCCTCATCACGTACGCATCGTGTGCCGAACCAGGGAAATGGGCACACACGTGTGTGATGCTCATATCTGCAAGACAGACCACCAGTGCATTGACCGAGTGGTAGTGCTTGCGGTTACGGTAGGCCTGCTCTTGGGCCTGTGGTGGTACCAACGCCACATGTGTCCCATCAATGGAGCCAATGACATGCGGCATCCTCCCCAGGGCATAGAAGTCACTCTTCACGCCAGTGAGTCGTTGGAGTCTAGGGAAATAAATGTACTGGTTCAGGTATATCAACATAGCCTCCAAAACATCCCGGAGCACACAGCTGAACATGGTCTGTGACATCCCACCAGCAGTCGCCAGAGTGTGTTGAAAGGTACCAGTGGCAAAGAAGTGTAGGGCTGCCATCACCTTCACCTTGGGGGTCAGCGCTGTAGGGTACGGACGGCCAGGTTGCAAATGTGGTGCCAAGCGCACTGCCAAATCCTCAATCAGCTGCCTGGTGAAGCGGTACCGTCGGATGCTGTCCCGTTCCACCATCGTTGCCAGGTCAGGGAATGGTCTATGGACAGCTGGTGCCCTGCAGTGTATAGGTGAAGAAAGCAATATTGTCAGTCACCCCACAAATGTGGCATTGAACACACTCAACATCACATGATACATCATAATGAGGCACAAGTACATGATGTGTGCAGTTCCGTACGGATATGTATGGCACATACATGGCCAATATCTAACATCACAGTCCAACAAGTGGCATCAAGAAGTCCCAGGTCATGCCATCGGATACCATGAGGCCGTGTCCCAGTACCCATCTCCTGCTGCCAAATAACAAACACACGCCACAGTGACATGTGAGGACTGATGTGCCCCAGGCATCACAGCTCAATGACAGGTAGATTCCCAGGGACCCTGTATTGCCACATGGACACTGGCATGACATGGTGTATCATGTATACACCACAGCAAAACAACCATGACCCCCACAGGTAGTGGTCCGTGTTGCCTCGGCAGGACAGACATGGACGTCTGTGACACACACACGCACAACATCACAGTCCATGCACATACAACGTGGATGTGGAGACTGCCTCCCATTGTGCACATGAAATCAGAGACATTGTAATCACAACATGCACACAGACTGTGGAGGACCATCAACATTGTGCCAATGGGTCACCCTGGGTTGAACATAACGTCCCACATGACATGACATACACATACACCACCGTGAACTGTGACCATGCCACATGCTCAGATATGAACAGTTGCACATCACAGTGGTCATGTACACGAAACACCAAGGATTCTGTCCCCATAAACACGTGCACAGCCTGGGGGTGGCTGCCCCCAAGTGACACCCACAGAACAACATGTTCACCCCCATACACGGAATAGGTAATGCAGCCTTACATGCCCTAGGATACAGTTTGGACAGGCTGTGGTGTTGTAGGTGTGCCCCTCACTGCCTGGGAAGTATATGTGGCTGGCATATGTTCACCTGTGACAGGCATGGTGACATATGTCAGTGACTTGTACAGGGATGAGTTGGACAGCAATGGACCGATCAGTGCGCACACATTGGCCATTGCATTCAATGTGCGCTGGTACGCGTTGTATTGGCAATACGCCTTGGACAGCAATGGACCGATCAGTGCGCACACATTGGCCATTGCATTCAATGGGCGCTGGTACGCGTTGTATTGGCAATACGCCTTGGACAGCAATGGACCGATCAGTGCGCACACATTGGCCAATGCATTCAATGGGCGCTGGTACGCGTTGTATTGGCAATACGCCTTGGACAGCAATGGACCGATCAGTGCGCACACATTAGCCATTGCATTCAATGGGCGCTGGTACGCGTTGTATTGACAATACGCCTTGGACAGCAATGGACCGATCAGTGCGCACACATTGGCCATTGCATTCAATGGGCGCTGGTACGCGTTGTATTGGCAATACGCCTTGGACAGCAATGGACCGATCAGTGCGCACACATTGGCCATTGCATTCAATGTGCGCTGGTACGCGTTGTATTGGCAATACGCCTTGGACAGCAATGGACCGATCAGTGCGCACACATTGGCCATTGCATTCATTGTGCGCTGGTACGCGTTGTATTGGCAATACGCCTTGGACAGCAATGGACCGATCAGTGCGCACACATTGGCCATTGCATTCAATGTGCGCTGGTACGCGTTGTATTGGCAATACGCCTTGGACAGCAATGGACCGATCAGTGCGCACACATTGGCCATTGCATTCATTGTGCGCTGGTACGCATTGTATTGGCAATACGCCTTGGACAGCAATGGACCGATCAGTGCGCACACATTGGCCATTGCATTCAATGTGTGCGGGTACGCGTTGTATCCTATGTACGCGTTGAACAGCAATGGTCCGATCGGTGTGCCCGGCCAGCCCATTGCATTCAATGTGTGCGGGTACAGCGTTGTATCCTATGTACGCGTTGAACAGCAATGGTCCGATCGGTGTGCCCGGCCGGCCCATTGCATTCAATGTGTCGGGTACGCGTTGTATCCCATGTACGCGTTGAACAGCAATGGTCCGATCGGTGTGCCCGGCCGGCCCATTGCATTCAATGTGTGCGGGTACGCGTTGTATCCTATGTACGCGTTGAACAGCAATGGTCCGATCGGTGTGCCCGGCCGGCCCATTGCATTCAATGTGTGCGGGTACGCGTTGTATCCTATGTACGCGTTGAACAGCAATGGTCCGATCGGTGTGCCCGGCCGGCCCATTGCATTCAATGTGTGCGGGTACGCGTTGTATCCCATGTACGCGTTGAACAGCAATGGTCCGATCGGTGCGCACACATTGGCTATGGCCTGGCCTGGCAACGGACGCGTTTTCAAAATTTGAACGAGTCTGATGCTGTAAATTCAGTTGGTCACCCACAACAATGTTGCAATTTCATGGGTGTCACGAAGTTGAACATTTGAAGGATGCTGGGGGCGTGTGTAAGTGGTGCAATTCCATGGATTGGCCAGATTCAGATGATGCAAACGACTTGGACCTATCACTTTGGACACATGGGACAGTATCTGCCTCTGCAGCACACATATAATGCTGGCTGTTCCCCTGAGAGCTCACTTGCCTGCACTACATGCTCCAGGACGACATCTGCCACTACACTGCTGCGGTATCTGCACCCTCTGGACCCTGCAATGGCACGTACTGTGGAGAGAGCCCCAGCCTTCAGCACTGAGGAGAACCAGGCCCTGCTGGATGGCCTCCTTCCACAGTACAGCAAGCTGTATGGGAAAGCAGGGGAGCAGGTGAGCGTTCTGTCCACTGCCTTTCTAAATGTGCATGTTGTCTGACTAGCAAGGCTAACAGTCTGCACGCCACTGGCTAGCAGGCTCACTGAGTAGTTGTCACCCCCCATAGTGTGTAGTTACATGCACTGGACAGGTATAGTGCAGTGACAGTGCATTTAAACTAGGTTTTACTTCCCAGGCAATGATACCATGTAGTAACTGCTGGCATACTGTCCATAGCCATCGTTGCACTGCCTGTGTACATCATGTGCCCCTGTGATTGAGACATGTATATCCAACTGTGTAATGCACGGATATGTTGGATGTGTAGTAATGGCATTCTCACTTTGTTATCCTCACAGGTTGATGCCCACCAGAAGCAGAAGATATGGCTGACCATCGTCCGGGCAGTGAGATCCGTGGGGGTCTACAAGCGCCGGATCCGCAACTGCCAGAAGAGGTGGCAGGACCTTCGGGGCTGGACCCGGAGGATCGCATGGGTCCAGCTGAAGCTGTCGCCTCCTCGCAGGAGGGGCGGACACCGGACCCTGACCCCCACATGCTGAGGATCCTGGCGGTGGTCTTCCCTGATCTGGATGGGCAGCTGAAGGCCAGAGAGCAGCAAGGAGGGGGTGAGTCCATGTCTGCATTGTGAACTATGTCTGCCATGCTATGTGCCCTCCTCTGGCCTGGTTAAACTTCCACAGTACATCAGTCTTGTGGTCCAGGACCCATGTCCCTCTATTGTGCACTGCCCACTCCTCATCTGATACCCAGGTGTGGCCCTTACAGTCAGGGTATTGTGTCACTTGGGTACTGTGTCCTTGCAGTTTGCTTGACTCAAGGTGGGGGACAGCATCTGTTTCCCTGACTCTGTGGTGGGCATCATGGGTGGGTCCATTGCTTACACATTGCCTGTGTTCTGACATGTGTTCTGCGTGTTACTTTGATATGTGGCCCAATTGCTGAGCTGATCCACCACATGTGCCTGGGGTATCTGGCACACACCCATGCTGCGGGTGGGAACAATGTTTGTGCCCCAGGAGTGTGTATATAACGTGTGTCACACATACTTAGCCAGCTGCCTACTGTCCAGGGCTCATCCCTCATTCATGTGGGACAGGACAGTCATGCCTATTCCAGGCCATACAATACACTCTGTACTCCCACTGCCGTGTATCAGCTGACACGTTTTGCTCAGTGATTCGTCCCCTTAGGTGTCTGCCTCTGTGTCAGTGTGCTGTGGCTTCGTTGTCAGGTCTGCTGGGGTGTTCCTCGGTTGGGGCTCCGCATGCCACCGGAGATGTGACCATAAGAGATGATACATGTGTGACACATAGGTGTTTGATCACCTGACCGTGCAGACTGGGGTATGCGAATATGAGGTTCAGGCAGCTGTTTCCCATACACAGCAGATTGTGATGTGCTCAGGTGCAGAGGGTAGTGTTACAGGTCTCCCATATGTACAATGGGTATAACCTGGACAGATGAGGGTACAGATGATGTGGTGTGTGGGGGATGTACATGTGCACTTGTTCAGCTCCAGGACTTGCATTCCCCATGATCTACTATTGTGACACAGTGCAGAGTGTTGTTGTCTGGCTGCCCTGCCCATGTGACTGGAGACAGTTATGTATGACTTAGCAGGCATGGCTGTGCCATGGCATGTGACTTCCTATTAGTGATCCTGCAGGGGAGTGACATTTGCTACATGCACACCATTGTGGCAATGGCTATCAGGACATGGGTGCATCATGGTGTCTGTCGCTGGTATGCATCACATGCATTTCCTATTTGACTCTGGGCATCCCTTTCATCCGGACACCTGCACTGACTCAGTGGCAAGAGTTGTGATGTGTGCATGTCCACATGCTTCACCGGGTTCTCTGCACTGTCCAAATACTGTGTAGGTGGTGCATGTGTCCACACCGGGGTATTGCCATCCCACAGACACCATACAGATGGGTGCAAGGCCAGGTGGGATGTGAGTGCCATGGTTGACCATCAGACTGACAATTGACTTCTCCTGTTCTGTTTGTGCAGTTTTAGCAATGTTCAACTAAGGATGCCAGGGCTTGCTCTGTAATGTGCTGTACTTACTGTGGTGTGTGCGTTCGGTGCAGGTGACTGATGTCTGTCTGTTTCCCTATTGATTGCAGATACATCCACGGCCACAGGAGGGGACAGCTCCACGGACCAGGAGGAGCCGCAGAGCCAGACTGGGTCAGCAGCCGAGGAGTGGTCGGAGGGACCCAGTGGCACGGAGGGCGAGGGGAGCCACACTGAGGAGTCCTCAGCACCATCCACCTCAGCTGAGGACCAGAGCAACTCGGACGATGACTCCCTTATGGAGGCGGGTGTCAGCAGCCACCACACCCCAGCTAGTGTTGCTGTCCCCGCCACCACCACCACTGCCCTCCCGTTGGCTCCCATTCCCGAGGTCCGTGGAGGCTCCCATGTTCGGGAGCGTGTCTCCTTCGGGCCAGGCACCGCACCCCCTGCACCTGTGTCGCCTGCTGCCCTGAGTGAGGAGTCTGTGTACCTCCTCCGCCAGCTCCATGTAGGACAGACAGCGATGCTGAGTGTCCTCCATGCACACACCAGTCTGTTGACTCAGCTGGTGTCATTCATGGAGGGCATCTCATCGGGCATGTCTGACCTACAGAGGGGCAATAGGTCCATGGACTCCTCCCTGATGGCAGCAGTGTCCCTCCTCCGACAGTCCCTCACCCCTCCTGCCTCTGCCCCATCCACACTCCCCAGCACCTTACCCGTCCCAAGCACACACACACTGGCACAGGCACACACCAGCACAGACACATGCAGCACACGGACACACACGCCAGAAACAAAACGCACACGCACGCACCGTCAGGGGACTGCAACCACACTCACAGGGGATGGGGCACAGGCACAAACACACGCATCCACAAGCACTGCGCAGTCCTCAGTTGCCTCTCCCTCCAAAGACCCCTCCCTTGCCTCACCTGCAACCCCATACAAACAGCGGCTCTTCCTCTGTGACCTTGGCCTCTCCCCTCCGACCCAGCTGATCCAGCATTCAGGGGGAAGAGGAAGCCCACCCACACGGAGCGGAGTGCCCCTGGCACCCGGACACCATCCCCCAGGCGCGGACCGACTGAGGCCCCCACCCGCAAGTCCCCCGGTCCCGGAAGAGCAAGACCCCGCCGCCGCCCTGCAGCTCAGGCACCAAGTCTCCTTCCTCCATCCCTCAGGCCCCCACTCCACAGGTGCCCCCACCACACCCTGCCCCAGGTTCCCGCACCCACAGATACACCATCCCCAGAAGGGTCAGGCTTTCTCCCCCTGCCACTTGCTCTTCCGGCCCCACACCCCCGCTGCGCTTGTCTGTACCACTGATGTGGTGAGGGTGTCCTCCCCTCTGTCCTGCCCACCTTTCCTGATCCCCATTCTCCTCCCCTGGAGGTGGGCACTGCAGTGGAGTCCACTATCACCCTGTCTGACTTGGGCGCTGCAGTGGCGGACCTGTCCACTCCATCTGCAGGGTCCACTGCAGTTGTGCCGGCACCCACAACATCTGAGTCATGCCCCCCAGTTGTGCCGGCACACACCATGTCAGACACCTCAACTGCAGTTGTCAGTGGCTCTCCAGCACCCACCACCCCTTCCCTGCCTCCTCCTGGTGAGCCCTGATCCTGTCCCTGCGGTGCCTGGCCTGCCCCCCGTATGCCCCTCCTAGGGGATTGTCCCCGGTTGTGATCAGTGCAGGCATGCATAGGGTGACATCTGCCACTGTCACCCTGTATAGACTTCCTTGATGGACTGGCCATTGGCCTTTGTTGATACCTTGCAGTTCTTCCAAGTTTTGAACCCACATGCTGAATAAAGCAACTTTCTGTTATCTAGTGGTTTTGCTTCTGATGTACATGATGTTGATGATGCTAACCGTGCCCTTGCTGCAGTGATGGTGATTTTTGGACTCATGAAAATGAAGTGTTACTGTGCATGTACCCATGTGTTCCAGGGGGACAGTGTCCTATCCTGTGGTGAATCCATGTCGTCCTTAGCAGCATCTGAGGGTGTCATGTATTCAATATTTGGCAATGGGATTTCCTACTTACATTAGCAATGTCACATCTGTGGGTTCCACCCATGCACATCTGTTGTGTTTGCCATTGTTCAATTAGTCTAGTTCCCTGGCCTTGTGGCCATCTCCACTGGACATGCAGGTTTGGGCATCAATGGGGAAGGACTCTTCTGTGTTGTCAGTGCAACTTGCTATACATGTGTGTTGGATCTGTGCTGTTGATTTCGTTGACATTCCCATGACCAGGCTGATGTGACGGGAGCCTTCATTTGGTGCTAATTGTTGACTGTGTGACCAAGTGTTCTGCTGACATGATGGAGCCCTACTGATGCGACATATGGCACAGCTTTCCTCACACAGGAGTGGAGTCCCCTCATGGCAGTGTGTACTCCTGTGACATCTCGTGCGCCCAAGGTGTGTGTTGTATGAGCATGTGTGTGTGTTCACTTCCATGTTGCTGTGCATGCTGGGATCCCTAGTGATGTTCCTGTTTGTGATGCTTGCTGAGTTGAGCTATGTTCCCCAAAGTCTTCTCCCTGGGTTCTCTGTGATGTGGGTGCATGGCACATTACTGGTCATCAGGGTGTCACCCATAGGTGTGTTTGCTGTCAGGGCTGAGTTTGTGGGCAGACGCTGATGTGTCACAGTCCGGATTCCCCTTTGCACTTGTTGTTGACACCTGTCATGTGATTTCTGGTTTGTGTTAGCTTTCATTGGTTGTGACACGTTTTGTGTGTGACTGCTGGCACTCCTCAGGGCTGCAATGTTGGTAGTTGTCTATGTGTGTCCTTTGTGGGTGACCTTGGCTTCTTCATAGGTGTGTGACTGTGGCTGGGATCCCATTGGTTTGTGTGGTATTGCCGTCATGTCCATGTACAGCGTAGTGTGCAGTGTGTCAGACATTCAGGAGTCTGGTAGAGTGGCCATGTGTGATGTGTTCCTGCACCTTGGTTCCCACCACCCCCTGGGATTGTCATGGGTGCATGTGCAATGTCACCAGTGCATGTGAGCTTCACTGCTGCACATTGTTGGAGGTCGAGGTGTGTGGTGTTGAGTGTGTGCAGATGAGAGTTGTTGCCCGGCTAGACCCCTGCCTCCATGTTGGCCTTGGCTGACAGGCCGTGCTGGTTGATTTGTGCTTGTGTGGATGTGATGGTAGTTTGTTGCTCAGGACACATGACTGTGGTTCACAGTGTGAACGACATCTAGCTTTGTCATCACAGTGGGATTGTAATGCAGCCCAGGGTCACCACATTGTGGGGGCCCTGGGTGTGGTGCTGTGGTGTCTGTGTGTCTTGCTGTGTCAGTTGCTGTTCCTACATGCTTGTGTGACATGTGTGAGTTGTGCTCCCACTCATCTGACAATGCCTGATTGCCCACATAGGGGATTTGGATCCATGAGTTACCTTTGTGTGGCACTGTATGCGCGTCTGTGTAATTGGTATTCAGGCCTCCTCATGTGTTGGGTGTTTGCCTGGGGACACTGGTAACCCCCCCCCTCACCTGTTGTGTTTGATGTGCAGTGTGGGTCTGCCTGTTTGTGTTTGTGCATCTGCACCACTGCATTGGCATATCTTTAGTGTGCCATTGGCTGTATGTTGTTTGGTGTGTTTGCCCTGCTGTCCCTGGGACTCCTAGGTCATCAGTCAGCACAATGATCATTGTGTGTGTCCCCCATTGCTGCCATGGTATGGTTTCTGTTCACATCCCTTCTACAGTCTCCACTGCGTATCTGGATTTGTGTGCCCATTGGTGCAAATATGTGGGTCTGCATTCTGATGGTCACTTCTGTCATTGAGTCATTGATGTGTGTTGACAGTGTCAGCCCCCATGGGTGATGTTTGTCTGCACATGGCCAAAGGTATGTCTTGTTTGCACTGCACTGTTTGCCTCCCCCATTCTATGTTGCTATGGGACACAAGCACTACTTTGCCACTGATGTGTTTGTTGTTCTGTGACCAGGAATAATCCATACAGTTTGGCAGTTGCAGCTTATTCTTTGTCAACACATACATTTTGGTCACTGTGATGATGGGGGTCTGGACCCCACTGCCACAATGTTCAATATGTGCTTCAGCTATGGACCCCACACTCACATTTTGGTCACTGTGATGATGGGGGTTTGGACCCCATTGCCACAATGGTCAATATGTGCTTCAGCTATGGACCCCACACTCACATTTTGGTCACTGTGATGATGGGGGTTTGGACCCCATTGCCACAATGGTCAATATGTGCTTCAGCTATGGACCCCACACTCACATTTTGGTCACTGTGATGATGGGGGTTTGGACCCCATTGCCACAATGGTCAATATGTGCTTCAGCTATGGACCCCACACTCACATTTTGGTCACTGTGATGATGGGGGTTTGGACCCCATTGCCACAATGGTCAATATGTGCTTCAGCTATGGACCCCACACTCACATTTTGGTCACTGTGATGATGGGGGTCTGGACCCCACTGCCACAATGTTCAATATGTGCTTCAGCTATGGACCCCACACTCACAGTTTGGTCACTGTGATGATGGGGGTTTGGACCCCATTGCCAAAATGGTCATGGCCTGCTTGCATTGTGGGTGCCACACACATTTATGTGTGGCACTTGTGATAGGGGGTCACATTGTATGTCCACAGTCCTGTTCAGTGTTGTAGGCATTTGACACAGTCTACACACGCTTGTCATGGTGTTGGGGGGATGTCTTTGTGTTGCATTCTTTCTGCTGGTGTGTGCTTCTTGTGGCATGTATTTGCCATCCTGTGAGTGGGGGTGGTAGTAGTAGGCATCCAGCCCCCATGGGTGGAGGTGGTAGTAGTGGTAGGCACCTGGCACCCCTGGGTAGAGGTGGTAGTAGTGGTAGGCACCTGGCACCCCCATGGGTAGAGGTGGTAGTAGTGGTAGGCACCTGGCACCCCTGGGTAGAGGTGGTAGTAGTGGTAGGCACCTGGCACCCCCTGGGTAAAGATGGTAGTAGTGGTAGGCACCTGGCACCCCCATGGGTAGAGGTGGTAGTAGTGGGAGGCACCTGGCACCCCCTGGGTAGTGGTGGAAGTAGTGGGAGGCACCTGGCACCCCCTGGGTAGAGGTGGTAGTAGTGGTAGGCACCTGGCACCCCATGGGTAGCGGTGGTAGTAGTGGTAGGCACCTGGCACCCCCTGGGTAAAGGTGGTAGTAGTGGTAGGCACCTGGCACCCCCTGGGTAAAGGTGGTAGTAGTGGTAGGCACTGGCACCCCCATGGGTAGAGGTGGTAGTAGTGGGAGGCACCTGGCACACCCTGGGTAAAGGTGGTAGTAGTGGTAGGCACCTGGCACCCCCATGGGTAGAGGTGGTAGTAGTGGTAGGCACCTGGCACCCCCTGGGTAGTGGTGGCAGTAGTGGGAGGCACCTGGCACCCCCTGGGTAGAGGTGGTAGTAGTGGTAGGCACCTGGCACCCCCATGGGTAGAGGTCGTAGTAGTGGTAGGCACCTGGCACCCCTGGGTAGAGGTGGTAGTAGTGGTAGGCACCTGGCACCCCTGGGTAAAGGTGGTAGTAGTGGTAGGCACCTGGCACCCCCATGGGTAGAGGTGGTAGTAGTGGGAGGCACCTGGCACCCCCTGGGTAGTGGTGGCAGTAGTGGGAGGCACCTGGCACCCCCTGGGTAGCGGTGGTAGTAGTGGTAGGAACCTGGCACCCCCTGGGTAAAGGTGGTAGTAGTGGTAGGCACCTGGCACCCCCATGGGTAGAGGTGGTAGTAGTGGGAGGCACCTGGCACCCCCTGGGTAGTGGTGGCAGTAGTGGGAGGCACCTGGCACCCCTGGGTAGAGGTGGTAGTTGTGGTAGGCACCTGGCACCCCTGGGTAGCGGTGGTAGTAGTGGTAGGCACCTGGCACCCCCTGGGTAAAGGTGGTAGTAGTGGTAGGCACCTGGCACCCCCTGGGTAAAGGTGGTAGTAGTGGTAGGCACCTGGCACCCCCATGGGTAGAGGTGGTAGTAGTGGGAGGCACCTGGCACCCCCTGGGTAAAGGTGGTAGTAGTGGTAGGCACCTGGCACCCCCATGGGTAGAGGTGGTAGTAGTGGTAGGCACCTGGCACCCCCTGGGTAGTGGTGGCAGTAGTGGGAGGCACCTGGCAGTCCCTGGGTAGAGGTGGTAGTAGTGGTAGGCACCTGGCACCCCCTGGGTAGCGGTGGTATTAGTGGTAGTCACCTGGCACCCCCTGGGTAGAGGTGGTAGAAGTGGTAGGCACCTGGCACCCCCTGGGTAAAGGTGGTAGTAGTGGCAGGCACCTGGCACCCCCATGGGTAGAGGTGGTAGTAGTGGGAGGCACCTGGCACCCCCTGGGTAGTGGTGGTAGTAGTGGGAGGCACCTGGCACCCCCTGGGTAGAGGTGGTAGTAGTGGTAGGCACCTGGCACCCCCTGGGTAGCGGTGGTAGTAGTGGTAGGCACCTGGCACCACCTGGGTAAAGGTGGTAGTAGTGGTAGGCACCTGGCACCCCCTGGGTAAAGGTGGTAGTAGTGGTAGGCACCTGGCACCCCCATGGGTAGAGGTGGTAGTAGTGGGAGGCACCTGGCACCCCCTGGGTAAAGGTGGTAGTAGTGGTAGGCACCTGGCACCCCCATGGGTAGAGGTGGTAGTACTGGTAGGCACCTGGCACCCCCTGGGTAGTGGTGGCAGTAGTGGGAGGCACCTGGCACCCCTGGGTAGCGGTGGTAGTAGTGGTAGGCACCTGGCACCCCTGGGTAGAGGTGGTAGTAGTGGTAGGCACCTGGCACCCCTGGGTAAAGGTGGTAGTAGTGGTAGGCACCTGGCACCCCTGGGTAGAGGTGGTAGTAGTGGTAGCCACCTGGCACCCCCTGGGTAAAGGTGGTAGTAGTGGTAGGCACCTGGCACCCCTGGGTAGAGGTGGTAGTAGTGGTAGGCACCTGGCACCCCCATGGGTAGAGGTGGTAGTAGTGGTAGACACCTGGCACCCCTGGGTAGTGGTGGCAGTAGTGGGAGGCACCTGGCACCCCTGGGTAAAGGTGGTAGTAGTGGTAGGCACCTGGCACCCCCTGGGTAGTGGTGGCAGTAGTGGGAGGCACCTGGCACCCCCTGGGTAGAGGTGGTAGTAGTGGTAGGCACCTGGCACCCCCATGGGTAGAGGTGGTAGTAGTGGGGGCACCTGGCACCCCCTGGGAAAGGTGGTAGTAGTGGTAGGCACCTGGCACCCCCATGGGTAGAGGTGGTAGTAGTGGTAGGCACCTGGCACCCCCTGGGTAGTGGTGGCAGTAGTGGGAGGCACCTGGCACACCCTGGGTAGAGGTGGTAGTAGTGGTAGGCACCTGGCACCCCCTGGGTAGCAGTGGTAGTAGTGGTAGGCACCTGGCACCCCCTGGGTAGAGGTGGTAGTAGTGGTAGGCACCTGGCACCCCTTGGGTAAAGGTGGTAGTAGTGGTAGGCACCTGGCACCCCCTGGGTAAAGGTGGTAGTGTTGGTAGGCACCTGGCACCCCCTGGGTAAAGGTGGTAGTAGTGGTAGGCACCTGGCACCCCCTGGGTAGAGGTGGTAGTAGTGGTAGGCACCTGGTACCCCCATGGGTAGAGGTGGTAGTAGTGGTAGGCACCTGGCACCCCCTGGGTAGTGGTGGCAGTAGTGGGAGGCACATGGCGCCCCCTGGGTAAAGGTGGTAGTAGTGGTAGGAACCTGGCACCCCCTGGGTAAAGGTGGTAGTAGTGGTAGGCACCTGGCACCCCCTGGGTAGAGGTGGCAGTAGTGGTAGGCACCTGGCACCCCTGGGTAGAGGTGGTAGTAGTGGTAGGCACCTGGCACCCCCATGGGTAGTGGTGGCAGTGGTGACAGGCATCCGGGCCCCTATGTGTATATGTGGCATTGGTGATGGGCATCCCGCCCCTATGGTGCTGCTGTTTCTGGAGTAAGTAATTTCTGCATCCCTGTGTGTGTGTGTGATATGTCTGGTACGTGTAGTTTGTGTTTGTGGTTGGTGTCTGACTTACCTTCTGCGCCATACGCGTCCGTGC
This sequence comes from Calotriton arnoldi, assembly GCA_963921515.1. NCBI lineage: Eukaryota > Metazoa > Chordata > Amphibia > Caudata > Salamandridae > Calotriton > Calotriton arnoldi. Next base: position 1,477,265 of record CAWUFW010002284.1, on the reverse strand, counting down.
CTGTTCCGGTAGTAGATGTAGAATATTGGTAGGATCGGAACGATAGGATTAATTGTTGGTTCGTCTCGTTCGTCTTCGTCGTTGCTTCGCCTCGTCCTCGTCGCTGGCGTGTTCGTCTCGTAGCTATGGATCGTGTTGTGGCGCGAATCGGAGCTTATGTGCGCCTCTCCCGGATGCTTTGACGGGCCGTGCGTAGCGACGGGTTCGGCGCGTACGGGAAGCCCATCGTACTTGTCCGGCCGGACGGGGCTGCTTTTTGGCTTCCGGGCGACTCGTATCTGCGTTTACGGATCCGGCTCGGTCGGGGATCAGGACCTGGATTGGGTGAGTACGACTCGGTCGGAATCTGCGCTGTTGTGCGCATCGTACTTGTTCGTTCGGATTGCTGGGCGGATCGGTCGGGAAACAGGCATTCGCATGGCTTTTTTCCCGACCGAATGGCGTTGGGTGCGTCTCCGGCCGAGATCGGAATCGACCCCCATAAAACCAGGAGCCCTAATGATAATACTGCTTCTGCATTACAGTACATCTTATATATAAGCCCCGTGGTGAGAATAGTACATTATATATGTTTAGTGTCCAGCACCTTCCCTGAGTTAATACAGTTTGGAGTGGGAATAGTAAATTATATATGTTTAGTGTCCAGCACCTTCCCTGAGTTAATATAGTTTGGAGTGGGAATAGTAAAGTATACATTTTAAGTGTCCAGCACCTTCCCTGAGTTAATACAGTTTGGAGTGGGGATACTAAATTATATATGTTTAGTGTCCATCACCTTCCCTGAATAAATATAGTTTGGAGTGGTAAAAGTAAATTATATATGTTTAGTGTCCAGCACCTTCTCTGACTTTTTCTAGTTTGGAGTGGGAATAGTAAATGTTATATGTTTAGTGTCCGGCACCTTCCCGGAGTTAATATAGTTTGGAGTGGGAATAGTACATTATATATGTTTGGTATTCAGGACCTTCCCTGAGTTAATACAGTTTGGAGTGGGAATAGTACATTATATATGTTTAGTGTCCAGCACCTTCCCTGAGTTAATATAGTTTGGAGTGGGAATAGTAAATTATATATGTTTAGTGTCCAGCACCTTCACTGAGTTAATACAGTTTGGAGTGGGAATAGTAAATTATATATGTTTAGTGTCCAGCACCTTCCCTGACTTTTTCTAGTTTGGATTGGGAATAGTAAATTATATATGTTTAGTGTCCAGCACCTTCCTTGAGTTAATATAGTTTGAAGTGGGAATAGTAAATTATATATGTTTAGTGTCCAATACCTTCCCTGAGTTAATATAGTTTGGAATGTGAATAGTAAATTCTATATGTTTAGTGTCCAGCACCTTCCCTGAGTTAATATAGTTTGGAGTGGGAATAATAAATGATATATGTTTAGTGTCTAGCACCTTGCCTGAGTTAATTCAGTTTGGAGTGGGAATATTAAATTATATATGTTTAGTGTCCAGCACCTTCCCTGACTTTTTATAGTTTGGAGTGGGAATAGTAAATTATTTATGTTTTGTGTCCTGCACCTTCCCTGAGTTAATATAGTTTGGAGTGGGAATAGTAAATTATATATGTTTAGTGCCCAGCAGTTTCCCTGAGTTGGTATAGTGTAGAGTGGGAATAGTAAATTATATGGGGCAGATTTACAAGCCCCTTGCGCCACTTTTGCGTCACTTTTCCCATGTTAAAAGTGACGCAAAAGTGGCGCAAGGGACTTGTAAATAAGCCCCTATATGTTTAGTGTCCAGCACCTTCCCCGACTTTTTCTAGTTTGGAGTGAGAATAGTAAATTATTTATGTTTTGTGTCCTGCACCTTCCCTGAGTTAATATAGTTTGGAGTGGGAATAGTAAATTATATATGTTTAGTGCCCAACAGTTTCCCTGAGTTGGCATAGTGTAGTTTGGGAATAGTAAAAAATGTGTTCTTTATTTTGGAGTAAGGTTAATGATAAAAATGTATGTTTAAGTGGTAATAGTCTTTTATATATGTGTATTAAAAAATAATTTTATGTTTGACAATTAATTTAAGATAAACATTTTATTGTACATACAGAAAAAAATAATACTAAAGGAATTAAATACAAAACATTATTTATATTTATGTCTTTATTTTCATTCAAAGACTCAAGCAAATAAATAATATGCATTTATTTTTATTAATATTGTTTTATATATGTATTGTCATACAGAGAAATAATAATACATTCTTTATTTTTGGATACATTGTATTTGTATTACATATATAAACATAAACATATAAAATGTAAGTAAAGTCAGCATGAAACATTTTTATGTTTTTTATAAAGGAGAAATTGGTAAATATGTACATTTTTTACAAATAAAAGATGTAGTTGTACACTGGTTTTGATACATTTTTTAATACATATTTTTATGGTAACAGTTATTGAATATTTATTTACATTGTTAATATGCATTACATAATTACATATAGTGTACATTTTTAATAACATATATTCATTTGCAATTTTTTCATTGCATAAAGTTTTATATTTTTTGCATATTTTCTAATAAATATTATATTTTGTATAATATTTAAATTGTAAATACAAATAAAATTATCAAGGTAAGAAAGCATTTTGAAAAAGAAAAATATTTTTAATTTTTTCACATTTGTAGCATGCAGTACACATTTTTCTAACACATTGGTAAGTTAACATATTTTATTTTAATGTATAATAATAAATATTATTTATTTTCTAATATTTAATATTATAATTTAACATTTTTAAACAAAGAAAAACTATTTTGTACATTACTAATATCAAATAGTATTTTAAAAAAAATTGGATTACATTTCTAATGTATATTGAGTTTAATGTAAAAAAGTATTTTTATTATTTCAATTAGGTAGCCATTTTCTAAACTAAGTTGTATTTTGTAGGCTATCTGTGTTGTTTTAGGTCGTTTCTGAGTGGAGAAGCTTGCAGTTGGAAGCTGCGTCGCATCGGTTAAGGTAAGTTTAATTTAATTACTTTTAGGCTTAATTTAGGTGTAGGGCGAAGGTAGTTAGGTAGTCTATAGTGTATGTAATGTTTGTATTTTGTGTTTTTTGTGAGGTTTCGTTTGTAGGTTTGCGTATGCTAAATGCGGTTAGTGGGTTGATAGGTATGTGTTAGGATATGTTCTATATGTTTAATAATGTTTAGAGTATGGTGTTATTGGTATGTTTAGGTGTGTTTTTTAATGATTTTATTGTATATTTGTGCGGTAGGGATTGTGTTGTTTTTTCCACAGGTTTTTGGCGTTTGTAAGTTGCAGTTGGGAGAAGTTTGCTTTTTTTTATGGAACTGTGTATTAGTTTCTAGTAAACAAATAATTATTTTACAGTTCTTTTATTTTTCGGGTTTTCCTGGAGCGTTTCTTTTTTTAATTACATTTTTCGGGTTTTTAATGGATTCAAGTCTATGGATGTGTTGTCGGCAGATTATATTTTACTCTGTTGTATTTTTACATTTTGTTTGGGACTTTAAACCAAGTTTTGGGATTATTCCACGTTTGGATTTATTTAGGGCTGTTTGGATTCCATTCTTCAGCAACAAAAATGTACGTTATTTTAAATTATTTACAATGGGAGGGAAATGTAATTTTTGAAATTGTTATTGATATTTTTACAAATATATAAAATATATTTATGTCAATTTGTTTTTAAAAAAAGTTTAAATTAATTGACATAATATTAATATTTTAGATGTTCGCAAAGAAATGTTTATTTAAGAATTCATTTCACAATTACGATTTTTCTATGTTTTTGAAGTGTTGTTTTAAAGTAGGGATTTTGCTATTGCTTCTAGATATTCTAGCCCTTTAGTGTTTGGGTAGAGTCTTACTTTGTATTATAAGTGCTCGAACATTGTTTTAGTTTGTTTAGTTACAGACTGTTCAAGTCTTAGCTGTTGGTAGCTTTGTTCTTTTTGGATTGCTTGTAGTAATTTATGTAGGGTTGGTTGGGTTCACCGGTTGTGGCTTGGAAAGCATTATGCCATCCTTCTACAGCGTTATTAGTTTTTGCTTCTTTGTTTAGGGTACTGTTATATGCATTCCACCATGGAATGTGGTATTTGGGCTGTCTCCTGTGTCCAGATCTGTGGAGCCTTCCCACCCAGGTATCCTCGAAATAGTTGATTAGGGGACTTAGTTTAAGTTCATTTGTTTGGTAGTAGGGGCTTTCTATTAATATATTGAGGTATTCTGTTACATCAGTTATTGGGACGTATGCCAGTGCAATTAGCTTTTTGAAGTTATCTCCATATGCATTGACAAGAAAGTGGAGGACCCTTGATAAATTAGAATTTGTCAAAACCTTGGCCAATTCAGCACCCATCTTCAATCCTGATGTTAACTCTATGGAAGAGAACATCTCGGATTGGCTACTGCTTGCTTGTAATGTTCATGCTCCACTCACTAAATTTACCCGTGCCCGCCATTCAGATGCACATAAATGGTTTACCACCGAGCTCAAAACACAAAAACTTGAGCTCCGTCAAAAAGAGAGAAAATGGAGGCTAAGATACTCCATTGAAGATAAACTGCAGTTTTTGTTAGCTCGTAAAGAGTATACAAAAACCCATACTGGAAACCAAAGCGGCCTATTTCTCAGCCAGAATATTAAATGCTCATAATAAGCCGAAGGAAATATTTATGATAGTTAATGACCTTTGTAACGCTGAGAGAATACTCCCCAGTCAGACGCCTACCCAAGAGCTATGTAACTCTTTGAACAATTTCTTCCTGGACAAAATTTCCATCATCAAAGCTAGCATTCCCACCACCGTCAGTACGGAACACTTGGACAACCTATCAACTAACTCAGCCACCATGGCTCATTTCCCAGTCATATGTCCTCAGATCCTATCGGATTTAATGACCCGTGTAAAATCTGAGTCCCCTAACGATTGTTGTCCACCCCACGTCTTGAGGGACGCCTTCTCTGCCCTACCTCACAGTGTGCTTCCCTTCCTTAACGAGTCTCTCATACAGGGCAAGGTCCCCAGTGCTTTCAAGAACGCAATTTTGGTCCCTCTATTAAAAAAACCAGGGGCTGACCCCTTGAATCCTTCTAATTATTGTCCCATCTCTCTCCTTCCCTTTTTGGCCAAGATCCTAGAGGCCCATGTGGCCAGGTGCCTTTCCAATTTCATTGAACAGTCAAATCACCTAGAGCCACACCAAGCTGGCTTTCGGCCCGTCCACTCAACTGAGTCTGTAATTCTTGCAGTATTGGACACCCTGAGAGCTAATGTGGACAAGGGCATCCCCCAGGCCTTGGTGCTCCTGGACTTGTCGGCCGCGTTCGACCCGGTCGATCACAAAATCTTGATGGACCGTGTCGAGCAGGCCGGCATACAGGGCCCCGCATACAACTGGATAAAGTCCTTCCTTGTAGGCAGAACTCAAGCAGTGCGACTTGGCTCATTTACTGCCTCTAAGCTCGCCACTACATGCGGGGTGCCACAGGGCTCGTCCCTATCCCCACACTTATTTAATCTCTATCTCATGCCCCTGATCCACTCATTAAAAAACAGAAATATAACTACTTTCAATTATGCTGATGATCTCCAGCTTGTCTCTACCTTGGACTCTCCTGACTCTGTCTTTGAATTCCAAGCCACCATGCTTCACATTCAACGTTGGATGGACCTCAACCATCTTAAACTCAACCCGGGCAAGACGGAACTAGTGTTGCCTGGGAAGAGTGAGATCTCTTGGGGCCCTCACTATTGGCCGACAGAATTAGGATCCCCCCTACTCCCTCTCCCTCTGTGAAAAGCCTGGGGGTCACTATAAATGCAGACCTCTCGCTTAGAGGACAAGTGGGGGCAGTGGTCTCCACCTGTTTTTTCCAATTGCGTAAAATCAGGAAGATTGCCTACTTGCTGACTCACTCAGCCCTTACACAGGTGGTGATAGCTCTGGTTCTCTCGCGCCTTGACTTTTCAAATTCCATTTACCTTGGCCTGCCCCTGTTTCTACTTAAATGCCTACAATTAGTACAGAACCAGGCTGCGAGACTAATTTATAAACAACCTAAATGGCAATCCGCCAGACCCTGGCTATCCAAACTCCACTGGCTACCTATTGCCCAACGTGCAGCTTTTAAGACAAGGTGCTTAATTTTTAAGGCATTGCATTGCAGGAGCCCCAAATTCGGCAGCTGTATGATTGTAAAGTATGCCCCACTTTGCAACCTACGGTCAGCCCATTTTCAATTATTGACTACCCCTGCCATTAAACTCAAACGTCAGGGTGGGTGTAGGTTCTCCTACCTCGCCCCTAAATTCTGGAACTCCCTACCACTGGCAATCAGGAAGTGCGACAACCTGCTGGGGTTCAGAAAGGCGCTTAAGACCTGGTTGTTCGAGCAAGCTTACACATAGTCCATTGCGCCGCATCACTGTTCAAGATTACCGCCATGAAACCTTCTGGTGACCGTGCGCTTTAGAAGTTCCTACTAACATAACATAACATAACATTGATTAAAGTGGTAATAGCAACCTTGTATTGCTGTGTGAGGGAAGTTTTTCAGGATTGCTTGTATCATTGACTGTTCAAAGTCTATGATAATTTTTTGGGGATAGTAATTATTAGTTTCTTGCTTTACATTTGTTAAGACTTCTACATAGGTAGGTGTTTGTTTGTTTGGTAACAGGGCATATATAAAGGGGATGTTGGTATTGTGATACAGTCCATGGATCGTGTATAATTGGTAAAATGATTTGGGACATATTTTAAATTTTCCGTCCATCATCCATGTCTCACAATTCTGTAGTTTAAGTAAGTTTGTAGGAGTTGCATATATTATAATACTTTTGTCGTTAGATTTATTGTCATAAAGTAGAAATTGCTCTTCATTATGAGTTACAGTGAGTTCAGGTGGTATCTGAATTTCACTGAAGGTTTTGGGGGTAGGTGGGGTGGTAGCAGTGGATTTTTTTGTTCTAGCTATTAGCCTTTTTAACATTGAGACATCAGGTAATTGGTCAGTTACATGTTCTGGAATTCTGGGGAGTACGTCTTTTAGTATCTCAGTAGTAGGTTTTTAAGAGCTAGTGCTAGCTTCTTTCAGAGTGTCTAAAGCATCTCTCACTTCTATTTCAGCTATGTTAGGGAGGTGGTTATGTTCCTTAACATTTAATACAGTAGTTTCTTTTGTTGTAGCCCTCCCATAACATGCATTTGAATAATATTTGCTGCATTTTCCAATTAACTTTGTTGCCTGTCTGTTTTTCTTGGGTGTAGACATATCCCATATAGCATAATAAAAATGTTCCTTTCTGGGAAGTTATGAATTTTGCACCTTCAGTCATTCTGATGTTTCAAATGCAATGAGAAATGTATATAAAAAATATTAAATGTATTGTAATTGTTTTTATTGTAATACAGATTTTTATATACAAAATTATACTTACATGCTTGAATATGTTGAACTTTTTTTGATGCTGGTGTGTTTCTGTTGGTGCTTGGCTTTAGTGTTTCTTTTTATTTCCTGCAGAAAAAAATGATAATTTTAATAAATGTGTTTAACAGCATTTCCTGTATTTTGGGTTTTGTGTGGTTAGTGAGCGTTTTGGGTTGGGTTTTTAGTTGTTTTAAAAGTTTAATTTAGATTTATACTTACTTTTCGGGCAAGGTGGTCTTTTGATGATGTTTGTAGTTAGTTGAGTGTCTTTTGGAGTTTCTGTAGAGGAGATGTAATTTAGAAAAAATACACATTAATTATTTATTTATTGTAAAAAGTGCTTTACGATTATTTTATACAGTTGTAACATTAAATAGATATTTTACTTACTTTGTGAAGTTGAAATCAGAGCTTTCAATGAGGAAGTCCAATGTTGCAGAAGCAATCTGGCAGAGATTCCCCTTATTCTTCGTTTTGTTGTTGGAGCATAAAATAATGTTACATTTTCTTTAGTTTATATCGTGTTTGTTTAATTGTGCTTTCAATCTTATTTGGTTATTTAAGTTGTAGGTGTTTATTATTGGTTGTTACTAATGTTTTCAATTAATTTGGCAGTTGTTTCCTTATATGGGAAACGCTAATTAATGTTCAGTTAAACTTTGTTTTATTCTTACTTTAATTAAAGGTATAATAGTATAATATTTATAATTTACATTGCATTGAATGTGTAATAAAAATTATTATTTTATATATTGTGTTTGTAAGGAGTAATTAATTTGGTGAATTTAATTATGTTAAAGGTATTTTTTGTAATTATAATTTATTTAAGTTTTTTTAAAATTTAATATGTTATGTGTGTTTGTGATATTGTTTATTTTTTTGCTGATGTATATTGTGTTATTAAAAATATTTTTAAGGTGTTGATATTTTGTTTTTGCCGATAAATGTGTGGTCTATATTTTTGTTATCGATACTTGTGTCATTTTGTATGTTTTTTTAATGTTTTCGATATTAGTTATGACGCTATTTTTATCATCGATAGTAGTGATATTGATGTTAATGTTTGATGATATTTTTTATATTTTTGTGTCGATATTTGTGTATTTCTTTTAATAAGCATAGTATATCGATATTTATGTTATCGATATTTGTGTATCGATAATTTTGTAGGTCGATATTATGCGTGTCGATGTTATGTCAGTGATCCGTCCCAAACTATACCTGGTGGGGATGTCTTAAGATTAATTGTCAAAAATTCCCTTATCTCCTCTTTACATATGTGCACCCACCCATCCTCCTGCAGGTATTGTTTACTATAAATCCAACATCTAGGACGGAACAGAGGTTTGCACACCACTTTCTCAAGAATAATCATTGCATGGTCTGAAAACCCATTAGGTAGGGTGCGCTGAATTTTAAAAGTTAAGGCTTTAGAGAGAAAAAAATAATAATTATGCGTGAAGAGCTGCAGAATCTTCCTGAAAAGAAAGTGTATATGATTTTTGTGGGAAAAGCCGCCCTCCAAGGATCTACTATTCCAAACATTTTGTGAAAGTTTCTAATAACCTTCAGGGATTTCGGTTTTGTCTGTTTTTTTTTAATTGACAGAAGAGTCAATTTTTGGGTTCTGAAATACATTAAAATCCCCCCCAAATATTATTTCATCAGGAACAGGTTCTCATCAATGGGGTTACCCGCAGCTTTATATCTGAAGTACAAGCCCAAGCTTATTTGCAAGAGATCATGGTGGCTAGAAGAGATAAAACCAAAGTTTAAATAATCATGGACTTAAGCACGGGCTTAGTGTTGTAAAATTGGTGATATTGCAATATACTTTGGTACAGATAGAGTGGATAGTTTAGGGTAGGGGTGCGGACCGGGGGGGCAGGGGACCCTGATTGCTCAGTTGTCATCATCCTGGCTCTCCAGGAGCTAGGTTGCCTCAGTGGGTGGCGGTGGGTGGGGGGTTGGGTGGCCCCTCGGGGTTGCGGGCAGGGCAGGGGTTGGGGTTGGCACTCAGGGGTCGAATCCGATTCGGGCCGGAAAAAATACCGACCGACTCGGTACGGGAATTTAGTCCGACCGACTCGGACCGGCGCCGTACGACCCGGGTAGTACGATGAAATGCATGTAAAATCCGACCGACTCGGACAGAATACAAAACGACCGACCGAGCCGGACGGAAACAAGCCATCCGGCCGGGAAATCTCGCGAAACGAACCGACCGACACGCACCCGGCTTGAACCCGAACAAAACGTACCCGCGAACTCCGACCCGCGTAGTACGATGCTGTGCGTGCAAAACACGACCGACTCGCCCGGAGCACAAGCCGTACGATCGACACGCATACAAAACCCAGCCAAAGCAACCCAAAACTCCGCGACCGACTCGTACGCCGCATATGAAACCTAGCTGACACACAGCGGGAACGAGTCGGACAAGATCGCACCAGACAACTGCAGCGTCCTACTCGGACACAAGAACGACTCCTACATGCACCAAAAACACCAAGAAAAAAAAAGGGCCAAACAAGCAACCACAAAGCCAATAAATACAGGGAGGAAAAAAAAATGGAACAAGGACACACCTCCAACTCCACCTACATAAAGGCCACAAATCCCTACCATGATCCTTTGCAAATTCCACTGACCTGCCAGCCCAGAACACCATCACACAGCAACCACAGACACACTCACAGCTCATACATCACACAAGCCACACACCATTACCACACTTACAAATAGCACCCTCACACACACCCAGCTAAACCTACACTCACACCCCCCCACTTGTACACATACACACACACATCAATCACCACCACCACCCATCACCAGGCCCCCAAAGAAGAACCACAAGTTCCTAGATTGTGAATTGGAAGTCCTGGTAGACGAGATACTCAGGGTAGAGCCACAGTTGTTTGGTACATTGGTACAACAGACCCCCATGTCGCAGAAAACCAAGATGTGGGTGAGGATTGTCGACAGGGTGAACGCACAATCACCATGTTTGCGCACAAAGGAAGACATCCAGAACAGGTGGTATGATGTGCGCAGGAGGGTCCGGGACCTACTCAAAAAGGACTACCTCCTCAGCCAGCACACCGGCAGTGGCCCTCCTGCAAAACCAGTATACCTCAGGCCCTGGGAGGAGAAGGTGCGGGCCATCCTACCACCAGTGAGCGTATACGGACTAACAGACATCCCAGAGCCTGGTGAGTACACAACTAATATACACAATATGGTGTGACAACACACACACATCACAGTCAAGGGGACAGGCAAACCATGCACCCTTAGCAAATACACAGCAACCAAAAGATATCCATCCCAAGATGTGAATGCTAGTCAGACAAACACAATACCTGCCATCTCATAGTGATATGTAACTGTGTCATGACATGTACAAACCTAACAACAAATACAGCAAGGCAGTGGCACAAATAGAACCAACAAACACTCCCAGATATTTACCCACCACTAGAACACCACCTCACAGGGAAGCTCACTGAAAGGAAGGAATTCTGTGTATGCTGGTGAAGTTAGTGTAGCCAATAGCATGATGGGAGTGGTAGTCACAGATATTGGTCACACCCACAATTGGCCCATCAACACCACTCTGAACCATGCTCACATCACAGGGAGTGGAAAACAACTGACAAGATGGCTGATACTGGGTACTGCTGGGGGAGCACAAGGCCCTGCTGGGAACTGGGCACCAACAAACAACAGGACCACATTGTCAGCCATCTTGCCATTGCTGTCACACTCACACACAGTGAAGTCCACTCAAAAGGAAGGAAGTATGGGCATGCTGGGAAGGGGGTGGAGGCAATAGCAGGATGGGAGTTGTAGGCACAGATACTGGTCACCCTCACAATTGGCCCATCAACACCACTCTGAACCATGCTCACATCACAGGGAGTGGAAAAGGACTCACAAGATGGCTGACACTGGGTACTGCTGGGGGGAGCACAAGGCCCTGCTGGGAACTGTGCAACAACCAACAGCAGGACACCACTGACTGACATCATGAAAGACAACTTGCACTCCCTGCAATGGAAGCACCTTCCATGGTGGGATATCTGGCTGGGTGGGAAGGAGGACTCACAGCACTGACCATAGTCACAAGCACCTCCCCTCACATCCCCCTCAACACTAACTCCACATAACCCACCTGGGAGAATGCAATGCCTCACATCCTAACTGAAGATCCCACAAAGAACCACCATCCTGGGTTATGCTGTGTGAAGCACAGGGACACTCTTGGGACTTGTAGCCAAACAACTGCCAGGACAACACTCCCAGCCATCCTGTCAGCACAGGTACCCCACCCCCACAGGGTAGCAGAGTCAAAAGGAAGGAAGGATGGGCATGCTGGGAATGGGGTGGAGGCAATAGCAGGATGGGAGTTGTAGGCACAGATACTGGTCAGCCTCACAATTGGCCCATCAACACCACTCTGAACCATGCTCACATCACAGGGAGTGGAAAAGGACTCACAAGATGGCTGACACTGGGTACTGCTGGGGGGAGCACAAGGCCCTGCTGGGAACTGGGCACCAACAAACAACAGGACCACATTGTCAGCCATCTTGCCATTGCTGTCACACTCACACACAGTGAAGTCCACTCAAAAGGAAGGAAGTATGGGCATGCTGGGAAGGGGGGTGGAGGCAATAGCAGGATGGGAGTTGTAGGCACAGATACTGGTCACCCTCACAATTGGCCCATCAACACCACTCTGAACCATGCTCACATCACAGGGAGTGGAAAAGGACTCACAAGATGGCTGACACTGGGTACTGCTGGGGGGAGCACAAGGCCCTGCTGGGAACTGTGCAACAACCAACAGCAGGACACCACTGACTGACATCCTGAAAGACAACTTGCACTCCCTGCAATGGAAGCACGCTTCATGGTGGGATAACTGGGCTGGGGGAGAAGGAGGCCTGGATGGCAACCAAATACCACCAATGCTGGTCATGCACACACCTCAACATTCACATTGACATGCCACAGGTTGGCAGGACAATGTGCTACACCAATATCACTCTCTGACTGTCACAATTTAGGAGAATGCTATGTCCTGGCCCATATCCAGAGGTACAGTCACAACTGTCAGGTGTTTGAACAATTGATGCCAGTAGAAACATAACATACAATCTGTGTCTCTCCCCAAAACAGGTGATGATGGGGACACAGCAGCAGACGAGGAGGAGTCCCTGTCCCAGGCTCCGGGGAACACTGAGCTCACTGGTGTGGATCAGCCTCTGCACTCCTCGGATGGCAAAGAACCAGCTGGACCCTCCGGTGTGAGTCATCATGCAGCACCAGCAGGACCAACATCTGCACCCCCTGCACCCACCCCTCCAACAACTGCCAACACACAGGCCACCCCTGCCAACACGGACAGACCAAGGACCACAGATGACAACAGCGCAGGGACCCAGGCCCAAACTGGAGCTGGTGACAACGAGCCCAGGAACAACACCCAAGTGGGCCCACGGTCACCTGTGCATGCCACCGTAGGTCCTGCACGTGTCGCCAGGGGTGGTGGGAGGGGTGGTAGACATAGGTCGCTCTTTGCAGAGGGGTCTGGACTGCATGATGACCCACAACTGGCACGCATCGCGGATGCGTACCAGACTAGCACCGGAGAGGTCAGCCAGGTAGTGGGGATCCTCAAGGACATACAACAGCAGCAGGCTGCCCATCATGCCCGCTTGGACTCCCACATGTCCCGTGTCGAGACACACATGTCACGTGTCGAGACACACATGTCTGGCATGGAGTCCAAGTGGGACACATTGGAACAACTGACAGCGGTGCTGTTGGACTTGGCCCTTATTGTCCTAAATTTTTTTGCTTTTCCCCCCTAGCCTTTTTACCATGTGTGAAATAATACCTGCTGCACAATGGCGTGCGCAGATTTATTTGTTCTGTTGTAAAGCAATGTTACTTTTAAAATGGACGTCATTTCTGTCTGCTTGTGCCGCCTGCCTGAGGTGGGTTGCCGGTCTAGTTGTCTGTCACCCAGCCCCAGCTTTTGGAGGGAAGTCTGGCAGACAGGGTGCTCTACACCTCCCCCTAAACCAGTTGGGACCGGTTTCCCAGGGAACCTTCCAGAAGCTTCCAGCCCTTTCTGGTAGGTGGGGTGAGGGGGGCTGTGCCTCCATGTGCTCAGATGGAGCGTGGACTTGACTGAGAGGGGACACTCTGCCAGGAGGTACCACCACATTGGGCCTGTGTGCTGGCTCCTGTGCCCATCTGCACCCCTCCGCTGTCCACAGGGCCAGTGAGAGCCCTTTACTGGAGTGAAGACTGCTGTGTCAGGAGGAGTGCCACTTTATGGGAGATGACTGCTTCTAGGAGCTGCTGTCCTGTTCTGATGAGTACCCACTGCCTGCTGATCTTGCCCAGTATTGCCTGCCTGCTCTCCTGCCGTCCTAAGCCCAGCACCTGGTGAGCGCTATATCTTACTGCCCAGGAGGTAAGGAGCTGACACCTGCAGCGCTGCGCTGCGAGAGCGCTATATTTCTAGAGTTGAAGTGCCTGTGCTGCTCTGCCTGCACTCTAGCGCCTAGTGGGACTATTTGCGTGATTACCAGAAGAGGTGCGCTATCTGCTGTCTCTGAAGCTGGTGGGACTGAGCCTATCGCAAGCGCTACATCTAAAGTGCCAGGAGTGAGGAGCTGATGCCTGCAGCGCTGTGATTCCAAAGTGCTACATCTAAAGTGCCAGGAGTGAGGAGCTGACGCCTGCAGCGCTGTGCTGTCTAAGCGCTATATTCAAGGTGCCAGGGGAAGAGGAGCTGGCGCCTGCAGCGCTGTGCTGTGCTGTCTAAGCGCTATATTTCAATTACCCCACGGTGGTGAGTGGGGCTCAGTCATCCCGTGGTTGGGGGGGGTGTCGGGGCACATTGCCGGTGCCCGCCCCTGGTGCCAGTATTCTTTTGGGGGCATTGGATTACCCAGGAGAACAGAGAGAGGAGTGAGAGACCCTCCTGCCCTAGCGCTTTGCGCACCTTTGTTTTCGCTGCCCTGGCAGCCAGCCCTGACTTTGCGGGACATAGGGCTTCTGAGCCCCTGAGAGAGGCCAGTTGGCCTGGGTCCAGTTTCAGAGTGTTGTGCCCCCGATTGGGGCGACCGGGGTTTATGCTGGCGAGGCCTATTGCCCCATATGATTTATTGCAGAATAGGGTTGTACGATGCATTTGTACCTAGGATGATACCTAATGCTATTCCCTCAGGTTTGCAGTGCTGATTTTAGGCCTATTGTGTTCTAAGGGGGCACCCTGCTAAGGTTATGGGAAGGCCTCATGTGCCATACCTCATGCGGATAATGTGGCTTATGCCCCCCTGGTAGTATGGTTATGCATAAGGTGCTATTGAGATGCCCCCTGGGTTTATGCTAATGGGAGTGATGCCTAATGATAACGCCTAATGCTCCTACACTGAGGATGATGCCCACTGCTGATGTATGCCTTCATGCGCATAGTGTGTTTATATGCCTGACCGGATGTTTACATTCTAGGCTTCATGTGTATGCCCGATGCTGTTGGCGTTCCGCCTAACGTTCATGCCCACAAGGATGCCTAATGCATGTGATTATGCCTATTGTGCATGTTTAATGCTTTCATGCCACGTTATGAGGCTTCATGTTTATACTCACATGTTATGCCTAATACTTTTATGCTAATGTGTTTAAACTACGTGCATGGACTTGCCAGAAGCTACTGGCTGTTATTCATCTAATGCTGATGGACTTTACATTTATTCTTTCTTTGACCTGGTGATAATTCTGGCAGCGGCCCGATTGGCCCTGCCCTGTAAATAGTCCCCCTCTGTACATGACTACCTGGTGCCAGTTGGCGCCGTGTTCACCACTGTGATTACCTCTTGCTGTGTTTTGCATAATACATATGCTGTTTTTTTTAACCTAAACTGGTGTGGTCTCCTTTTGTAGTGTGCCTGGTGTGTCACCTGTGTGTGCTGCGCAGATGCTTTACACATTTCCTCCGGAGTTTGGCCCGCCCGCTCTGCACCATGCTACCCGTTTCTAACATTGGTGTTCAGCGGTGGGATAGGACTTGTGTTTGCGCAGTACCACAGCGACAACGTGTTGCACTGCAAACTGAGCATTTGAAATAATCACAGGTTTTGGGGATTATTTTGTTTAATTACCTTTCCTCCTAAAAGGGTCACTGTGGAATTGTGTTTCCCTGTTTACTGTATCTGTGTATCTCGCCAAGATGGGGTTACTCTATGATGAGGATGAACTTTGGGAGTACACTGAGGAGGAAGTGATGGATCTCTGCAGAGAGAGAGGGATACCCACAGTAGGCAACATTCGTAGGAAATTGTTTCTCTATGAGGCACTAAAAAGGGGGGAACCCTTAGAGCCCTGTGGGGACCTTTCAGATTACCCCACCGCATATCTAAAGGGTGGATTTGGGGGAGACCGTGAGGAGGACTCTGAGAGTGAGGGTTCCCAGTCCATAACCCTGGAGGGTGGTGACTCTGAGGAGGAAGAAGATGACAGGGCGGAGACGCCAGTAGCTAGGGAGGACCCCATAGACAGGGAGTCCCGTGCTGGGTCCAGCCTCGGGGGCACTGCCCCACCCCTTTCCCTGTCCCCAGAAGAGTGGGTGGATAGGAGGGAAGAAAGGGAGCACCAGCTGGCTTTGGAGAGGCTCAGGCTAGAGCACGCCAAGGAGTTAGCACAGCTGAGGGTGCAAGAAAAAAGGTTAGAGACCGAAAAGGTCCTAGCGCAGGAAAGGATGGCGGAGGCAGAGAGGTCCTTCGCTAGAGAGAGACTAGCTCAGGGGGGTAGGTTGTCCCCTGAGAGTGGTGTCTGTGGTCTGGATTCACCAGTGAGGGTGGGATCCAGTGGTGGCAGCGAGAGTGAAGCCAGTGCAGGAAGTCCCACTCCCAGAGCCCGGAAGATGGTGCCTGATCCCCAGGAGGAGGGGGGCAGGTTGGAATTTAGGGGCGGCAAGAAACTGTCCCATCAGTCTTGGGGGGAGTATGCGGATGTGTGTTGGACTGCACTGGAGGAGTGGATGGTGTGTGGCGCGGTGATCGATTGGGATGGGCTGTTCCATCTGATTATCAGGGAGCACGTGCTCAGGAGTTGTTTTCCCAGGTTGCGCCACCACCTGTTGCAGTGTGGGCTCTCTGACCCCAGGGAGCTTGCACGGGAGGCAGACCTCTGGGTGAGCGCCAGAGAGTCTGAGAGGGCATTGGGGAGTGACCCGGAAGGGAATGGTGCAGGGATCTTCCAACCCAGCGAGGTGGGAGAGGTGCAGAATAGCCCAGCTAGGTCCCAGGGTAGTGAGAGGGTTGTAGGGCCTCACGTCCTATCTACAGGAAGGAGTGAGACGGGGAGGTGTCCCGAGGTGCCCCAACCGCAGTCTCAGGGCCTGGAGAGTTCCATAAGGGAACCCCAGGTTGGGAGCCTAGGCTGTCCCGAGAGGCCATCCATTGAAGGGGAGCCCCTAGTGTCAGGAGAACCCGGGGCGTCTGTATTCAGAGATCCAGGGGTTCTGGGGTCTGCTCAGTCACAGGGTTTAGATCCTGGGCTGGGATGCCAGGTTCAGGGACTGCCTGACCTGGAGGGAGGGACACCTGTCATCAGGGTCCCTACCGGTTTGACTTCCAGGGGTACTTCTCCAGGTGGGAGGGTGCGGAACTCTGGAAGGGGGTGCCGAGGGAGGAAGGACTCGCCTCTGGCACCGGCTCAACCACAGGGCTTCGATCCTGGGTTGGGAGGCCCGGTTCAGGTATTGCCTGACCTGGCGGGAGGGACGTCTGTAAGCAGAGTCCCCCCGGAGTAGTCTTCCAGGGGTACTACTCCAGTTGGGAGGGTGCAGAACTCTGGGAGGGGGGGCAGAGGGAGGGAGGACTTGCCTCTGGCACTGGTTCAACCTAAGGGTTTAGACCCTGGGTTGGGGGATCGGTTGCAGGGCCACGGCCCTGGACGAGTGAGAGAGTGGTGTTCTGAGGGTGCCCCGCATAGGTGGAGAGGGCGGAACCCCAGAAGGAGAGGTAGGGGGAGGAGAGCCTCGCCCCTGACTGCTGGTCAGCATGAGGGTGCGGACCCCAGGTGGGAGGACCAGTCTCAGTTTGGAACTGCAAGGAGGAGAAGGAGAGTGGCCAACGGGTACTACGGGCCTGGGGCTACTGCCCCCCGCTCTGTGAGACCGCAAGGGCCAGAGACATCTGGACGGCCTAGCGCCTGGTCCTGGCCGCGGACAACTAGGGAGCACCAGTGGGGTGGCTTAGTTGGTCCAGGGAGGTTTGAGAGAGGGAACCACTGGGTTCCAGAGTGGCGGAGAACCTGCGGGTGCCCCTGCAGTTGCGGGCCCGCGTCCACGTTTTCTCGCCCCAAGCAGGGAAGCCCATCAAGGCATTGAGTGGTCTACCCTGGCTTTTGGCTGGGAGGGGGTTGTGTTGGACTTGGCCCTTATTGTCCTATAATTTTTCGCTTTTCCCCCCTAGCCTTTTTACCATGTGTGAAATAATACCTGCTGCACAATGGCGTGCGCAGATTTATTTGCTCTGTTGTAAAGCAATGTTACTTTTAAAATGGACGCCATTTCTGTCTGCTTGTGCCGCCTGCCTGAGGTGGGTTGCCGGTCTAGTTGTCTGTCACCCAGCCCCAGCTTTTGGAGGGAAGTCTGGCAGACAGGGTGCTCTACACCTCCCCTAAACCAGTTGGGACCGGTTTCCCAGGGAACCTTCCAGAAGCTTCCAGCCCTTTCTGGTAGGTGGGGTGAGGGGGCTGTGCCTCCATGTGCTCAGACGGAGCGTGGACTTGACTGAGAGGGGACACTCTGCCAGGAGGTACCGCCACATTGGGCCTGTGTGCTGGCCCCTGTGCCCATCTGCACCCCTCCGCTGTCCACAGGGCCAGTGAGAGCCCTTTACTGGAGTGAAGACTGCTGTGTCAGGAGGAGTGCCACTTTATGGGAGATGACTGCTTCTAGGAGCTGCTGTCCTGTTCTGATGAGTACCCACTGCCTGCTGATGTTGCCCAGTATTGCCTGCCTGCTCTCCTGCCGTCCTAAGCCCAGCACCTGGTGAGCGCTATATCTTACTGCCCAGGAGGTAAGGAGCTGACACCTGCAGCGCTGCGCTGCGAGAGCGCTATATTTCTAGAGTTGAAGTGCCTGTGCTGCTCTGCCTGCACTCTAGCGCCTAGTGGGACTATTTGCGTGATTACCAGAAGAGGTGCGCTATCTGCTGTCCCTGAAGCTGGTGGGACCGAGCCTATCGCAAGCGCTACATCTAAAGTGCCAGGAGTGAGGAGCTGATGCCTGCAGCGCTGTGATTCCAAAGCGCTACATCTAAAGTGCCAGGAGTGAGGAGCTGACGCCTGCAGCGCTGTGCTGTCTAAGCGCTATATTCAAGGTGCCAGGGGAAGAGGAGCTGGCGCCTGCAGCGCTGTGCTGTGCTGTCTAAGCGCTATATTTCAATTACCCCGCGGTGGTGAGTGGGGCTCAGTCATCCCGTGGTTGGGGGTGTGTCGGGGCACATTGCCGGTGCCCGCCCCGGTGCCAGTATTCTTTTGGGGGCATTGGATTACCCAGGAGAACAGAGAGAGGAGTGAGAGACCCTCCTGCCCTAGCGCTTTGCGCACCTTTGTTTTCGCTGCCCTGGCAGCCAGCCCTGACTTTGCGGGACATAGGGCTTCTGAGCCCCTGAGAGAGGCCAGTTGGCCTGGGCCCAGTTTCAGAGTGTTGTGCCCCCGATTGGGGCGACCGGGGTTTATGCTGGCGAGGCCTATTGCCCCATATGATTTATTGCAGAATAGGGTTGTACGATGCATTTGTACCTAGGATGATACCTAATGCTTTTCCCTCAGGTTTGCAGTGCTGATTTTAGGCCTATTGTGTTCTAAGGGGGCACCCTGCTAAGGTTATGGGAAGGCCTCATGTGCCATACCTCATGCGGATAATGTGGCTTATGCCCCCTGGTAGTATGGTTATGCATAAGGTGCTATTGAGATGCCCCCTGGGTTTATGCTAATGGGAGGGATGCCTAATGATAACGCCTAATGCTCCTACACTGAGGATGATGCCCACTGCTGATGTATGCCTTCATGCGCATAGTGTGTTTATATGCCTGACCGGATGTTTTCATTCTAGGCTTCATGTGTATGCCCGATGCTGTTGGCGTTCCGCCTAATGTTCATGGTAAACAACAAGGGGGACAATGAGGGCTTGATAAAGGTCCACTGTACTTGCCCTGGGTAGAACTAGAAGACAAAAGAGGTACGGTGTTCCTGGGTGGCAAGTTGGCCACCTGGTTAGTACTCAGAGTGGTGGGGAGGTGGGGAATACCTCCTTTCGGAACTAGGACCCTCACACACCCAGCAAGCTAGGTGTCATGCTTCATCATATGGGTCTGCTCCTCGTCGAGCCGGCGCTGCAATGCTCGACGGGCACCCATAAAGGGGCTCTTTATCGGAGATCTTTTGTTCCTTGCCGTATAGGTGCCGTGGGTGTGAGGGGCCTGGTAAGATGTAGATGTGGTGTGTGGGTTAAAACAGGTAAGGGAATCCTCTATAATTATTTTTATTCTGGAGAGGTCACAACCTGAATAAAAAGTAAAAAGAAGAAGGAGGGCGACTATTTTGTTTTAATCTGACAAAAATTATGCTCTACCCCTTAGTGGTCAACATGTTTCTCGCCTATAAAATGTCTCTAATAGATCAGTTGGCGATTCCTCAGGACCTAGTGACTAAATGAAAACTATCTACAGTGTGTGGTGTGGTTCTACATACCACTTCTTCTCTCGGTAGGACGTTGCCCCGGAGAAAAGCAGCCAACCTAGAGTACAAACAAAAAGGATCAAAAAACCAAATGGAAATATTGGTACATGGTCCTATTGATTCAAGTGGGTGCGTTTCACCGTACACAACCTCTTTGAATCTATACTAGTGATAAAAACAACGTGATTTCATGCATATCACATTCTACGTGTGCCTTCATTTGTATTTAGAATATAAAACCTCTGTGTAACGAGTTAGAGTAATTGAACAACATGGTGAGTGAGTATCAGCTCACCTCTTAAGGATTCAAGTGCTGCTTCATCAGACCGCAGTGGAGTATATGGACACTCAACGTAGTGTCGCTGTTTATTAAAAGGAAAAAACAAACAACAAAATATGTTGGGTGTGGGCTTGTAGGCACAACGTTTAGTTGCTAAGGCCATGACTCTAGAGCATTAAAAGTGAAAGTGGGCATGGTTCAGGTTAAAGTAAGCCCATAGTCGTGAAATTGGTATCATTGACAAGCTTATTCAACAGACTCAAAAGTGCCCCAGACCTGCCTGCGTAGCTGCTGGCGCCTTCACCATGCGCTCCGACATTATGCCAATCGTGCGGTGTGTTAAGAGCGCCTACAGCGCCCAAGCTATGTCTTAGTGCAGAGCTCTACAGAACATCAGAGTCAGCGTACCCTTCCCAAAGACCAGTGGTAACTTGTCAGCAATTCCCAGCACCTCTTACCTCTCTTAAAAGCTTGTGACCAGGCATAGTCTCAACGTGTAATCCATACTCACCTGCTCCCGCTCAGAGCAGTCCGGCTCACCTACCCGCTCTGCTGCATCAGGAAGGAAAAGACAGGTTGTCGGTTCCTGTCTTAAATACCCTCTCCTGGTGCCATTAAGCATGGTAAATCAGCCGCACCTGGTGTGTGGTGTGATGGTGTCGGCATGACATCATCTACAGTGTAACCATGGAGGCCATCTTTGAATGTGGTGAAGGTCTATAGTTCTGGCTATTACCTTGATGGGGACGCGCATCAAGGGCTTCAAATTTGGCATTGAGTGGAGCGGTTTTATCAGCAATGTGAACAAGAATTTATACAGTGCAAAAGTGCTCACGTCACTGCGCCAAATTTGTGCATAAGTTGCTGGCGACTGTCGATTGGGTGATTCGTATGTCGGCCATCTTAGAGTGTAGTATTGTACTCTATTGTTAGTTGTTAGATATATCGTCCTAACATAGCCTAATCTCCATATCTGACTAGCCTGATGTCGATATCATGTGGCAGAGATGTATAAAGAGGTGAGAGACTAGCGTGGAGTCTTAAGCTGATATATTAATTTGTTAAAGTTGCGGATAATGGTTGTATATATCCGATTAATTAAGGGTGCTCCAGGGTATGGCGTCGTTCAGGCCGTCATTTGCTAAGTCAAGACGGAACACCCACCTTTGTTCAATCCTGTACAAAGCAGTCTGTGTTATTTGTTGGTGGGATTCTAGGATGACCCAGCGTAGACTCTCTGGGGGTGTCCGAGTTCAGAGAAGTGGGTGTATAGTTTGGTGGTAGTTTTATGGCAACGAATATTGCTCTTATGCTCAGTGATTCTGACCTTAACGGGCCTCATGGTCATGCCAACATACCTCTTGTCACAAGGGCAGGTCAGCATGTACACACAACGTGGGGTGTTACAGTTAGTGTGTTTGATTAGCGTCCATGTAAATGTGTCTGATAGAACCAATTGTTTGGTGTGTCTGGTCTGTGGGCACACGATACAAGAGCAACAGGGATAGTGTCCTGCCACGGGTGGGAGATCCCACAGTTGCCTCTGGTTAGGGATGTTGCTCTTCTTGGGTCTAGTGTGCACCAACATATCTTTCAAATTGTTGGTACGTTTAAACGCAAACCTTGGTTTGGGTATTGACAGAGTACCCGTGTTCAGAATTGCCCAGTGTTTGTTCACTGCCTTCTTTATTAGATTGGATCTAGGTGTGTACGTGGTCACACAGGTCAAAATGTCAGTGGGTTCTTTCTCATGTACCTCTAGGAGGCTTTCACGATTATTATTTCTTGCTCGTTTCATGCAAGAGTGAACCTGTTTCTTAGGGTATTGTCTCTTCAGCAGATTGTCAGCCAGTATCTCTGCTTCAATTTTGTAGTCCTCTGTAGAACTACAATTTCTTCTAATTCTTAGAAATTGGCTGAAGGGAAGGTTATTTCTCAATGTAGCAGGATGATAGCTGCTGTACAGTAGCAAGCTGTTTCTGTCGGTAGGCTTTTTGTATAGGGATGTCGTTATTCTACCCTCTTGTAATCTGATGGTGAGATCTAGGAAGGCAATGTTCGTGGCAGATATAGTGTGGGTGAATTTCAAGTACTGGTTTTTTGTGTTAATCCACTCGCAAAATTCAGCGCATCTCTGTAT
This sequence comes from Calotriton arnoldi, assembly GCA_963921515.1. Taxonomy (NCBI): domain Eukaryota; kingdom Metazoa; phylum Chordata; class Amphibia; order Caudata; family Salamandridae; genus Calotriton; species Calotriton arnoldi. The sequence goes on along the minus strand of CAWUFW010002284.1, from coordinate 1,454,645 downwards.
GTCACCCTGCCAAAAGATGAGGATGTCATCTATGTACCTCTTCCACAGTCTCAGGTTAGCTCCGAAGGGGTTACTCGCATGTTGGATGGTCTCTTGTTCAAACGCCGCCATATACAAACATGCCACACTGGGGGCAAAGGTACTCCCCATCGAAGTACCCTGAGACTGGTGGAAGAGTTGGCTGTCAAACTCAAAAAAGTTTTCTGTTAAGGCCAGGGTGGCACATTGCATGATGAACGAAATGGGTGTTGCTGCTGTCCATTCACTCCCACTTAGTGCAGATTCTATTACTGCCAATGTCTCTCTCTGTGGGATATTGGTATACAGTTGTTCCACATCCAAGGTGACCAGGAGGTCAATATCGCCTGTGTTTTCTATTTCACCTATAACACAGAGGATATCTGTTGTCTCCCTGATGTATGATGGTGTCTGTTTGACCAAAGGTTGTAGGTAATGGTCGCAGAATTTTGAGAGCGGCTCTAAGAGTGAGCCGATTCCTGAAACTATAGGTCTGCCCGGAACAGGGGTGGTCCCCTTATGTATTTTCGGCAGAGTGTAAAAATAGGGTGTTTTGGGATGTTTGGTAATCAAGAAATCAGCTTCTTTACCACTGATCCACCCATTACTCTCTGCCTCATAGACCATGGTGGTTATCTCGGTCGTTAATCGAGTCGTAGGGTTTGTTGTTATCGGAGTATAGAATTTACTATTCCGTAGTTGGCGTTGGCACTCGGTGTTGTAATCCGAAGTGGATTGTATGACCGTGGCGCCCCTTTGTCAGCTTGCTTTATTGTAATGCTTTTGTCCTCAGTCAATGATCTAATCGCTGCATGTTCTTGATTAGAGAGATTATGGAAAGGAACTCTGGTATCCTGGTTCTTCAGTTCTTTTAAGACAGCTTTCTCAAAGGTCACTACCTCCACAGGTACCATGCCAACGGTAGGTGTGAAGGTCGAGGGATTGCGAAGGCCTGAATCCAGTTTGGCTGGTTCCTCAGTACCATCGAAGTGGGCTTTAAGGCGTATTTTTCTAAACAGGTTCTGGATTTCGCATTGTTCCCGAAAACTGTCCTCTTTGGGGGTGGGGACATAGCCAAGGCCTTTCTCAAGTACTGTTTGTTCTGTAGGTGTCAGTTGTCTATGTGACAAATTAACCACTAGACTCTCCTGCCCTGTGTTTTGCTCCTGGTTTCCATCATATTCGGTTCCTGGTCCTGCCACTGGACTTGTTTTTGTCCTCCTCTTTTGCGCCCTCTTCCTCTGCCCCAGCCTCTGCCTAAAAAGGTGGATTGCTGGCAGGGAAGTATTGCGGTTGGCCCTGGGGATACATCGGGAAAGGCCAAAAAGGAGGCTGCGGCCCTTGAAAATTCTGTACAGGGTAGTGGGGGTTTTGTGGATAATTCTTTCTCCTCTGATTTGAACCCTTCCAGCTCCCATTGCTGGAGTCACTGCTAGCCGAGTCTCTTCTGTCGGATTCACTATTTTCATCAGAAGAGTAGCTAGTTTTGCTGTTGGTATAGTCTGCTTTCAGATAGGGGTATATTTTTTCTTTGTTAAATCTGCTTATATCCTTCTGAAGCTTGCTAACCTTCTGCTTCATCAGAAATTCCTTGTGCTCAGCAATCTCATGGTTGAGTTCTGTCAATTTGGTTTTAAATACAGTGCCATGTATGGTAGTCTTTATGGCCCCTTCAGCAACCTGTATTCTAATAAGGAGGGCATCAGCTATCCTCTTTGCTGAATTAATAATGAGGATAAGTAAGTCCCTGGTGCATTTCCATGCTACCAGGGACCATTCCTTTTAAAGACAGCGTCATCCAGGAAAAGTCTAGGGAAGTTCTTGACTATTAGGCCGTTTGGTGCAATATTGGCCCTCAAGTACTCCGTCATCATTGCACCGTGGAGCGTTATTTTCACCCAGTCTCTTTTCATATTGGTAAGGGAGGTCCCGTCCTCAGATGGTGATCCAGAGGCTGATGAACCTTCACCTCCCAGGATAGATGGTGTATTCCTGAGAATTTCTGCAGCCATTGCATCATCAAAGCTAAGTCCGGGATTGTCATCCATGATGACTGGTATATCAGAGGATTTGGGGGAAGGCAAAATAGAAGGGGCGGGACTAAATAATAAGTCCCAGAAAATGGGCCAATGAAGGATATTATCCTTCTGGTAACCTGAAGAGTCCCACGGAAGATCCCGTGCAGTACTTAGTAAACAACAAGGGGGACAATGAGGGCTTGATAAAGGTCCACCGTACTTGCCCTGGGTAGAACTAGAAGACAAAAGAGGTACGGTGTTCCTGGGTGGCAAGTTGGCCACCTGGTTAGTACTCAGAGTGGTGGGGAGGTGGGGAATACCTCCTTTCGGAACTAGGACCCTCACACACCCAGCAAGCTAGGTGTCATGCTTCATCATATGGGTCTGCTCCTCGTCGAGCCGGCGCTGCAATGCTCGACGGGCACCCATAAAGGGGCTCTTTATCGGAGATCTTTTGTTCCTTGCCGTATAGGTGCCGTGGGTGTGAGGGGCCTGGTAAGATGTAGATGTGGTGTGTGGGTTAAAACAGGTAAGGGAATCCTCTATAATTATTTTTATTCTGGAGAGGTCACAACCTGAATAAAAAGTAAAAAGAAGAAGGAGGGCGACTATTTTGTTTTAATCTGACAAAAATTATGCTCTACCCCTTAGTGGTCAACATGTTTCTCGCCTATAAAATGTCTCTAATAGATCAGTTGGCGATTCCTCAGGACCTAGTGACTAAATGAAAACTATCTTCAGTGTGTGGTGTGGTTCTACATACCACTTCTTCTCTCGGTAGGACGTTGCCCCGGAGAAAAGCAGCCAACCTAGAGTACAAACAAAAAGGATCAAAAAACCAAATGGAAATATTGGTACATGGTCCTATTGATTCAAGTGGGTGCGTTTCACCGTACACAACCTCTTTGAATCTATACAAGTGATAAAAACAACGTGATTTCATGCATATCACATTCTACGTGTGCCTTCATTTGTATTTAGAATATAAAACCTCTGTGTAACGAGTTAGAGTAATTGAACAACATGGTGAGTGAGTATCAGCTCACCTCTTAAGGATTCAAGTGCTGCTTCATCAGACCGCAGCGGAGTATATGGATACTCAACGTAGTGTCGCTGTTTATTAAAAGGAAAAAACAAACAACAAAATATGTTGGGTGTGGGCTTGTAGGCACAACGTTTAGTTGCTAAGGCCATGACTCTAGAGCATTAAAAGTGAAAGTGGGCATGGTTCAGGTTAAAGTAAGCCCATAGTCGTGAAATTGGTATCATTGACAAGGTTATTCAACAGACTCAAAAGTGCCCCAGACCTGCCTGCGTAGCTGCTGGCGCCTTCACCATGCGCTCCGACATTATGCCAATCGTGCGGTGTGTTAAGAGCGCCTACAGCGCCCAAGCTATGTCTTAGTGCAGAGCTCTACAGAACATCAGAGTCAGCGTACCCTTCCCAAAGACCAGCGGTAACTTGTCAGCAATTCCCAGCACCTCTTCCCCTCTTAAAAGCTTGTGACCAGGCATAGTCTCAACGTGTAATCCATACTCACCTGCTCCCGCTCAGAGCAGTCCGGCTCACCTACCCGCTCTGCTGCATCAGGAAGGAAAAGACAGGTTGTTGGTTCCTGTCTTAAATACCCTCTCCTGGTGCCATTAAGCATGGTAAATCAGCCGCACCTGGTGTGTGGTGTGATGGTGTCGGCATGACATCATCTACAGTGTAACCATGGAGGCCATCTTTGAATGTGGTGAAGGTCTATAGTTCTGGCTATTACCTTGATGTGGACGCGCATCAAGGGCTTCAAATTTGGCATTGAGTGGAGCGGTTTTATCAGCAATGTGAACAAGAATTTATACAGTGCAAAAGTGCTCACGTCACTGCGCCAAATTTGTGCATAAGTTGCTGGCGACTGCCGATTGGGTGATTCGTATGTCGGCCATCTTAGAGTGTAGTATTGTACTCTATTGTTAGTTGTTAGATATATCGTCCTAACATAGCCTAATCTCCATATCTGACTAGCCTGATGTCGATATCATGTGGCAGAGATGTATAAAGAGGTGAGAGACTAGCGTGGAGTCTTAAGCTGATATATTAATTTGTTAAAGTTGCGGATAATGGTTGTATATATCAGATTAATTAATCCAGGGTATGGCATCGTTCAGGCCGTCATTTGCTAAGTCAAGACGGAACACCCACCTTTGTTCAATCCTGTACAAAGCAGTCTGTGTTATTTGTTGGTGGGATTCTAGGATGACCCAGCGTAGACTCTCTGGGGGGTGTCCGAGTTCAGAGAAGTGGGTGTATAGTTTGGTGGTAGTTTTATGGCAACGAATATTGCTCTTATGCTCAGTGATTCTGACCTTAACGGGCCTCATGGTCATGCCAACATACCTCTTGTCACAAGGGCAGGTCAGCATGTACACACAACGTGGGGTGTTACAGTTAGTGTGTTTGATTAGCGTCCATGTAAATGTGTCTGATAGAACCAATTGTTTGGTGTGTCTGGTCTGTGGGCACATGATACAAGAGCCGCAGGGATAGTGTCCTGTCACGGGTGGGAGATCCCACAGTTGCCTCTGGTTAGGGATGTTGCTCTTCTTGGGTCTAGTGTGCACCAACATATCTTTCAAATTGTTGGTACGTTTAAACGCAAACCTTGGTTTGGGTATTGACAGAGTACCCGTGTTCAGAATTGCCCAGTGTTTGTTCACTGCCTTCTTTATTAGATTGGATCTAGGTGTGTACGTGGTCACACAGGTCAAAATGTCAGTGGGTTCTTTCTCATGTACCTCTAGGAGGCTTTCACGATTATTATTTCTTGCTCGTTTCATGCAAGAGTGAACCTGTTTCTTAGGGTATTGTCTCTTCAGCAGATTGTCAGCCAGTATCTCTGCTTCAATTTTGTAGTCCTCTGTAGAACTACAATTTCTTCTAATTCTTAGAAATCGGCTGAAGGGAAGGTTATTTCTCAGTGTAGCAGGATTATAGCTGCTGTACAGTAGCAAGCTGTTTCTGTCGGTAGGCTTTTTGTATAGGGATGTCGTTATTCTACCCTCTTGTAATCTGATGGTGAGATCTAGGAAGGCAATGTTCGTGGCAGATATAGTGTGGGTGAATTTCAAGTACTGGTTTTTTGTGTTAATCCACTCGCAAAATTCAGCGCATCTCTGTATGTCACCCTGCCAAAAGATGAGGATGTCATCTATGTACCTCTTCCACAGTCTCAGGTTAGCTCCGAAGGGGTTACTCGCATGTTGGATGGTCTCTTGTTCAAACGCCGCCATATACAAACATGCCACACTGGGGGCAAAGGTACTCCCCATCGAAGTACCCTGAGACTGGTGGAAGAGTTGACTGTCAAACTCAAAAAAGTTTTCTGTTAAGGCCAGGGTGGCCTGAGCATAAGAGCAATATTTGTTGCCATAAAACTACCACCAAACTATACACCAACTTCTCTGAACTCGGACACCCCCCAGAGAGTCTACGCTGGGTCATCCTAGAATCCCACCAACAAATAACACAGACTGCTTTGTACAGGATTGAACAAAGGTGGGTGTTCCGTCTTGACTTAGCAAATGACGGCCTGAACGATGCCATACCCTGGAGCACCCTTAATTAATCTGATATATACAACCATTATCCGCAACTTTAACAAATTAATATATCAGCTTAAGACTCCACGCTAGTCTCTCACCTCTTTATACATCTCTGCCACATGATATCGACATCAGGCTAGTCAGATATGGAGATTAGGCTATGTTAGGACGATATATCTAACAACTAACAATAGAGTACAATACTACACTCTAAGATGGCCGACATACGAATCACCCAATCGGCAGTCGCCAGCAACTTATGCACAAATTTGGCGCAGTGACGTGAGCACTTTTGCACTGTATAAATTCTTGTTCACATTGTTGATAAAACCGCTCCACTCAATGCCAAATTTGAAGCCCTTGATGCGCGTCCACATCAAGGTAATAGCCAGAACTATAGACCTTCACCACATTCAAAGATGGCCTCCATGGTTACACTGTAGATGATGTCATGCCGACACCATCACACCACACACCAGGTGCGGCTGATTTACCATGCTTAATGGCACCAGGAGAGGGTATTTAAGACAGGAACCAACAACCTGTCTTTTCCTTCCTGATGCAGCAGAGCGGGTAGGTGAGCCGGACTGCTCTGAGCGGGAGCAGGTGAGTATGGATTACACGTTGAGACTATGCCTGGTCACAAGCTTTTAAGAGAGGTAAGAGGTGCTGGGAATTGCTGACAAGTTACCGCTGGTCTTTGGGAAGGGTACGCTGACTCTGATGTTCTGTAGAGCTCTGCACTAAGACATAGCTTGGGCGCTGTAGGCGCTCTTAACACACCGCACGATTGGCATAATGTCGGAGCGCATGGTGAAGGCGCCAGCAGCTACGCAGGCAGGTCTGGGGCACTTTTGAGTCTGTTGAATAACCTTGTCAATGATACCAATTTCACGACTATGGGCTTACTTTAACCTGAACCATGCCCACTTTCACTTTTAATGCTCTAGAGTCATGGCCTTAGCAACTAAACGTTGTGCCTACAAGCCCACACCCAACATATTTTGTTGTTTGTTTTTTCCTTTTAATAAACAGCGACACTACGTTGAGTGTCCATATACTCCGCTGCGGTCTGATGAAGCAGCACTTGAATCCTTAAGAGGTGAGCTGATACTCACTCACCATGTTGTTCAATTACTCTAACTGGTTACACAGAGGTTTTATATTCTAAATACAAATGAAGGCACACGTAGAATGTGATATGCATGAAATCACGTTGTTTTTATCACTTGTATAGATTCAAAGAGTTTGTGTACGGTGAAACGCACCCACTTGAATCAATAGGACCATGTACCAATATTTCCATTTGGTTTTTTGATCCTTTTTGTTTGTACTCTAGGTTGGCTGCTTTTCTCTGGGGCAACGTCCTACCGAGAGAAGAAGTGGTATGTAGAACCACACCACACACTGTAGATAGTTTTCATTTAGTCACTAGGTCCTGAGGAATCGCCAACTGAACTATTAGAGACATTTTATAGGCGAGAAACATGTTGACCACTAAGGGGTAGAGCATAATTTTTGTCAGATTAAAACAAAATAGTCACCCTCCTTCTTCTTTTTACTTTTTATTCAGGTTGTGACCTCTCCAGAATAAAAATAATTATAGAGGATTCCCTTACCTGTTTTAACCCACACACCACATCTACATCTTACCAGGCCCCTCACACCCACGGCACCTATACGGCAAGGAACAAAAGATCTCCGATAAAGAGCCCCTTTATGGGTGCCCGTCGAGCATTGCAGCGCCGGCTCGACGAGGAGCAGACCCATATGATGAAGCATGACACCTAGCTTGCTGGGTGTGCGAGGGTCCTAGTTCCCGAAAGGAGGTATTCCCCACCTCCCCACCACTCTGAGTACTAACCAGGTGGCCAACTTGCCACCCAGGAACGCCTAATGTTCATGCCCACAAGGATGCCTAATGCATGTGATTATGCCTATTGTGCATGTTTAATGCTTTCATGCCACGTTATGAGGCTTCATGTTTATACTCACATGTTATGCCTAATGCTTTTATGCTAATGTGTTTAAACTACGTGCATGGACTTGCCAGAAGCTACTGGCTGTTATTCATCTAATGCTGATGGACTTTACATTTATTCTTTCTTTGACCTGGTGATAATTCTGGCAGCGGCCCGATTGGCCCTGCCCTGTAAATAGTCCCCCTCTGTACAGGACTACCTGGTGCCAGTTGGCGCCGTGTTCACCACTGTGATTACCTCTTGCTGTGTTTTGCATAATACATATGCTGTTTTTTTTACCTAAACTGGTGTGGTCTCCTTTTGTAGTGTGCCTGGTGTGTCACCTGTGTGTGCTGCGCAGATGCTTTACACATTTCCTCCGGAGTTTGGCCCGCCCGCTCTGTACCACGCTACCCGTTTCAAACAGGTGCAAAGGGACATACTGACATGCCTCCGCCAGATCAGCACCAACATGGCATCACCTCCCTGTGTGCCCACAACATCTGCTGCTGAAACAACTGCACATGCCACAGGGAGGGAGGAGGACTCTGGCAGAGAGTCCCCTGCACCGCCGCAGCCTGCACCTGAGGGTCCCCCCCAAGAAGAGGGGCCGTCCGAGGAGGCCAAACTGAGAGGCCGATGGTCATCTACATCCCCAGGAAGCCAACAGCTGTTCTGGAACTTTTCCTCTGTGTGCAAACTGCACGCCCTGTCGAAGCCAACCCAACTCTCCCACATGACATGGGGAGCTCTAGTTGACCAAATTTATCAGATGACTGTGGACTTTACTCTGGACATTCAGCTACCAAGACTTCCAAATCACATGGGAACTTTGGATTCCAATTTCTATGTACAGCACCCACCATCCTGTGCACCATCCTCACACCTGTATGTAAATAAACTCACCAATACACCATATCTGCCTCTGTTGTGATTCCAACGTGCTCTCTGTCATGGAGATGGTGATCAGAAAAATGAAACTGTGCATGCTAACTGCTACAGCAAGTCCAACACCGTCATGTCAGTCATGGCGACGTGACACATATGAGGGAGACACACCACTAGGGCCACACAACACATACCCACCAGGGCCATCAGACTCATCACCTATACTGATGTTGCAATGAAATACAGTGGAATGCACAGACACGCCACCTATTAACAGTCAGTGTCAACTAGACTACAGGTGCAGTAAGCAAATGTCAGTCAGATGTGTGACTACAGACAACGCACATCCCAAAGTGAAGCACAGGTTTATTACACATTTGCAACATGTTGTTTCCACTACAAATGCAAGCTAATCCAACCTGGCTGTGGCCCCAAAGTCAAACAGTGCAGAAGATAGAAAGTCCAGGGGTGTGTGGCACATCACCTGTAGGGAAACGACTGCTTCCACCTTGGAAGTTGAATCATGGATTCGGGGGATCCAAGTTGATCAAACAACTCCGGCAGCACCCTGTGAAGGACAGACATGATACACAGTCAAAACCACTGAAGAACAGCACAGAACGGCAATACTCATGTCTAATACATGTCACGAGATAACTACACAAAACCAAGTTAGCATGTCAACACTGTTGGGCAGTACAGACCACCTGCAAGGACACATCGCTGCACGCATCGAGTCAAGTAGCACATGGCCACACTCAAACAGCACCAGAGCACCACACACACATATCATGCAAACTCAAATCATTGACATTACAACCCTCTGGAGACTCACATTCAGCTGAAGAAGTTGGTGATGAGCTGTGTGCGGACATCACCATCATCATCATCATCATCTTCACTGGCATCGTGACCCAGGCCAGGATCTTTCACAGGTGGCGGACGTTTGGTCATCGTCATCCAGGATGAGAGGCAACTCCTTCCGCACTGCCAGGTTGTGTAGCATGCAGCAGACGATGACAATCTTGCACACCTTTGCTGGGGCATATGGGAGGGCCCCTCTTGTCTTGTCCAGGCAGCGGAAGCGGCTCTTCAGGAGACCAAAGGTCCGCTCAATCACTCTCCTCGTCCGACCATGTGCCTCATTGTAGCGCATCTGAGCTGGTGTCACAGGGTTCCTGAGGGGTGTCAGCAACCACGGCATGTTGGGGTATCCCGAGTCACCTACAGACAGACAAATGCACATTAGCCGATTAGAAAATGTGTGCGGAAAACAACATAGCAGAACACACACAATGGTACAAAGTCAGTACACACTAACAAGCCAGGCACGCTGGTTCGGCATCTGTGACATCATCCTCGGGATGCGACTACTCCTCATCACGTAGGCATTGTGTGCCGAACCGGGGAAACGGGCACACACATGTGTGATGGTCATATCTGCAAGACATACCACCAGAGCATTGATCGAATGGTAATGTTTACGGTTCCGGTATGCCTGCTCATGTGCCTGTGGTGGTATCAAAGCCACATGTGTCCCATCAATGGAGCCAATTACATGTGGCATCCTCCCCAGGGCATAGAAGTCACTCTTGACGTCAGTGAGTCGTTGACGTGTTGGGAAATAGATGTACTGGTTGAGGTATCTCAACATTGCCCCCAAAACATCGCGTAGCACACGGCTGAACATAGTCTGTGACATCCCACCAGTAGTTGCCACAGTGTGTTGAAAGGTACCGGTGGCAAAGAAGTGTAGGGCTGCCATCACCTTCACCTTGGGGGTCAGCGCTGTAGGATACGGCCGGCCAGGCTGCAAATGTGGGTCCAACCGCACTGCCAAATCCTCAATCAGCTGCCTGGTGAAGCGGTACCGTCGGATGCTGTCACGTTCCACCATCGTTGCCAGGTCTGGGAATGGTCGATGGACAGCAGGAGCCCTGCAGTGCATAGGTGAAGAAAGCAAGATTGTCAGTCACCCCACCTATGTGCCGTACACCATACTCAATTTCACATGATACATCATTTACAAACACAAGTACTTGATGTGTGTGTCGTTCTGTTTGGACATATATGGCACCTACATGGACATCATCTAACATCTCTGTTCAACAAGTGTTGACAACAGGTTCCAGGGTGTGCTATGGGAAACCATTAGGCTGTGTCACAGTACCCATTTACTGCTCTCACGTTCCACACACATACCACAGTGACATGTCTGGACAGATGCTCCACAGGCATCACAGCTCATTGACAGGTAGATTCCCAGGGACCCTGTCTTGCCACATGGACACTGGCATGACATGGCGTATCATGTAGACGTCAGGAAAACAAACATGACACCCACAGGTAGTGGCCCCTGTAGCCTCTGCAGGACAGACATGAACATCTGTGACACACACACACACAACATCAAAGTTCATGCACAAACCACGTGGATGTGGAGACTGTCTCCCATTGTGCACATGGAGTCAGAGACATGTGAAACACAACATGCACACAGACTGCGGAGAGACATCACTATTGTGGCAATGGGCCACCCTGTGACGTACATGCCTTCCCACATGTGAGCCTGGGGGTATGTGACATGTCATACACATACACAACCTGGAAATGTGACCATGACACATGCTCAGAAATGAAAAGTTGCACACCACAGTGGTCAGGTGCACAACACACAAAGGACCCTGTCCCCATGAACACGTGCACAGCCTGGGTGTGTCTGCCCCCAAGTGCCACCCCAAAAACCACATGTTCACCCCCATACACAGATAAGGTTATGCTGCCACATATGCCTTAGAAACAGTGTGGACTGGGTGTGGTGTTGTAGGTGTGCCCCTGAGTCCCTGGAAAGTAAATGTGGCTGGCATAGGTTCACCAGTGACCAGCATGGTGACATATGCGTGTGACCTGTCCAGGGACGCTTTGTAGAGCAATGGACCAATCGGTGTGCCCGCACGGCCCATTGCATTGTATGTGAGCGGGTACGCGTTGTATCCCGGGTACGCGTTGTACAGCAATGGACCGATCGGTGTGCCCGCACGGCCCATTGCATTGTATGTGAGCGGGTACGCGTTGTATCCCGGGTACGCGTTGTACAGCAATGGACCGATCGGTGTACCCGCACGGCCCATTGCATTGTATGTGAGCGGGTACGCGTTGTATCCGGGGTACGCGTTGGACAGCAATGGACTGATCGGTGTAACCGCACGGCCCATTGCATTGTATGTGAACGGGTACGCGTTGTATCCCGGGTACGCATTGTAGAGCAATGGACCGATCGGTGGGCCCGCACGGCCCATTGCATTGTATGTGAGCGGGTACGCGTTGTATCCCGGGTACGCGTTGTACAGCAATGGACCGATCGGTGTGCCCGCACGGCCCATTGCATTGTATGTGAGCGGGTACGCGTTGTATCCCGGTGCACGCGTTGTAGAGCAATGGACCGATCGGTGTGCCCGCACGGCCCATTGCATTGTATGTGAGCGGGTACGCGTTGTATCCCGGGTACGCATTGTAGAGCAATGGACCGATCGGTGTGCCAGCACGGCCCATTGCATTGTATGTGTGCGGGTATCCGTAGTATCCCGGGTACGCGTTGTACAGCAATGGACCGATCGGTGTGCCCACACGGCCCATTGCATTGCATGTGAGCAGGTACGCGTTGTATCCCGGGTACGCGTTGTACAGCAATGGACCGATCGGTGTGCCTGCACGGCCCATTGCATTGTATGTGAGCGGGTACGCGTTGTATCCCGGGTACGCGTTGTACAGCAATGGACTGATCGGTGCGCACGCATTGGCTGGGGCTTGGCATGGCAACGGACGCGTTTTCGTGGCTCCAACGAGTCTGATGCAGGGAATTCAGTTGGCCAGCCACAATAATGTTGCTAAATCATGGAAGTAATGAATTTGAAGATTTGAATGATGCTGTGGGCATGTATTAGTGCTGCTATTCCATGGATTGGTCAGATTCAGAAGATGCAAACGACTTGGACCTATCACTTTGGACACATGGGACTGTATCTGCCTCTGCAGCACACATATAATGCTGCCTGTTCCCCTGAGAGCTCACTTGCCTGCACTACATGCTCCAGGACGACATCTGCCAACTACACTGCTGCTGTCTCTGCATCCTCTGGCTACTGCAATGGCACGTACTGTGGATAGAGCCCCGGCCTTCAGCCTTAAGGAGAACCAGGCCCTGCTGGACAGCCTCCTTCCACAGTACAGCAAGCTGTATGGGAAACCAGGGAGCAGGTGAGTGTGCTTTCCACTGCCTTACCAATTGTGCATGTTGTCTGAGTAGCAGGACTTACAGTGTGCACACCACTGGCTAGCATGCTCACTGAGTAGTTGTCACACCCCAAAGTGTGTAGTTACATGCACTGAACAGGTACAGTGCAGTTACAGTGCATTCCAACAAGGTTTACTCCCCATGCAATTATACCATGTAGTAGACTGCTGGCAAACTGTTCATAGCCATTGTTGCACTGCTTATGTACATCAGATGCCCCTGTGATTGAGACATGTATATCCAACTGTGTGATGCACGGATATGTTGCATGTGTAGTAATGGCCTTCTCACTTTGTCATCCTCACAGGTTGATGCCCACCAGAAGCAGGAAATCTGGCTGACCATCGCCCGGGAAGTAAGATCCGTGGGGGTCTACAGGTGCAGGATCCGCAACTGCCAGAAGAGGTGGCAGGACCTTCGTGGCTGGACCCGGAGGATCGCAAGGGTCCAGCTGAAGCTGTCGCCTCCTCGCAGGAGGGGCGGACACCGGACCCTGACCCCCCACATGCTCCGGATCCTGGCGGTGGTCTTCCCTGACCTGGATGGGCAGCTGAAGGCCAGACAGCAGCAAGGAGGGGGTGGGTCCATGACTGCACTGTGCACTTTGTCTGACATGCTATGTGCCCTCCTCTGGCCTGGTGAAACTTCCACTGTACATCAGTCATGTGGTCCAGGACCCATGTCCCTCATTTGTGACATGCCCACTTCTCCTCTGATACGCATATGTGTGGCCCTTACAGTCAGGGAATTGTGTCACTTGGGGACTGTGTCATTGCATTTAGCTTTGCTCAAGGTGGGGGACAGCATTTGTTCCCGTGACTATGTTGTGGGATTCATGGGTGGGTCAATTGCTTACACAATGCCTGAGTTCTGACATGTAATCTGGGTGTAACTTTGATATGTGGTCCACTTGCTGATCGGAATCACCACATGTCCCTGGGGAATTTGGCACAAACCCATGGTGCCGGTGGGAACAATGTTTGGGCCTCAGGAGTATGTGTATCAAGTGTGTCACACGTGCTTAGCCACCTGCCTACTGTCCAGGACTCATCCCTCTTACAGGTGGGGCTGGACAGTCCTGCCTACTCCAGGGCATACAATACACTCTGTACTCCCACTCCCGTGTACCATCTGGCATGTTGTGATCAGTGAAATGTTCCCTCAGGTGTCTGCCTCTGTGTCATTGTGCTGTGACCTCATTGTCAGGACTACTGGTATGTTTTTCGGTTAGGGGTCAGCATGCCAGCGGAGATGTGACCATGATAGACAATACTTCTTTGATGTATGGGTTTCTGATCACTTGACTGTGCACACAGGTGTATGCGACTGTGACTTTCAGGCAGCTGTTTCTCATTCACAGCACACTGTGAGGTGCTCATGTTCAGAGATTTGTGTTTCATGTCCCCCATATGTCCAATTGGTATGACTTGGACAAATAGTAGTTCTGATGATGTGGTTTATGGGGGCTGGACATGTGCACTTGTCAGTTACATAACTTGCATTCCCCATGTCCTAGGATTGTGACACAGTGCAGACTGTTGTTGGCTGGCTGCCATGGCCATGTGACTGGAGACAGTGATGTATGACTTTGTATGCATGCCTGTGTCATGGCATTAAACTTCCTAAGACTGATCCTGCAGGGGAGTGACATGTGCAACATGCACCCCATTGTGGCATTGACTATTCGGACATGGGTGCATCATGGTGTCTGGTGCTGGTATGCATCACATGCATTTCTATTGAGACTCTGGCCATCCCTTCATCCGGACACCTGCACTGACTCAGTGGCAAGAGATGTGTTGTGTGCATGTTCACATACTGCACCGTGTTCCCTGCAATGTCCAACAACTGTGTAGGTGGTGCATGTGTCCACACTGGGGTCTTACCATCAGACAGGCACCAGACAGATGTGTGCAAGTGCAGGAGGGGTGTGAGTCCCATGGTTGACCATCAGACTGACAATTGGCTTCCCCGAATCTGTGTGAGGACTTTAGGCAATGTTCAGCTAAAGATGCCAGGGCTTGCTGTGTGATGTGCTGTATTTACTGTGGTGTGTGCGGTCAGTGCAGGTGACTGATGTTTGTCTGTTTCCCTAATTGTTTGCAGATACATCCACGGCCACAGGAGGGGACAGCTCCACGGACCAGGAGGAGCAGCTGAGCCAGACTGGGTCAGCGTCCGACGAGTGGTCAGAGGGACCCAGTGGCACAGAGGGCGAGGGGAGCCACACCGAGGAGTCCTCAGCACCATCCACCTCAGCTGAGGACCACAGCAGCTCGGAGGATGACTCCCTTGTGGAGGCGGGTGTCAGCAGCCACCACACCCCAGCTACTCTGTCTGGCCCCGCCACCACCACCACCACCACCACCGCCCTCCCATTGGCTCCCATTCCTGAGGTCCGTGGAGGCTCCCGTGCTCGGGAGCGTGTCTCCTTCATGCCAGGCACCGCACCCCCTGCCCCTGTGTCCCCTGCTGCCCTGAGTGAGGAGTCTGTGTGCCTCCTTCGGCAGCTCCATGTAGGGCAGACAGCAATGCTGACTGTCCTCCATGCACACACCACTCTGTTGACACAGCTGGTGTCGTTCATGGAGGGCATCTCAAAGGGTATGTCTGCCCTACAGAGGAGCAATAGGTCCATGGACTCCTCCCTGACGGCAGCAGTGTCCCTCCTCCAACAGTCCCTCACCCCTCCCACCTCTGCCCCATCCACACTTCCTACCACCCTACCTGTCCAAAGCACATGCACACCTGCACATTCACCCAAGCACACAGACACGAGCAGCACAGACACACCCAAGAGAAAGGCAAGACGTGCACACAAGCATCCTCAGGGGACTGATACCACAGACACAGGGGATGGGGAACACACACACACACAGGCATCCACATTCACTCCGCAGTCCTCCAAATCCTCTCCCTCCAAGACCCCTTCCCTTGCCTCGTCTGCTACCCCACCTACACAGAAGATCTTCCTGTGTGACCTCGGCCTCTTCCCCTCCGATCCTGCTGATCCAGCAAACCGGGGGAAGAGGAAGTACACCCACACAGAGGGGAGTGCCCCTCGCCCCCGGACACCCTCCCCCCAGGCGCAGGCAGACACAGGACCCCATTAGGAAGTCCCCCGGACCAGGAAGAGCAAGACCCCACCACCACCACCACGCAGCTCCACCACCCAGTCTCTCTCCTCCATCCCCCAGGCCACCACTCCACAGGTTCCCCTGCCACACCCTGCCCCAGGTTCCCCCACACACCGATACCGCATCCCCAGACTGCTTAGGCCCTCCCCCCTGCCACTTGCTCTTCCACCCCCAACCCAGACGCTCTGCCTGTTAGTGGCACTGGTGTGGGGACCGGGTCCCCCCTCTGTCCTGCCCACCTCATCTGCCCTCCCTTCCACTCCCTTGGAGTTATGCACTGCAGTGGAGTCCACAACCACCCCGTCTGACTCGGGCACTGCAGTGGGGACCCAGTCCACTTCATCAGACCAGCCCACTGCAGTGGTTGCAGCACCCACACCAACTGACTTGTGTAGCACGGTGGTGCTGGCCCCCGCTGAGTCAGACACCTCCACTGCAGTTGCCGGTGACACTCCTGCACCCACCACCCCTTCACTGCCTCACTCTGCCATCCCCTGATCCTGTCCCTGCGGTGCCTGGCCTGCCCCTTGTATGCCCCTCCAAGGGGGATGTCCCCTGTCCCTACCAGTGCAGGCAAGCAATGGGTGACCAGTTGACACTTATCACCCTGTTGGGACTGTGTTTTTGGACTGGCCATTGGCCTTAGTTTCTTTTGGAATTCGGATTTTTCATTTGTATTTGCTGAATAAAGCCTCTTGTTGTTTAATTTAAGATTTTCTTTCGATGTACATGATGTAGATGAGTAGCATCCTGCATTTGCAGTTGTAATAGTGTTCAGATCAGGAAAATGAAGTGTTGCTGTGATGGACTCCATGTGGTCCATTGCATATGTGTCCTGTTGTAGTGTGGATCTATGGCATCCTTTGCTGCAGTCTGAGGGTGTGATGGTCAGCAATTGACACAGGGATGTACGTTTAGCATTTGTAAATGAACATCTTTGTCTTCCACTGATGCACATCTGGTGGGCTTACCACTCTTCAATGTTCCAATTTCCCTGACTGTGTGCCCATCTCCACTGGACATGCAGTTTTGCACATCAATGTTGAAGGACTCATCTGTGTATACAGTACAACTGGATTGCCACGTGTTTTGGGTGCATGCAGATGACTGACGTGACACTCCCGTACCCAGGCTGATGTGAGCAGAGGCTTCTGTGTGTTGTAGTTGTTGACTCACTGACGGAGTGTCCTGCTGACATGTTTGAGTCGTGCACAGACGAGGTTTGGCACAGCGGACCTTCCACAGGAGTGAAGTGCCCTCATGGCAGTCTGTAATCCGGTGACATTGCGTGTGCCCGTGTTGTGTGTTGTGTGAGTATGTCTGTGCATGTTCCCTTCCCTTTTCATACACAGGCTGTGTCCCTAGGGATGTTCCTGTTTGTGATGCTTGCAGAGTTGGTCTGTGTTCATCCAGCATCTTGGACCTGGTTTCACCGTGATGTGGGTGCATGGCAAAATAATGTTCATGAGGTTGTCATCCCAGGTTGTCTTTGTTGTCAGGGCTGGGGATGTGGGCAAACGCTGATGGGACACATTCAGGATTCCCCTTGGCATTTGTTGTTTACACAAGTAATGTGATTTAGAGTTTGTGTTAGCTTTCAGTGATTGTGACACGTTGTGTGTGTGACTGCTGCCACTCCTCTGGGTCAGAGCTGCAATGTTGGAAGTTGTGTACGTGTGTTCTTTGTGTGTCACCTTGGCTTCTTCGTTGGTGTGTGACTATGGCCAGGATCCCATTGTTTGTGGTGGATTTCACATCATGCGCATGTACGGCGTACTATGCTGTGTGTCAGACATTGACGAGTCATGTTGACTGGGCATGTGTGATGGGTTTCTGCACCTTAGTTCCCCCCACCACCCCTGGGATTGTCATGGGTGCATGTGCAATGTCACCAGTCCATGTGAGCTTCACTGCTGCACATTGGTGGAGATCAGGGTGTGTGGTGTTGAGTGTGCAAATGTGAGTTGTTGCACGGCTAGACCCCTACCTCCATATTGGCCTTGGCTGGCAGGCCGTGCTGATTGATTGGAGCTTGTGTAGGTGTGATGGTAGTTTGTTGCTCAGGACACATGGCTGTGGTTCACAGTGTGAACGACATCTACCTTTGTCATCACAGTGGGATTGCCATGCAGGCTAGTGTCAGCACAATGTGGGGTCCCTGGGGGTAGTGCTGTGGTGGGTCTGTCTCTTGCTGTGTTAGTTGCTGTTCCTACAAGCTTGTGTCACATGTGTAATTTTGGCTCCCTCTCATCTAACAATGCCTGATTGCCCACATAGGGGAATCCAATCCATGAGTTACTTTTGTGTGGCACTGTATACACATCTGTGTAATTAGGATTCAGGCCTCCTCATGTGTTGTGTGGTTGCCTGGGGACACTGGCACACCCCCCCATCACCTGTTGTGTTTGATATGCAGTGTGAGTCTGCCTGTTTGGGTTTGTGCATTTGTACCACTGCATTGGCATTTCTGTTTTGTGCCATTGGCTGTATGTAGTTTGGTGGCTTTCCCCTGCTCTCCCTGGGACTCCTAGGTCATCAGTCAGCACAATGATCATGGTTTGTATGTCCCATTGATGCCATGGTATGGTATTTGTTCACCTGACATCGACAGTCTCCACAGGATATCAACATTTGTGTGTCCATTGGTGCAGATATGTGGGTCAGCATTATGATGGTCACTTCTGTCATTGTGTTATTTGTGAATGTTGACAATGTGGTCCCCCATGTGTGATGTTTGTATGCACATGGCCAAAACGATGTTTCTGTGACACTGCACTGTTTGCCTCGCCCAATCTATGTTGCTATGGGACACATGCACTACTATGCCACTGATGTTTTAGTTGTTGTGTGACCAGGATTCATCCATACAGTTTGGCTTTGGCAGCTTTTACCATGCCTACACTTACCTTTTGGTGACTGTGGTGATGGGGCTTTAGGCCCCATTGCCACACTGTTCAAAAGGTGCATCAGCTATGGACCCCACACTTACCTTTTGGTGACTGTGGTGATGGGGCTTTGGGCCCCATGGACCCCACACTTACCTTTTGGTGACTGTGGTGATGGGGCTTTAGGCCCCATTGCCACACTGTTCAAAAGGTGCATCAGATATGGACCCCACACTTACCTTTTGGTGACTGTGGTGATGGGGCTTTAGGCCCCATTGCCACACTGTTCAAAAGGTGCATCAGCCATGGACCCCACACTTACCTTTTGGTGACTGTGGTGATGGGGCTTTGGGCCCCATGGACCCCACACTTACCTTTTGGTGACTGTGGTGATGGGGCTTTAGGCCCCATTGCCACACTGTTCAAAAGGTGCATCAGATATGGACCCCACACTTACCTTTTGGTGACTGTGGTGATGGGGCTTTAGGCCCCATTGCCACACTGTTCAAAAGGTGCATCAGCTATGGACCCCACACTTACTTTTTGGTGACTGTGGTGATGGGGCTTTGGGCCCCATGGACCCCACACTTACCTTTTGGTGACTGTGGTGTTGGGGTGTTCCACCCCATTGCCACAGTGGTCATGGTCGGCTTGCATTGTGGAGGCCACCCACATTTATGTGTGACACATGTGATAGTGGGTCACATTGTATGTTCAGTGTCATGTTCAGTGTTGTAGGCATTTGACACAGACTACACACGCTTGTCATGGTGTTTGGGTGGATGTAATTTTCTGTGATTCCTCATGTGGGAGTATGCTGGTTGTGTCATGCATTACCCGTCCTATGAGTAGGGGTGGTGGTAGTGATAGGCATCCAGGCCCCCTGGAGTAGGGGTGGTGGTAGTGACAGTCATCCAGCCCCCCATGAGTGGGGATGGTAGTAGTGATAGGCATCCAGCCCCCCATGAGTAGGGGTGGTGGTAGTGACAGGCATCCAGGCCCCCATGAGTAGGGGTGGTGGTAGTGGTAGGCATCCAGGCCCCCATGAGTAGGGGTGGTGGTAGTGCTAGGCATCCAGCCCCCCATGAGTGGGGATGGTAGTAGAGATAGGCATCCAGACCCCCATGAATAGGGGGGTGGTAGTGGTAGGCATCCAGGCCCCCATGAGTAGGGGTGGTGGTAGTGGTAGGCATCCAGGCCCCCATGAGTAGGGGTGGTGGTAGTGCTAGGCATCCAGCCCCACATGAGTGGGGATGGTAGTAGTGATAGGCATCCAGCCCCCCATGAGTAGGGGTGGTGGTAGTGATAGGCATCCAGCCCCCATGAGTGGGGATGGTAGTAGTGATAGGCATCCAGGCCCCCATGAGTGGGGATGGTAGTAGTGATAGGCATACAGTCCCCCATGAGTAGGGGTGGTGGTAGTGATAGGCATCCAGGCCCCCATGAGTAGGGGTGGTGGTAGTGGTAGGCATCCAGGCCCCCATGAGTAGGGGTGGTGGTAGTGACAGGCATCCATCCCCCCATGAGTGGGGATGGTAGTAGTGATAGGCATCCAGGCCCACATGAGTGGGGATGGTAGTAGTGATAGGCATACAGGCCCCCCTGGGTAGGGGTGGTGGTGGTGGCAGGCATCCAGCCCCCCATGAGTGGGGATGGTAGTAGTGATAGGCATCCAGTCCCCCATGAGTAGGGGTGGTGGTAGTGGTTGGCATCCATCCCCCTAAGGGTTGGGATGGTAGTAGTGATAGGCATCCAGCCCCCCATGAGTAGGGGTGGTGGTAGTGGTAGGCATCCAGGCCCCCATGAGTAGGGGTGGTGGTAGTGCTAGGCATCCAGCCCCCCATGAGTGGGGATGGTAGTAGTGCTAGGCATCCAGCCCCCCATGAGTGGGGATGGTAGTAGTGATAGGCATCCAGCCCCCCATGAGTAGGGGTGGTGGTAGTGGTTGGCATCCATCCCCCTAAGGGTGGGGATGGTAGTAGTGATAGGCATCCAGCCCCCCATGAGTAGGGGTGGTGGTAGTGGTAGGCATCCAGGCCCCCATGAGTAGGGGTGGTGGTAGTGCTAGGCATCCAGCCCCCCATGAGTAGGGGTGGTGGTAGTGATAGGCATCCAGGCCCCCATGAGTAGGGGTGGTGGTAGTGACAGGCATCCAGCCCCCCATGAGTGGGGATGGTAGTAGTGATAGGCATCCAGCCCCCCATGAGTAGGGGTGGTGGTAGTTACAGGTATCCAGGCCCCCATGAGTAGGGGTGGTGGTAGTGGTAGGCATCCAGGCCCCCATGAGTGGGGATGGTAGTAGTGATAGGCATCCAGCCCCCCATGAGTAGGGGTGGTGGTAGTGATAGGCATCCAGCCCCCCATGAGTGGGGATGGTAGTAGTGATAGGCATCCAGGCCCCCATGAGTGGGGATGGTAGTAGTGATAGGCATCCAGCCCCCCATGAGTAGGGGTGGTGGTAGTGATAGGCATCCAGGCCCCCATGAGTAGGGGTGGTGGTAGTGGTAGGCATCCAGGCCCCCATGAGTAGGGGTGGTGGTAGTGACAGGCATCCATACCCCCATGAGTGGGGATGGTAGTAGTGATAGGCATACAGGCCCCCCTGGGTAGGGGTGGTGGTGGTGGCAGGCATCCAGCCCCCATGAGTGGGGATGGTAGTAGTGATAGGCATCCAGGCCCATATGAGTGGGGATGGTAGTAGTGATAGGCATACAGGCCCCCCTGGGTAGGGGTGGTGGTGGTGGCAGGCATCCAGTCCCCCATGAGTGGGGATGGTAGTAGTGATAGGCATCCAGCCCCCCATGAGTAGGGGTGGTGGTAGTGGTTGGCATCCATCCCCCTAAGGGTGGGGATGGTAGTAGTGTTAGGCATCCAGCCCCCCATGAGTAGGGGTGGTGGTAGTGGTAGGCATCCAGGCCCACATGAGTAGGGGTGGTGGTAGTGCTAGGCATCCAACCCCCCATGAGTGGGGATGGTAGTAGTGATAGGCATCCAGCCCCCCATGAGTGGGGATGGTAGTAGTGATAGGCATCCAGACCCCCATGAGTAGGGGTGGTGGTAGTGGTTGGCATCCATCCCCCTAAGGGTGGGGATGGTAGTAGTGATAGGCATCCAGCCCCCCATGAGTAGGTGTGGTGGTAGTGGTAGGCATCCAGGCCCCCATGAGTAGGGGTGGTGGTAGTGCTAGGCATCCAGCCCCCCATGAGTAGGGGTGGTGGTAGTGATATGCATCCAGGCCCCCATGAGTAGGGGTGGTGGTAGTGACAGGCATCCAGCCCCCCATGAGTGGGGATGGTAGAAGTGATAGGCATCCAGCCCCCCATGAGTAGGGGTGGTGGTAGTTACAGGCATCCAGGCCCCCATGAGTAGGGGTGGTGGTAGTGGTAGGCATCCAGGCCCCCATGAGTAGGGGTGGTGGTAGTGCTAGGCATCCAGCCCCCCATGAGTGGGGATGGTAGTAGTGATAGGCATCCAGCCCCCCATGAGTAGGGGTGGTGGTAGTGATAGGCATCCAGCCCCCCATGAGTGGGGATGGTAGTAGTGCTAGGCATCCAGCCCCCATGAGTAGGGGTGGTGGTAGTGATAGGCATCCAGGCCCCCATGAGTAGGGGTGGTGGTAGTGGTTGGCATCCATCCCCCTAAGGGTGGGGATGGTAGTAGTGATAGGCATCCAGCCCCCCATGAGTAGGGGTGGTGGTAGTGGTAGGCATCCAGGCCCCCATGAGTAGGGGTGGTGGTAGTGCTAGACAGCCAGCCCCCCATGAGTAGGGGTGGTGGTAGTGATAGGCATCCAGGCCCCCATGAGTAGGGGTGGTGCTAGTGACAGGCATCCAGCCCCCCATGAGTGGGGATGGTAGTAGTGATAGGCATCCAGCCCCCCATGAGTAGGGGTGGTGGTAGTTACAGGCATCCAGGCCCCCATGAGTAGGGGTGGTGGTAGTGGTAGGCATCCAGGCCCCCATGAGTGGGGATGGTAGTAGTGATAGGCATCCAGCCCCCCATGAGTAGGGGTGGTGGTAGTGATAGGCATCCAGCCCCCCATGAGTGGGGATGGTAGTAGTGATAGGCATCCAGGCCCCCATGAGAGGGGATGGTAGTAGTGATAGGCATCCAGCCCCCCATGAGTAGGGGTGGTGGAAGTGATAGGCATCCAGGCCCCCATGAGTAGGGGTGGTGGTAGTGGTAGGCATCCAGGCCCCCATGAGTAGGGGTGGTGGTAGTGACAGGCATCCATCCCCCATGAGTGGGGATGGTAGTAGTGATAGGCATACAGGCCCCCTGGGTAGGGGTGGTGGTGGTGGCAGGCATCCAGCCCCCATGAGTGGGGATGGTAGTAGTGATAGGCATCCAGGCCCACATGAGTTGGGATGGTAGTAGTGATAGGCATACAGGCCCCCTGGGTAGGGGTGGTGGTGGTGGCAGGCATTCAGCCCCCCATGAGTGGGGATGGTAGTAGTGATAGGCATCCAGCCCCCCATGAGTAGGGGTGGTGGTAGTGGTAGGCATCCAGGCATCCATGAGTAGGGGTGGTGGTAGTGCTAGGCATCCAGCCCCCCATGAGTGGGGATGGTAGTAGTGATAGGCATCCAGCCCCCCATGAGTGGGGACGGTAGTAGTGATAGGCATCCAGACCCCCATGAGTAGGGGTGGTGGTAGTGGTTGGCATCCATCCCCCTAAGGGTTGGGATGGTAGTAGTGATAGGCATCCAGCCCCCCATGAGTAGGGGTGGTGGTAGTGGTAGGCATCCATGCCCCCATGAGTAGGGGTGGTGGTAGTGCTAGGCATCCAGCCCCCCATGAGTAGGGGTGGTGGTAGTGATAGGCATCCAGGCCCCCATGAGTAGGGGTGGTGGTAGTGACAGGCATCCAGCCCCCCATGAGTGGGGATGGTAGTAGTGATAGGCATCCAGCCCCCCATGAGTAGGGGTGGGGGTAGTTACAGGCATCCAGGCCCCCATGAGTAGGGGTGGTGGTAGTGGTAGGCATCCAGGCCCCCATGAGTAGGGGTGGTGGTAGTGCTAGGCATCCAGCCCCCATGAGTGGGGATGGTAGTAGTGATAGGCATCCAGCCCCCATGAGTAGGGGTGGTGGTAGTGATAGGCATCCAGCCCCCATGAGTGGGGATGGTAGTAGTGATAGGCATCCAGCCCCCATGAGTGGGGATGGTAGTAGTGATAGGCATCCAGCCCCCCATGAGTAGGGGTGGTGGTAGTGATAGGCATCCAGGCCCCCATGAGTAGGGGTGGTGGTAGTGGTAGGCATCCAGGCCCCCATGAGTAGGGGTGGTGGTAGTGACAGGCATCCAGCCCCCATGAGTGGGGATGGTAGTAGTGATAGGCATACAGGCCCCCTGGGTAGGGGTGGTGGTGGTGGCAGGCATCCAGCCCCCCATGAGTGGGGGTGGTAGTAGTGATAGGCATCCAGCCCCCCATGAGTAGGGGTGGTGGTAGTTACAGGCATCCAGGCCCCCATGAGTAGGGGTGGTGGTAGTGGTAGGCATCCAGGCCCCCATGAGTAGGGGTGGTGGTAGTGCTAGGCATCCAGCCCCCCATGAGTGGGGATGGTAGTAGTGATATGCATCCAGCCCCCATGAGTAGGGGTGGTGGTAGTGATAGGCATCCAGCCCCCATGAGTGGGGATGGTAGTAGTGATAGGCATCCAGGCCCCCATGAGTGGGGATGGTAGTAGTGATAGGCATCCAGCCCCCCATGAGTAGGGGTGGTGGTAGTGATAGGCATCCAGGCCCCCATGAGTAGGGGTGGTGGTAGTGGTAGGCATCCAGGCCCCCATGAGTAGGGCTGGTGGTAGTGACAGGCATCCAGCCCCCCATGAGTGGGGATGGTAGAAGTGATAGGCATACAGGCCCCCCTGGGTAGGGGTGGTGGTGGTGGCAGGCATCCAGCCCCCCATGAGTGGGGATGGTAGTAGTGATAGGCTTCCAGGCCCACATGAGTGGGGATGGTAGTAGTGATAGGCATACAGGCCCCCCTGGGTAGGGGTGGTGGTGGTGGCAGGCATCCAGCCCCCCATGAGTGGGGATGGTAGTAGTGATAGGCATCCAGCCCCCCATGAGTAGGGGTGGTGGTAGTGGTTGGCATCCATCCCCTAAGGGTGGGGATGGTAGTAGTGATAGGCATCCAGCCCCCATGAGTAGGGGTGGTGGTAGTGGTAGGCATCCAGGCCCCCATGAGTAGGGGTGGTGGTAGTGCTAGGCATCCAGCCCCCCATGAGTAGGGGTGGTGGTAGTGATAGGCATCCAGGCCCCCATGAGTAGGGGTGGTGGTAGTGACAGGCATCCAGCCCCCCATGAGTGGGGATGGTAGAAGTGATAGGCATCCACCCCCCATGAGTAGGGGTGGTGGTAGTAACAGGCATCCAGGTCCCCATGAGTAGGGGTGGTGGTAGTGGTAGGCATCCAGGCCCCCATGAGTAGGGGTGGTGGTAGTGCTAGGCATCCAGCCCCCCATGAGTGGGGATGGTAGTAGTGATAGGCATCCAGCCCCCCATGAGTAGGGGTGGTGGTAGTGGTTGGCATCCATCCCCCTAAGGGTGGGGATGGTAGTAGTGATAGGCATCCAGCCCCCATGAGTAGGGGTGGTGGTAGTGATAGGCATCCAGGCCCCCTGAGTAGGGGTGGTGGTAGTGGTAGGCATCCATCCCCCTACGGGTGGGGATGGTAGTAGTTACAGGCATCCAGCCCCCATGAGTAGGGGTGGTGGTAGTGGTAGGCATCCAGGCCCCCTGAGTAGGGGTGGTGGTAGTGATAGGCATCCAGCCCCCCATGAGTGGGGATGGTAGTAGTGACAGGCATCCAGCCCCCATGAGTAGGGGTGGTGGTAGTGATAGGCATCCAGGCCCCCATGAGTAGGGGTGGTGGTAGTGATAGGCATCCAGGCCCCCATGCGTAGGGGTGGTGGTAGTAACAGGCATCCAGCCCTCCATGAGTGGGGATGGTAGTAGTGATAGGCATCCAGGCCCCCCTGAGTAGGGGTGGTGGTAGAGGCAGGCATCCAGGCCCCTATGGGTGTGTATGGCATTGGTGATGCCCATCCCACCCCTATGATTGTGCTGTTGCTAGTGTACGTCATTTGTGCATCCCTATGTGTGTGTGTGACATATTTTGGGTATGTGTAGTTAGTTTGTATTGTTGGTGTTTCACTTACCGTCTGCGCCGTACGTGTCCGAACCGGTAACGGTAATAGATGTAGAGTATAGGTAGGACCTGCGCGATGGGATTCATGGTTGGGTCGCCTCGTTCGGGTTTCTCATGTCTTCGACTCGTACTCGTCGCTGGCTTGTTCGTCTCGTAGCGGTGGATCGTCTTGTTGCGCGAAACGGAGCTTATGTACGGCTCTCCCGGATGCTGAAACGTGCCGGACGTAGCGACGGGTTCGGCGCGTACGGAGCGCGCATCGTACTAGTCCGGCCGGAAGGTGCTGTGTATTTGGGTCTGTGCGGCTCGAATCGGCGTTTACGGATCCGGCTCGGGCGGGGAACAGGAGCTGGTTTGGGTGAGTACGGCTCGCTCGGGAAATGGGTTGTTATGCGCATCGTACTTGTTCGCCCGGATGGGTGTTCGAGTCGGTCGGAAAACACGCATTCGGCTGGTATTTTTTCTGGACGAATACTGTTAGGTGCGCTTCCGGCCGACATCGGAATCGACCCCTAAGTTGGATGACTTGAATGTTTTTCTTATCCGATATATGGTTTCTGGTATTGTTTTTTTGTTATTGGTTGAATTTTTCTACTTCAAATGAGTAAACTACGTATAGCCACAATCAATGTTTGTGGCCTTAATGATCCCAAGGAACGACGTAATACTGCGATTGCTCTTCGGCTACTTAAAGCCGACATTTTGTGTTTGCAGGAAACCCATATCGAAAGAACTCAGATCCACCTGTTAGACTCGCTCGGCTATACAGTAGTAGGGGCCACAACACAAGAGGCTAGGACACTTGGGGTGGCAGTACTATCCGCAAAATGCTCAATTCAATTTATACGAACACTAGCTGACCAATATGGGAGGTGGGTTATCACTGAATGTCGCAGGGAAAATGGAGATTCACTTACGATATGTATGTTATATGGCAGCACTGCAGATGATCCAGCAATTTTTGACGTCATGAATAATGAACTGGCTAAATGGCCGTTACCTTTAATCATCTGTGATGATTTTAATATAAATGTACCCGCTAACAAGAATATAGCTTTAGATAAAAATTGGGTTTATTGTGGCCGGAAACCAAAGGTGTTCAAAGCTTTGAGACCTTTATGTCGCGAGCAGGCACTCACTGATATCTGGCATTTACAATACCCAACTGATTCCGGCCAAACCTTTTACTCTTTTCCACATAATAAACTGGTGAGGCTAGATTTTATGTTTGCATCCCACTCAATTCTTCATCTATGTTCAATAGAAAGGACCCCACGCATAGTCTCGGACCATAATTCCCTAGTTGTGGAAATAAAAGGGGTAACCGGGGTCACTAGAGGAATGGTCAACTGGACCTTCGATCGATCCCTGCTATTAAATGATGAATATTGCAATCACATGAGGCTTTGGATTCCACAATTTATTAAGGACAATTTAGATAGCACAGGGGTTGCAATGGTTTGGGATGCGTTAAAATCAGCAATAAGAGGAGAAACAATGAGCTTCTCATCCTTTTTAAATAGGAAAAAGCGTCAACTCCTGGATAATTTACAAACCCGATTAGCTGTCGCAGAGGGAAACTTAATCACTGTTCTTCGGGATGGTAAAGTCCCCGCGGATGCACTTGCCAAAATATTGTCTGCAAAATCATCTGATATGGAGCTAATAGCCAAAAAAGCGGCAGATAGATTAGCAATTTGGAGGCAGTATGCATATGAATGCAGCGAGCAGGTTGGGCATCACCTTGCGATTAGAGCAAGGCAAAAAACCACAAGGAACATTATCACAGCTATTAAAGATCCCACTCAAGCAATAATTTCAGATCCGGAGGGTATTGGCAAAGTGTTTCTCACCTACTATCAAGCTTTATATTATGAAACTAACACGACACATGTAAATGATATCACTGCCTATCTTAATTCAATTCCAGCTGTGCAATTAGCTCAAGACGACCAGGTCAAACTTGATGAGTCTCCTCAATGGATAGACGCCCTACTTTGTATTAACAGCCTTCCCAATGGTAAAGCCACCGGGCTAGATAATATTCCAGCTGAATTTTATAAGAAATTCTCCACTGAACTAAAAGAAGCTATGCTTCTTTTACTTGTGCATGTGTTTAAGGGGGGGAGACCACCTGAATCTTGGTCGCAAGCCAAAATTATTATTTTTTTGAAAAAGCACAAATCTGCTCTGGAACCAGCCTCTTATCGCCCAATAACGTTGATAAACGTGGATAGCAAATTTTATTCTAAAATATTAGCGGTTCGATTAGCTGGGGTAATACATAAAGTAATATCACCTTGGCAACATGGATTTATCCCTGGACGTGGTACCGTCGATCACATCAGGAGAGTTATCTCACTGCTCGACGCTGCCCATATCTCTAAAGATCCAATTGCACTTATGTTACTCGACGCCGAGAAGGCATTTGACAGGGTTTCCTGGCTTTTTTTTATGGGAGACCCTGTCAAGAGTCGGGATAGGCCAGGGATTTATACAGGCATTCAAGATGCTGTACTTTCAGCCAACTGCGAAATTATTTTTAAATGGTTCACTAACTGATACGTTTAAAATAACTAGAGGTACAATCCAAGGATGTCCCAGCTCACCACTTTTGTTTGCTTTATACATAGATCCTTTTTTACGACTTCTGGAAACCAACCAAAAGATTAGCCCTATTACTTTTCATGGCTGGGAAACGAAAGTCTTGGCCTATGCCGATGACATTGCCTTGATAACCGCAGATCCCGGCATATCTATGGCCAAGGTCGAAATAGAGGCCGAAAGATTCAGTCGTTTTTCCGGATACTCCCTTAACAGATCTAAAGCGCAGATCATTTGCAAGAATGTTAGTATGGGCAATGACACTCGACAGGTCGAAAAGGCTATGTATCTTGGAGTGGATATTATGGCTAGTGTTGAAGGGATCGTGGATTGTAATATTGACTCCCTGATTAATAGAACAAAATCTGAATTAACTCGACTACATAATTTGCATCTTTCTATAATTGGCAGGTGCAATTTAATCAAAATGCTTTTTTTCCCGAAGTTTTTGTATTTAATAAGAGCTATCCCACTGGAATTTAGTGCTATTTGCTTGAAAAAGATCGAAGACCTGTTTTCTCGTTTTATATGGGCTTATGAAAAACCCCGGAGAGCTTATAAGTTTCTTTCTCTACCCAGGGAAAGAGGCGGCCTGGCTCTTCCTAATATTAAACTTTATTATTGAGCAACTACTCTTCTGTATAATTTCACCCTTTTTTCTGATAAGTCAACTGATAGTCCACTGGGAAGTATACCTACCCCAATAGAACTTATAATGGGCAGAGATGCATGGGGATGGATCTGGAGATTTTTGAATGATTCTCATTATAAGAAGGTTCGTTTCAAGACGCTGATCGCTGGGTTCAAAACTATGAAATCGGTTCGTAAAATGTTGGGTTTAGGCCGTCTGAATTACTACACTCCAATTTACAATAATCCTAACTTGCCAGAAATTTTTAAAGATTTAACAATTAAAAGATGGCAAAATAAAGGCTTGATGAAACTTGGGGATTTTTATTCTCTATCCAAGATAGTTTCATTTGGAATTCTTAAAGAAAGATATGATATGGATTGGAGAGATTTTTATAAGTATCTGCAAGTCCGTGATTTTTACGGAAAAAATGTGGTGGCCCGTCCGGCTTTATAAGCAACTCAATTATAGACAATCTTAGAACGAAATATTTAACTATTGGCTTTGTGAATGATTCTCTTAATTCACTAATGTCGGATGATTTGCTAGGAAGTGGGAAGAGGAAATAGATATCTCTGAAGACTTATTTCTCCATTCAATCGAGCTTGCACAAAGTCTGTTAATTCCGGCGCGGCTTCAAGCCCAATATTATAAATCTTGCTTTTCTCTTTACTACACCCCTAAAAAGATTGCGAAATGGGGGACAGGTAGAGGGACTTTTTGCCCCCGATATTCTTTGTACCAGGCAGATCTCAACCATATGTTTGCCTCCTGTGACACACTAAGTAACTTGAAATTAGAGATTGCAAACTTTATAAAAGAAGTGTTAGGAAGAGATATCCATCTCTCTTCTTCCCTGATCTGCCTCGGTGTGGATGAAGAGATTCGAGGGAAACCGGGAGAGCAACTTGTTTTCATAGGTATGGCGATATACAGGCTTTGCCTGGCCTCCGCCTGGTTGGATCCATTTCCACCAGGATATCAGCAATGGTTAACACGACTAGTGTCAAACTATAATTTTGAAAAAGCCATCTATGAAAAAAGAGGGTCGCAATCCCACTCGAAAGGCTTAAAGATCTGGGAACCTCTGTCCAGATGGCTTGAGAGATAACTCTTCGGCTTGAATTTTATTCGATGTGAATGACATTTAATTTTTTTTTCTTTTCTTCTTCGTGTCCAACCCTGGGGTGGGGGAGGGAGGGGGGAGCCGGGGTTTTAAAAAAATAAAAAAAAGTGTGCACGAGTTAAAAAAAAGGAACAGGTTCTCATATGGCATGACATTATCTTCGACTGGGGCATAAAAGCAGACGAACATTAAAAGCCTTGACCACACCGTACAGCTCACGCAGCATCAGCGACCACTTTTGTTGCTGCCACTGTTTATAACTTCTGCCCTCAGCCCTTTTGCCAGAAAAATAGCAGTCCCCCGATGAGCTGCTTGGGAGGAGGAGAACCCTCTGTATGCTGTCCAATTTAATTTTCAAACATCGAAAATCCTGACAACTTTCCGACCGCAATATGGGTCTTTTGAACCAAAATCACCATTGGGTTCTCAGTTAAAATCCAAGTTTCTATGACCTGTAATTTCTTATTATCATTAAGCCCATTTGCATTAAAAGAAACTACCTTAAAAGTATAATTCATATCAATATATAACTCTTAGATAGCCAATAGGAAAGAATATTGGTTTACTAAACCCAACACAGACGTGCTAATCAAATTTACACCAACTATGTAACTGCCCTTTCCCACAGGTAGACACTTGAACCTCATCGTTATCTTGCCATAGACTGATGGAGAAATCACCTAGGCGGTTGGTCTTCCCTTTAAGCAAGGTTAACATACTACTCCCCCTTCTTGCATCAACTAATCAACTGCAAATTTGGATCCACTTTTATCAAGCTTTTAACAACGAACCGCTACCTCCCCCCACCCCACCATATCTAACTACCCCACCCCCCCTCGCCCTTTTACTTAACACCTTCACTTTAGATTGCTGCGCATTCTGTGCCTGGGCGCCCTACGCTTTAAAAAGGTGAAGCATTTTAACAAATTCCTTCCTACACGTAGCTGCTGAAGCTGAGATGTCAGAGAATATATGACAGAGAGGGATTTCTGGTGTACTAAACTGTCTCTGCTTAATAGCTTTAGATAATACTTGTTCTTTCAAACGATAGTCTCCGAAGTTCAGAAGTATTGTGTGAGGGAATTTCTGATTTGGGGTCTGGTGTGCTGGAACTCGATAGGCTCTTGTGAGTGTAAGGTCTCTAGAGTATTTGGGGAGAATGTTTGTTTTAATAAAAGTATTCGCCCACTGGAGTGTTTGATGTCCCTTGAGCCCCTCCAGAACCTCATGATGCGTAGATTAGTGCGCCGGGAATGATTTTACAGTTTCTCTAGCTTAAACTCTAATGAAGATTTCTGCTCCTGAAAAGTGACCGCCTTTTCCTGCAATATGGAAACCTGATCCTCTAGCTGAGAGGTCCTCACTTCCGCTTCTTTTAACCTCTCCAGGATCTGGGCGACAGTCTCCTCAATCTTAGAGTATCGTGCATGTAGAGCTGCTATTTCTGTAGTTTGTGAGGCTTTTGAATCCCTTATTTCCTCCAAAATGAGATTTAGCATAGTCTTGGTGCCTCGTTGCATAGTAGATGGAATACTCCCCTGCAGTACTTCATTACTTGAGAGATTTAAGCCTGGCTCATTTTGCACCTTTTCACAACTCGAATCATCCTGCACAGTATCTGCTGAACACAGGATTGTTGCTAGCTGGACTGGAGGCACGAGGGGTTGAAATATATCCAAATGTCCCCTCAAAGGGGGAGCAGAGACTGTTTGCGGGGTTGTAACTTCTCAGACAAATCAGTCCTGAGACCTGTGCCCAAGCTCAAACCTGGCTTAACCTTCATAAAACGAGGATATTCCATGACTTCTTTAGTTTTTGGAATATTTGGAATGCTGGCCTCCGGTCCCAGATTGGCCTCCACTAAATTTCCCACTAACATCTGATTGAGTGAAGCCTTTCCTTCCACTGGGCTGTTTTCGCGCTCGAAGTGCAACTGATATTTACTACCTCCAAGGCCCCTTCTGGCAATGGTGGTCTTCTACAATGCTTGCACCTTCTTCGTGATCTTCAGTATTTCCAGGCAAAGTGCAATCTTTACATGCTGAGGCAGTACGATTCGCTTGTGCTGTGGCTTGCCCCACTCGTTTTTTGACCCATTGGGTCAGGACAGATGCATCAAAGTGGGCTGTCGTGCCTGCGACCCTTGGATGGCTTCACATTTTAGCACCCGCTAAACCAGTCCTGGGTCTTGCTATTTATCCTTCTCTCCCCTACTCCTCCAATGTATTACAGTTTCTTGACTGACTTCTAGAGAAAACTATCACTGCTGAAACTGATCTGCTCCACAGCCTGGTGACCGCTGGTCACCAAAAAGAGGTCCATCAGCATTGCCCTCCGTTTAGCTAGCTTCTTCAGCTCAACTCGATCAATCAAGGGGGGCACTGCACCTTTCTAGTGCCCCCCCCGCTCCGTAGCCAGTAGTGATTCTGGTTATGGCCAGTCCAGTATGGAAATAGTAAAAAAATAAACACTGCCGCCACTTTTGTTTTCCCCCTTTCTCTCTCATCTCTTGGGCTCCACGCGGCTTTTAACTCCTGACAGCTTGTCACGCACCAATCCCAGAATGAACTCTGCTGCATCCACAATCCTTCACCCTAGCCTGAAGCCGCAGCCGCCGCAGACAGCCGCCATCGTGCACCGAGCCTCATGAGTAGCGTGGCGTACCAACGTGGCAAGGAGGAGGAGCGTTGGCGCCTCAGCCGACGATCCTGTCCACCCTTGTAATCCTATTGATGATAAAATTGGGAATCTGCACCCACTTTATCCATGAGACCCCAATGTGAAGACTAAATTCCACCACATATACTAACTGTTATAATGGTTGTGTGGGGGACGAAGAGTCATGAGATACAAAAAAGCATTTCCCACCTCAACAAGTCTATTTCACCAAGCACATCTGCATGTGCTGTTTATGTTATGCTGTTTTGTCATGTGCAGTAGTTAAAAACAAAGATATGTAACCATAAACAAGATGTAAGGAGTTAAACCCATGCATTGAACTAAAATCATACGGAATACGCCTTGTGATGGCTATCATGGTTCTTTCCCTTTGTAAAGTGATTATAATATGTATCCTGCGAGAGAGTAAGCTTTATTTTCTCATGTCAGTTACACTGTACTATGCCACCAGCAATGAATTTGACCTTTGCTCTTTTGTAATAAATGTGTAAATGCGTTTAATAAAACCTTTGCTATATTTAACATCTTTTATTGGGTCACGTTTATTTTCACAGGCAGGGTGCTGCATTTTGTTTAACAAAAGCACCGAAATATTATATACATATCCCAAAATGCTGAGATATAAATAGCCATGCCCCTGTGAAATAGAATATTTACTATTATGACAGCCCCAACAGTTTTTTCTCTATATATAATTTCCTGCATGGTCCCGTTTTTAGCTCTCGGCTAGGCAGCGCATGCGCTGTCTCGTCAGAGATGCTGTATACACTATAGTGGGGGAAGCTCCACCCACTTTCCGCCCATCTTTTTGATTGGCTTTAATCATAAATGCTGCATTGTGATTGGTGTTTGGCTTGTAAGTCCCTCCTCCTGATGCCTATGTCGTCATTTTGCTCCTTCCGAGGCTATCAGCCCCTTTACTTTAAAAAGTAATTTGTTCCCGTGGCTCACCCCCTCCACTTTCGCAGTACGTAACTTCTTGGGCCACCACCACCCCCCCTCGCACTCCCGTTTGTGACTTTTTGCCCGCCTGCACTACCATTTGAAATGCAATAGAACTCGCGTAAATGCTAGAACTCGTGTAAATGCGAGTTCTATTGCATTGCAAATGCTTGTTTTTAAAGTAGTGCGCGATGCCTTACATCCTACGCATGCGCGCCAAAAAGTGTTCATGTGGCGCGCATGCATACGATGTCTTACCCAGCGTTATTTTTAGCAGAATGAAGACAAGCGGAATCTCTCCCTGGGGGGAGCCACATGGGCTTCGACAGTCTTCCCGATCAGCAAGTCTGTCACGCAGGGGTTCTGCTTCAACATTCTCTATGTGGGTGAGTAGGCTTAATGACATATAGCGCCTACGTGCAGAATAGTGAAATCAGTTGCATTTATCAAACCTGACTACTTTATGAGAGGATTGATGTGCTGCGGTCCCTTTACCGCGGTGCAAATATGTACATTACGGTGGGCGGGATGTATTGATTATAATTTTACCCCTCATCCCCCTACTGCCCCACACCATTCTGCGACATTACCACCCCCACTGCTCCACCCCCGCGCCCTCACTTTCCTTTCCCACCCATCAACTCCCGATTCAGAGGCAGAGTCCGGCGCGACCGAATTCAAGTCATGAAATAAATACTGAAACATGCTTTGCAATGTGAGACCCCCTTGTGGTAAACAGCGGCCTGAGGCCGGTGGGGGCGGGCATGCAGTTAGTAAAGACCCAGAACTCGCAAAGTGGGGGCTGAGGGCACGGGTCGCGGAGTACAGCACGGAGGGAGGGCAGCTTGTGTCTGATACTGAAGGGAAAGGTCTGAGGGCACTAGACTGTGGGCAGCAAGTGTTTGGGTGTCTTGGAGTGCAAGGGTCGGGGGCACACCTTTCAGGTGTGAAGGCACCGCAGATCTTAGGGCAGCGCACGCCTGGATTACCAGGAACGAGGGCAGATAAACAAGGACGCACACTTGAGGGCGCACACTTCTGGAGGCGGGTCTGAGGGCTGCGGGAGTCTGAGCGCACTGTTGAGGGAGCCGTGAGGCTGGCGGAGGGCTCGGCAGTGCACGGACTCCAGGGCACAAGCTATGACCATAGGCATCCTGCACTGTACTTTATGCTTGAAGTACATGTGTTGTAGGCCGGGAAAACCAAATAATCTCCCTCCACCCCAGGGTGCAGGTAGGTAGCAATAGGGTCACGCTGCAAATCATATTTTAAATACATTGGGTATACTTTGTGAAGTGTCTTCTGGGATCAGTTAAACGAAGGAAAACCACGCAGTATCACAACATTTTTAGGAAGTCCACGACAAATCACAAGGGATCCGGCTCATTTATGGATGGTCTGATTAGAGACCCCTGCTGCCGGAGGAGGTCCTGCCCCTACTGGTTCCAGCCATGTCAGGAGGCACTGCCCCCTGGGTCCAGTAAACTGAGGGGGCTCTGCCCTCTTGGTCCAGCCATTTCAAGGTTAACTACCCCATGAGGGCCCCCTCTGAGACCAGTCATGTGAGAAGACACAGCCCCGAGTAACAGTCACACAAGGGTCTGCTGTCCTCTGGGAACAGTCTTGTGACGGTGTGCTGCCCCTCTGCGTGCAGGCATTTGATGAGGCGCGCCCCCAGTGACCAGTCATTTGATGGGGCGCAGGATCTTGGGTACAGTCACACGAGGAGGCGCTGCAGAGGTCCGCAGCACAGTCATACACCGTCACCAGTTCCTGCTGCTGAGCGATGCAGTCCCCAGCCGTCGCACTCTCCGACCGGTTGCGTCACTCTGCAGGCACCCGGAGTGTGCTCCCAGCCGCAGTCTGGTTTCTCCTTCCTCCCTACTCTGGCCGCTCTGCTCAACAGGCCTGATCCAGCCCTGCTCCATCACCCCTTCAAATCGCCGTAGTACAAGCTTCCAGCATCAACCACTGAACTCATTGGGTGGGGGCCTTCGGTTTAGTCTCCCTGAGTATGGCTAATAGCCTGCGAGTCCGAGGGAGTGTCCCACAAACTTCCGGTTGCCAGAGCTTCAAACAAGCATGTCCACTCAGTCGGCCGTCTTTGCTCCGACATTCTTTCTTGATTGTCTTTTCCTGCCTCACCAAAGGTCTTTTATTCCGTGGAACTTATTAAACAGATCTGCAGTGACTGTTGTGACAATGTTTTGAATAAATAAAGGAGCCTGGTGTTTGTTACCATCTTTACCGCCACCAGACTGCCAAACCACGACAGTCCTCTCACGTGCCAGTTCTGCATGTCCTTTACTATCTCCCGTAGGAGCAGTGGTCGAAGTGGGGGAAACAAGCATTGGAAATGCAATAGGTCTCGCTTTTGATTATGTTAGAGCTATTGGCGTTGTAAATGGTAATGTCTTTTATGCATGTGTTATGGAGTGAATGCGGTGTGTAGTGTGTAGTGAGTAAGCGCCCGGTATACTTAAAACAGACGGCGCTGCTAAAAAAGCATTAAAAATGCAATAGGTCTCGCCTTTAATTAAGTTAAAGCCATTTGCTTTGCTATACAATACCATTAGCAAAGCAAATGGCTTTAACTTAATCAAAGCCGAGAGCTATTGCATTTCCAATGCTTGTTTGACCCAGTGGGCGCATCTGTGGTGGTGCGTTTCGAGTACGGCAGGGCCAAGCCGTTTCCAAATTCACAACAGTTTTCCCAAAGGGATTCCTCTCCGCGCTCCCAACTCCGTCCTTTTCATCAAATAACTTTGCCAATACTCCAATTTTGTATAGTTCCAGGGTGTTTATTAACAGCAAGCCATTTTGAAACAAAGAACTCCCACAATGTGATCTTACTTGTTGTAATACGTACATAATGAAATATAGGGCTAAGAAAAATAGTAACACTTACAAAAAAATGAAAAAATGCTGGCCGCACTTGTTAGGCTTTTGAATGAGATACGGTATTCAATTGTTGCCAACACTAGGCTGTAATGCACAAATGCATTTTTTATTTGATTTTATGTAAAAATAGTTCAAGGTTCTGATAAAAATTTACAAAGCAATCAAATGGTATGACTACGAATAGCAGAATGCACTAATGCCAAACACAGGATGTGATGTCACATGTTTAAATACGGCAGAAATGGAGGGCCGCTTTGTGTTTTTGTCATCCCCGTGAGCAAGGTCTCGGCTGAGACTGAAACGCGTAGGGGTGTGCTGGCTTGCTGTTAATAAACACCCTGGAACTAGACAAAATTGGAGTATTGGCAAAGGTATTTGATGAAAAGGACGGAGTTGGGAGTGCGGAGAGGAATCCCTTTGGGAAAACTGTTGTGAATATATATATATATATGTATATATATATATATATTCACTGAAAAAACCATAGGTTTTATGGACAGTTATAGTTACAAATTAGCATTTAAAAAACCTTTGAAATTCACTGAAAAAACCATAGGTTTCAGATATGTTATAGTTACAAATTAGCATTTAAAAAACCTTTGAAATTCACTGAAAAAACCATAGGTTTTAGGGACAGTTATAGTTAGTTGGACATTTCACTCGTACAAAACCCGTGAAATTCCCCCGTTATAGTTAGTTCAGCTAACTATAACTCGCGCCCCATAATGCACTGCTGATGACGTCACATATTACATCACTCATGACATGGTCAGTGACATCACTGATGACATCACTGATGACATCTCAAATGACATCACTGATGACATCATCCAGTGACTGTGTGTTTCTGTAAAGTTTAAATATTTTTAATATATATAGGAAAAGACGTATTGAAGAATGAGTGGGTGTGTAAGTGTCTGTATGGATGATTTAGTAGGTGCGTGACTGACTCTATAAGTGAGTGATTTAACGTATCTTACTGAATGCATGGGTTAGTGACTAAACTGGGTGAATGTCTGTATCCGTCTGTCTGTTGCTGTGTAAGTGGCTGCATGGGTTTGTGAATAGCTACATGAGTGTCTATATGAGTTATTGATTGGTTGTCTGAGTATCTGTATGGGTGCCTGAGTGTTTGTGTGGGTGGGGTGTGTGCGACTCTGTGCATAGATGTGTGAGTGGGTGATTCACTGGGTGGATGGTTTCAAGAGTGCATCTGTGATAGACTGTATGGGTGGGTAAGTGTGTGTAAGAGTGTGTTAGTGAGTGAATGTATGTCCCAGTGGTACATGTGTGAGTAACTACATATGTGAAAGGCAGTATATATGTGTGTTGGAGTATATAAATAGCTATAAGCGAGAGTGAGTGATTGTGATAGTGGCTGTATGGATGAGTGTGTGCTTGTATCAGTGATTGTATAAGAGCGTAACAATGTGCTAGTATTTGTATGATTAAGTGAGCTGGTGTGTGTATAACTGTATAGGTGAGTAAATGGCAGTGTGTTTAATTATTTGCATGACTGACTAGGTGTGTGAGTACCTCTATGGATGAGTGGCGGTGTTTGAGTGTCTATATAGGAGTAAGAGTGCATATGATAGTCCTGTACTGAGTGAACATAAGTATGAGTGACTGTACGGGTGAGTGAGTGGATGTGTGTGTGTAGACCTAAGAATCAGTGAGTGGGTATGTAGTTATTGGTGTTGGAGTGTCTATAGTTTTGCGAATGGCAGTCTGTAATTTAGATTGGGTGTATCAAAGGTTATATTAGGGTGTGAGGAGCTGCATCAGATTATCACGTGGATGATGTCATCAGTGATGTCATTTGAGATGTCATCAGTGATGTCATCAGTGATGTCACTGACCATGTCATGAGTGATGTAATATGTGACGTCATCAGCAGTGCATTGCGGGGCGCGAGTTATAGTTAGCTGAACTAACTATAACGGGGGAATTTCACGGGTTTTGTACGAGTGAAATGTCCAACTAACTATAACTGTCCCTAAAACCTATGGTTTTTTCAGTGAATTTCAAAGGTTTTTTAAATGCTAATTTGTAACTATAACATATCTGAAACCTATGGTTTTTTCAGTGAATTTCAAAGGTTTTTTAAATGCTAATTTGTAACTATAACTGTCCCTAAAACCTATGGTTTTTTCAGTGAATTTCAAAGGTTTTTTAAATGCTAATTTCTAACTATAACGTGCCTGAAACCTACGTTTTTTTCAGTGAATTTCAAAGGTTTTTTAAATGCCATTTTTTAAATGTATTAATTTTTATATTAATTTTTTTCATACTGATTTACTACATTTTTAGAAACAATTTCTTTTACATATTTTATTTTTTAAATTACATTGTAATTACATTATACATTACATTACAAAAAATACTTTCTCAGAATGAATTACTTTAGTTTAAATACTTAGCACATAGGCAATAGACTTTTAAGTACAGTAGTTACAGTTGTTGCAATGGGCAACACATTTTCAAACACAATGCAACATTCAGCTCAATGTGAATTTCTAGTTAAATGCAATTAGTTACTTTATGGATTACTTTTCTAACCACAGGACTGGATCCTAGATTCAGTCCTGGGACATCTCCTGTAAACAGTTGAGTAAAAGCGTTTTGGTTACAGTCGTGATTTTTAAGGAATATTATTGTATTTTAAAAGTTGACACTTAGAAACTTTTCCTCATAGAATCACCAATGTTATCCTATGGAAGGAAATTCACTTAGCAGGTAAAAACTGTTATCGTTACTTTTTCTTACTCAGTGTTGGATCCTGGATCCAGCACTGGTGCGTCTCCTGTAAACAGTTGAAAAAATGCGTTTAAGTCATACAGGCGATTTTTAAGGAATATTTGTAGTTTGTGAAAATCGACACTTTGAAACTTTTCTGCTGAAAACCAGACAATGGATTCCTATGGAAGAAAAGATAAGTTACTGGTAAGTACGGTTAAAATTACTTTTCAGGGTCAGTGCTGGGCTAAAAGATGCAGCACTGGGTTCTCTCCTGATAACAGGTGAGTAAATCGGAATTCGTATTTCGGCTGATTTTAGAAGAATAATTTAAAGTTCCAAAACTCCACACTTAGAAGAATTTCCAAGTGAAACCAGTCAATGTTAGCCTATGGAAGGAAATTCAAGTTACTGGTAAGTACGGTTAAAATTACTTTTCAGGACCAGTACTGGGCTGAAAGATGCAGCACTGAGGTCTCTCCTGATAACAGGTGAGTAAATCAGAATTCGGATTTCGGCTGATTTTAGAGGAATATTTGTATGTTTCAAAAATCAACACAGAAACTTTTTCAGCAAAAAGCAGGCAATGATATCCTATGGAAGGAAATTCAAGTTACTGGTAAGTACGGTTAAAATTACTTTTCAGGATTAGTACTGGGCTGAAAGATGCAGCACTGAGGTCTCTCCTGATAACAGGTGAGTAAATCGGAATTCGTATTTCGGCTGATTTTAGAGGAATATTTTAAAGTTCCAAAACTCCACACTTAGAAGAATTTCCAAGTGAAACCAGTCAATGTTAGCCTATGGAAGGAAATTCAAGTTACTGGTAAGTACGGTTAAAATTACTTTTCAGGACCAGTACTGGGCTGAAAGATACAGCACTGAGGTCTCTCCTTATAACAGGTGAGTAAATCGGAATTCGTATTTCGGCTGATTTTAGAGGAATATTTGTAGGTTTCAAAAATCAACACTTAGAAACTTTTTCAGCAAAAAGCAGGCAATGATATCCTATGGAAGGAAATTCAAGTTACTGGTAAGTACGGTTAAAATTACTTTTCAGGACCAGTACTGGACTGAAAGATACAGCACTGAGGTCTCTCCTTATAACAGGTGAGTAAATCGGAATTCGTATTTCGGATGATTTTAGAAGAATATTTGCACAATGGTGAAGGGAGGGGCGGGGCCTGAGGTGACATCTGTGCAAACGCGCCCCGTTGCGCGTTTTAAGTGGGGGATTAAGTCCCCTTGAATCCTGAGGGTCCCTAGGGGCCAACTAGCCCACCAGGAACCTCCAATATGCGCCAGGGGCTGCGTTGCAGAGACGTGTAGAGAGGCCACACCCCTTTTACACCTCTCTGCAACGCAGCTCTGTGGCGCTTTCTGGATGTACCTGTTGGGCTAGTTGGCCCCCAGGGACCCTCAGGATTGAAGGGGATTTAATCCCCAACTTAAAACGCGCCACGGGGCGCGTTTTCACAGATGTCACCTGAAGCCCCGCCCCTCCCTTCACCACTGTGCAAACGCGCCCCGTGGCACGTTTTAAGTCGGGGGATTAACTCCCCTTGAATCCTGAGGGTCCCTGGGGGCCAACTAGCCCAACAGGTATATCCAAAAAGCGCCACAGAGCTGCGTTGCAGAGAGGTGTAAAAAGGGGCGTGGCCTCTGTACACCTCTCTGCAACGCAGCCCCTGGCGCATACTGGAGGTTCCTGGTGGGCTAGTTGGCCCCAGGGACCCCCAGTATTCAAGGGGATCGTTCCCCCTCTGCAAACGCGCCAGGGGCGCGTTTGCAGAGTGGTGAAGGAAGGGGGCGGGGCCTGCGGGCCCGATCGTTTTTGTCCCCTGAAGGGGGGCTGTGTGGCCCCCTTCCTTTTTCCTGTTTTTGGGCCCTGGGGACCCCATCCCCCAGGGCCTTACCCCTTTTTTTAATTAAATTTAAAAAAAAACGGGAAGGGGGCCGCGTGGCCCCCTTCCCTGGGCCTGTATTGGCCCCG
Source organism: Calotriton arnoldi (assembly GCA_963921515.1). Taxonomy (NCBI): domain Eukaryota; kingdom Metazoa; phylum Chordata; class Amphibia; order Caudata; family Salamandridae; genus Calotriton; species Calotriton arnoldi. Next base: position 1,413,091 of record CAWUFW010002284.1, on the reverse strand, counting down.
GGGACCCCATCCCCTGGGGCATGGCCTCGATTTATTTTTTTCTTTGGAGGGGGCTGCGTGGCCCCCCTCCTCAGGCCATTTAAGGCCCCGGGGACCCCATCCCCGGGGCCGGCCTTTCCGTTTTTTTTTAAATTTATTTTTAATTTTTGGGGGAGGGGGGCCACGTGGCCCCCTCCCGGGCCACTACTTGCCCCGGGGACCCCATCCCCGGGGCTGGCCCTCTCCGTTGGGGACTGTGGGGGTCCCCAATCCCCCACAGTCCCGCCGGCTCCCCGCGTCCCTTGGGAGCCGGCATTCATTTTCCACATGGGGAGCTGCTAAGATGCAGCTCCCCATGTGGAAAGCAATGTGCTTTGGATATTGGAAGAGAGAGCAGGTTTCCCTGCTCTCTCTTCCAATATCCAAAGCAGTTTGCTATGACAGGACGGGAGCCGCGAGGCTCCCGTCCTGCCATAGCAAACTACAGTGTCCCGGGGTAGGCACCCCGGGACACTGCAGGAGCCGGCCCTGGGGGTGGCGGTCCCCAGGGCCATCAAGGGCTCCAGAAGGGGCCGCGCGGCCCCCTCCCTTAAATTGCACAGCCCCGGGGAGGTGGTGGTCCCCGGGGCTCTGGGGGTCCGTAATGGACCCCCACATTTATTTTATAAGTGCCCCGGGAGGTGGTGGTCCCCGGGCGTGTGGGGGCTGGAGCCCCCCACACCTTATTCAAATTTAAAAAGAAGCCCCGGGGGTGGCGGTCCCCGGGGCTGCGGGAGGGCAGAAGAGCCCTCCCGCACTATTTTTGCAATAAAGCCCCGGGGGTGGCGGTCCCCGGGGCTTGGGGGCCCTTTGAGGCCCCCACACATAAAATTAACCCCCCACCATGCCCCCGGGACTTGGGCCACCCGGGGGCAAAATACAATCGAAGCGCGGGAGACCGCGCTTGATTTTTTCGGCAGGATTCGCGCACCCTGAGCGCATCCTGCCGATTTAAAATTTTTTTTTTTTTTTTGCCCAGGGGGTCCTTGTGGGACCCCCTGAGCAAACCTAGGGGGTCAGGGTGTTTCTACCCTGCCCCCTTTGTGCGCTTTGCGCACTTGTTTCTGTCCCTCGGTTCTACCGAGGGACAAAATGGCTGCCAACATTTCCTGAATCGGAATGTTGACAGCCAGCTGACAGCCAATTAACATGCAGCTCGTGATCGGGAGGGTACGCGGACCCTACTCGGCCATAGATATCACTATCTTTTTACTTTTGATTTTCTCAGCAACTACTGAACGGATTTACACCATTTAACAAAAAGGGTTCTTTCTGAACCAAGAACTACCTCTTTGCCAAATTTGGTGTAATTCCGTTCAGCAGTTCGGGCTGTAGCCGTGTCTAAAGTTTCCTATGGAAAATTGCATGGGGAAAACGCGTTTTGGGACCCCCTTTTTCTCGGCCCCCGCTTGACGAATCCCCCGAGACTTTCAGGGTAGGAGCGGACCGGAGCGGGCCACAAAGTTTGAAAATTTTGCGAAGATACGTCAACCGGCAAGAGAGTTATTTCAAATAGAATGTCGCGGATTTCCTATGGATAATAGGTTGTAACTATAACTATCTACTGGCGACCGCCAGTAGATAATATATATATATATATATATATATATATATATATATATATATATATATATTTTGCATTTAAATATAGAGCGATCTCGGGCCCCAGGCATGAATATGAGCACTGGATTACATTTCACAAGGTTCATATGTATAATATAGGACTGCTCTTAAGAGCAAGCAACGTGTTAAAATAGTTCATCATGTTGTGTGTTGGTGAAAGGGCAATCCGTGCTAATTATTGCGTTTTGAAACAGAATCATCCATACTTGCGTTTGGGTATGTACATTTTTCTAGGCAGCGGGGGCGCTTGTCAGTGCTCATTTATGCGTCATGTCACATGAGAAAGGTGACAGGTACAGTCTCCACACGATCATCGGAGGTGTCCACCAGCGACATTTTAAAGCAAATATCACAGAGTGAAAACCAGTCACTGCTCATCTGATTAATCAGAGAGTTCAGTAGTTCAGCTGAAAGAAACGCCGATAAAAAGAATAACTAATCACGAGGCAGACTTCTCAGTATGGTAATTCACATTTCTTATGCAAAGAGTGCCACGGTTTCTGCAGGCAAATTCGTCCCTGGCTGGTAGGTTTCAGAGCGATATTTTAAATGACAATTATTTTCCTTTACCACTTTCCAAAACAAAATGTTACAGGGGACGCGCAACCAGTTTTCAGCATTTAACACAATCCTGATGTGAATTGCTAATTTGCTGTCTGGAGCACAATCAAATATAAAAGTGTGCTTGGTAAATAAAAACAACTGACATGCTTGGTTTCTAAACTGTACCCACAATCCAAGGATGTTTCTGCTTTTAAGCAACATATTGAGAATCTGAATACCACCGAAAGGCACCTTTTAATATCTCTTTGTCTTTCATTTGGGAATTGTGGGACTGCACCCGAGTGTGTTTTAGTGTATCTTATTCACTTTTGTTCTGCATAAAAAAATACAATTGTAAAATTGCACCTGCTTCACTCAAGTTAAGAATGTACGGGAATCAGTTTGCAATGCTACAGTGCCCTCTATAGACCATCTATAAACGTGTTTATTTTCCTCTTAGAAGTAATCATACACATGCACATCCTACTTAACGGAGAATGGAATGCATGATGCAATAAAGTCAAATGAAGAGGTTAACCTCGGGAGCATATTTTGCAGTATGGCATTGTGTTTAATACAAAATTAAAAGAGGATTTCTTTCAGAAAGTCTGCTATTACCCAGCAATTCTTTAATATGCAAGATAATTTGATATAAAAGCTGAGGAACAAGAGAGAGCCATTTCTCTTTACATTCTTGTAGACACTGTCGATCGTCGGCATCAAAAACTTGAAACAAAACCGGCGGAAATCTTAACCTAATGTTAAGTTAACGTTAGGCTAAGGTAGAAAAAGTTGCCACTTGCAATTGCCATCATATACACACACACAGGCACACAGGCACACACGCAGGCATACACACTAGGGGGGCAGATTTACAAGCCCCTTGCGACATTTTTGCGCCGCTGTTGCGTCACTTTTGTGACACAGCAGCGACGTAAACAATGCAGCCAATTTACAACGGGACGCATATAGGGAGATGTAAAGCCCTGCGTCACATTATACATGCGTCAGGTATAATGTATGCAGGGTGGACGTTCCCACGCAGGAAAGCCTCGTAGAAGTGATGCAGTGAAATCTACAAGATTTCACTGTGTCACTTCTAGGATGCCACTGCGTCAAAACGTAAGGAGTGACGCAGTACAATGAGTATAGGCCTCCCCATGCATTGCTGGAGTTGCGTCGTGCTTGCGACACGACTCCAGCAATGCGTGACGTTTGGGCCAACAGATGCGTCAGAATTTCTGACGCTTCTGTCAATCCTTGCGCCATGGTGCGCCGTATTGTAAATACGGCGCATCCATGGTAGCGCAAGGGTATCGCAGGCTGACGCAGGGAAACTGACGCATCTCTACAGATGCGTCAGTTTCTTGTTAATCTGCCCCACACTTTATTTCGATCAAAGATCTTAAAAGCGATATAATAAGTACCATAAAATCATCTTTAAAATACATTTTTCAATCATCAATAAAACATTTTACACCATGAAACATCATATAATTACAATAAAATACCCCAAGTATAATTTTTGGGTACCACATCAAGTCTCCTACATGCAGGATTAATTTTCTTTTCTTAATATCTTATCTGGGGGTCCTGTAGAACCTAGCAATCAAGAAGTTACACCATGGAAATAATTTTAGACCAAACAGGCCAAATAGATTCTGAGGGCCTCATTTACAAGGAACTGACGCATCTGCATAGATGCGTCAGTTTCCTTGTGCCAGCGCCAAATATCCTGCACCACCATGGATGCACTGTATTTACAATACAGTGCTCCATGGCGCAAGGATTAACAAATGCGTCAGAAATTCTGACACATCTTTTGGCACAAAAGTGGCACATTGCTGGAGTTGCTCATGAAAGTAACGCAGCTCCAGCACTGCGCCACAACAGATAGGTGAGTCCCATTCAAAAAGCCCTGCGTCATTCCTTATGCCTGGTCTTAGCAGGCGTAGGGATTTTGATGCAGTGAAGGTGTAGAGTGACGCAGTGAAATGTTGTAAATTTTACTGCGTTAGTTCTACATGGTTTTTTGCCTGGGAACGCCCACCCTGCATACATTATACCTGACGCAGGTATAATGTGGCGCAGGGCTTTACAACGTGATGCATCTCCCTAGATGCGTCACGTTGTAAATGGGTCGCAACGTAGCGCATTGTTTACGCTGTTGCTGCGTCACAAAAAGTGACGCATCAGCAGTGCAAAAGTGTCGCAAGGGACTTGTAAATCTGCCCCCAGATATTTTGCAACAGCAAAAACGACAATAGATGCAGTATCTGACATGCATATTCTAAATGCTACTTTGTTGACAGGCACCCATGATACGGCAAAGAGGCACTATCCATGGCTTGCATTGTCTATGGTAGGTAGGGCAGAAGAATAAGAGATGGAAATCAGTTTCTTCTGCATTTTTACAAGCTTCACAGACTTTACTACCTAGTTTGGGCCCCCTCCAAAAGTTATAATAGCAAGAGGTAGGGTCCCCAACAAAAACCTCATATATAAAAATACCTTGTAAAAGGAGGGTCTATTTCAATAAGAAAAGGCTCGAATATTGGGGCTGGATTAAAATCTAAATATCTAATCGATATTGTACCCAGATTTGATAAATGGGAGGATTTTCTTTCCTCTTCCATCCAGAAGGCAGTCTTTACCAAGTTGATGGAGGACGTAATAATAGAGGGTGGTTGACTCCAAATTTTACTCAATCCCAAACCAATTAATGTCTCTTTTATTTATGTTCACCAAGGGAGCAGAGCCATTGCTTTCGGTATACCCAAAATTTCCCTGAGTCCGACCCTATGAGGTTCCAGTTCTTCCGTCAGCCAAATCCTTATCCAGTAAAGAATTGGCTTTAGTCAAGCTGTGGCTACTATGGATTGGATGTCAAAGTCCATTTAAAAAATAAGTGTGCTACTTTGGGGAAGTTTGAGTGCCATCCTCAAAAATGTGTTTTCTGCAACCCCCAATGAGCTAACATTGCTGTGGCCCCATAAGACGGTGCCATATATTGCAGCTTCTATAGCTTGAGCGCTCAATAGTTTAAGTACTGGGGATATTGGGTGTAAAGATGTCTTTTTTGCCACACCCAAAATGGCGGATGCCCTATGGTTAAGAGTTAGATAGCTCTTCGCTATCTGGCTAGTCGACAAGTTCGAGCTGGATAGACAAATTCCCAAACAATCAAATTCTGTTACTGTTTCTAGATTTACTCCCTCCAGACTAAGAGCCCCTCTAAAATGCCTGTGCAAGTGAATGGCCATGTATTTTGTTTTACTGACATTAATTACCAGGCCGTGATTAATGCAAAAAAGGTTACATCTAGAAAATAAAGTTGAGACACCCTTTAGGGTTTTGGAAACCAATAGGGTGTCATCGGCAAATAATAGAGCTGGTATTTTTGTGCTGCCCAACACTGGTAAGTCATTCTCGCAATCCATAAGGAAGTCCACATAGCCGTTTATATACAACACAAATCATGTAGGGGCAAGCACTCAGCCTTTCCTCCCCACCTATTCTATGTGTAATTGTCAGTATGGAGACGCATGATTATATCTAATTGGGGGAGTGGTATCCCCATGCTTCTCAAGGAACCCCAAAGATTACTTCTAGGCACCATATCAAAGGCTGCCTCAAGGGCGACAAATGCGACGTAAAGGCTTTCTTTGTTGATATCCACTGTCTTCCACTTTAACATTTGAAATCATAAAACCTGATCCACAGTACTTGTGTTTGATGGAAGCCCTGCTTGAAACTGGGAGAGGATATTGTTGTCCTCAATCCATGTTAATAGGTGGTTCAATACTTGCCTACAGAAGAGTTTTTGATCTATGTCAATTAAACTAATCAGGCAGTAATTTGCTGGGTCTGATCTTGAGCCTTTTTGAAAAATTGGAACTATCTCTGCTCCCTACCAGGTAACAGGTATTTGGGCACCTGCCATTATGGCATTAAAAATAACATTTAGGTTGGATGTCAAAATGTCAGGTTCAGCTTTAAATAGTTCTGCAGGAATTTTATAAGGCACAGGAGCCTTGCTTAGTTTTTGTGGACTAATCGCACTGCGTGTTTCCTTTAGGGTGAAGTAACCCAAGGAGTCATCAGTCTCCCTTGTTGATATGGCATACTCAAGGGTGACATTTACACCTTTGGACTTTATTACAATGTCGGGCAGACCACTGCGGTCTCGGGACCGACTCCCCTCCGGTAGGCGGTCCAGACACCACTATTACAATGCGACCGTACATGGTCCGGTTGCATACGCCCAATCTCTGAGAGCTTGTGCTGCGGGTGTAAACCAGCCGAAGCACAAGCTCCCATAGAGAAATGGGAGTTTCTGTTAATCCTTGCATGTGTGGCAGGCACCTCATGGTGCCTGCCACACAGTGCAGGGATTAACAGGTGCCCCCATGGCCCCCAACCGGAGGCTGCAGGGAGAAGGGGGACCTGCTAGGGCCCCCAAAAGTTACTTTCCAACAGGTTTTCCTGTCGGAAAGCCCGACATGGAAAGCCTGTCGGAAACCAACATCGTAATCCTGATGGCGGAAAAGCTGTCCAGAGGGATTACGATGGGGCGTCCGACTGGCCAAAGGGTTCCTTGAGCCCATTCGGAATCCAGCCAGGATGACTCGCCGGTTTCACTTTCAACCGCCTGCATTGTAATGCGGTGGTTGGAAGTGGAACCTACAATGTGACTTGGAAAGCCTCCGACCTGTGGTTGGAGGCTTTCCAAGTCACATCGTAATGAGGCCCTTTATCGATAGACCAGCCCGTCAAGATGAAAGAGGATTGCCAATCAGAGACCCCATCACCTTCATCATATAAGAATCAGAAGTGGCTGGTCCACTCTTAAGGGAGAATATTACTATCAGGTCTCATCTTATGTATTGTGCTGCCATGACTAATTAAGGCCAGAAAGCTATTTGATTTAAGTCACAAACAGTTCCCAGTATTTCTTCCCATAGTTTTGTATCCTATAAGATTTTATCCTGTCTCTGTGCTTCCCTATATTTTGCCTTAGCTATCTTAATATCACTTGCAACGTTGCTTTTGATGGCTTTTATCAATTCGGTCTTAGATATTCTGCAGGTTCCAAATCGGCTGTGTATCAGGTGTTGAAATTTGTTGGGGAGAAATATTAGTGATAAAAAGATTTCTAAGGACCTCAAATCACTTGTCATGGGAATCCATAGTGTGATGGGGGCAGCATTTTGGTCGACCGTTTCCGACATGATTACTCCACAATCAAAGAATGGATGGGGGCTATGCCATGGAATGCATTATTCTTTCTTACCCCTGAATAGAGGAGAAACAGCACCCTGTATTAAATGTTGAGTTTAGCTCAGCCAATTAGAGTGCTTAGCATGCTGGCTATACCTAAGGTTGTTTGCTTAAATCCCAGGTTCAATAGCTAGAATAGGAATCCGACAAAAACAATAGGTATTTTTGCCCACTTAAATAAGAATAGGGAATTTCATTGGCTACAGATATCACTTAATTACCCTTAACCTCTTTATGCGCCCTTGCCTTCATAAAAGGCCACACTTGTTGGGCGAGGTGAGGGCATTATGAACTATTGATGCCCTGAGCAGTGGGCAATCGTGGTGTAGTTTTCAGGATTTTTTTTATTTCCAAATGTAAGTTGCAGCATTTGAACAGTAATACATACTATTTTATTGACAGCGTGCTATGTAAGTAAGTACGTTTAGTATATAGTTAATAAAAAATATTACATAAAAAATACTGAAAGTGCTGATGGATCATACCATTATAATGTACAAACAAGTGAGATAGTAAACTTTTATAAAAACATAATATTAATTTCGAGATGTAGATACATAAAATAGATCAAAAGCCCAAGGACCAAGGGCAGACAAGGTGCATGGAGCATAAACATCCGATTGTACTTAAAGTGTATTTTCTATCAGTCTCTGATGGCATTTTACCCATTGTTTGCCACTGGAGTGCTGTCTAAAGTACACGTGCATTGTGCAAATAAATTTCATCATTTTACTTTAAAGTGCATTTTGATCTCTGTCTAGCTGCTGTTTCAGACTGATACATGCCTTTGGCCACTGTGTCTTGTTTTCTGTAAGGTGCGGGTGTTTTATAAGTAGGGCTACCGGTTTTGTGGTATTTATTTTTTTATCGTTTCCGTCTGTATTTATCCACATTTATTTTTTTGCAAGCAAAAGAAGACGCTGCAGCTAGTATTTTTTCACATTTATTTACACGGACACTGTACACTTGCACTCAGGTGTTATAGGTTTAAATATATTTATATATACCTCAAATTAGGTAAACACAATACATTCATCTGAAAACTTTTCCAAAATAATTTTAAGTGAAGGTAGGCCTAAACAGACCTTGAGTAACTGCATTAAGAAACCTTTACTGTGGGGCTGTACACCCTAGGGACCAGAGGGGAGGATAGAACTCCCTTTCTGTAAACAGGCCTTTAAATCCTTTTATCTAGTCACATTTGCTGTGCATTCAAAGACAGTGGTCAAATGTCAAGCTGTGTCTTCTAGGGAGCAACCCATTCTGTTGAGGATGACTACACCAGGCCCCAAGGGGGTCCCCTCCTGATGAATGGCATGCAGAGAGAGAGAGTGCCAAATGCAGCACTTAGAGTCTGCCCCCTTAGTAAGACACCTTTCATGCGCCAAGGAAAGATGCATTTCTCTATGCACCAGATTAGGCAACCCTGGACAGGAGCACGGCTGCTCCGCAGGATTGTCTGAATCTGGTTTGTCACTATTTTTCCGTTTATATTTATAAATACAGACAAAGGAAAAAAAGTTTTCCATCTGCATTTACATGTAAAAATCCATTTAAATGGAAAACCAGGAGCCTTAATTATAAGATTAATATAAGCTCATTGTCCTGAAGCAAACATGCATTACAAAACTAATCCAAAATGTCACTAAGCTGATACTTCACCAGACAGACAGAAATGTTGTTCCCTGACAGGCTAGGAGTATTGAGGCTCTACTCAGCCAGACAATAATAGCTTGCCTGGAGGTACATATACAGAGTTGCAAAAAAAGTGGTTTGAGTAGCTTCCATAACTGCTGGAAAAGTGTGTAGTGACTGGCCGGTCCTGGTCTAGTGTTTATAAAAATAATGTATTTCCACCAGCCACTCCTCGAGGGTTGGCTTCTACACTCACCCCACACCCATCCATCACAGGTGTCACTGGTCAGGTGACCCTGCTAATAAAAGGGGCCGGGTGCAGGTGCCCTGGGCCAGTTCCAGATCCAGTAATCCAGTGTCCTTGTCGTTATTCCAAATGCATGAGGGCTAGGGCCCGAGCCATTAAAAATGCAGAGAATGTGGGTGATTGTCGCTGCTTTTATATCCACATAAAAGACTGCTTTGTTCTGACGAGCAGTTCTTTCATGTCAGAGTGAGGTCTTTTGTGTTGAATTGTCAAAAGTGGAATAGCATAAACAAATGTTTTAAAACCATTGAGAAATGGGTTGCCAAATATGCTCGTGGCTTCAAGCTATGATATGTGATGACCTGCAGGTGAGACAATAACTTTGCTGAAGTGTTGCTTATTGGAAAGAAGTCTGCTCTTTACATGGAGCTTACCCACACATCTTTAATGGCAAGTTCTTCTATTGCTAATCCTAAATAGTCTACCCAAGAATTTTTTTTTTCTCTTCTGTGCCTCAATTTCCAACCAGCACAGACTGTTCAGGGGAGTCACTCGCTGAGGCACGAAACGTTCTGCATAACATGACAAAAGCATTCATTCTTTGCAGTTCTTGAATTTAATAAGCAGAACCTGGGTGGGAGAAGTTGATTTTGGTAAACAAAAGACAGCTCTGCAGACATTTGTTTGTAATACATTCAGCATGGCCACTTCCTTTCTGTGCATCATTTTCAAGCAATATGCTACTGAGGGGGCGAGTTGGGCTGCCATAATTGTTAACAGGTGTTCATGCGATGGGCAACTGAGTTTCTTTTGCAACGGTTAAATGCAAATGCTAGTGAGTGCGCTTTCGCCTGCATTGAAGGCAGATGTTGTTTAAAGGTCTGATGGCGTTCCATGTGCATACCTAGGTTCTTATATGAGAGTACGACCTCTACTCGTTTGCCCTTATTGGACCAAGTAAACGACTTTTACTTTAAGTCAACAAGGTGGACTAATTTTTGTTTTACTTAAGTTCAGCTCTAAGCTTTGTTGCTCCATGTATTCTTCTAATGTGTTAATTGACCTTCGAAGCCCAATGGGTGTTTGGCTCAAGATGACAATATCATATGCGTATTCCAAGCACACAATTTTCTCTGTAGCCATATTTGGTGTGAAACTCTCCACTTGTGTCAGGTAACTGTCTAAATCGGCCAGGTTTAGATTGAATAGACTTGGGGCTAAGACACAACCCTGTTTCAAACAATTGTTTGTATATATATTTAGTCGTTACACTGCTGCCATTTTTTACTTTGACCTGAGCCCATGTGTTACTATACAGTGGTGTGATCATGTTTAACAGTTTTCCTGGGATACCCCAATTCTGCTGGTTTTGCCAGCAAGGGGCCTGGGAGATTCTGTCAAAAGCTGATTTAAGGTCAATAAAATATGTGACTAAGGGAGTTTTTTGCTGTTTTGCCTTTTCTGCTAAGATGGTGAGCACTGACAGGTTTGTAATTGTCCCCATACCTGACCTGAAACATGTTTGTGTTTTTGATATTAGACTTTTTTCATTAACCCAGGTTTGGAGATCTTGAAGTATGCAGGAAGCATATAATTTGGCTTCTACGTCAATTAATGATATTAGCCTGTAGTTAAATGGAGATGAATGACTGCTGTTCTTTAGAATGGGGTGGAATACGTTCCCATTCTATGAGGATGAATTGAGGTTTGATGGGGTAAATTTGGTTGAAAAAGGGCGTTAGATAACGAGCCCAAAAGTTGACATCATGATCAAATAGCCAATTGGGCCTTCAGCTTCTTTAATATCTTCTCTAGGCACTGCTATGGTTAATGTATTCAGTTTCTGTGTGGGGAATATTCACTATGTCATCTTGTGATGTATTAAGGTTCTGGGAGCTCATCTGAATTCTGTGGGGAACGTTGCAGTGGCAGTTGGAGATTGGATTGTGGTCTGGTAGGGTTGATGGGTTAGACTATGAAGAATAAATATCCCTGGAAACCAACATAAGTCTGAGGAATTCCTTATCTTAACATTGGCGACGACTGGGCGTTTCCATAAACCCTAACTTCAAGAGAAAAACTCAGAACCTATGTTTTGGGGAATTTACTCTCCCGAAGTAAGCTGTTTGGATTTTTCAGCATACCTCGTAAGGTACAGTGACAAGACGTATCGACATTTACAGATAATCTTACTTGGGTTTAGTGAAACCAATGACCAGAGGATCCTAGTACAGGATTGGCATGGAGACGCACGGTGACCAACGATCCGATCAGATATGGAGGCTATGGAATCCTCTTCTCTAATGATGACGTCGTAGGCACAGCGCATCCGGCATCATGTAATTCCCGTTCATGAAGGATTCCAGAGAGGAAAGCACGCCAACATCATGACGCGCCTAAATGGCACTAGACTGTCAACTTTAGCGGCCATTTTGCTTCTACGACTAGACACACGTCGACGTGATGACGCATTTGGCTGTTGCGGCCATATTGGTGGTGATTTTTCGTGGAAAGTGCACACGGTGATGCACACACCTGATTTCTTCTAACATCGGAGCTTCTGTGAAGGAACGTCTGTGAAGGAGACTACAACAAGACGCGCTAGTCGGAGGTGCACACGGTGATGCACACACCTGATTTCTTCCAGCATTGGAGCATCTGTGAAGGAGACCACAACTAGACACACTCTTGTTGACTCCAGCATTGTTCCTGGTAACGGAGTTTGAACTGATTTTGTTTTGGGGGGTGCATTGTTTTTACCTCATATAATTTTGCTGTCCATTGTTTATTTTCTTCCTTATACCATTTCATTTAACAGATGGCTTGGTGACAATGTAAGTTAGTTCTCTGGTGTGTACGCTGTGAACTGTTTGGAACTTTTCTTAGGCTGACTGTAATATTCACGAGGCCAACCATCAACACATCTGAACCACCTCATTTTCTTTCGGATAAAGGAGAACCTGTCTTACCCTGGAAAAGATGGAAACAAATTTTTGATTCATATTTGATAGCCATTGGGGGTGAAAAATTTTCAGCAAACCGCAAACAGGCCATACTGCTGCACAATTTAGGTATTGAGGTTAGGGGCATATTTGAAAGCCTCAATGTAATAGAAATTGGAGATGGTGATGGTGAACTTGATAATGTTTTTGATATGTCGGTGATGGTGCTTGAAAAGCATTTTGGTTCACAAATCAATGTTGTGTTGGAAAGACACAAGTTCTTTTCCAGGACGCAAGGGAAATTGGAAAAGATTAGTAGCTACATGGCTGCTTTAAAAACCTTAGCTCGTACGTGTGATTTTGAGCATTTTACAGATTCTTTGATCAGAGATCAAATTGTTAGATGTACTAATAATAATAAAGTACAAGAAAAGTTATTAAGCAAAAATCCCAATTTGAAGGATGCTGTAGCTTTCATAGAAGGCATGGAGAATACAAGCATGTGGGTACGTGAGATGCGTGATGAGAAAGCGATGGAAGGCGTTGGTGTGGAATCGTCTGTATATGAGATTAAAGGTGTGGACAGACGTGTGGAGAAAGATACTGACAATAGTGGGGGTGTTAATAACAAGGACTTTGACAAAAAACTGATAAAAAAAAAAATATCCACGGATGGATTCTAGAAATGGAGGTATGAAATGTTTCAGATGTGGTAGTGAAGGTCATTTGTCAAACAGTCCGGGGTGTTTTGCAAGATTTGAATTTTGCAAAAAGTGTGGCAAGATAAGGACACTAGGCTCGGGTGTGCAGATGATCTAAACAGCAAGGTGTGAATTATCTGGAAGAGGAAGTAAAGATTATCTCTAGTGTGCATGATGATGGGTGTGTGGATGCAGATCCTGTTGAGATGCCTGAATGTGAGGTTATGATTGGTGGAAAAAAAGTATTAGTTCTTGCTGATTCTGGTTCACCTTACACCATGATAGGTGACAAGAATTGGGCTACTACGTTTGGTGGTGATGATGTTGAATTTCTACCTCCGGATATCAATCCGGTGGGCTATAGAGGTGTGAGAATCGAAGTGCTTAGTTATTATGTGAGGACATTCCAATTTGCTGATCGTGAAATGGTTCCACACATGATGCTAGCTCCGCTGGAACAGGAAATTAAGAAACTTAAGGAGAAAGGTGTTATTGAGGAAATAGAGAGTTCTGAGTGGTTGGCTCCAGTGGTATTGCACCCAAGTATGGTGGTAAGGAAATTTGTTTGTGTGCAGACTTGAGGGGTTTGAATACATTTATTTGGGTGGACAGACAACCTCTACCTAATATCACTGAAACTTTAGCTCTCATAAAAGATGCACAGATCTTTAGTGTGATGGATTTGTCCTCTGCTTACCACCAGGTTAAGCTTCATCCAGATTCCAAACCTTTGACGTCATTTGTGACACCACTTGGGGCATTCCTGTTTGTTTGAATGCCTTTTGGACTTGCCTCGGCAGCAGCATGTTTTTAGAGAGTGATGAAGCAAGTGTTAGAAGGCTTAGATAAAGTTCTGTTTTTTCAGGATGATATACTTGTTTATGGGTAGAATCTGCAGGAACATGGTGGGATTTTGTGGAAGGTGTTGGAGAGGTTGCAGAATGCTGGTTTGGTCATTAAAAAGGAGAAATGTAAATTCAGGGTCACCTCTGTGACTTATCTAGGTCACACTATCTTTAGTGAAGGAAAGAGTATAATTGAAGCTCCCAAGCCTGTTAACAGAGATCAGGTGCGTTCATTCTTGGGATTAGCGGAATTCTGTTCTACGTTCATTCAAAATGTTGCTAGCATTTCTCAACCATTAAGATCTTTGTTAAAAAAGGGTTCTCAGTATTTTTGGTCTAAGGAGTGTGATGTGGTTTTCAATAATATCAAGGACAGTATTGGGAAACTACCCACTTTGGGTCATTTTGATGTCAATAAAAAAACAATTTTGTCTACTGATGCTAGCATCAGTGGGTTGGATGCCGTTCTTGCTCAAATAGAAAATGGTGATTTGAAGGTATTAGCTTTTGCGTCTCGTTCCTTGAAGGGAGCTAAGGAGAGATATTCTGTTATTGAACGGGAGGCGTTGGCTGTGTACTGGGCCATCCTACACTTCAATTTTTTTTTGTGGGGCATACCTTTTACAGTTAGATCAGATCATGGGCCGCTCACCAGGATTTCTATGCGTAGAGAATTGGATAACTTATCTCCTAGGATATGCAGGTGGACGGATGGATTACCTAAATACAATTTTGTGGTTGAGTATATACCTGGTTTAAAAAATTGTATGGCTGATTGCATGTCAAGATTGCCTATTCAACAAGACAGGGACAATGTTGACAGTGCTGTTGTAAATTGGGTATGTGAATCAGCGCTGGATGACAAGGAATGGGTAAATGCGTACTGAAGTGTTCCTGATCTATGTGTTTTAAAGAAATTTATTGTAAAAGGTTGGCTGGAGAAGAAGATGTCATCTGCTTTTGAAGGTTTCTTTGGAGTAAAAGATGAGTTGAGTATCTTGGATGGTAAGATCTTTAGCGGTAAACGTGTGGTGGCTCCAAGGGAGTTGAAGAGCAAACTGATCAATTTGGCACATGAAGGGCATTTAGGTGGAAACAAGACCAAAGGTAGACTTTGTGAATGGTATTGGTGGCGTGGCATGGACCACGATGTGGAAGAAGTTATGAAAGATTACTGGTAGTGTGCAAACAATGATAAATCAAAAAAAATCACACTGCACCAATATCTCCTGTTGAAGTACTAGTAGAACCTTGGACAAAACTGGGCTTGGACATTGCTGGTCCATTTGAATTGTTAGCCCATAATGAGCGTTATGTTATTTTACTCGTGGATTATACGTCCAAATGGGGGGTGACTTAATGTGTTCTTGTTGTGAATACCAGGACTGTCATTGAGTTTTTGAAAGAAGAGTTTTCTAGGGAGGCAATTCCCAAAAGTCTGGTCACTGACAATGGGGTACAGTTTGTGTCCCAAGAAATGGAGTGTTTTCTGTTGGATTTGGCTATTGTACATCTCAAGACCGATCTTTACTCACCACAGGCTAATGGTTTGGCGGAGAACATGAATAAAGTGGTAAATAATTGTGCACAACATGCTATTCTTAAAAGGAATCCTTGAAAATTGCTTTAAGAGAAACATGGTGGGCACATTTACATCCAATAGTTTGACATCAGTATCACTTTTTGCTGCTCTCAGAGGTAGGAAACCTCATTGTAAATTGCATCCAGCTTGGTTGAAATTGGATACTGTTGTTTCCAATCAACTCTCCAATGACGAGTTGAAGTTACGAAGTGAGGAACATCAGCTCAAGTATAAAACTAATTTTGACAAAAGACATTGTACAAAAGATTGCAAATGGAGAGTGGGTGATACAGTTTTGATGAGAAGGCCTGGTCTGATAAGGAAAGGACGTTCAAGATTTATAGGTCCTTTCGTTATAGCCATTGTTAAAAGGAACGTAGTTGTGTTAGATTCTGGTGATGTTTGGAGTATGACCAGGTTGGTGAAAGTGGGTGTTTCCAATTATCAGCTGAAAACTATTCAGAGTTTTGTTGCGTATCGCTTGAGTGGCTCTGGTGGTCTGAATTCTGGGAGAGTGAGAGTCAAGCCCAATTGGATTAAAGATTATGTGATGTAGTTACACTAGTTTTGTGGTTCATTGGAATTTGTCACTTGATTTTCTTTTTATTGCATGTTTATTAACATATACACTTTTATTCACATGTTCATTGCTTTTTTATATATATTTGTTTTTTCACTCTTCTTGATCTTTTTTCTATATCGTCACCTTCATGACATGTTACTTTTTTATGTTCTATGGATATTCACTTTTCATTATTCAAAAGGGGGAAGATGTGCTATGGTTAATGTGTTCAGTTTCTGTGCGTGGAATATTCACTATGTCATCTTGTGATGTATTAAGGTTCTGGGAGCTCATCTGAATTCTGTGGGGAACGTTGCAGTGGCAGTTGGAGATTGGAACGCGGTCTGGTAGGCTTTATGGGTTGGACTATGAAGAATAAATATTCCTGGACACCAACATAAGTCTGAGGAATTCATTATCTTAACAGGCACTTAACCTCAGTTAGGGACTCCTCATTGTCTAATTGCAAGATAGTTAGACTTCGATTTTTTAAGTTACCAGCATGAGAACCTTTCCAGCTCCCTTCCAGCTTCCTGAGTTACAAGCTGTGAGAACCTTTCCTCCTCCCTTGTGGAGGCCCACAGGAGTCCTCCTTAAATCTCACATTGTTTAACCTCTTTGTGGCCCCCTTGGAGAAACTGGTGCAATCCTTTGGTTTCCAGGAGCTGTCCTAAGTGGATGACACCAAATCATCATCACTATAGAAGATAATAGGTCATTGGTGTCAGACAAGTTCAAGTCTTGTATGATGGAATTTTGCATTTGCATGAAGGAAAGGCGTCTGAAACTTAATGCCAAAAAGACTGAGATTTTGGTCTTTGGGGTTGCAAAGCTCAGTGTGGTCTGAGCAACGGTGGCCTAAGACGTGTGGCCACTTACCTACCCCAGTGGCTGCCCACCCATATTGCGAGTTCAAATTCTTATTCTCTGCTGCTCTTTCTGGTGCAAGTGCTCAGACCCCTTGTGGCTCTACATGCTTTATAAATTCAAATTCAATTCAATAGGGAATATTTATCAGAGTAAAACAAGACCAAAATATCAAGATCTAAGGGGCATATTAACAACGGCCAGCGATAATTATCGCTGGCCGTGCTTAGCGTGAGGAATCCTATCGCCGGCTATCGCTGGAAATTATCGCCATGCTAGCGCTGTATTAACAACGCTTAGCGCAAAGGCGATAATTTTCCAGTGATAGCGATGTTTTCCATGGAACATCGCTGGTTTTCCAGCGATGTCCCATGGAAAACGGCGATATACTTGGCGATAGGGCCTGTGGTCTTAGCCACACAATCCACCCCCATGTTAGGTATGCCTTAGTCAGGAATTTAGCAGACGTTAAATTCCTGCGTTAAGGCATACTTAACGCAATTTAAAATATCGCTAACCCACGTTGCTAATATGGCGATACCTGGGTTAGCGATATTTCCCCTGTTGTTTTCACAGGCACGCCCCCTTTGCATCTCATTAGCGATGCGATGGGAGGCGTGCAGAAAACGGACGCTAAGTCAGGAATCACGCGCTAGCGAGTCCTTGTTAATTCGGCGATAAAATTATCGCCGCTTTTCGTCCGAAAACGGACGCTAAAGCGGCGATAATTCATTAACGCCGCCTTGTTAATATGCCCCTGAATTTTTAAAGAATAAATAAAAAATAGTGCTTATACGTTACAAGCGGTCAAAAGGTTACTTGAGGTCCCCAGGGACCGGTACAATTACAAAGTTTAGGCCAACCACAATGGAGGGCAAGCTGGCTATGAGACTCACACAGGTCCGGTTGAAAAAGTACCTTGGATGGAGCAAGCGTCGACGTCGAGAGCACAATGCAACAGTTCTGATTCAGAAAGTGGTTTCCTGTGTCGTCTACGGGCTCCGTAGAGATGAAGGCATTGCACCATCGACGAGCCATGCAGACGGTCATCGTTGGGCCACATATGCTCTGAAACCGTGTGGCCACTTACCTACCCCTGTGACTGCTGCAAAAAATCTGGGGGTGATTTTTGATAACACTCTTACTTTTGATGCGATGCTCAACACGACCGTGAGATCCTGATTCTTCATTCAGGATAGCAGTGGTTATAGCGCTTATTACATCACATCTGGACTATTGCAATGCTCTCTATTTAAATACCAACAAGTATTCGTTCAATAAATTACAGATATTCCAAAATGCAGCTGCCCACTTGGTATTGAATGTACCTAAACATCTCTCAGTTAAGGAGGGTTTACGCTCTCTTCATTGGCCACCTGTCAGGAACCGTGCGACTTTTAAAGCTCATTTCATGGTCTGTATGGTACTCCATCATCCAGGACTCATGCCCCTGAGAACTGCTTTTAATTGGTACATTCCTAAGAGACAGCTGAGATCTTCATCAATGAGGAAGGAGAAAATTCCCAGTTTTCGAAAGGCCATATGGGGTGGCGTGCTTTTTAGGTGGCAGCAGCCAAAATCTGGAATTTGCTGCCTACCTATATTGCAAGTTCAAATTCTTATGTAGTTTTTTGTAAGGAACTGTGGGGCCTATTAGCATGGCGGGCGGATCGCCACCGCCCGACCGGCGGTGGCGATCCGCCCGCCAAAACACCCCGCCGGACGGCCTTTTACCCCCCCGCCACATTAGCATGGCGGGGGTACCGCGGCGGACGGAAAGACCGTCCGCCGCTTTTTCACCGGTAGGCAATCGTCACGATTGCCTACCGGGCGGAAAAGGCCTATAATATGGTGGCGGTGCCTTGCAGGCACCGCCATCCATATTATGATGTGGGCAGTGTCATGCCTTTCCATGGCGGTGACTCCGCCATGGAAAGGCATGCGGTTTTCACATCGGGGGCCCGTTGCGGGCCCCCAGGGGCGTGGGGGGCTGCACTTGGGGGGTACCTATGGTACTCCCCAACATTGGCATGGACAAGGTGGCAGACACCGCGCGGTCCCTGTCACGTTGTGCATGCCAATGCACAACATGCATATATTGCATTGTGGCGGGTGCTGCTTACAACACCGCCCGCCGCAATTCAATATATGCGGGATGCCACCGCCACCGTGGCGGTGGCATCCTAATTGCCAGTGCGGGACCGCCGCACCATTTGCGGGTGGTCCCGTTTGCCATTGCGGTGGCGGGCGGACACAGTCCGCCCGCCATCATAATAGACCCCTAAGAACCTGGCACTTTTCTCAACTGTAATGGTATATATGGTTCTTTTTCATCTCGGCTGCTCTTTCCGGTGCTAGCGCTTGGACGCCTTGTGGCTTAACACACTTTATAAATTCAAATTCAATTACATTCAATTCAAAATCATGATTGCTGTGAATTGCAGTGCACTGTTTTCCTTCCTGCGTTTCCCCGACTGCCTCAGACAATACAGTTGCCTGCTTTGGGTTGTTTTCGCTCTTCTTCCTCATCGATCTACTGACTAGTAGGGAGTATATTGCACGGATATGGGATTCCCAAGCCTCCTCCGAAATCCATGCATTTTGGTGATGTGCCTGTCCCCAAACCAGCCTGTTTATCGCACCCCAAAACTCTTTACTATTTGGTAGCTTGCTGGTCAATATGAACTCATTCCATATTTATTCTTGATGCTTTTTTTTCGCCTTCCAACATTTTTTATGATAGGTTAACCTCATCTGTTGTAGTGGGGTTGTATCATATCCTTTCCTTTTCTTACATCAAGTGCTGTTCTTCTTGCTTCAATTATAATTGTTTTTTTGAGTTTCCACTAATCCCCGGTGTACCTGCTCTGTTTTTCTGGTCCTCAAATGACTTGATGTTTGAACTGGGATTCCTGGGTTGGCTGAGGTATGCACCCAGGCCAGGCAGGAACCTTCACTCTAGTCACTCTAGTCAGGGTAAGCTAGATACACACTTTAAATTAACCTGTGCTCGCCCTCTGGTAGCTTGGCACAGAGCAGGCAAGTTTAACTTAAGAGGCAATGTGTAAAGTATTTGTGCAACACACACACAGTAACACAATGAAAACACCATAAAAGACTTGACACATGTTTAGACAGGTAGAGAATATTTATTTGAATAAAACAAGACAAAAATGAAAAAAAATCCAATCAGTAGAAGCCAAGATCTGAATTTTTAAAGAATAAATGAAAAATAGTGCTTAGAAGTTACCAGCGGTCAAAAGGTTACTTGAAGTCTCAAGGGACCGCTACAAATACAAAATTCAGGCCAACCATGATGGAGGGCAAGCTGGCTACGAGACTCATACATATCCGTTTGAAAAAGTATCTTGGATGGAGCAAGCCTTGGTGTCGAGAGCACGTTGCAATGGATCCGATTCAGGAAGTGGGTTCCTGCATCGTCATTGAGCTCCATAGAGATGAAGGCACTGCATCGTCATCAAGCCACGCAGAAGGTCATCGTCTGGCTGCACAGGCTGTGAAACGGATGTCATCAAACAGCCTCTGCATCGGCGTTGAAGGGCAATACTTTAGTTCCAACTGGCTCAGTGGTGACGATGTGTCTGCGTTTGTAGAAAACAGCTGCAGAACCCACTTCTGAGGCCCAGAACTGGAGGGGGTACTTCAGCCAAGGGTAGGACTCGCAGATGGCAGAGTCCAACAGCACCAGCATGATTGCAGAACGTCTTTTGTCTCCTTGAGACTTCCGAAAGCAGGAGGCAAGCCAGAAAGCCCTTGGAGTCAATCTGGGTTCAAGTGAGATGGGTCTAGTCCTTGTTCTCAGCAGGGCACAGATCAACAGGCAGCAGGGCAGCTTAGCAAAGCAGAGAAGCAGTTCCTCATAACAGTTTTTTTGCGGGGGAATAGATGGCATATGCTTCGTTGTTGTGATCCATTGTATTTATTCCGTGCTTTCCTCTGTCCTTTCTGTTCTCCTTTGATTAGGATTAGTCCTTCACTCTTAAATTCCTCCTGTGTGTTTACAGAAGTAAAAGGTTCTTGCTGCATTTTTAATTGAACTATGTTGGCCACTTTATCTTTTCCAGATGCTCCGTGTAGAGCCATGTACTGTGCTTTTGCTATCAGTTGTATTTGTAACAGGCATCTGTAAGGGAGTAAATGTGGTATAGCTGGGTTTACTTGCACAGCAGAGCTGGGTGATGTTTCTGCTGGTCCATTTGCTGGTGCTCAAAATAGTCCCTGTGGTCTACTGGGTTGTTATTTTGACTTCCTGCAAAATGTCCTTCAAAATACTTGGTAGTGATTGTAGTTTGTCCAACTCTATCGAGAGTGCTATGTTGCATTAGACCATCTTAACCTCTAGCTGCTTTTTTCAGTCGGGACATTTCATCTCCTTGTTAAAAGTGCTACAGATGTGGTCACACTTTTATCATTGATTGGCAGCAGCATATATAAATCACCTGAAATGATGGCATATTCACATTTAAAAATTTACTTTTGGTAAGCCCCATCTTTCATGTTTTGGCTAAAGTGCTCTTGTACAAGTGGAAGATGACAGAAGAGGCAACTCCTTTCCTCCTTTTTTTCCTCCACCTCTTCCTCTGGTGTGCAGACAGAATATCGAGTTTAAAATATCGAGTTGCACAAATATTGAGTCAGAAATATCGTGGTTTAGAAATATAGACAGCAAGAATTTCGTGGTCAAGAATATTCACTTAAGGTAAGTAATATCGATATTAAAAATATCGAAGTGTTTAATATCTTTTGCAAAAATATAGTTGTTAAAAATATTGATTTTTTAATTAGTGTTATGTATTTTAGTATATGTTTTAAATGTATGTGACGTATGTTTTTTTGTATAAGAATTGTTTGTATTTTTAATGTGTTACATTTTTAGTAGTTATAAAAAACAAAATATTTGAATTTTGCGTTTTTAGTTCCGTAGCAGGTTGTGGGTTTATAGGGGAATAGGGTGGGAAGCAATTTAATTATATTAAATTAATTGATTTATTTGTTATTTATTAATATTTTTTTAATTGAGATTTTAAAGTGATGAATGTGTCAAGTAATTTAGTATTAATTAATTAATAATTTGTTGTTGATTAATAATAATTAATATGTAAATAATTATGGTAATTGTGTAATTCATTTTAGGTGTGTGTTTTGGTGTTTATAGGAGTAAAGGGTGGGAGGTAATTTATTTTTAATTGATGAATTATTAGTTGGTTGTTAATTAATTATATTGAAGTAATTGGTAATTAATTATGGTAATGTGTAATTAATTTTAGGTGTGTGTTTTAGGGTTTAGAGGGGTAAAGGGTGTTAAGTAGTTTATTTATTTTTTATTAATTATTTGTTAATTGATTTTAATTAAATTAATTGAAAATGTATTATGGCAATTGTGTAATGAATTTTAGGTGTGTGTTGTGGTGTTTATAGGGGTAATGGATGGGAGGTAATTTGTGTTTAATATATAGTTGGTAATTAATGCTAATTATTTGATATTTATTTTGGGTAATTGTTTATTATTTTGAGTTTTGTTTTTACTTTTAAAGGGGTAAAGTGTGGGTATTAAATATATTTTAACTACTTTATAATTACTTGTTAATAGTAATAGTTTTTAATTTAAAAATAAGTTTTAATTGTGTTTTATTATTTTATAGTTTAATTTAGGTGTGTGATGTGGACATTAAGGGCTCGATTCCGATCTCGGTCGGAAGGGCTCCTGACGGGATCCGGAACAACCAAATCCGTTTTGCAGCCACTGCTTCCATCTGAATCGTCCCCGATTCTGAACGACCAAGTACGATGCGAAGATCTCGTCACCAAGTACGATGCGAAGATCTCGTCCTGGCCGACCGAATCGTATCCGAACCTGAATCTGTCCATCCGACTCATCTGGAGCCGAATCGTGCCGCGCAATGGACCCGGCTTCCGAACTAGCGAGTACGATGCACGATTCGGACAGCCGCATCGACTCTCTCTCAGCGAGTCGAAAAGGCTGTCGGAATCGGACTTCGGGGGCCAAAGCAGTCCCCTCTTTATCCGGAGCCCTCCGAATCGGTCGCAGGGGGGTGCACATTGGTCCCCCCGATCCAAGCATGCACAGTGTGGCAGGCAACATGGAGTGCCCGCCACAGGGTGTACGCTTTTCCCCACCACCCCCTTTTTGCTAAGGAAACCTGTGTATGCATCAGTATACAGGCTCCCATAGAGTTCAATGGGAGTCCGAGCGAACCGAGTCCGTCAGCATACGGCTGCATCGTACTCATTCGGTCGGACTCGCACATCGCGATTCGCTAGGAAAGTCGTACGGATGGGTTTCCTAGCGAGATCGGAATCTGGCCCTATAGTGTTAAAGTGTGTGCAGTTAATTATTGTTTATTAGTTTTTTTAATAATATTTTTTTAATTGATTATTAGTTATGTTAATTATGGAAGTACATTTAATTTAAAATGTTGAAGTGTGTTGTTATTGGTGTGGTGTTATAGGGTAGGAAATAAAATAAATACATTTATGTATTAATTAATGTTTTTGTTTGTAAATATTTTCTAGTTTAAAAGATTTTTTTAAATTTATTTATTATTTAATTTTATATAATATTTGTAGGTATTTGTTATATTTATTTAATATTATGTTATCTTTTTATATATTTAATATATTTTTTCAATTTTTTAAATATTATTTATTTATTTTTATACTTTTTCTTAATTTTTAATTTATATATCTTTTAACTGTTGTAGTGTGAATAGTAATTTTTGCCTCTCCGCTATCCAACACTTTACCTACTGTTGCAATCATTGGAGTGGGAATAGTACATTTTACCCCTGCGCTATCCAACACTTTCCCTACTG
The DNA here is from genome assembly GCA_963921515.1 of Calotriton arnoldi. Taxonomy (NCBI): domain Eukaryota; kingdom Metazoa; phylum Chordata; class Amphibia; order Caudata; family Salamandridae; genus Calotriton; species Calotriton arnoldi. Next base: position 1,389,392 of record CAWUFW010002284.1, on the reverse strand, counting down.
TTGCACTCACTGGAGTGGGAATAGTAAATTCTACCCCTCCGCTATCCAGCACTTTCCCTACTGTTGCACTCACTGGAGTTGGAATAGTAATTTTTACCCCTCCGCTATCCAACACTTTCCCTACTGTTGCACTCACTGGAGTGGGAATAGTAATTGTTACCCTTCTGCTATCCAACACTTTCCCTACTGTTGCAGTCACCGGAGTGGAAATAAATTTTTTTACCCCTCAGCTATCCAACACTTTCTCTACTGTTGCACTTACTGGAGTGGGAATAGTAAATTTTACCCCTCTGCTATCCAACACTTTCCCTACTGTTGCAGTCACTGGAGTGGGAATAGTATTTTTTGCCCCTCCACTATCCAACACTTTCCCCACTGTTGCTCTCAGTGGAGTGGGAATAGTATTTTTTGCCCCTCCGCTATCCAACACTTTCACTACTGTTGCACTCACCAGAGTTGGAATAGTATTTTTGTCAAGGCTTTGAATCCTCGGAGTCGTACGATGCTCAAAGGGGGTCCACCTCTTGATAGCCCCGAGGTCTGAGTATAACAACAGACTCAGCGGAGTGATCAAGCGAGGGAAGGTAAGGAAGGGGTCAGCAGGGAGGGAGATCTGAAATGAGATGAAACAACTATCAGGTTATAGTACATACACCATACGGCATGTTAACCACATATACCATAAGTTCACCAATGCTACTATCAATACCTGTAAAGCAAAATAACGGTTCCTTTAAAGCAGGGGTGTTCCTTAAGCCGGAAGGCCACTAGTATTCTATAACGTTAGAACAATAGTATTATTTTCTAGTCACGCCCCTGCCCCTCACACCTCATGGTAAGCAACAAGAAATAAAACCACGTACCAATAATAATCTTATGTAGCGCTACACAGGGGGGGGGAAGGGAGACGGAACTGCCACCTGGAATAGCTCACCGAGCCCCTGCTGTAGGATATAGAACAAATAAGCCAAGACCACGATCCTGTTAGAAAATGTATCATAAGACAATATTCCTTCTGTGCCTTTTCATCACTTGGAAATATGCGTTGTAAACTTCAATACTTCTTGGAGCCCTCCTTACATAGATCGCCAAGTTGTTGCACCACAACCAGATAACACTCTGTGCCTTTTCATCACTTGGAAATATGCTTTGTACACTCCAATACTTCTTGGAGCCCTCCTTACATAGATCGCCAGGTTGTTGCACCACAACCAGATAACACACGCACCTTCATATGTAATACTTTCCAATATGTGATTATCTTAAATCACTGTGAGATGCAATCCTCCTGGACTGCCACTCCATACGGGTTTGATTATACAAGATAAAACAACGAACAAAATAAGGTCTACCCCTTTCTCCAGGAGCACACCGCAACAAAGAAAGTCAGCCCTACATAAGCCAACGCGGGGCTCCTCCAACAGGGCTAACTATTAGCTTCAGCCTCCGTCTGCACAGAGAGCACGACTTAAATCAGCAGAAAGGGAAAAGGCGGTGCAAATTTGCACCTCTACCAGACTCCTTCAGCGTCTTCCTGCTTCACTGCTTGGAATGGCTCGGATCGGGAATCAACGGCACCCGACCGGTGCCCTGGAAGCCTCCTTATCCCCGGCCTCCTCCACGTGATGACATCACCGGCGTCATTGCCCGCGGCCTCATGGGAATTGCAGTTCAATAGGCCTGTCCGGCAGAGGCAATACCGATTCGTGTCTGCAGTGTTCTACGGCGGCCAGCCCGGTGCGCCGCAACAATTTTTTACCCCTCCGCTATCCACCACTTTCCCTACTGTTGCACTCACTGGAGTGGGAATATTAATTTTTACCCCTCCGCTATGCAGCACTTTCCCTACTGTTGGACTCCATGGAGTGGGAATAGTTATTTTTACCCCTCCGCTATCCAACACTTTCCCTACTGTTGCACTGACTGTATTGTAAAATTTAAGTTTAAATAGTTTAAAGGTTTAATTTATTATAGATGTTTGTTTTTTTATATTTTAAATCATTGATATATGTTTTTATATTTATATAATTTTAAAATGTTGACATAAATTAAAAATAATAGTTTATTATTTGTTTTCAAGTAAATATATCTGTATAAATAATTACGCCTGCGTGTTTATCTTTTTTTATTAAGTTTCTTGTTATATGCTATTGAAATGTATATTAAATGTATTTTATTTTTTTAAATTAAATGTAATATTTAATATATTTAACATATATTATTTTATATTTATATAAAAGTCAATATTTTATACATTTATATTTTTTACATCAATATTTTTTAGTCTATATTTTTGTACTTACCTGTTTAGGTATAGGAGTAGATATTTTTGTTGTCTATATTTTTTACTCGATATTTTTTATATCGATATATATTACATCGACCTTGTGTCAGTGAACCTCTTCCTCCTCATCCTATCCCTCTCCTAATTCATGTTCTGTGCTCAATATGATGAGTTTGGGGAAAATTATTTTAATGGGTTGTCTGCAGAATCCTCCTTTCCAGCGTTTCATTTCCATTTTTTATATCTGATGGGGAAGGTTGTATAATTGGAAAGACAATACAATACTTTACCTGCCTCCAGGCTATAGTGCTTAGGTCCACATGTGGGGAAGCTTCTGAGGTATAACCCCTGATTGGTATCCTTAGGGCTAGTAGTAAGAGTGCTAAATGACTTGTGTCTTCCAAGAGCCTTTACACTATTTGAGTGACATGCGCTTTGGTATCTGCTATACATTTTGAGTTTTTGCACAGTGCTGCATAGGAAATATTTGCCCATTTCAAACATAATACTGGGATGCTAAATAGAACTGCTGTTGGTCGCTTGATTAGAACATAAAGCTTGTCTCTATGTAAACATAGATAGGCAGGTATGCTGTAATTATATTTCACTGGGTGACTAAAGGACAGGTAAGTAATAGATACCATGCCCTGATTGGAAGAAATATTTAGCGAAAAATATATTAAAAAATAAGCAGAAACAGCAGGGAAGGACAGTAACGGCATCTATGATTTCTCAGAAGAAATGACTGTACTAAAATGACTAAGAGTGATATCTGTTTTTCAAATCTCTGCATAATAAAGATCATTGAGGCACATACTTTCAAAGAATAAAATAGGACCTTGAAACTGAGGGCCAATTCACAAAGAGCCTCCGTACTCATTGATGAGGTACTGCAGCCATGCCGGGGGGCCGCACTCATCGTGGGACCTCCTCATAGAGTAACTCCAATGCAGAGATCCCGCCACGACTGCGGGGCCTCCGCCACCAGTGCGGAAGCCCTTTGTGAATCGGCCCCTTAGCTGCCAGTGGGATATTTTTGCACCAAATTACTAAGGACCTGATTTACCATAAAGCAGGGACCACTTTGAGTGAAACAATGTCTGCAGGTGTGCCATGCCACACCGACAAATCATCTCTGGCGGCTCTTATGCTTTTTTTCTGAAGCGGGACCCTCAAACTCAAAGCTATCCTTTGGAAAAATATAAATAATATCCCCCATGCTCAGATAGTTTTTTAACATCACGTGGACGACATTTGTGAACTGTTTCTATTTGGGATCACCATGACGTATGTGGTGACCTCAGAAAGGAAATATGCAAGTGGGAATTTTTTCAGTTGGACCAACAATAATCGGGTGGCTAACCCAACGACATTCTAGGCTTTGTTCGGCTATTGGAATGGTTAACAGATGGTGGCGCTGATGGCAGCTAAAAATGTTGAAAAATCATGTCACCCAGACTTCTATTGAAGGTGGGTGAACTAGATGGCAGGAAGAAGGGCATACTCCTATTTTTGCCTGCTGGATTGTTACTACTGACCTTTAAATGAGGCTGAAACTGTCCACAGATATTTGCTTCACCCAACAGGATAGAAACTCTATCTAGAAATGTTAGCAGATGGTTGTTTGTAACCAGAGTAACTGCTCTGTTGAATTGAGTGAGCCATTAACTAAAGTCATCAAACTGTATATATTACTCTATGGGCCACATGTATCAAATTTGGAAATTGCGATTACCTAATTACGATTTTCTGAGAATCGCAATTAGGTAATCGCAATTTTCAATGTATGAAACTCCATGAGTTTCATATACCGATTCCTAGTGGGTTGCAAATTGAGCTACCTCATTAATATTAATGAGATGGATTGCAATTTGCGACTTCCTAGGAATCGCTAAAATCACGGGGATGCTGGCCTGCTGGGGTCAGCAGACCACCATGTCCGTGATTGCTTTTAAAAAAAGCAATATATATTTTTTTTATTGCAGCTTGTTTTCCTTAAAAAATACGACTTGCGTTTAAAAAAAAGAAGAAAAGTTTTCTTTTCATTTTTAAAAATTGTTTTTTCAGCCATTCCCAAAGGAATTTGCGAACAGGTTGCCACCTACAGGTAGCAGGTGGTAAAATGCGAATGTTTTGCGACCGCATTCACGGTCACAAAACATTCATATATCCCATTAGGATTCTCTATTTAGGGCCCTATTCCGATGTCGTTCGGAAGGCCTCCGAATCGGATTTGGCTTTGCCGGATCCGATTCGTAGCCCTTGTTTACGACCGAATCGTATACAGGTCCGAACGACCAAGTACGAATCAAAGATCACGTAAGCACTGACCGAATCGTTTCCGGATCCGAAACGCTCCGTACGACTCATTCGCAGCCGGATCGTACAGCGCAATGGAGCAGAATTCTGACCGAGCGAGTACATTGCACGATTTGAACAGCCGCTTCGCCTCGGTCTCAGCGAGACGAAACGGCTGTTGGAAGCATACATCGGGGGTCCATAGCAGGACCCCCGGCCCCCGGTGCCCTCCAAATCTGTCAAGGGGTGTGCCCATGGGTCCCCCCGATCCAGGCATGCACAGTGTAACGGGCAACATGGGGTGCCCGCCACAGGGTGTTAGCTTTTCCCCACCCACCCCTTTTCTGCCATGGGAGCCTGTGTATGCATCTGTACACAGGCTCCCATAGAGTTCAATGGGAATCGGAGCAAACCAAGTCCATCAGCATACGGCTGCATCGTACTCGTTCGGTCGGACTCCAGGAGAACGTCTCGCTCGGAAAACCCTCCGGATCTGAGTCGTACGTAGGGCTTTCCTAGCAAGATCGGAATCGGGCCCTTAGAAGGGACGCCCTAAACACGCCCCTTCCAAATACCGAATCGCAAACCCATTTTGCGATTCGGTAACAAGTTACTGAATCGCAAAATGGGTTTGATACATGCAAAAAGCCTTTTTTGCGTTCGCAAATGGCCCGATTTTGCCAATCGGCCTGTTTGTGAACGCAAATTTGGTTGATACATGTGGCTCTAAATTGCTAATTCAATTGTTTGAAACTTATTCACAATGTTTATTTTTTGCAGTTCTGAAATGTAGCAATCATATCGTCACTCCTACCATTAAAGTCAATTTTTATCATTTTAAGGAATAGAATAAATACCTAAATTTTAATTTGAAGTGTATAAAGTGCTACATTGTTTTGAATGCATTTTCGCCCTGTGACTACTGTCAACTATCAATTGCAGTGGCACTTGGGCACAGGATTAGTAAGGATGTAGCAAAGCTATCAGGCCCTTCATAATTTAGACCAGTTACTTTACTTAGATATAGACGTAGGAGCAGCAATAGGAAATCTTCTGCTCCCTGTTTGAGTATGCTTGAACTTGGGGACATGCTGAAAAAATAACTGTTAGTAATGGGGGTCTCTAGTTGGCAGAGGTAGGTACCTTTGTCCAAATAGGGACCCTTGCTTCTAGTCAGGGTAAGGGGGATACACACTTTAGATAACCCCTGCTCACCCTCTCGGTAGCTTGGCACGAGCAGACAGGCTTATCCCAAAGGCAATGTGTAAAGTATTTGTACCAACACTCACAGTAATACAGTAAAAACACCACAAAAGGACACCACACCAGTTTAGAAAAATAAAATATCTTTATCTAAACTAAACAAGACCAAAATGACAGAAATCCAACATACACAGTTAAAAATATGACTTTCAAAACGTTTCAAGAACTTGTACCATAGAAAACTATGGATGCGTGACTTTTCACCAAAGTACCTGTAGATGCATGAAAGTTCCAAAAGCCAAACAGCTGCAGAGTCGGAAAACAAAGAGATGCGACACTCTTGAGACCGTGGGGAGGCAAAGCGACAGTCCCGCTGCACGCAGAGGAAGGGTTGCGTCGAATCTGGTCTGTATGGGGAGTGATGCGTCGATTCTTCGTGACGGCTAAGTTCCGCAGGTGATGCGTCGGACGAACTTGCCGCACAGGCACGATGCGTGGAAATCCAAGATGCATCGGTGATCGATGCGGCGGCGTGGAGCGGTGCTGCATTGGTCCTTTTCAGCCGCGATCCCTCGATGCGTCGATTCTTACAGCGGCAACAGGAGCTGCAGCGGTTTCCGCAGTGGCGCTGCGATGCGTGGCAATTCTTCTCGTGCCATGAGATGCATCGGGAAAACAGCCGCAAGAAGAGTGATGCGTCGATTTCTGTAGTCCTTTGAGTTTCTTCTTTCTTCCAGCTCCCAAACAGCAGCAACAACCTCAAGAGGTTAGAAATGTTTCTAACCTCTAACTGGCACTGGCACCTCTTGGCAGGTCAGAACTCACAGCAGCAGAGTTCAGGGGAGCTGGGGGTGAAGTATTTGTGTCCCTGAGACTTCAGAACAGGAGGCCAGCACACTTCAGGCCCTTTGAGATCTCCTTAAAGCAGGGGACACAGCACACAGCAAAGTCCTTCTCCTTTCCTTGGCAGAAACAGCAACTGCAGGCCAACCCCAGACACACAGCAAGGGCAATACTTCTCCTCAGTCTCTCCAGCTCTTCTCCTTGGCAAAGGTTCCTCTTGAATTCCAGGAGTGATCTAAAAGTCTGGGGTTTTGGGTCTGATACTTATACCCCAAAATGTCTTTGTTCTCTTTGTGCAAGGGGCTCTGAGCCCAGTTCAAACCAGTTCTGGGGGGCACTCTGCAAGTGCACAACAACATCCATTGTCAGTGTGGGCCTTGGCTCCAGACACACCACAGGGGGGGCGGAGCCAGCATTGTGGAAGACAGGCACAGCCCTATTCAGGTACAGGTGCTACTCCTCCCACCACTCCAAATGCAGATCAGGCCTATTCAGCCTAGTGCTGACTCATCCAGACTCCTGGAGCCACTGCACCTCCCCAGCCCCTGTCACTACAAAGCCAGACAGTCAATCCACAAACAGGCAGAGGCACACAGGAAGGTTGAACAAGAAAATAGCCACTTTCTAAAAGTGCTCTTTTCAAACACATAATTTAAAAACCATCTTTACTAAAAGATGTGTTATCAAATCCTGAGTTCAGGGATACCAAATTCAATTTTTATATCTTATCCCTATGGGAAGATATGCTTGTAAAATGTTACAAAGCATTCCCCATTCTGCCCTATGGGGTAAGATAGCCTTTCAATAGTGAAAAACGAAATTGGCAGTATTTCACTATCAGCATATGTTACACACACCAGTGCATGTCCTACCTTTCACATACACTGCACCCTGCCCAGGGGGTACCTTGGGCCTACCATAGGGGTGCCCTATATGTAAGAGAAGGGAAGGTTAGTGCCTGGCAATTGGGTGCACTTGCCAAGTTGACATGGCAGTTAACAAACTGCGCGCAGGCACCGCGGTGGTAGGCCTGAGATATCTTTACAGGGCTACTTATGTGGGTGGCACAATCAGTGCTGCAGGCCCCCTAGTAGCATTTGATTTACCAGCCCTGGCACACTCAGTGCACTTTACTAGGGACCTACTGGTAAATCAAATATGCCAATCATGGATAACCAATCACAATATCAATTTACACAGAGAGCATATGCACTTCAGCAGTGATCAGCAGTGGTAAAGTGCCCAGAGTCCTATAGCCAACAAACACAGGTCAGGAAAAAATAGGAGGAAAAGTAAAACGTTTGGGGATAACCGTGCAAAAAGGACCATTTCCAACAATAACCAAATGATTTAAGATCATAGGAAGTTTTGTGCTATGAGCTGCAAACTGAAATACGTATACAAATGCAATCACTATGCAGAGCTTGAATCATAATATATACACTATTGGTGAGCCACTGCACCAAGGGCAGTGTAAGGATTGTGAGATATCATCGACAAAGGGCCAACACTAGTCTAAAAATCGCATGGCATTATCCACTCCGGATAATATAACGGAATTAATGGTCATCAGTTGGTGTGAAAAGGAAAATAAATAAAAAATTAACTTTAGGGTACTGAGGCAAAGCATGTTGGCCCACCTCACTCCGATGATCTGGGTTTTAATGTCAAGACTAGAGGACAGCTTGAATGCAGTATGTTTTATAGAGTCCACTGGATTGGGTGGGTGGGTTGCTGCACTGGGCCAGAATTGGTGATGCCACAGAGTCATAGAAGATGAAAGCTGCAAGATTTCAGTTTAATTGCCATTTAATTTAAGGTAGTTGTGGCACATCTAAAAGTCATATGATACTAGATAATTGAAAGATAATTGATGATGCTATTTTGTGCTTTCATTGTTTTCAATTTTAATGTTATCGCCATACATACAATAGTTCAGGCAAACAGAACAATGAGATATGCATGAGAGAGAACATACACGTTAATTAATATGAGTTGTAAAATGGAGCCCAGAGGAAGGAAACATGCAAGAAGATGAGGGGCGAAGATATAGTTTGCATATCTACTTGGTGAGTTCTGTGCTGGAGCAAATCTTTCAAGCAGGCAAGTGCGTTGCTTACGACATTGAGATCACGTAGACAAGTTAATAAAATCTTTGAATGTTCAGTGTCACATTTAGCAGCTGACCAATGACGTGGCGTTTCTTTCATTAGCCTGGCAGCACAATTTGTCCATTGTTTCCACCACCATAATCTTCGCACTCCAGCCTGGCCTATAACTCACTTTCTTGTGGTGGACAATTTTGTTTCAACTTATGCCTGCAAGTGGTTATACAGAGCTCACTCAATAAGTTTAGACACAAATAGGAGTTGTTATAATGGCCCTATTAACCTTGAAGATCTGGGTTAATGGAGTTTTTTTCAGGAAAGTGGATAGATTGTAAGTTTTTTACTGCTGAACCTAGAGCAAGCGGAAGTCATTTTAAGTATTTAGCAGGAACAATGAAGAAGCTGATGGTCAAAGTCATGGTCTGTATAACAACCCAAGATTTCTAGCTGCATAGTAGAGGAACTATAAATGTTGACTGATGGAAGAAGAGAAAATGAGCCATGACCCTATCTCCAAGGGTCTCTATCTTGGCTTGAAAGAGGTGTGCAGATTTGATAAATTGTGCGATGGTGCTCTTCACTCTTTTCTTTCTCGTATTTCTTTACGGTCTTTCCTATTTATTATTAAAGTGCACTGTTACTAGTGACATCATGCCACTAGGACCACACATAAAACACAGAACACATAGATATACCACCAATGAAGAAAACTACTACTTTTGTAGTATGTTAGCAGAACATTCTATATTCATCCATCAGGGCATATGGAGAGGTAGTGTGTTTAATAGATGAGGACCAAGGACGCTAAAGGCTCTCTCACCAACACATGCTCTCCTGAAGCAGAAGACCTTCAAGAGTGGATGAGAGCCTCATCTGAGATATTGTGTGGGAACACAGGGCATATCAGCTCTCAATTTGTCCAGGGGGCGTGGCCTGCAGCCGATGAGAGCAGACGCGAGCTAAAGAGCTCCGACCGCCGCTTCCCCGAGCTTAACTATCCTGAACCCCAAATAGCCCTGGGAAGGCGGATTCTTCGACCGGGGGACTCCTGGTATACTTAAGTAGTGGCAGCGAGTTCAGATTGCCCGCTTCGCTGCACCGCAAGAGGAAGATACCAGAGCTTGCTGGCAAGTGGAGCGCGGCGGCAAGATGGCGACCGGACTGAGACTGGCAGCGGGCAACGGTTGTAACTCACCGTCAGGGCAGTAAAGCTCACTTGCGGGACCCATCCTGACCCGCCGAGAGCCTGGAAGAGTTACCGGCGGGGTGAAGGCGCCACAATCCAGACTGCCCCTGAACGGCTGCAGAGAGGCGGTTGCGAAACACCGGGAGCGCCCGCAAAATGGTGCCCATGCCTCGACTGGCCTGAACTGGCCGATGTGGCGGTGAAGCGGCCCTGATCCCCTGCGGAGCTCTGGGACGCCTGGTGAGTGCTTGGAGATTGCGGCGCTGCTTGTGAAGTGCAAGGCCTGCCGGCTACGGCCCGCTCACACCTGAGGGCTGTGCATGGGGGACCTTGCAAGGACCGGACAGAGAGGAGCCCGCGTGGGTGGCGGCCCTGCGCTGTGAGCCCAGGACATCAGTGGGAGAGTCCGGAACCAGGGAGCCCTCCTTTGCCCACATCCCTGACCTGGTATACTGTGGGGAGATCTAGCCTGTAGGGCCGCAGGGAGGAGATCAGGGCTCCGCGGCGCCAATTACAAAATGGCGGCCGAGCCATGAATATCCCGCAGCGACCGCTGCGACGAAGAGAAGTCCCTGCTTCCCTGGGGAACCCCGAAACGATTCAAACAGGAGCAGGAGCCTTGTGAGAGCGACAACGAGTTGGAGGCCTCAGTGATCCCATCGCGGCCCCACTAGATCCTGGTAGCAGTGGGTGGGGGTACTCCGAGACGTGAGGCCAGACTAGGCCCGCTCAGAAAGGAGCCCGAATGAACTGAACCAGACGTCTGCTGGGGGTGTATAGCTGCGGGGAGCCTTCACCAACCTACTTTGTGGCAGTCAGAATTGCAAATGGAGATTGCGAGCCTGCGAGAACAGTTCACCAGTGGGCAGTCATGTGGTGGCTGGAGCTAACTACCCACTGCGACTAAGCGACAACAAAGTGGACCCCAACAGCGACCCCCCCTTCCGCCCACCGGGCGTCCTGACCCCCAAGCACAAGGGGGACAACCGGAACCTGCATCACGGGGGCACGGGCTGACCCTATAACTAGTGGCGGAGAACTGTAGGGCCACCGCCGGCGAGAGGGGTGCGACTGCGCAGTGGTTGCGCAAAGGGCGGAGGGTGGCCTACCCTTTACATATGCCAATAGACGGAGGCCGCTGGGAGTGCCTGGGATGAATTGACGCGGGAGAACGCTGGGGGCCACTACCAAGACCCCTGGACCACTGAGGGGTGTTTCCATCGGTGGGACCACTCGGCCCATGACACCTGCGGTGGGCGGGTCAGCCAGAGGCAACAGCGGTGCCTTGTATGTGGGTCGGAGGAGAGCGAGGCATCAGAGGCGACCTAGCGGAACTGGCAGTACCCCAACGCATTGAGCACGGAAGGCACAGAACTCACACCAACGCCGCACCAGAACGTCACGTCTTGGAAATGGGGAGAACACAAAAGAAACGGGGGTTCGCTGTCCTCAGCGTGGATGCCCCAGGAACCCACTCTGAGGAGGAGGATGACTTGCCTGACACAAATGGAGCCCCGTCCTCCTGCAAACCTACATTGGCTGACATCATGCAGGCCATAACGGCCTCCAGAGAGGCGCTGGAAGGGAAAATTGATGCTATCGGAACAGACCTCAGCCTGCTAAAAGATGAGCATCGTAAGCTCAAAGACAGAGTGTCCAGCAATGAAAAAGAGTTGAATGGCCTGCCGGACACTGTCCATGAACTACACCGCTCCCTCGCTGTCCTGGAATCTAAGGTAAAAACACTAGAAATGCGAGCTGAAGACAGTGAAGGGAGGTTGCGTCGGAATAACATCCGAGTCGTCGGGATTCCAGAAGAAACAGAAGGGGCAAATATGGTTTGATACTTGGAGGACTGACTCCGTTCTGAGGTGGCTCCAACCGGATTATCCCCCTTCTACACCCTGGAACGGGCACACAGAGTTCCAGCTAAACCACCGAAACCAGGGGCTCCTCCCCGTCCTATTGTGGCCAGACTTCTGCACCTTCGGGACAGAGACCACATTTTGCAAAGTGCCCACCAAAATCAGGACCTGCGCATTGATAATAACACCATCATGAATTTCCCGGATTTCACGAGGGAGGTACAACGCAGTAGAGCATCCTTTGCTGCTGTCAAGGCTAAACTACGCAAATTGAACCTGCCCTATGCCATGATATTTCCCGCTCGGCTTCGAGTGGCAGACCCGACGGGAACTCGTTTCTTCAACATGCCACAAGACACTTGGGACTGGCTTGACACCCGTGGTTCGGGGGGTCATCATACTTCAGCGCCTGGGACCTCGCAGCCACAGGGCTGGAACCAAGACTCCTTCGCCTAGAGAACTTAGTCTTGAACGTCGCAAGGCACTTCAGGTGGTGATAACGCACAGTCAAAAAAGCCCTGGTTCTCCTCTAAGTGGGAGTGGTCGCCACACTAGTAGATCAGAGACCTCACCGGACCGCAGCGACAATGACAGTCTAGGAGTGGACATGCTAAGGGTTACACCCCAAACAGCTGATGATCTCATGTGACGATCTTGGGATGACTCTCAATGTGGAGATTTTGCGGGACCTCCCATCCTTTTGCTACTGACGCAGTGACCGTGAACCTATGCCTTCCCTGCATTGCCTTATGAGGACATCCAGCTAGGAAAGGGGCTTGTTGGCTGGAGTAGTTACGGGGAAGCAGCACTATGGGGTACTTATCACGGCTCTTATTGAGTGACCACCCGTTCCGCTGTTACTGAACAATGGTTTGTTTCACTATGGTTTGGATGGGGATTCTTTGCTGGATACCTGTCCTGGGGAGTGGGAGTTGGGATCATTTTTATAGTTGGGGTTTTTTAAGGGGGCCCAGGCGTGTCACGGGGATAAAGTCTTTTAAGGGTTGTAACCATAGGCCACAACAATGGGATCCCCCTTAGGCTTGACTTGTCTCTTGTGGAATGTGCGGGGCATGCACTCTATGGTCAGGCGCCATAAGATACACTCTTATTTGATCCGCAGAGGCATTCAGATCGCATTCCTCCAAGAAACTCACATGCTAGCAAGGGAAGGCGTTGCAACGCCGCTGGAGGGGTCAGTCTTATTACACCACATACTCCGCCTATGCGAGAGGAGCGTTGATATGGATAAGGGCTGTTGTTCCGTTCCAATTCACGACACAACAGATTGACCCAGAGGGCAGATATGTGGTGGTATCAGGGAGGCTGGACGAAAGGGACCTCACACTTGGTAGTATTTATGCACCCAACTGGGGGCGGAGCTTGCTCGCAACGAAGATGGCCGCTTGATCAGTAAGCTCCGTATCGCCATCACACAATCCTGCAAATATCCTGCATCTGCGGGGTCTATTTGACCTGAATCGAGCTGCCGCCTGCTCCGGAGTGTAACGGGAGCCTTGTGAGCCGATTTGAGCCCCAGACCTCATTTGTGTTTGTGCTGACCGGCGCTGCCTGCTGGGCCTCCGCCCTAGGGCCGCGATCCCCGGACTAGCACGGGAGGCGAGCGGCGGCCCGAGATTCGGCAGCTGCTTTGCTTCCAGGCACCCCTGACGGGGAGACGAACAGAGAGCGGGCCGACAGAGCTGGTAGCGGCTGCGGGACACGCCGCTGCCGGGAAAGTGACGTGCCCGCGGGGTGCTGCGACCTGCAGCAAAGCGAGAGTGTGAGACGCCCGGGAGGCCTGACGGGCAGGGCCGGCAGCGGTGTGGGGCCTGGCGCTGTGCCCGGCTGGGGCTCTCTCCCTGTACGGGAACGCGGAGGCCACTCCAGCCAGATACAGTGACTTGAGGAGACCCGCGGCGGGGACGTAAAGACTGAAGAGATACCCCCAAACGTGGTGAGTGCAGACGTGGGCCCGCGACCTTGGTGGTAGAGCAGCTGGTGAGGCCGGCTATTTTGAGGCCTGCGGATGAGGCGGATCATCTGCTGAACATGGTGGCAATTGCGGCAACCTTGGGAAACGGTCGTTTGGCGGCGAAATTGACATTGGGGGATTGCGGCACACTGCATACACCCCCGCGCCCGATGGCACAGGTGGCGCATCATGGTGGATCGGCATCCAGAGGTGATTGGCGACCGTAGTGGCGCTTGAGGCAGAGACCTGGGGACAGCGGCACCAGCACGCAAAGACCAATGCAAGATTGGGCCTGAGCAAGCGGGCACACAGTGTGGCTGTTGGAGGGAGAGCTGCCTGTTGTTCGCACTAAGAGAGGCCGGCTTAGGGCCTCTACAACTGCATGTCCCGCTGAGAGAGCGCATATAGGACACTATCTGTGGCGGCGGAATCTCAGGGTCAGAGTAAAAGAAGGTGACGCTGGCTGCAGTTGCACACCGGGAGTCTCCCCCGTGTTCTAAATCCACCCCTGGCACTCCCTGGCTAATCCATATGCCTGTGAGGGTGAAGAAGTAGTGTCGCTTGGTCGGCGCCCTGGTCATGGTAGCTGGCGAAAGTCCTCCTGCGGTAGTGCCCATCCGGTAGGCCGCTGCGCTCCTGGCACGCTCTTGTCAGTTCACTAGCTTGTGGCAGTGGGTGGACGCCGTGGGAATAACTTGGAGTGGGCTGACTGATAGTGGATACCCGGCTTGCTGGTTGCCGAACACAGGTCCTTTGTAACTGTTGCAGACCAGCCACGATGGGTAGAGTGGACAAGACTCAGCCCAAAATCACCTTCGATCAAAGGAAATCCAAAGTGAGGGAGAATGCCACAAAAGAAGGGAATAAAGCTCAGGAACAGGCCAAAGAGGAGGCTGATGGAGACATCCGCAGCATGCTTGCTGCAAAGGAGAAGGGTTTGCAGAACAGCCTATCTATTCTGGGGACTAAATTAGACTCCCTCTCATACCGGATGGATAGAATGTCCGAACGTATGGACAAACAGGCTGAAAGGCTGGACATGACAGAGCGCAGGGTCACAGAGGTGGAGGATGCACAGACGACAATGGACACTGAACACAAACAGATGGGAAAGGTGCTGCAAGTTCTGCAGGACAAGGCTGAAGATCTCGAAGCGAGGTCCCGTTGGAACAACTTAAGAATCACAGGCCTTCCGGAGTCGACCCAGACCGGCGACATGGAAAAATGTGTTGAGAACCTGCTGGTAACACTATTGGGAAATGAAACGTTCTCGCCCATCTTCGTGGTGGAGAGAGCACACCGCTCCCTGGGTCCGCGCCCCGCTCTGGGTGCTCCCCCGAGGCCGATAATAGCGAAACTGCTGAACTACCGAGATAGGGACTCGGCGCTGAGGGTGGCCCGGGAGAAACAGACATTGCAGTATGAGGGTTCCAGTATCTCTTTATACCCGGACTTCACGATGCACGTACAGGAGGCGCGCAGACAGTTTGCGCCACTGAAGCGCCAACTACGGGATCAAAATTTGGACTACGCCATGCTGTATCCGGCAAGACTCTGTGTCAATCGACAGGGCCAGTCACGAATCTTCACAGATCCTAAAGCCCAACAGAAAGCCCTGAAGGAGTGGTCCAAAGAAAAGCGTTGTAGCCCGGAGCGGAGCTCCTTGGAGGGGGCGACTGGCGGTGCACTGGACGACCAGGACTGAACACTGGACTGCATGTGTTACAGATGAGAGTGCCAATTCTGGGTGTGTCCGGGGGGGACAAGTAAGGGATGCCATAGGACATCCATAGCGCAGGCTTAATTGAATGAACGGCGAGCACTTAGAGGGTGCCTCAGAGAAAGTTAAGCAACAACGTTATATGCAGAGTGGTCAGCACTTAGTGAGAGTTATGATGCGTTATTTATTTTTTGTACGAAAAGACAACGATGCAGGGGCATTCTATAGCAGACGCACTAAATTTGATTGATGGCGAGCGGGGGGGGAACCTTGTCCGGTTAGGTCCACCTACCCTGCTGGACGGGCAACATCCGCCCACGAATGTGCCCCACACCTTGGGAGTAGTATTGAAGGGGGGGGTTCTGTTTAGTGTTTTTCTGTTTTGAGCTGTTGAATGGGGAATCATTTGTGGAATTCTGCCAAGGCACTGTTGGGGCACACCTGGCGTGGGAGGGGGGAGGGGGGATGGAGACTTAAGATGTATGGCAAGCTTCACACAGTATCTATTCTTATTCATGGTAATCCAACAGATTATATGTATATGCAGCAGGCAAAACTATGCGGACACCACACACCCCCATGACTGACCACGGTGGGTCCAGTACTGGAGCAGCGTATAGCACGGTTCGCGCGCTCACTTGGAACATGCGAGGCCTCAATGACCACAGGAAACTCAGAAAGGTCCTGGCCTACTTGGCAAGACATGAAATTGATGTTGCACTACTGCAGGAGACACACCTCCCCCTCAATAGCCCTATGCTGCGCAGCCGGGGACTGCAGGGAAATATGCACGCAGCGGGTTTCACCACGCATGCGCGAGGAGTGCTAACATGGGTGAATCCTAAGACTACTCTTAAACTTGAACCATTAGACACAGACCAGGAAGGGCGTTATGTGATCTCCAGATGTAGGGGGAATGGAATGGAACTACTTATACTCAACATATACGGCCCAAATTTTGACAATCCCAACTTTTACACAGCATTGTCAGACAAGGTACAAATGCGTGGTGAGCGGCATCAGCTTTGGGGAAGGGACCTCAATTTAGTACTGAATCCACGGAAGGACAGATCAGGAGGCCCTGAGAGGCATATCACGGCGGCAGCACGTTCAGTAGAAGATGCAATGGTACAGTTTGACTTGTATGATGTGTGGCACCAGAGATATCCGGACAAGGGGGGGTATACACATTACTCAGCGTATCATGACCTACATACCCGAATAGACTACTGGCTAGCAGCCAGACAGTTACAAGAGCGGACCCGGGCCTGTGAGGTACTCCCTCGCACGCTTTTGGATCATTCCCCGATTACTACTAGTTCTAGACACCCCAAAGAAAATTATTCCTCCCTTTACGTGGAGATTCCCTCCTTACTCTCTACTAGACACTGTCTTTAAGGAGGAGCTGGCGGAATTGATTGAAACGTTCTTTGCCAATAACATAGGGTCGGTAGACAGCTTTCAAGTGGTCTGGGAGGCGTTCAACGTATATATACGTGGTATCACCATGACCAAGCACTCTGGGTACCTAGAGCGCTACGCAAGCGACTTGCAGATCTGGAGCATTCACTCACGAAACTAGAAGAACTCCTGACAAGGGCTGATGATAATATCACGCAGGAGTTCAAAACACAATTAGAAGAATATCATGACGTGGCTGACGCTGAAATAAAACACCTTGGTAAATATGCCGCAGCTCGCACGTATGGTGAGGGTGAACGGACGGGTGCAATCTTGGCGCAACTACTCAAAAAGCGATGGGACAAAACAATAGTCGCTGAGGTTAAAACACCTGAGGAAGACACACTGACAGAAGAAACTGACATAGCAAGCAGATTTCGGCAATATTGTTCTGAACTATACTCCACTCGAAGTAGTGGCACTGAGGCGGAAATCTTAGACTACTTAACACATATAAAGCTGCCCTGGCTAACGGACAAACATAGCAAATATCTTATGCGACCTCTGGAAGTAGATGAAATCATCACGGCATTGTCGGGCATGAAATCAGGTAGTGCGCCAGGGGTGAATGGCCTCACCGTAACTTTTTACAAGGCGTTCAATGACTTACTAGTGCCGCATTTAGCTACACTCTTTGACGAAATGTGCATGACAGGTGCTATGCCTCCCTCAATGAGTGGCCATTATTTGTTGCTATACTGAAGCCGGGCAAGCCATCAGATGAGTGCGCATCATACCGCCCTTTATCGCTGATTAATGTGGACACAAAAATTTTTGCGAAAATGTTAGCAAATCAGTTAGTCCCTCTGGTCCCACTGCTGGTCGCGCCAGAGCAAGCGGGTTTCATTCCAAATAGAAACTTAACTTACAATCTGAGAACGGTCTTTGGTGCGATACAGCACACTCGATCGGAGGTACAGGCGGTAGCTGTTTTCCTCGACATGGAAAAAGCCTTCGACTCTGTTGAATGGCCCTTCCTGCGGCAGGTCCTGACGAGGATGGGGTTAGGGAGTGTCTTCCTACAGCTGATAGGGGTACTATATAATGCACCCACAGCTAGAGTCAGGATTGGCAACCTAGTGACGGATACCATACAAGTTACTAGAGGCACGCAGCAAGGTTGCCCTCTGTCACCGATACTGTACGCTTTGGTGGCCGAACCTTTAGCCTGTGCGTTACGCAAATATCACAGATATAGGGGTATACGATTTCCGGGTTACGAGTTGATCGTCTCAACCTACGCGGACGATACATTGTTATACGTGTGGGACCCTGAACGTAACCTTTACCCTGTATTGCGGGAAGTAGTGAGATTTGGAGCGGTGTCTGAGCTCCGTGTTAGTTGGCCAAAGTCTATAATATTCCCCCTCACAACGGCTACGACCCCATTCGAGCCTGACTACCCGCTGAGGTGGTCCACGAAACCGGTGAGGTACCTAGGTTTCAAGATCCATACGGACTCTGAGGTGGTGTTCAGGGAAAACTATGGGGTGGCGATTAGCAAATTAGAAGATGAGGTGGAAAGCTGGATCCGATTGCCACTGCCCCTGCTGGGCAGAGTTTCCATTATGAAAATGGTTGTATTGCCCCGCCTTTTGTTTCTTTTTACTAACATACCTTTGGTCCTCCCTTGCTCCTTTTTTCGTCGGCTTACAACGTTAATGGTCAAGTTGGCTTGGGCCGGCAAACAAGCGCAGGTCAGATGGAACGTACTTACATTACCATACCACATGGGTGGGCTGGGCGCGCCCGACCTGGACCTATATTACAGGGCAGCACAAAGTGCGCACGCTTACCACTGGATGCACGGCTCCCCAGACAAGCCCCATCTTCGCATAGAGAAAGTGGTGACTTCTCCTCTCCCATTGCCAGCTCTGATGTTTACGCCTGTGGATCGTAGGACGGGGATACTTGACTCCGTGAACGCTACAATACACCTCCTAAAGCTGCAGGCGGGTGCCATTTTGTACTCCCCGCTCACACCGCTGGATTGGGGTCACTGGCTACCCCCGTGCAGAGATAAGGGAGTTACGCAAGCTCTTAATTCAATAGGGGTGCAGACAATAGGGAGCATGTTTGAGGGGAACACACCAAAGAGCTGGGAGGAGATGGGGGCCGTAGACTCCGAAGTAACCCTCCTCACTAAATTTCAGTTCCACAGAACACTGCAAGCATTGCTGAATATTCTGGGTAGCGACTTGTCGGAGCCGCCGGAATTGACCTCCCTATCCTATGTCATAAAAACTGAATCGCCGACTCGGATAGTGTCTAAAATATACAAGCTGACCATGAGCTATAGGGAAAACCATTACACTAAAGCCCGTCTGGCTTGGCAGAGAGACTTGGGCAGGGACATAGATGACACTATGTGGAAATACTGCTGCGACAGCACGAAGCACATTTCTTTAAATGGTAGACACAGACTGATTCACTTTAAGTATCTAAATAGGGTCTATTACACACCAGAGAGATTATGTAGATACGGACTGCGGGATGGGGCGGATTGTGAGCGCTGCAGCGCACAGCAGGCTGATTTTTTCCACTTGGCCTGGCTCTGTCCGGGGATATCCACATTTTGGGACTTAGTATTTAAGGAGTTGGGACAGGTGACTGATTTGACACTTTCCCCAGAGCCTGCACTGGCCCTGTTGGGTTACTCCAAGCCGATACCAAAAGAGGTCCGTAGGTTGGTTGACATGGGCTTACTACTAGCTAGGCGCAGAGTGGCAATGGGTTGGTTACATGGCCCGATCCCTACGATAGCTCAGTGGTCGAGGGACATGATGTACTGTAGCACTCAAATGGAGAATTGTAGTGAACTTCTCCCACCAAGTAGTAGACCTAAGAACTTCTGGGCGCTGTACAAAACATATATGGCGACCAGAGAAAGGAATACCGCAACGATGGATGCTCCTGACAGAGAGATGAGGGCTAACAGTCCTGCTGTATAGTGGAATGGGACTGGGCCTGGTCTTTGCAAAATTTCATGTGTGTTGCATGCTGCGATAGTGGGCGTAGAATTGGTTCGGCAACTTCGGGGTCTTGCTAAGAGTGAGTGCAACACTGTGGTGTTTGAAATGGGGTGGTAGATGGTGTAGACTAATAACGGGATGTCTTCGGATATAACCAGCCTGCTAATCTTTGGAACTGTGTTGTATGTTGTTTGATTGCGAAAGTTCATTGCAAATGCCATATAGAAGGAACTAAGGGGCCCATTAGGATAACGGGCGGATCGTCACCGCCGGCGGCGATCCACCCGCCAAATGTCCCTGTGTCACCCCCGCCATATTAGTATGGCGAGGGGCACCATGGCGGATGGAAAGACCGTCTGCCGCTTTTCCGTCGCTCGGATTGCCGGCCGGGCGGAAAATCATGTACAAAAAAGATAGGTACGGAGGAATTAATATGACTTTTATTATAATATAGGGAACATTCAATTACCCCATCTTCAGTCTTCAATCCTACAAAAATATATTGCCTAATTAATTAAAGACACACATACACAATGGGACCGATCTTTGAACAAAACCTAGTGACACCATATTACACAAGGACATACAAAAATACATGTGAAAAGTATATACAACAAACAATAAACTCAACTTTACGTTGCCAATACCCAAAGATATTTCTACTAGTGTTCACACATTTATTTTGGGTGATACACTCAGAGATAGTCAAGATGTGCACTTTCGGCAAAGGCACCTCTTTTCCTTTAGCTCAATTGTGTCACAAAAAGTTATTAAATCACTCGTTATTATTTTTATAGAGACTCCTCCGAAAAATGTCGACACGGACGCGTTTCAGCCTTTGAATTCTTCTTGGCCTCCTCAGGACAAGGGCAATGGAACATTGCTAAAAAATCCATACAAATATATATATATATATATATTCACTGAAAAAACCATAGGTTTTAGGGACAGTTATAGTTAGTTGGACATTGCACTCGTACAAAACCCGTGAAATTCCCCGTTATAGTTAGTCCAGCTAACTATAACTCGCGCCTCGCAATGCACTGCTGATGACGTCACATATTACATCACTCATGACATGGTCAGTGACATCACTGATGACATCACTGATGACATCTCAAATGACATCACTGATGACATCACTGATGACATCATCCAGTGACTGTGTGTTTCTGTAAAGTTTAAATATTTTTAATATATATAGGAAAAGACGTATTGAAGAATGAGTGGGTGTGTAAGTGTCTGTATGGATGATTTAGTAGGTGCGTGACTGACTCTATAAGTGAGTGATTTAACGTATCTTACTGAATGCATGTGTTAGTGACTAAACTGGGTGAATGTCTGTATCCGTCTGTCTGTTGCTGTGTAAGTGGCTGCATGTGTTTGTGAATAGCTACATGAGTGTCTATATGAGTTATTGAATGCTTGTCTGAGTATCTGTATGGGTGCCTGAGTGTTTGTGTGGGAGGGGTGTGTGCAACTCTGTGCATAGATGTGTGAGTGGGTGATTCACTGGGTGGATGGTTTCAAGAGTGCAACTGTGATAGACTGTATGGGTGGGTAAGTGTGTGTAAGAGTGTGTTAGTGAGTGAATGTATGTCCCAGTGGTACATGTGTGAGTAACTACATATGTGAAAGGCAGTATATATGTGTGTTGGAGTATATAAATAGCTATAAGCGAGAGTGAGTGATTGTGATAGTGGCTGTATGGATGAGTGTGTGCTTGTATCAGTGATTGTATAAGAGCGTAAGAATGTGCTACTATTTGTATGAGTAAGTGAGCTGGTGTGTGTATAACTGTATAGGTGAGTAAATGGTAGTGTGTTTAATTATTTGCATGACTGACTAGGTGTGTGAGTACCTCTATGGATGAGTGGCAGTGTTTGAGTGTCTATATAGGAGTATGAGTGCATATGATAGTCCTGTACTGAGTGACCGTAAGTATGAGTGACTGTACGGGTGAGTGAGTGGATGTGTGCGTAGACCTAAGAACCAGTGAGTGGGTATGTAGTTATTGGTGTTGGAGTGTCTATGGTTTTGCGAATGGCAGTCTGTAATTTAGAGTGGGTGTATCAAAGGTTATATTACAGTGTGAGGAGGTGCATCAGATTATCACGTGGATGATGTCATCAGTGATGTCATTTGAGATGTCATCAGTGATGTCATCAGTGATGTCACTGACCATGTCATGAGTGATGTAATATGTGACGTCATCAACAGTGCATTGCGGGGCGCGAGTTATAGTTAGCTGGACTAACTATAACGGGGGAATTTCACGGGTTTTGTACGAGTGCAATGTCCAACTAACTATAACTGTCCCTAAAACCTATGGTTTTTTCAGTGAATTTCAAAGGTTTTTTAAATGCTAATTTGTAACTATAACGTCCCTGAAACCTATGGTTTTTTCAGTGAATTTCAAAGGTTTTTTAAATGCTAATTTGTAACTATAACATGTCTGAAACCTACAGTTTTTTCAGTGAATTTCAAAGGTTTTGTAAATGACAATTTTTAAATGTATTAATTGTTATATAAATTTTTTTCATACTGATTTCCAAATTTTTTAGAAACAATTTTTTTTTACATATTTTATTTTTTAAATTACATTGTAATTACATTATACATTACATTACAAAAAATACTTTCTCAGAATGAATTACTTTAGTTTAATTAATTTGCACATAGGCAATAGACTTTTAAGTACAGTAGTTACAGTTGTTGCAATGGGCAACACATTTTCAAACACAATGCAACATTCAGCTCAATGTGAATTTCTAGTTAAATGCAATTAGTTACTTTATGGATTACTTTTCTAACCACATTACTGGATCCTAGATTCAGTCCTGGGACATCTCCTGTAAACAGTTGAGTAAAAGCGTTTTGGTTACAGTCGTGATTTTTAAGGAATATTATTGTACTTTAAAAGTTCACACTTAGAAACTTTTTCTCATAGAATCACCAATGTTATCCTATGGAAGGAAATTCACTTAGAAGTTAAAAACTGTTATCGTTACTTTTTCTTACTCAGTGTTGGATCCTGGATCCAGCACTGGTGCATCTCCTGTAAACAGTTGAAAGAATGCGTTTAAGTCATACAGGCGATTTTTTAGGAATATTTGTAGTTTGTGAAAATCGACACTTTGAAACTTTTCTGCTGAAAACCAGACAATGGATTCCTATGGAAGGAAATTCAAGTTACTGGTAAGTACGGTTAAAATTACTTTTGAGGATCAGTACTGGGCTGAAAGATGCAGCACTGAGGTCTCTCCTGATAACAGGTGAGTAAATCGGAATTCGTATTTCGGCTGATTTTAGAGGACTATTTTAAAGTTCCAAAACTCCACACTTAGAAGAATTTCCAAGTGAAACCAGTCAATGTTAGCCTATGGAAGGAAATTCAAGTTACTGGTAAGTACGGTTAAAATTACTTTTCAGGACCAGTACTGGGCTGAAAGATGCAGCACTGAGGTCTCTCCTGATAACAGGTGAGTAAATCAGAATTCGGATTTCGGCTGATTTTAGAGGAATATTTGTATGTTTCAAAAATCAACACTTAGAAACTTTTTCAGCAAAAAGCAGGCAATGATATCCTATGGAAGGAAATTCAAGTTACTGGTAAGTACGGTTAAAATTACTTTTGAGGATCAGTACTGGGCTAAAAGATGCAGCACTGGGTTCTCTCCTGATAACAGGTGAGTAAATCGGAATTCGTATTTCGGCTGATTTTAGAGGAATATTTTAAAGTTCCAAAACTCCACACTTAGAAGAATTTCCAAGTGAAACCAGTCAATGTTAGCCTATGAAGGAAATTCAAGTTACCGGTAAGTACGGTTAAAATTACTTTTGAGGATCAGTACTGGGCTGAAAGATGCAGCACTGAGGTCTCTCCTGATAACAGGTGAGTAAATCGGAATTCGTATTTCGGCTGATTTTAGAGGAATATTTTAAAGTTCCAAAACTCCACACTTAGAAGAATTTCCAAGTGAAACCAGTCAATGTTAGCCTATGAAGGAAATTCAAGTTACCGGTAAGTACGGTTAAAATTACTTTTCAGGACCAGTACTGGGCTGAAAGATGCAGCACTGAGGTCTCTCCTGATAACAGGTGAGTAAATCGGAATTCGTATTTCGGCTGATTTTAGAGGAATATTTTAAAGTTCCAAAACTCCACACTTAGAAGAATTTCCAAGTGAAACTAGTCAATGTTAGCCTATGAAGGAAATTCAAGTTACCGGTAAGTACGGTTAAAATTACTTTTGAGGATCAGTACTGGGCTGAAAGATGCAGCACTGAGGTCTCTCCTGATAACAGGTGAGTAAATCGGAATTCGGATTTCGGCTGATTTTAGAGGAATATTTGTATGTTTCAAAAATCAACACTTAGAAACTTTTTCAGCAAAAAGCAGGCAATGATATCCTATGGAAGGAAATTCAAGTTACTGGTAAGTACGGTTAAAATTACTTTTGAGGATCAGTACTGGGCTGAAAGATGCAGCACTGAGGTCTCTCCTGATAACAGGTGAGTGAATCGGAATTCGTATTTCGGCTGATTTTAGAGGAATATTTTAAAGTTCCAAAACTCCACACTTAGAAGAATTTCCAAGTGAAACCAGTCAATGTTAGCCTATGAAGGAAATTCAAGTTACCGGTAAGTACGGTTAAAATTACTTTTGAGGATCAGTACTGGGCTGAAAGATGCAGCACTGAGGTCTCTCCTGATAACAGGTGAGTAAATCGGAATTCGTATTTCGGCTGATTTTAGAGGAATATTTTAAAGTTCCAAAACTCCACACTTAGAAGAATTTCCAAGTGAAACCAGTCAATGTTAGCCTATGAAGGAAATTCAAGTTACCGGTAAGTACAGTTAAAATTACTTTTCAGGACCAGTACTGGGCTGAAAGATGCAGCACTGAGGTCTCTCCTGATAACAGGTGAGTAAATCGGAATTCGTATTTCGGCTGATTTTAGAGGAATATTTTAAAGTTCCAAAACTCCACACTTAGAAGAATTTCCAAGTGAAACCAGTCAATGTTAGCCTATGAAGGAAATTCAAGTTACCGGTAAGTACGGTTAAAATTACTTTTCAGGACCAGTACTGGGCTGAAAGATGCAGCACTGAGGTCTCTCCTGATAACAGGTGAGTAAATCGGAATTCGTATTTCGGCTGATTTTAGAGGAATATTTTAAAGTTCCAAAACTCCACACTTAGAAGAATTTCCAAGTGAAACTAGTCAATGTTAGCCTATGAAGGAAATTCAAGTTACCGGTAAGTACGGTTAAAATTACTTTTGAGGATCAGTACTGGGCTGAAAGATGCAGCACTGAGGTCTCTCCTGATAACAGGTGAGTAAATCGGAATTCGGATTTCGGCTGATTTTAGAGGAATATTTGTATGTTTCAAAAATCAACACTTAGAAACTTTTTCAGCAAAAAGCAGGCAATGATATCCTATGGAAGGAAATTCAAGTTACTGGTAAGTACGGTTAAAATTACTTTTGAGGATCAGTACTGGGCTGAAAGATGCAGCACTGAGGTCTCTCCTGATAACAGGTGAGTAAATCGGAATTCGTATTTCGGCTGATTTTAGAGGAATATTTTAAAGTTCCAAAACTCCACACTTAGAAGAATTTCCAAGTGAAACCAGTCAATGTTAGCCTATGAAGGAAATTCAAGTTACCGGTAAGTACAGTTAAAATTACTTTTCAGGACCAGTACTGGGCTGAAAGATGCAGCACTGAGGTCTCTCCTGATAACAGGTGAGTAAATCAGAATTCGGATTTCGGCTGATTTTAGAGGAATATTTGTATGTTTCAAAAATCAACACTTAGAAACTTTTTCAGCAAAAAGCAGGCAATGATATCCTATGGAAGGAAATTCAAGTTACTGGTAAGTACGGTTAAAATTACTTTTGAGGATCAGTACTGGGCTGAAAGATGCAGCACTGAGGTCTCTCCTGATAACAGGTGAGTAAATCGGAATTCGTATTTCGGCTGATTTTAGAGGAATATTTTAAAGTTCCAAAACTCCACACTTAGAAGAATTTCCAAGTGAAACCAGTCAATGTTAGCCTATGAAGGAAATTCAAGTTACCGGTAAGTACGGTTAAAATTACTTTTCAGGACCAGTACTGGGCTGAAAGATGCAGCACTGAGGTCTCTCCTGATAACAGGTGAGTAAATCAGAATTCGGATTTCGGCTGATTTTAGAGGAATATTTGTATGTTTCAAAAATCAACACTTAGAAACTTTTTCAGCAAAAAGCAGGCAATGATATCCTATGGAAGGAAATTCAAGTTACTGGTAAGTACGGTTAAAATTACTTTTGAGGATCAGTACTGGGCTGAAAGATGCAGCACTGAGGTCTCTCCTGATAACAGGTGAGTAAATCGGAATTCGTATTTCGGCTGATTTTAGAGGAATATTTTAAAGTTCCAAAACTCCACACTTAGAAGAATTTCCAAGTGAAACCACTCAATGTTAGCCTATGGAAGGAAATTCACTGGTAAGTACGGTTAAAATTACTTTTGAGGATCAGTACTGGGCTGAAAGATGCAGCACTGAGGTCTCTCCTGATAACAGGTGAGTAAATCGGAATTCGTATTTCGGCTGATTTTAGAGGAATATTTGCACAATGGTGAAGGGAGGGGGCGGGGCCTGAGGTGACATCTGTGCAAACGCGCCCCGTGACGCGTTTTAAGTTGGGGGATTAAGTCCCCTTGAATCATGAGGGTCCCTACGGGCCAACTAGCCCACCAGGAACCTCCAGTATGCGCCAGGGGCTGCGTTGCAGAGACATGTACAGAGGCCACACCCCTTTTACACCTCTCTGCAACACAGCTCTGTCGCGCTTTCTGGACGTACCTGTTGGGCTAGTTGGCCCCAGAGACCCTCAGGATTGAAGAGGATTTAATTCCCCATCTTAAAACGCACCACGGGGCCTGTTTGCACACATGTCACCTGAAGCCCCGCCCCTCCCTTCACCACTGTGCAAACGCGCCCCGTGGCGCGTTTTAAGTCGGGGGATTAACTCCCCTTGAATACTGAGGGTCCCTGGAGTCCAACTAGCCCACCATGTTCCTCCAAAAGCGCCACAGAGCTGCGTTGCAGAGAGGTGTAAAAGGGGCGTGGCCTCTGTACACCTCTCTGCAAGGCAGCCCCTGGCGCATACTGGAGGTTCCTGGTGGGCTAGTTGGCCCCAGGGACCCCCAGTATTCAAGGGGAATCGTTCCCCCTCTGCAAACGCGCCAGGGGCGCGTTTGCAGAGTGGTGAAGGAAGGGGCGGGGCCTGCGGCCCGATCGTTTTTTTTTTTTTTTTTTTCCCTTGAAGGGGGCCGTGTGGCCCCCACTTCCTTTTCCTATTTTTAGGCCCTGGGGACCCCATCCCCCAGGGCCTTACCCCTTTTTTTAAAATTAAAATTTAAAAAAAAAAACGGGAAGGGTGCCGCGTGGCCCCCATTTCCTGGGCCTGTATTGGCCCCGGGGACCCCATCCCCCGGGGCATGGCCTCTTTTTGTTTTTATTTGGAGGGGGGCTGCGTGGCCCCCCTCCTCAGGCCATTTAAGGCCCCGGGGACCCCATCCCCCGGGGCCGGCCTTGCACTTTTTTTTTAAATTTTTTTAATTTTTTTTAAATTTTTTTACTTTGGGGAGGGGGGCTGCGTGGCCCCCCTCCCGGGCCACTACTTGCCCCGGGGACCCCATCCCCCGGGGCCTGGCCTCTGGTTGGGGACTGTGGGGGGGTCCCCAATCCCCCCACAGTCCCGCCGGCTCCCCGTGTCCTACGGGAGCCGGCATTGCTTTTACACATGGGGAGCTGCTAAGATGCAGCTCCCCATGTGGAAAGCAGTCGGCTTTGGATATTGGAAGAGAGAGCAGGTTTCCTGCTCTCTCTTCCAATATCCAAAGCAAGTTTGCAATGACAGGACGGGAGCCGCGAGGCTCCGTCCTGTCATTGCAAACAGCAGTGTCCCGTGGGTAGGCACCCCGGGACACTGCAGGAGCCGGCCCTGGGGGTGGAGGTCCCCAGGGCCACCACAGGCTCCAGGAGGGGGGCCGCGCGGCCCCCCTCCCTACATCAAGAAAGCCCCGGGGAGGTGGTGGTCCCCGGGGCTTGGGGGTCCAAAACGGACCCCCATTTTCATTTTTCTTAGTGCCCCGGGGAGGTGGTGGTCCCCGGGGCATGTGGGGGGGCTGGAGCCCCCCCACACAGGTTTTTCAAATATAAAAAAAGAAGCCCCGGGAGGTGGTGGTCCCCGGGGCTGCGGGAGGGCTCAGAGCCCTCCCGCACCATTATGCATAAAGCCCCGGGGGTGGTGGTCCCCGGGGCTTGGGGGCCCTTAGAGGCCCCCACACATAAAATGAACCCCCCAGCATGCCCCCGGGACTTGGCCCACCCGGGGGCCAATTAACATCGAAGCGCGGGAGACCGCGCTTCGATTTTTTTTTTTTTTCGGCAGGGTTCGCGCTCCCTGAGCGCATCCTGCCGATTTAAAAAAAAAAAAAAAAAAAATGTTTTGCCCAGGGGGTCCTTGTGGGACCCCCTGAGCAGACCTAGGGGGTCAGGGTGTTTCTACCCTGCCCGCTTTGTGCGCTTAGCGCACTTGTTTCTGTCCCTCGGTTCTACCGAGGGACAAAATGGCTGCCAACACTTCCTGATTTGGAGTGTTGACAGCCAATTAACATAAAGCTCGTGCTCGGGAGGATCCGCGGCCCTAGATATACCTATCTTTTTTTCTTTTGATTTTCTCAGCAACTACTGAACGGATTTACACCATTTAACAAAAGGGTTCTTTCTGAACCAAGAACTACCTCTTTGCCAAATTTGGTGTAATTCCGTTCAGCAGTTCGGGCTGTAGCCGTGTCTAAAGTTTCCTATGGAAAATTGCATGGGGAAAACGTGTTTTGGGACCCCCCTTTTTCTCGGCCCCCGCTTGACGAATCCCCCGAGACTTTCAGGGTAGGAGCGGACCGGAGCGGGCCACAAAGTTTGAAAATTTTGCGAAGATACGTCAACCGGCAAGAGAGTTATTTCAAATAGAATGTCGCGGATTTCCTATGGATAATAGGTTGTAACTATAACTATCTACTGGCGACCGCCAGTAGATAATATATATATATATATATATATATATATATATATATATATATATATATATATATATATATATTAGCACAAACATCTAACCTATTGATTGTACAAAACATGCTGGCTAACCAAACTAATTTCCACACCGTGCAACACCATAACACCACCCATGGATAGAGTGTGCGGGAAAAGACAGAGAGAGATGTGCTGTTAAATAGCACATAGGCCAGAAGGTCGAGCATGTCATGTCTAAAAAGACCAAGGAGCGGCTGCAACTGAAAAGCGAGGGCTGGTGGTTGATACCTGTGTAAGTACGATGTGTGTAGCCCCCAACATGCACCCAATAACACCAAAATAGGAGTGGTTTAAACAAAATGGGGCATGATGAAATTTACAAACCCGCTCACATAGTGAAGTCCTTTGTGGGTTGCGTCTACCACACACCCCGATCAGTAGCGCCTGGAAAAGCGCCTCAAACCAAGGTGAAGCCACCTAAAAAATTCATTGGTAGAAAAATCAAGCTAAGTATCTCCTTTACTGATGTAAGTATAGCAAGGCTGGTTCTAACACTACAAGCAATAAAGCTTATGAGACACTCACCTCTCTCACAGGTGAGAATCAACCGTGAATGAATCAAAACTTCTAGTGTAAAGATCGGAACGCTGCCTACCTATGACAAAACAAGCTCCCATCGCAAACAAATGCGTAAAGTCTACAGGGGTCGAAACTCACCGGTCAGTCCTATGATATCCCAAAGTTTACTCTCTCAGTCCTCCTCTGCAACTGTCAGCGTGTGCCAGACCGTAGCCGGCAACTCGTAGTCTTAAATGGGTGAAGACGCTCATCGCGTCAGCGTGTGTGTGTCAGTCTGGAAATGAACACCTTAAAGCGGACTTCGAGTGGGGTCTCTTAAACAACTAGGATGTGAACCTGGTCAAAAGACCCTGCCCTCATATTTATTTTCAGACATATTATCAAAGATCTCCCCTAGCTGAAAAAAAAGACACGCAATTGAAAGTGTACATGGAACTGGGGTGAACCAAAAAAGAATGTCGTCTCAAGGCCCTCAAAACTTTCTCAGATTTACTAACAGAAAAACTTCCATGGCCACAAAAAGTGGTGAGTGTGCACGGAGGAGGGATAAGCACAAAAAATAATTATCTCATTGCCAGCATTCTAAATACGTTGAAGGCTTACATTCTGAAGCACATATAACAATCAAAACATATATATGTACAAAACACGTGATTGAATATTTATGGTGGTTAAAACCAGAGCAAGAAATAAGGAAATATTTACACAGTCCAGGATATCTATATATTCTCAGCGGTATCCCAGTGTCAATATGCAATAGTTTCTAAATATATACATGAAGTCAAATTAAATGAAAGCCCAAATTTCATCTCGATTATTTAGTCCTTCAATCGCTGTATGGTACTTTTCTATCGTTTGGGCCTCTAAACGGTTTAGACTCATTTGTAAGGCTGCTTTATTTTGCGCTTTTACAACCAACAGTACTGACAAACTTAAGTCAGTCTCACTGTGGCCGAATTGTACATAATGCTGGACCAGTGGAGCTCCCTGTTTTGCATCGTATGCGTGATTTATGTTGCAGTATTCTCATTTTAATGGCCTGGGTTGTCTGACCGATATATGTTTTACCGCAAGGGCATGTTATAGAATAAACCACAATTTTAGTATTGCAATTTGGCAGGCTTAGTTGTGTGTGTTTTTTGCTGTTAATCTCGATGGATTTCGAGTCACGTGTCTGTGGGCATGTGGCGCAGTTATTGCATCTATAATGCCCAATCACCGCTGGGAGACCCAATAGACCCCTCAGATCCTTTTTCGCCGGTTGTAAGCGCGCAGCTCTCACAAGATGTTGCCTTAGGTTTCTGCCATGCCGAAATTCAAACATCGGTTTAGGGATGTTCAGATGTTCTACCAACCGCCAATTGCGGGAAATTATTTGTTTAACCTTGTTCGCTTTTGGGTTGAATGTGAGCACACAAGTCAATTGCTCCGATTCTTGTTTTACCTTCGGGGTGAGAAGGCACTCACATGGCGTAAACCAAGCCCTTTTAAGTGCTCCTCGGACCAATTTCTTTGGATTGCCTCTCGCACACAATTTATCTTGCAAAATTTCTGCGTTTTTGAAGTAATCATTTTTATTTGAGCAATTTCGGCGGACTCTCAAAAACTGCCCATAGGGTAAATTGTCTTTGAGGTTTCTGGGATGTCCAGAGGTGTATTCCAATAAAGTATTCCAGTCAGTTGGCTTAGTTTATAAGTCAAGCTCCAGTTTACCGTCATTCGTGATGATCCAGACATCTAAAAAATTGATTTGAACATTGCTTGATGTTTTGGTAAATCTCAGATCAAAGGTGCGAGAATTGAGCCACAAATGGAACTGTTCCAACTCTTCCTGATTCCCCTTCCATATCATAAAGATATCATCAATAAAGCGCACCTATTCAATGATGTACGCTTTAAATGGGGTGGTTTCTTGAAAGATATATTTCATTTCGAAACAGTCCATCACAAGGTTGGCTATTTCGGGAGCGAAGCAACAGCCCATGGCCACGCCCTTAACTTGTAAGAACAGATCTTTTTTTAAAGCAAAGAAGTTGTTTTTCAGGCATATCCGGGTTAATGCTAATAAATACAGAGGGAGATCACGGACAAAGTTCTTGACCTTTTCAGATTCTTCCTCTGATTCCGATCAGGGATCTGGACCTTACTATCAGCCATACCAATCCTACCAACCATATTATCAATACCCTAGGGCCCTTCCTTTTTTAGACAGAGGTGGAAACAGGGGCCGGGGATTCACAGGGGGGATGGCAAGCACCAGTCCAACAGCAAAACCAGGAGCAGGGATACTTCAGGACAAGACAGAGAATATACAGGCGATAGATCAAAACCTGAATCAGGCTAAACAAACCAACAATGAGCTGATGCCTATCTAAACACTCTTTAACTGATTTAGAAACAAGATTGCTACAAAAAGGACTATCATTTGTCCCAAGTACATTACAAGATCCAGTAGATACTAAGACAGAGGTCCTACAATTTTTACAGAAAATTAGACTTAAAGTCTTTTTTTCAGATTATAGTGAAGTTTCAGAAAGAAACATCAGTGGCCTGAAGAAAAAATCTTCCTTTTGTCCTCAACGTGCCACCATGCCGAAGGAGGTTTTGTTTTTTGAAGACCAGATACTGCATGAATTAGACAAACTTAACACTAAACGGATTTTTTATAAATCTAACTTCTCAAAAAATGAGCAAATGGCATTAAGAAATCTTGCAGCGAATCCCCTTACGGTTATTAAACCTGCCGATAAGGGAGGAGGAATTGTGTTGTCGGACAGTGAAAAGTATGATGAAGAAATCATGCACCAACTTAATAATTAAGAACACTATCGACCTATCATAGACAATCTGACAGCTCGGCTGAAAGCCCAAATTTTACACCTTACCACAGAGGCTTTAGAGCTGGATTATTTGTGTAAGAAAGAACATGAATACCTCAACTTCACCACACAAAAAACACCTAATATATATGTACTTCCAAAAGTGCATAAAAATGCTTCACAACCGCCAGGAACACCGATCATTTCGGCGTGTGGGTCATTATTGGAACCCTTGGCCAAAGATATTGACTTTTTCTTGAAACCATTCGTGGCATATATAAGAGATACCAAGGATCTGATTTCTAAAATTGAACATTCGATGTTTGATAGAGACCAACAGTTGTTGGTCTCTTTCGACTATCGAAAGTCTATATACAAATATCCCCCAAGATGAAGCATTGGTGGTCATGACTATGGTACTTGATAAAAGACCGAGACCCCACCAGGTACCAACGGAATTTTTATTAGCATTAACCGGGATATGCCTGAAAAACAACTTCTTTGCTTTAAAAAAAGATCTGTTCTTACAAGTTAAGGGCGTGGCCATGGGCTGTTGCTTCGCTCACCGAAATAGCCAACCTTGTGATGGACTGTTTCGAAATGAAATATATCTTTCAAGAAACCACCCCATTTAAAGCGCACATCATTGAATGGGTGCGCTTTATTGATGATATCTTTATGATATTGAAGGGAAATCAGGAAGAGTTGGAACAGTTCCATATGTGGTTCAATTCTCGCACCTTTGATCTGAGATTTACCAAAACATCAAGCAATGTTCAAATCAATTTTTTAGATGTCTGGATCATCGCGAATGACGGTAAACTGGAGGTTGACTTATATACTAAGCCAACTGACCGGTATACTTTATTGGAATACACCTCTGGACATCCCAGAAACCTCAAAGACAATTTACCCTATGGGCAGTTTTTGAGAGTCCGCCGAAATTGCTCAAATAAAAATGATTACTTCAAAAACGCAGAAATTTTGCAAGATAAATTCTGCGCGAGAGGCTATCCAAAGAAATTGGTCCGAGGAGCACTTAAAAGGGCTTGGTTTACTCCATGTGAGTGCCTTCTCACCCCGAAGGTAAAGCAAGAATCGGAGCAATTGACTTGTGTGCTCACATTCAACCCAAAAGCGAACAAGGTTAAACAAATCATTTCCCGCAATTGGTGGTTGGTAGAACATCTGAACATCCCTAAACCGATGTTTGCATTTCGGCGTGGAAGAAACCTAAGGCAACATCTTGTGAGAGCTGCGCGCTTACAACCGGTGAAAAAGGATCTGAGGGGTCTATTGGGTCTCCCAGCGGTGATTGGGCATTATAGATGCAATAACTGCGCCGTATGCCCACAGACACGTGACTCGAAATCCATCGAGATTAACAACAAAAAACACACAAAACTAAGCCTGTCAAATTGCAATACTAAAAATTTGGTTTATTCTGTAACATGCCCTTGCGATAAAACATATATCGGTCATACAATCCAGGCCATTAAAATGAGAATACTGCAACATAAATCACGCATACGATGCAAAACACAGGGAGCTCCACTGGTCCAGCATTATGTACAATGCGGCCACAGTGAGACTGACTTAAGTTGGTCAGTACTGTTAGTTGTAAAAGCGCAAAATAAAGCAGCCTTACAAATGAGTCCAAACAGTTTAGAGGCCCGAATGATAGAAAAGTACAATATAGCGATTGAAGGACTAAATGATCGAGATGAAATTTGGGCTTTAATTTAATTTGACTTCATGTATATATTTAGAAACTATTGCATATTGACACTGGGATACCGCTGAGAATATATAGATATCCTGGACTGTGTAAATATTTCCTTATTTCTTGCTCTGGTTTTAACCACCATGAATATTCAATCACGTGTTTTGTACATATATATGTTTTGATTGTTATATGTGCATCAGAATGTAAGCCTTCATTGTATTTAGCATGCTGGCTATGAGATTAAAAAAAAATTGTGCTTATCCCTCCTCCGTGCACATTCACCACTTTTTGTGGCCATGGAAGTTTTTCTGTTAGTAAATCTGAGAAAGTTTTGAGGGCCTTGAGACAACATTCTTTTTTGGTTCACCCCAGTTCCGTCTACACTTTCAATTGTGCGTCTTTTTTTCGGCTAGGGGAGATCTTCGATGATATGTCTGAAAATAAATATGAGGGCAGAGTCTTTTGACCAGGTTCACATCCTAGTTGTTTAAGAGACTCCACTTGAAGTCCGCTTTCGGTGTTCATTCCCGGACTGACGCACACACGCTGACGCGATGAGCGTCTTCACCCATTTAAGACTACGAGTTGCCGGCTACGGTCTGAGACACGCTGACAGTTGCAGCGGAGGACTGAGAGAGTAAACTTTGGGATATCATAGGACTGACCGGTGAGTTTCGACCCCTGTAGACTTTACACATTTGTTTGCGATGGGAGCATGTTTGAAGTGATATATTGACAGACGGTTCATTGTTTTGTCGTAGGTAGGCAGCGTTCCGATCTTTACACTAGAAGTTTTGATTCATTCACGGTTGATTCTCACCTGTGAGAGAGGTGAGTGTCTCATAAGCTTTATTGCTTGTAGTGTTAGAGCCAGCCTTGCTATACTTACATCAGTAAAGGAGATACTTAGCTTGATTTTTCTACCAATGAATTTTTTAGGTGGCTTCACCTTGGTTTGAGGCGCTTTTCCAGGCGCTACTGATTGGGATGTGTGGTAGACGCAACCCACAAAGGACTTCACTATGTGAGTGGGTTTGTAAATTTCATCATCCCCCATTTTGTTTAAACCACTCCTATTTTGGTGTTATTGGGTGCATGTTTTGGGCTACACACATCGTACTTACACAGGTATCAACCACCAGCCTTCGCTTTTCAGTTGTAGCCGCTCCTTGGTCTTTTTAGACATGACATGCTCGACCTTGTGGCCTATGTGCTATTTAACAGCACATCTCTCTCTGTCTTTTCCCCGCACACTCTATCCATGGGTGGTGTTGTGGTGTTGCACGGTGTGGAAATTAGTTTGGTTATCCAGCATGTTTTGTACAATCAATAGGTTAGATGTTTGTGCTAATATATATATATATATTATCTACTGGCGGTCGCCAGTAGATAGTTATAGTTACAACCTATTATCCATAGGAAATCCGCGACATTCTATTTGAAATAACTCTCTTGCCGGTTGACGTATCTTCGCAAAATTTTCAAACTTTGTGGGGCGCTCCGGTCCGCTCCTACCCTGAAAGTCTCGGGGGATTCGTCAAGCGGGGGCCGAGAAAAAGGGGGGTCCCAAAACACGTTTTCCCATGCAATTTTCCATAGGAAACTTTAGACACGTCTACAGCCCGAACTGCTGAACGGAATTACACCAAATTTGGCAAAGAGGTAGTTCTTGGTTCAGAAAGAACCCTTTTTGTTAAATGGTGTAAATCCGTTCAGTAGTTGCTGAGAAAATCAAAAGTAAAAGTACATATATATCTATGGCCGAGTAGGGTCCGCGTACCCTCAGCGCACCCTGCGCGCACCGTCCCGATCACGAGCTGCATGTTAATTGGCTGTCAGCTTGCTGTCAACATTCCGATTCAGGAAATGTTGGCAGCCATTTTGTCCCTCGGTAGAACCGAGGGACAGAAACAAGTGCGCAAAGCGCACAAAGGGAGCAGGGTAGAAACACCCTGACCCCTAGGTCTGCTCAGGGGTCCCATAAGGACCCCTGGGCAGAAAAAGCATTTTTTTTAAAAAAATCGGCAGGATGCGCTCAGGGTGCGCGGATCCTGCCGATAAAAAAAAATCGAAGCGCGGTCTCCCGCGCTTCGATGTTAATTGCCCCGGGTGGGCCAAGTCCCGGGGGCATGCTGAGGGGTGTTTATTTTATGTATGGGGGCCTCTAAGGGCCCCCAAGCCCAGGGACCGCCACCCCCGGGGCTTTCTTTTTAAAGGTGCGGGAGGGCTCTGAGCCCTCCCGCAGCCCCGGGACCACCACCTCCCCGGGGCTTCTTTTTTTTTTTTTTCCTGTGTGGGGGGGGGCTCGAGCCCCCACACGCCCCGGGGACCGCCACCTCCCGGGGCACTAACAAATTAAAATGGGGGTCCGTTTTGGACCCCGAAACCCGGGGACCACCACCTCCCCGGGGCTGTGCTGATGTGGGGAGGGGGGCCGCGCGGCTCTCCTCCTGGAGCCTGTGGTGGCCCTGGGGACCGCCACCCCCAGGGCCGGCTCCTGCAGTGTCCCGGGGTGCCTACCCCCGGGACACTGCTGTTTGCAATGACAGGACGGGAGCCTCGCGGCTCCCGTCCTGTCATTGCAAACTGCTTTGGATATTGGAAGAGAGCAGGGAAACCTGCTCTCGCTCCAATATCCAAAGACAATTGCTTTTCCACATGGGGAGCAGCATGTTAGCTGCTCCCCATGTGTAAAAGCAATGCCGGCTCCCGTAGGACACGGGGAGCCGGCGGGACTGTGGGGGTTTGGGGACCCCCACAGTCCCCAACCAGAGGCCAGGCCCCGGGGGATGGGGTCCCCGGGGCAAGTAGTGGCCCGGGAGGGGGGCCACGCAGCCCCCTCCCCAGAAATAATTTTTTTTTAAATTTAAAAAAAAAAAAAGGGGTAAGGCCCTGGGGGATGGGGTCCCCAGGGCCCAAAAATAAGAAAAGGAAGGGGGCCACACAGCCCCCTTCAGAGAAAAAAAAACAAAAAAAAAAAACGATCGGCCCCCTTCCTTCACCACTCTGCAAACGCGCCCTGGCGCGTTTGCAGATGGGGAAGTAATTCCTTTTGAATACTGGGGGTCCCTGGGGGCCAACTAGCCCACCAGGAACCTCCAGTATGCGCCAGGGGCTGCGTTGCAGAGAGGTGTACAGAGGCCACGCCCTTTATACACCTCTCTGCAACGCAGCTCTGTGGCGCTTTTGGAGGTACATGGTGGGCTAGTTGGCCCCCAGGAACCCTCAGGATTCAAGGGGACTTAATCCCCCAACTTAAAACGCGCCACGGGGCATGTTTGCACAGTGGTGAAGGGAGGGGGCGGGGCTTCAGGTGACATGTGTGCAAACAGGCCCCGTGGCGCGTTTTAAGATGGGGAATTAAATCCCCTTCAATCCTGAGGGTCCCTGGGGGCCAACTAGCCCAACAGGTACATCCAGAAAGCGCCACAGAGCTGCGTTGCAGAGAGGTGTAAAAGGGGTGTGGCCCTCTACACGTCTCTGCAACGCAGCCCCTGGCGCATACTGGAGGTTTCTGGTGGGCTAGTTGGCCCCTAGGGACCCTCATGATTCAAGGGGACTTAATCCCCCAACATAAAACGCGCCACGGGGCGCGTTTGCACAGATGTCACCTCAGGCCCCGCCCCTACCTTCACCATTGTGCAAATATTCCTCTAAAATCTGCCGAACTACGAATTCGGATTTACTCACCTGTTATCAGGAGAGACCTCAGTGCTGCATCTTTCAGCCCAGTACTAATCCTGAAAAGTAATTTTAACCGTACTTACCAGTAACTTGAATTTCCTTCCATAGGATATCATTGCCTGTTTTTGCTGAAAAAGTTTCTAAGTGTTGATTTTTGAAACATACAAATATTCCTCTAAAATCAGCCGAAATACGAATTCCGATTTACTCACCTGTTATCAGGAGAGACCTCAGTGCTGTATCTTTCAGCCCAGTACTGGTCCTGAAAAGTAATTTTAACCGTACTTACCAGTAACTTGAATTTCCTTCCATAGGCTAACATTGACTGGTTTCACTTGGAAATTCTTCTAAGTGTGGAGTTTTGGAACTTTAAAATATTCCTCTAAAATCAGCCGAAATACGAATTCCGATTTACTCACCTGTTATCAGGAGAGACCTCAGTGCTGCATCTTTCAGCCCAGTACTGATCCTCAAAAGTAATTTTAACCGTACTTACCAGTAACTTGAATTTCCTTCCATAGGATATCATTGTCTGCTTTTTGCTGAAAAAGTTTCTAAGTGTTGATTTTTAAACATACAAATATTCCTCTAAAATCAGCCGAAATACAAATTCCGATTTACTCACCTGTTATCAGGAGAGACCTCAGTGCTGTATCTTTCAGCCCAGTACTGGTCCTGAAAAGTAATTTTAACCGTACTTACCAGTAACTTGAATTTCCTTCCATAGGCTAACATTGACTGGTTTCACTTGGAAATTCTTCTAAGTGTGGAGTTTTGGAACTTTAAAATATTCCTCTAAAATCAGCCGAAATAGGAATTCCGATTTACTCACCTGTTATCAGGAGAGACCTCAGTGCTGCATCTTTTAGCCCAGCACTGACCCTGAAAAGTAATTTTAACCGTACTTACCAGTAACTTATATTTCCTTCCATAGGAATCCATTGTCTGGTTTTCAGCAGAAAAGTTTCAGTGTCGATTTTCACAAACTACAAATATTCCTTAAAAATCGCCTGTATGACTTAAACGCATTCTTTCAACTGTTTACAGGAGATGCACCAGTGCTGGATCCAGGATCCAACACTGAGTAAGAAAAAGTAATGATAACAGTTTTTACCTGCTAAGTGAATTTCCTTCCATAGGATAACATTGGTGATTCTATGAGAAAAAGTTTTAAAAGTGTCAACTTTTAAAATACAATAATATTCCTTAAAAATCACGACTGTAACCAAAACGCTTTTACTCAACTGTTTACAGGAGATGTCCCAGGACTGAATCGAGGATCCAGTTCTGTGGTTAGAAAAAGTAATCCATAAAGTAACTAATTGCATTTAACTAGAAATTCACATTGAGCTGAATGTTGCATTGTGTTTGAAAATGTGTTGCCCATTGCAACAACTGTAACTACTGTACTTAAAAGTCTATTGCCTATGTGCAAAGTATTTAAACTAAAGTAATTCATTCTCAGAAAGTATTTTTTGTAATGTAATGTATAATGTAATTACAATGTAATTTAAAAAATAAAATATGTAAAAAAAAATTGTTTCTAAAAATGTAGTAAATCAGTATGAAAAAAATTAATATAACAATTAATACATTTAAAAATTGTCATTTACAAAACCTTTGAAATTCACTGAAAAAACCGTAGGTTTCAGACATGTTATAGTTAGGAATTAGCATTTAAAAAACCTTTGAAATTCACTGAAAAAACCATAGGTTTCAGATATGTTATAGTTAGAAATTAGCATTTAAAAAACCTTTGAAATTCACTGAAAAAACCATAGGTTTTAGGGACAGTTATAGTTACTTGGACATTGCACTCGTACAAAACCCGTGAAATTCCCCCGTTATAGTTAGTTCAGCTAACTATAACTCGCGCCCACAATGCACTGCTGATGACGTCACATATTACATCACTCATGACATGGTCAGTGACATCACTGATGACATCACTGATGACATCTCAAATGACATCACTGATGACATCATCCACGTGATAATCTGATGCACCTCCTCACACCCTAATATAACCTTTGATACACCCACTCTAAATTACAGACTGCCATTCGCAAAACCATAGACACTCCAACACCAATAACTACATACCCACTCACTGATTCATAGGTCTACGCACACATCCACTCACTCACCCGTACAGTCACTCATACTTACGGTCACTCAGTACAGGACTATCATATGCACTCATACTCCTATATAGACACTCAAACACCGCCACTCATCCATAGAGGTACTCACACACCTAGTCAGTCATGCAAATAATTAAACACACTGCCATTTACTAACCTATACAGTTATACACACACCAGCTCACTTACTCATACAAATACTAGCACATTCTTACGCTCTTATACAATCACTGATGCAAGCACACACTCATCCATACAGCCACTATCACAATCGCTCACTCTCGCTTATAGCTATTTATATACTCCAACACACATATATACTGCCTTTCACATATGTAGTTACTCACACATGAACCACTGGGACATACATTCACTCACTAACACACTCTTACACACACTTACCCACCCATACAGTCTATCACAGATACACTCTTGAAACCATCCACCCAGTGAATCACCCACTCACACATCTATGCACAGAGTCGCACACACCCCTCCCACACAAACACTCAGGCACCCATACAGATACTCAGACAACCATTCAATAACTCATATAGACACTCATGTAGCTATTCACAAACACATGCAGCCACTTACACAGCAACAGACAGACGGATACAGACATTCACCCAGTTTAGTCACTAACCCATGCATTCAGTAAGATACGTTAAATCACTCACTTATAGAGTCAGTCACGCACCTACTAAATCATCCATACAGACACTTACACACCCACTCATTCTTCAATACGTCTTTTCCTATATATATATTAAAAATATTTAAACTTTACAGAAACACACAGTCACTGGATGATGTCATCAGTGATGTCATTTGAGATGTCATCAGTGATGTCATCAGTGATGTCACTGACCATGTCATGAGTGATGTAATATGTGACGTCATCAGCAGTGCATTGCGGGGCGCAAGTTATAGTTAGCTGAACTAACTATAACGGGGGAATTTCACGGGTTTTGTACGAGTGCAATGTCCAAGTAACTATAACTGTCCCTAAAACCTATGGTTTTTTCAGTGAATATATAAATATATATATATATATATATATATATATATATATATATATATATATATATTTGTATGGATTTTTTAGCATTGTTCCATTGCCCTTGTCCTGAGGAGGCCAAGAAGAATTCAAAGGCTGAAACGCGTCTGCGTCGAAATTTTTCGGAGGAGTCTCCATAAAAATAATAACGAGTGATTTAATAACTTTTTGTGACACAATTGAGCTAAAGGAAAAGAGGTGCCTTTGCCGAAAGTGCACATCTTGACTACCTCTGAGTGTATCACCCAGAATAAATGTGTGAACACTAGTAGAAATATCTTTCGGTATTGGCAACGTAAAGTTGAGTTTATTGTTTGTTGTATATACTTTTCACAAGTGTTTTTGTATGTCCTTGTGTAATATGTTGTCACTAGGTTTTGTTCAAAGATCGGTCTCATTGTGTATGTGTGTCTTTAATTAATTAGGCAATATATTTTTGTAGGATTGAAGACTGAAGATTGGGTAATTGAATGTTCCCTATATTATAATAAGTCATATTAATTCCTCCGTACCTATCTTTTTTGTACATGATTGTGTCCCATACCCAGGTATAGGAGGGTGATTTGGGTATACCCTGTGCATATATGCAGGCCGGGCGGAAAAGGCACACAATAAGGTGGCGGTGCCTTGCAGGCATCGCCATCCATATTATGATGCATGCGGTGTGCATGCATTTCCATGGCGGAGACTCCGCCATGGAAAGGCATGCGGAGATTGGCTTTGGGGGCCCCCGGTGGGGGGTGGGTGGATGCACTGGGGGGTACCCCTTCATTGCCATACACAAGGTGGCAGGCACCACGCGGTGCCTGTCACATTGTGCATTGCAATGCACTACATGCACCTTTAACATTGCAGCGGGTGCTGTTTACAGCACCACCCGCCGCAATGTTAATGGCAAGAATGCGCCCGCCAGGGTGGCAGGCGCATCCTAATTGGCCTAGCGGGACCGCCGCACCTCTGGCGGTCGGTCCCGTTTACCGTTACGGTGGCGGGTGGAAAAGTCCGCCCGCCATCGTAATAGGCCCCTAAGTCTCTTGATTGTTTTTGAAAAACTTAATAAAGTATCTTAAAAAAATAAACAAATAAAATGTATGCGCCCAACTCGGACCAACCGGCCTTCTTCTCTCTTCTATCAGGAAAATTGGCGACCATCCTCACGGGGCCGATGCTGTTGGGGGTGACTTTAATTGTACCTCTGATATTGCCCTTGACCGCTCTCACCCTCCACTCCCTAATGCACCTGCACACAAATTGGCAGACTCACGCCGTAACTGGCAACAGAAATGGGGCTTAATTGACACCTGAGATTACTCTTGGCCCTCCACGAACTACATGTCAGACTAGACGCCATACTGTGTTCACCTGATGTCCATGAGGGGGTTAGCTGCAGCGAATACCTTACCAGGAAATTATCAGACCACAACCCTGTCCTGGTACAGTTACAATGGTCACGCGCGTGCCCAAAAATCCCCACCTGGCGCTTGCGCCCGGAGACCCTAGACGACCAAGCTTTCCGCACCACAATAGGTACAGATATCGCTAACTATTTCCAAGACAATGAAGGTACAGCCACATCCTCCCTAGTGGAATGGGACGCCTGGAAAACGGTTCTTGGGGGAGGTGCATTTCTGAGATGGTTGGGGTTAGGAAAGTTCTCCTCCAAGATATCAAGAGAGATGACGAGCGCCTGCGCGCCCTGGAAAAAGATAGACCCGAAAACCCAGGTAAGCAACATGAGCTACTAGAGGCCAGGGAGGTGGTAGCCATGCAGGTAGAGCGGCTGCGATGCTTTGATTACAAACATTACATAACCCGAGCACACTCGGAGAGGGATAAATCAGGGGCCCTTTTGGCCTGGTTGGCCATCCCGACTAGGCGGGGATCAGTCATATTGGAGATCAGAGACCAGAATGGGGTAGCCAGATATGTTATGCGGTTGCCCGTTCCTAGACGGTTACTGGGAGGAGATAACAACATCATTATCAGACCTCACGGACAGGGACCTGGATCCAACCATGGCTCATTGTATCTTGCACTGGTTTCCCCACACGTCCAAAAACAAAATTACTAGCAAATTCATAGATCTGGGTCTGCTCCTGGCAAAACGGAACATCACCACCCATTGGAAGGCAAAACAGGGCCCTAGCATAGCAAAGTGGAAGGCAGAATTCCTAAAGTGGGCGGAATGTGAGGGAGTGGTTAGGTTACAAATAGCGAAGAGAACTGAGAGTGAAAAGGCCCTAGACCGGGCGAGAGCGTGGGAAGCGCTCGTAATGGACCTTAAATCTCCCGACGCGGAAGGAGGCGACGCACCTGTAGGCATCCCTGGGGCAGCTATGGACTAACACATAAGCAGCTCTAGGATCACATGGATCTGAGGCCTCATGATTAGTAGTGGTGCTCGCTAAGTCTGCCAGGGGACACCCAGGGGCAGCAGCCTCCTATACAAATTAGTTGCCCCACGGAGATAACGGTTCCATTGGCTTATTACAGCCTGCATTCAAATGACACGCCTGGGGGGGTGGGGGTGGAAGGATAGGGGGCCTAGTTGGGGATGGGAATTTTCACTAGAGGCAAATACCTAACGTGATGACAATATGCAGTGCCTGAATAGTCGATTTGGATATCCTACGGTATTCAGCTATGCCATAAATAACCTGATTTGCACTGTGATTTTGCTACCTATCTGGGGTATGTAACCGAAACCCCTTCTTTGGTTGTTTGGAAAATCAATAACAATTGTTTTTTAAAAAAAAATCAGCTCTCAATTTGTCCAGAAGAGTGAACTACAGTGCAGTAAAGCTCCAAAAAGTGGCAGAAGGCATGTCTGTCTTATTTAAAGTCCATTCACGTCTATACAGTCTAATAGGGAGGACAAGACATCCAGTATATATTTAGGAGAAGTGTAGATTGCACTGGGCCTCAAATACACACTCCTGATACACTATGGGGCATATTTACGAGAAAATGTCTGAGTGTGGAGCTGCGCCAAATTTGGCAGTGCTGCGTTCTGAGAATTTAAAAATGCATAGATGCGCTGTATTCACAAGAATACGGTGGGCCCCTGTGTTTTCCCTAGCGTTAGTGCTAAATTTAGCTGCCTAGCACAACGCAGGCACACTTGCAATATTGTAATTGCAGGGTATGATTGTTTATATGCAGGAAGGTGTCCCTTCCTGCATATAAACAATCACCAATGGTGTTTTTTACTTCTATCTATGCTGCAGAATGCAACACTCATAGAAGTAGCAAATCATCATCATTTCACCTCCCTGCACATAAACAATTATTAATGGCATTTTGCTCTTTCTATTTGTGTTGCAGAATGCAGCACACATAGAAAAAGCAAAAACAAGGAGAAATAAAAGTATTTCTCCTCGTTGCACTATTCTAACGCCCGCTGTTGCATGGCGTTAGTTGTTGGAGCTGCCTCTGATTTACACCACCTTGTAAATGTGGGGCTTTGTCAAAAACAATGGATGTTGCGGTGGAACGCCCACAGCAACACCCATTGCACGCCCCTTTCACACTAAGGTCTGTTTGGGTGCTGCACTGAGTTGTGTGTCATGGAGGGAGCAGGAGAGCACCATATCTACAGAGATATTGCTCTCTTCTCCCCTCTCCCTATCGCAGCACTGATTTCAGCTGCCGAGCACCACACACACACCTTAGCGCCACAGCGCTAGGGTGTGTGTGTCTAGCATAGGTTTTGAACAGGAAGGGTACCCTTTCTGTAGAAAATACCATGCCTAGACACGTTTAGAAGCTTTTCCCACTCTGTATGTGTGCTGCACAG
Organism: Calotriton arnoldi; assembly: GCA_963921515.1. Taxonomy (NCBI): domain Eukaryota; kingdom Metazoa; phylum Chordata; class Amphibia; order Caudata; family Salamandridae; genus Calotriton; species Calotriton arnoldi. The sequence goes on along the minus strand of CAWUFW010002284.1, from coordinate 1,344,576 downwards.
TGCATCACACAAGCAAAGTTAGAAAAGAAAGGAGAAATAAAAACATTTCTCCTGTTAGCGCCTCCTTTGAAGTGTCGTTAACTTTTGGCGCTAAACCCTGTCTACAATTCTTTGTAGTTTGCGTTTTGTGTCAAAAGGAATGGGTGCTTGCATGGGAACGGCCATGTACAACCCGTGTAATACCCCAATGGTGTGAAGTAACACAAAGCAGTGCTTTGCGCTACTTTTGGGGCAAAATAAATTTAGCGCTACAAAATAAATTCGCAAAAAAACATTTTGTGCTGGTTAGCATCACTTTTGTGACGCTAACCCAGTGCAAAATGTTTGATAATCTACCTCTTTGTGATGCGTGTAAAGGGGCCTTATTTACAAAGTGGCGTTAAGCCACAAAAAGTGACTTAACGCCGCTTTATAAATATGGAGAAGGGCATATCGCCACCAGAGTGTTGCTAAAAGTACCGTTCTAGTGGCGCTATCCCTTTGTAAATATGCCCCTATCTTTTTCTGATGTGTGCATGAAAACGCATTACTTTAGTTTAGTCTGGCACAAATCAAAGCCCTTAAAGCCTGAGTCTTGCTGTCTCTGTGAATAAAGGGCAGCACTTTCTTTAATATGCAGCAAATGAGAATAAGACACACTGAGCTTTGGATTTTGTATCTCAAATGATAGACCTTGGTCAAACCAGAACTCAAGGATTTATTTGTCATACAGGGGTGAGACGAATGCCACACTTTGCCAAGAGACTGTCTCCGTTTAAGCATAATAATAAGAGTACAGAACCCCTCATTCTGCTTTAGAGACTGAGAGCCCATCTGAGGGGCCACGCGCCTGCTTCCCCTGAAGTAGGACTAACCATGAGGGTTAGGGCCTGATTACGATGTCGGTCCGAAACTGAACCGCCCAACTCCTTGTCGGATTCGGTTCCGACCGACTCGAGGTTGGCGTTTCTGACCGAACGATTATGATGCTTCCGAACACCGTTCGGAAGGACTTCCATTGACTTCAATGGGAGCCTGTGTTCTGACAGACAACACAGGCTCCAGGATCCTATGGGGAAAATGGGTGTCTGTGGAAAACCTTGCACCCTGTGGAGGGCACCCCATGGTGCCTGCCACACTGTGCATGGTTTTACAGGGAAGTCCCTTGGGTTCCCTCTCGACCCCCAACCGGAGGCCTCAGGGTGAAAAGGGGCCTGCTAGGGGCCCCCAAAATCAGTTTCCGACAACCTTTTCGTGTCAGACAGACTACGGGGCCGATTCCGATCTTGGCCGGTAGGGCACCGAATCGGACTCGGCTTTACCGGATCCGATTCGGAGGCCCTGTTTCCGACCGATTCGAACATGCGTCCGGGCGAGCGAGTACGATGCGAGCGCACGCAAAATCACCGACCGACTCGTTCGCGGGTCCGGACAGCTCCGACCGACTCGCACGTACACGACTCGCACCGCGCAATGGAGACGTTCCCTGACCGGCCAAGTACGATGCACGCCTCGAGCAGTCCGTCCGACTCGCGCCGTCCGGCTCCAAAGAGCAGTCGGAGCCAGACTTTGGGGGTCCGTGTCGGACCCCCCTGTACGCATAGCCGCGCGAGTCGCACACAGGGGGGGACCCATGGGTCCCCCCTACCTGTGCATGTACGGCGCGAGTCGCTTCGATGCGTACCCGCTGTAGGGGGCGCCCTTGTTCGCGACGTACCCATTGAGTCAATGGGAGCCCGTGTACGCGTCGTACGACCGGCTCCCATTGACTTCAATGGGAGTCCGACCGAATCGAGTCCGATAGCATGCGTATGCATCGTACTCGTTCGGTCGGGCTGCTAGAGTCCGATTCGGTCGGAAATCTCTCCGGGTCCGGCTCGGTCGGGGAGATTTCCGGCCTGAATCGGCCCCTGAGTCGGTAAGGCTGTCGGAATCCGACATCGTAATCGGACGGTCGGAAATGAGGTCTGTAGAGCTGTTCGAATCGGCTCTGACCGACTCAGAATCTCTGAATGCCGGTCGGAACCGATTTGGAATGACTAAACAGTTCCCCTGGATAGTAATCGGTCGGTCCGAAATGTTTCCGACCGAGTCGGGCGGATGGGTTCCGACACGGTCTAGGAGATTCCGACTGTTGGTCGGAGGCTTTCCGACCGACATCGTAATCAGGCCCTTAGGGGCCCATTACGATAACCGGCGTTAAAAAATCCGCCATCTACTATAGCCTGAAAAAACCGCCCGCCTGCACCATGGGAATACCAACCGAGCAATTATGAAGTCGCGAAGCAACCTCCGCCCGCGGCGGTAAAAACACACAAAATTCCGCCCGTCCATGTCCGAGTAGAAGATAAACCGTCCGCCACGGACGCAATCCCGCCCGAAAACCCAAATCCGCCCGCTCTGACGACCGAGACAACGACCGTGAAATTATGATCTCCCCGACATGAGCGCGGAAAATCCACATATTCCCCGCCCGCCACGGTTAACAACAGCGATGAATAACTGACATGGTGGAAGGCCTGGCGGCCACGTCCGTGCACAAAAATCATTTGCGGAACAAAGAAATACACATAACATGGCCAACACGTCCACACAGCAAACTACGCCAGAATACACAAACACAGAACACAACCGAAAGACACATCCCCCCTGGCAAAAATAAAAAACTACAAATCCCAGGACACCAGACACAACACACCTGAAAACGATAGCCCATCATGACACACCCACACAGGTAAGTACAAAAGCAGCCCCTTCACAGACCACAATCCCTTGCACTACGACAAAGCGAAGACGCCATCAGAGAACACAGAGAGACACAAAGGAAAGCAGCACACCACACGCACACATCACACTCATCACCACCACTACCACCGCCATCACCACTGAAACAACGGCACCACGAACCCCCTGCACATCACACACCACACACCACACAACCACCACACCAGCACCACAAATAGCAAACCACACACCATGGCAACACAAAGAATGCCAAAGTACACTGCCACTGAGTTGACGGTCATGGTCGACGAGATCATCAAGGTGCACCCACAAATCTATGGGAACCAGGTCCAACAGACACCAGTAGCCACCAGAAACAGAATGTGGAGCAGGATCGTAGACCAGGTGAATGCAGTTGGGAACGTGCCACGCAACCGGGGTGAAATCACAAAGAGGTGGCACGACCTGAAAAGCGTGGTCAGGAAGGAGGCCAAGCTGGCTGACACGACTGGCGGCGGAAATCCCGCGCTATTCAAAACCTTCAAGGCGTGGGAGGAGAAGGTGCGAGGCATTCTGCATCCGGAGAGTCTCACCGGAATACCAGGGGGAGTGGAGGCTGGTAAGTACAAACCAATGTATACCAGCACACCGCTATGTACTGTCATGCACCACCAGAATGCCATAGCACCGAGGGCCAAACACCCCCATGTACAGTACACAATCCACAAGACATCTCTCACACATGCAACAGACACTCCCACACACTCAGCCCAAAGGTACCAACAAACAAAACCATGGGGGCATGTGTACAGTCAGCCAGCACCACAACTCCCACCAGGTCCCCTTGTACCCCAGATGCGCCGGAAGGAGCACTCCCCACACCCACACTCATGTGTCAGCCATAGCTGCACTAACCAACAAGTAACAGGTAAGTAGCCTTACCACAAACTCCGAGTATCGGAGGGGGGACTGCAGAAGTACAACCCCCACCAGGCCCCTAGTCCTACAGCGCAGCAAGATGGAGCACTCCCCACACCCATGTGTCAGCCATTGCAGGGCACAACTCCACCCGACAGCCAGATATGTTTCCCTACATGGAGGGGTGTCTGTCGGTGGTAAGCCTTCACCACAACTCGCAACACGGCCCCCACTCCCACAGACCAGCAAGATGGAGCACCCCTCCCTCTCATAACCATGTGACAGCCATTGCATTGCTCCCCCAAACCAACAAGTAGGTAGACTACTGTACAGGGTGGGGTGTCTGTAGGCATGAGGACTGTACTACGACTAACATTTGGGACATGTCACGTAGCAGAGGAACAGGTAGCACTGCTCTCTGTCATAATCATGTGACTAATCTGCACAGGGACATGAATTACAGAGTCATAGCCCACATGAGCCATCACAAATACACTAACACGTAAGGAGTCACGTCTGCATGCACAAGTCTCACTGGAGTACTGACCCACATGCCGTGCACTGTGCCAGTCATCACACACATCAGCAACACCATCGAAGTCTTGTCCATGTAGTCGTGTCTGCTTGTTCCGTTGACATCGTACAACATCACCCATGTAAGTCTGTCTTGTCTCAATGTAACAGAGTGGAACCACAGTAATGTCACATACACCACTGGACCCATGAACCACACAGCTACACAATGCACATTCAATATCTCATCCATCACATCTTTTTAGCCCTAGTGTCATGAAAGGTATATCATCTAATCAGTTGTCCCATATACAGTAGTTCAGCAAAGATTCCTGCCGATGACCAATAATGTGTCTGTGGTGTCTGAAGCGCACGTCACACTGTGATTTACAACATACCTAATATAGTCAACACCCCAAGAGCACTGCATTGCTGCACATGGCTGAGGGTAGCACGCACACCAAGGAATTGTCCCATCTGCAATACGTTGTGTGGCACACAACCATTACTCACTCACTACAATGCTTGCAGTGTAATGTCCCTAAATGACAACAGTGAGCAGATATGCTGGGTATGGCAGACATACACACACCTTTGTCTCTGCAATGTCCCCTCCTGCACCCATATGTCACAGTATGTACCACAAAACCATATTTCACCTCAAAAGCGTTGAGGGGGCTGTACCCCCTTTGCCATCTGCGTTTCTAAGCGTTCCATTTGAGCCCCAAAACCATATTTCACCTCAAAAGCGTTGAGGGGGCTGTACCCCTTTTGCCATCTGCGTTCCTAAGCGTTCCATTTGAACCCCAAAACCATATTTCATCTCCAAAGCGTTCATGGGGCTGTACCCCGTTTCCACAAAAGCCACAAAATGTAGGGGTACTGCAACACACACCGATTGGCTATCCAAATCCGTCCCATGCCATGTGCACCCATCACACTATTCCATTGCCTTGATCACGCACACACATTGGAGAGCCATACACACGCATCTGGGAAATCAGTGCACAACTGTGCACCAACTGTGAATGTCAGACATCTAACACAAACCTTGCAAGGTGCAACACAATAACCTTTCGTCTCCGCCCCACAGGTGATGAACAGCATGATGCTGGAGAGGGAGACAGCAGCCATCACAGCCAGTCCACAAGCCCTCCACCTGGACTCACAGATGTGGAAGACCTGGACACCACTTCGGACGAGGACTCCCGACCAGGCACATCTGGTGTGGCAGGGCTCAACTGCTCCCCAGGACCCCTCCTACCCACCAACCCATCTCCCAGGGCTGGTGACCAGTCCCAGGCCCCTGCTGCCACGGTCATTGCGGCCACCACCACCGCCGCAACCACCACCACCACCAGGGCCTCCCTGACCACTCACCCTGCGCAAGGGGCTGCACGCACGTCGACATCGACCCTGGGAGCCACAACGAGGCCCCGGGTGACCACTGTGGTGAATGGGCAGGTCAGTGGCAGCAGTTCAGGTGGGAGGAGCAGGGTCAGGCCAACGCCATCAGAGCCTGGGAGCCAAGCCCTGCCGCAAATCACCAGAGTCCTTGGGGCCTATGAAGAGGCCCAGGGACAATGGGCCCGTTCATCTGCCGATACGCGGGAAGTCCTTGGGGTGTTGAGGTCCATGGACACCCATATGGGCCAATTCGGGACCCGTATGGGCAAATTTGTCGACCTCATGGGCCAGCTAGTGGTGGGAGTGAGGACCCAATCAAGGCCAACCACACCACCTCCGCCACCACCTGCTGGGGCGCAGGTCCGTGCAACATCCAGTTCCCCTGCGTCCACAGCGAGTGGGCAATCCTCAGCCACCACCAGCAGCCCACAAACACAACCCCCCCCTCTCAAATGTGGAAGGGGTCGTCCGAAGAGGAAACAGGTGTCCAGAGATGACTTTGCACGCTCCAAACGCCAGTGAGACAGCCAGCCACGGTGGCCATCTACTGCATTCACTTGGACTACTATCCTACCCCACACTGCCATGTGAATGGCATGTGTCTGTCGGACTGTGGACCCAGAACAACATGGGTACACCTTGACCATCACGCGGACATGTCCGTCAACTCATTGTTCCAGCATGCACCACTTTTATCATCACCTTGCCCACAATCACGTCACTGCTCAAAATAAATACACCTGGATCACATTCTGTTGTATCTGCTCTGTGTTTAATCAAGGATGTGCAACCGTCACGATGATCAGAAATGCATCAGGAGTGTGGTATGTCGATAGGCCAGGAGAGGCTGTAGGGACCTAGGGGTGAAAAACAGAACAAGAGTCCATTGAATGTGTGTGTCACACACTCATCACACAGTACTTGTCATCAAGTTCAAGCAATGTACACACATCTCACAGAGCAACAGGGCACAATGCCACAGCCACTGTCAGTGGCATACTACCCTGGACATGGACCATTGCCACACAGCACTCAGTGAACAATAGGCCGCCGTGACAATGCACACATACACCTACACAACTACAGCAACATCAGCCGACGTACATGGTCACTCACCGTCAAGTGAAGTAGCGGGCGATGAGCTGCTGACGCTCATTCACTGCTTCCTCCTCTCCACTGTCCTCGTCATTGGACACGGCCTGGTCTGCAGGCGGGGGCCCTGGCTGATCACCGTCATCCACTATCAGGGGGATCTGCCTGCGAATAGCGAGATTGTGCAGCATGCAGCATGCCACAACTATCTGGCACACCTTCTGTGGGGAGTATGCCAGTGCATCCCCGGTGCGGTCCAGGCATCTGAATCTGGACTTCAGGAGTCCAAAAGTCCGCTTCACCACACGTCTGGTCCTCCCATGTGCCTCATTGTATCTGACATCAGCTGGTGTCCTGGGATTACGTAGTGGGCTCAGCAGCCAAGGCCCGTTAGGATATGCAGAGTCACCTGAGTGTGAGAAACACAGAATCATTGCAAGTCCTACAGGATACAAGACAGCATGTCACACCCAGCACGCTACACGAGTATGCATACTCACCAACAATCCATGCACGGTCTGGTTGGAGATTGGACATCATTCGTGGGAGGATGCTGTGGCGCATGATGTGCGAGTCATGGGCGGAACCAGGAAACTTCGCACACACGTGTGTGATGATCATGTCCGCCAGGCACACCACTTGCACATTCAGGGAGTGGAAATGTTTACGGTTCCTATAGATCTGCTCCATGACCTGTGGTGCAACAAGGCCAACATGGGTGCAATCAATTGCACCAACAACGTGGGGGATGCGTCCAAGGGCATAGAAAGCACCCTTCACTGCCGCCAAATCACGAGCCCTGGGGAATCGGATGTACCGGTTCCTGTACAGCATCATAGTTGACAGGACATCCCGTAGCACCATGCTGCACATGGGTTGGGACATTCCACCTCCACTGCCTACCGTGTGTTGCAAAGATCCGGTAGCGAAAAAATGCAGTGCAGCCATCACCTTAGCCGTGGGGGTGAATGCTGTTGGATACACCCTGCGAGGACGAAGGTGGGGTTCCAACATGGCACATAGGTGATGCAGGGTGGGTCGGTCCAGCCAGAATTTACGAATGACCTCCACATCCTCCATGTCTGACAGCAATTGGTAGGGGCGATGTATGTTTGGTCTCCTCCTAGGACAGATGGAAGTGGACACATGTCAATGCAACACACCACATGGCACTTTCACATACACATAACTAAAATTACTGACAAAGCAATAGAATCACAGAACAGCTGACAAGTAGGGACAGCACAGCTACAATACTCTTACACAGGTCCCCTTACCAATAGCAATGGCTACTGACACAAACCATTGCTATGAGCATGCACACGGGGACGTAGGCCCTAATAGCTTGAAAGGCATCATGATGGTTTCAGACTGCATAGGTGGGAAGCGACAACACCACGGCAATATACCTAGCTGCTGTGCCAGACACAGCTTCCGAGGCTGGGTGAGTATGGCACACACCAACAACACAATGTACACAGGCTGAGCGGCCAAAACAAGTGGGTCCTGTTGCACAATGGGATATGAGACAGTCAATGATGTCCCTAGTTCACCCAATGTACAGCACTGTACGTATCACACCTCCAACACACATTGACAGGTGTACACATTGACAACTCCATGACAACACAGCTGTGTGAATGCAAACACACATCACAAGTGACACGTAACGTTGCACGTGCCAAGTGGGAGATGTACATTAAGAAATATGGCATGTGTGTGCATATGCACATCCCATGCTCCCATGCTAATGTGTACATGATGATGTGCCAACAGACATGTGGAGGCTGAGCACTGGCCGTCAATGCCTATGCACACAGCATGAAGTGGCCCTGTCCAGTGTGGACATGCTCCCACACACAAATCATGGCCACACCTGCAAATGCATGGCGCACATTCAACTGTGGATTCCACATGGCACCAGCGGACTGTACCCGCCATGGAGCAGGCCCTTGAGGCCAACTCCAATGGCCCTCGCGACTGCATCCTGCATGTTCGATAGAGGTAAGCGTACCGGGACAGCTCGGTGCAGGCCATTGTGTGCATTTGAAGTAGGCAGACATGGTACACCAATTGCAGCAGCTTGGACCCACTGGAACAGCCCCAGGGGGCTATATGAGTGTGGGAGGGAGACTGGCATTACCACAGCTTCCAGGGACTGCTGCCTGGCATCCCTCAACAACACCTGCCGCTGATGCCACATGTCCACCTACATGTCGACGACTCTGAAGATATGTCCAGGTCCACTCGCCAGCGAGGAGCTGGAGATCATGGATTCCGAGCTCCACGCACACTGTCCAAGACTATTTATAGCCAACGTTGTGTGTGTAAGACAACTACAGTGTGTGTGGGAGTGCATGTGGGGGACACACATGTCATTGATCCGCGGCACTATGATTCTGAGCCTGTGGGGTTCCTACATGCACTGCTTACCATGCTAACTACAGGTGTAAGGGGTATGTAGGCTCTCTGGCGCTGTCCCATGCATGTCCCTCACGAGTGGTGGTACATGGCATTTCCATGTCACACATCCAGTCGTCACGCAGCCACTTGGCAATGCAGGACTCAGGGCAGTCATTGCTTGTGTGAATGGCTGGCTGGGTCCCTGCTGGCCTTCTCAGTCGCAGCAGACCTGGGCTGCACATTGACCGCACAATCCTAGAAGGAGACAACACTGACTGTACAGTGGGTTACATGTGTCTTTTGTTCAGGACTCTCCTGAAAGGCGCAAACTCGGCCCTGGCGATTGGACACCATGCCTTGTGATAGGGATGTGTGTGAGAGATAGTGGCACTGAATGTGACCTCCATTGCGGGGTGAGCCATTCACAGGGCGAGTACGTTGAGGGCTGCGCAGTGTTGGACACAGTGAGTCCACCCACAAAGATGTGTTGCCTTGTGATCTATGTGTTGATCCACCTGACAATGGACAGTAGATGCGGGCAGACTACACATTGCTCAATGTGCTGGCAACCTGCATGTGAATGGGATGGACAGGTATTTTGTACACACTCCCAGCAGCATGCATTCACGTGTGGTGTACACATGCTGTTAGGCCATGTCCGATTACTTCCTGGCTCTGTTGCACGTCTCTGAGTATTTGGGATGGGTCAGCAGCATGCCACTGTGATTGGTGGATGTGGGTGATGTTGAGAAGTGTATGAGTGATATTCCAAGGCTCTTGTGTACCATCCCTACAGTTTGAAGTCTTCCAGCCCAAGGGCTTGTGATGAGCCATTGCATCCAAGTTGATGCCTCTGTGTATGTGTGACCGACAGTGCAGCCAATTCCACAAAGGGTGTGACGTCATCTGCCGGATGAGCTACTACGTGGCGATAACTAATCGGGGGGATGCCCCCTCGTATTGTCAGGTCAGCACGGCACTGCATTTCACCAGTAATGGTCTGCATCTTGACAGTCACACAGCCTGTGTCGGATGCATGTTTGTAGGGGCATCAGCAGCAAGCAAGTGTACAGTGTTGTGGGATGGTGTCTTTTGCTGTGAGAGGCAGCATGTGTCCACAGCCTACCCATGATCTGGGTAATGTGATGTTTGTTGTGTGATGCAGTGGGTTGTAAGTGTACTCTGTGCTGTGTGCATCTGACATGCATATGCTATTCCTGAGGCTCAAGATGTAATTTGAGCACTCTGCATTCTCAATGCACTCAGAGCCGTAGCCCTCAGGAACAACCTGTAGTAGGCTGGAGTGGCAATTCACATGTATGTTTGAGGCACTGTGCCTACTCTGATTTCGTTCGGTCATATGTGTGCGTTGCCTCACCTCATATCTCTGGTACTTACACATCAGGCACACTGTGAAACAGCAGTTGTGCTCGTGTGAATGACAGGTGGATGGCATGGGCTCATGGCCACTGTGGCCTGTCATGTTGCAGTCTGTGTGAGTGGTTTCACATTCTGCTCGATGCAGGTATGTCTTTGGCCTAATTACGTAGTGGTCATCCTTGCCACCATCAGGACAGTGGGTGTGCACACCGCGATTTGTGGCTATGGTCGCAGGGTGACACAGGCCGGGTGTAGTGCTATGTGCACAACACATGTGCCACTTATTAGCGGCTTCATTTACTGTACGCCAGCCATTACGTGTTGATTGTGGTGGCTGTAGGCAATTGCACAGGTATCGTGCAACATGTGGATTTGGGGATGTTCTGTGCTGCTTCCCTTGCACATGTCTGTTTAATTGATGCCAGATGAGTGAGGCCACCTCGCTCTCTCTCATGTGGCATCTCCCGTGGGTGCTGAGGGACAGGGGACGGTCAACAGTGGTGTGGCATCGGATGTAGCAGCTGCACAGGTGCTGAGTGAGACAGATGTGACCAGCGCCTCGGAGGGGCCAGACGTGTGCTGGATGAATCACAGGCCGAGACGGCAATTTCGGCGTCATCTGCGGACAGAAGTGATGCATCCATGTTTGCTAACACAGGGGACGTGGACTCTGGCTCCTCTTCAGCCACGCGGAGGCCAATGCCCGCCCTCCCATCTACTTCCACTGGTGCAACACGTGTCGGCACAGGGATGAAGGGTAGAGTTTCCTTCACACCAGGCACAGCTGCCACTGCACATGTGACCCCTGCTGCCATCAGGGCTGGGTCTGTTGAGCTTATGCGCCATCTCTGCGTGGGGCAGACAGCTCTCCTCAATAACGTCATTGCCCATGACATCACTTTGCTGCAGGTGACATAGTTCATGGAGGGCCCACATGTACGCGTGGGTGGGCTACACCAGACTGACCAATGGTTGTCCCCCCCAGTCAAGGTGGGCCTTCAACTGGGCCAATCTCAGGCTGACATTCCTGACCCTTTCTCCACCCCCCTGGGCAGTGGCACATCTGACAACAGCAGGGCACGAGTCCTACAATAACAATTGGGGGGACGCTGACGTCACGACAGGAAGTGACATAACGGAAGGTGGGTTGCACCGTCAGACTCATTGCCTCCCTTCGCTCACCCCTTATATGCGATTGCATCGGAGAAGCCAGCGCGTGCACAAGCAGCTCCGATCTCGCCCTAGAGAGGCCAAAGAGTGAATGTGTGGGTCCATTTGCCCGAGTTATCTGTCTCGCGGTAAAATAAGTGGGGGGACGCCGTCCACCCGCGTGGTACCCCGACTCGAGACCTGGACAACAGTGACAATGCATGACAGCCTCCGGAGTCCGGATACACCACATGCAACACACAGAGGCTGTGGCTGCCCTAGCGGGCCAGGCCGCAAACACAATCCCAGACGAAAGGTAAACCCACCCCGGCACGCATAGTCATTACAACCGCTGCCATTGACAAGGGACCCATGTGGTGAGACATGGGCCTCAGGGTGACGGGCCTCTGAGCCATCCCCCGCCAACGAGTGTCATGCAACTCACACATATCGCAAAGCCAATAGGACACTTTGCCTGCACACCAGGTCTCGAGACGGCATCCCACCACTGATTTTACCGCGAGCCCGATAACTGTAGCAAGTGGACCCACGCATTCACTCTTTGGCCTCTCTGGGGCGAGCTCGGAGCTGCTTGTGCACGCGCTGGCTTCTCTGTTACAATCGCATGTAAGGGGTGGGCGAAGGGAGGCAATAAGTCTGATGGTGCAAGCCACCTTTCGTGACGTCACTTCCTGTCGTGACGTCTGCGTCCCCCCACTACATATTTAGGACTTGTGCCCTGCTGCACACTGAGATTGTGTTGCCTGCGAGATGTGACCAGGAGAAGGGCGCCATGACCTCCCACCCACCAAGCTCCACTGCCATCCCGTGCCCTGGGTAGCCTGTGCAGGCGGACAATGTAGGGGGTACACCTGGTGGACAGGGGATGTGAGTGCCTTGGCAAGGGCCTGGCAGACGCACAGCAGTATCCAGCATGTCCCCAGAGGGAGGGCTAACGTCTACACCTGATGCAGCATTGATCGTGTGCCCGCCTGTTGTGCCCACACGAGTTCACATTCATCCCCAGACAGGTGGGCTTTCCAAATACCCAACACAGTGGAAATATAGCCCTCCGGAATCCTCCCCACACAGTCTGTTTCAACAATGCATGTGTGCACCTACCCGTGCCACCCACCCACCTGGGCCAAGCTGAACTCCCGCTTCACATGCCACATGTGTGTCTTCCACAGTTGTGCTGCTCTCTCAGGGGCGGACCTCCAACTGTCCCGTAGCACACAGACAGCACTGAGTCGAACTGGCATCCTGTTTGAATGGTAGGCACACTCACACATCTACCTGTGACACAGTGGTGGCTGTGATGGCTATTGTGACTGCCATGGCAGTGTTGGTGGCCATGTCAGGGTACACTCACACACATTGCATACGCAGCTTTTCGTATCACAACTCTGCACATCGGACTGGCCACTGTCCCTGGTTTTGATCAATTTTGCCGCATGTCTATGTAATCTGTGACTGGATGCTGTTGTTCCTGTAGTCGGTTGTGTCTGTGTAGTTGCTTATTGCAGTTGTTGCTGTGTGTGCATGGTTAAGTGAGGCACATGCCGTGTATGGTACCTCAACAATTGCAATGTCTGGTCTCACATTCCAATGTGTTGTACATGTGGCAGGGACTTCACTTCTTTCAGACTCTGCTACTTATGTGTGTGATGAATAAGTATTTTTGTGACACGGATTGTCCGCATGTATTTGGTGGTATTTCAGGGAGAATGTATCCGTGTCATGTTTGCGTGCAAGCAAAGCACGGGGTGTGAGTCTAGCCACAGGATGACAGGTAGCATGTGCAGAGTATGCGGGTATGTGTGAGCTTACTTGCTGTGTGGCCAGCAGTGTAGGTGTATGTTAGTCTTGTGATGAACATTGGGCCTGGGCACATGGCTTACTTTCAATGTGTGCATTTGGGAGGTGTAGGTGTGTGTGGTGTGAGTGGTGTGACTTTGGGGTAGTGTTGGTGTGTGTGTGTGCGCTCTGGCAATGCCGACTACACACGTGTTACCCAGGCCCATGGTGGATGTTTGTATCGGTGTTCAGGTCTGCGAATGTGTTCACATGTGTGTGTTGTATGTTGCACGGTGTGCAGTGTGTGGGTGTGTCCTTGCAGTTCAGGATGACTCCTACTTGATATGTTTCGGACATAGTGTCTCTGCAGGGTGTGTGACTGTCAAGATTGTGCCTTGTTCAATTGAGCATGTATGTGACTTTCTGCAGTTCTTACTCACTGTGCAGTCCTGCCTACCCACACTGATATCGTGTGTGTGTTTTGTCATGCATTGCTGTAGCATGCTTTTGCGTGGCTCCTACTTTTGCTTGATGAGTGTGATGTCAGACTGTGAAGGTAATTATTCACATATGTAGGACTGTGCTTTGTAGTGCCCAGGCCGTCAGTGTTGATGTGATGATCTGTTGGGCCACGTCAGAGTCTGACCAGTCCAGGCCCACGAGCTGTAGTATTTCACTAGGTCCACTGTTGCGGCAAGTCATATGCATTGACATCCAATGACACTAGACTACATGGTCATCTCACGACTCTCGTGTACTTCACACACTCTCATCCTCTCTCATTCGTACTTGTCTTCGTAAAATAATTCTACAGAGTCACATATTTGCTTCAAGGCATGTATTTGGACTTACTTCCTCTGTGATGCAGTATAGTGGACACTACTGGCAGCAAAATGCATGTGGAGGATATACTTAGCATGATTACACATACAAAAGGGGGTACGGGTAGATGTGATTAGTTGTTGACTGTGGAATGAAGGCTTCAGAGTTACAACTGCCTTGCCCTTGCTATGCTACAGTACATTTGCTAATTACTGAGGAGCTGTAGACTTTGACACAGACAGTATTCATTTTGCCTACCAGACAGCTTGACATCATAGGCACAGTACATCTCAGTTCCATGGTACAGGTTTACTACAATAGTAACTCCGACACACCTGCGTCAGAGGTGACATCAGAGCATGGGCCTACATGCATGCAGCAGCGTCTCACTAGTTGTTGCAATGTGGTGGCTACTGAACATGACACAATGACTGGGGCCATGTTGTAGGGGTTGCATTTGTTGTCCATGCAATAGTCCGGGCACGGAAGTACAGACGATGGTGAGGTGTCAGTTCTCACGTAATACAGCAGACAGATAAGTGTGCACTGACAGGTGCATGTGTTCAGGTGCGCAGAATACATATTATGGCATAGTTGTTCGTGCAGTATTGGCCATGTGGTTACTGTACACAAGTCCCATTCCTCAGCCTCCCCCTGTTCATGCAGAGACACGGGATATGGTGAGGAACAGAGTGCATTTCCCGAAAATGTCAGATGTCATGGCAGTGGAGTTGATGGTAAGGTGTTAGTTGCAGATTGTATGGTATAGTTGTTGTACAGCTAACTGCCCACTCCGTGCGAAAGCCAAGCATAGGTACGGTGTTGAACATCATTGTTCAATTGGGGGTATTGAGTCGGGGACCGATGAATTGACAAGTTGTCAGGTATGCGATACCTTCCAGCAGGGCATCCATGGCATTGGTGGTAAACATGGATGCCATCCAATGAAGCGGATGGTGGCTAGCAACGTGTTCATCGTAAGTTGTCCCTTGTAGGAGCCTGATGGGACATGTTGGATGACATTCGATGAAACTGTGATCCAGAATACGTTGTGTGGAGGCACACTGGTCCCATTGCAGTGTGTGTCCGATTGCAGCCACATACGCCATGCCACCATACACTGAACAGATCCTGTCGTGGGCGTCCAGGGGTGCAAACAAGTGTACCAAGTCCACCTTTGGACATGCCGGGTTGGAGAGACATAAATCCACAGGACAGTGGAACGGACACCTCCGACAGTAGAAAACGGGGATGACGCAGCTGAACATTGCAATGCGGTAAGTTACTCGGTAACTTACGTTCAGCATAGCCAGATTTTCACAGCCCACTATCTGTAGCAAGCTCTCAATGTACAGCTGCATCTGTCCGGCGTAGTTGGGAAGCAGTGGTGCAACAGCCATTTTGCTACAGGGTGATGTGATGGCGTGATCCGGCTGCCTGTGCAGTCAGCAGAGTGCAACCTCCAATGATGCTGGGAATTCTGGAATGGTTGTATGGAGGCAGGACTTGGGTTATAGCTTGGGTGGAGGACACAGGCCCTCATCCCACATGCTTCAATGAATGGACAAGGCCAGTGGTGTCTGACTCCTTCCAGATTACTTGCATTTGTCCCACATGGAGGAGTGGTATAATTTTTTGGGTGTTATTAACTTTCTTTCATGTTGGGCGCTATCTGCCAGTGGACGGTTTACTCTGCATGGCTATGTTTGGCTTCTTGTTGGTACAATGGCTCCATTCTCCTGCATAAATTGTTGCAAGGTGATTTCAGAGTGGGAATGGAAGGCCATTCAGTGCTATCTGCTCTCCCGTGTGTGGGCGGGACACTGCGTTTCCGCTATACATTGGGGCTTCTGTGTGGGTGTAGTAATTGGAAACACCTGTTCTCAGGCAGCAGGGTTTTTCAATTTTGTACATTGCATGGCTTGATATTGCGAGCAGGATGGTATAGGTATTTTTGGATGCGACTGGCGTGCCTTTTGCGGATGAGGTCCATATTCTGCGCTGTTATGTAGCAGCCGCCGTGTGCTTCGCCATGTTTTGCACACAAGGGTGTGTCCTATTTTGCCATCACATTACTCCCCTGTTCGGGACACTTGTGTGACATCAGGTTGACAACTGTGAGTTGTCGGTTGGGGACATGACTGATGCAGGAAGGCCACGTGACATGTGCCTTCAGGGTGGGGCTGGTGTGTGGGGTGTATAGTTGTGACCCTGTGGTGTTTGTGTGCAGCCCATGCATGGCGCTGTCGTTGGCCTCTGCGTTGTGCGCATGTGTACCTGCGTCATCGCCGCTGCGCTGCGGTGCTGTGACGAGGACGTCACTTCCTGGTCCCGGGTAGTGGGTGCCCAGGATGTTGCGAGTTGTTTTGTTTTTTTGACAGGTGGGACATGTGAAGGTATAGTGGTGGTTGTGTCCTGTCCACACAGGGGTGTCTGGGGGGGCCATGTACAGTTTTCCCGCCCTTGCACTGTGTGCAGTGTTTGCGTACCCTTGTTGTGTGTCTGCCTACCTGCATCGTCGTGGCGCGTTCACTCCTAGGTGGTGCATCAGAGCATGGGATGGCCTGGAGTGCAGGATTCATCTCTGGGTGGGCCGCCTTTTTAGTCTCCGTACTGAACAGTCGGGTTTCCGCCTTGGTATCTCGTGCGGTGTCTCTTTGCCGGTAGGGCTGTTTGGTTGTGGCATTGTAATTTGTACGCCGGGCGGTACGTCATTTCGTCGGACGGTGTGTCTCCATTGGCTCGCGCCGCTACGTAGACAGGTGCACTTTGATGGCGGGCGGCGCCGCAGGCTTACGGGCGGTGTTTGCCTGACTTTTCACATCCTAATTTTGCGGGCGTGTGGGCCGTTGCTGGCGGACGGTAACTAGCGGTTTTTGCCTCCGACAGCACGGCGGTTGTGCTTCCGCCCGACATCGTAATGGGCCCCTTAGTTCTCAGGCAAGAATCTCTTCATCAATAGATGAGATCTTGTCTGTAAAGAATTTAGCAAGGTTATCACAGAGGAATTGCGAAATTTGATTTTGACACTAGCAGTTTGTGGCCAAGAAGGAGCTTACTATTATAAAAAGTGTTTCAATGCAGATTTTGATTAAATCAACCAAGTGTTGGTATCCTTTAAGACTTGTTTGTAAGGTCTATTGGCATGATTCGAAAAAAAATCTAAAAAGTATGTGTAAACACTTACATCTCCACCTGAACATACTGTTAATGTTTTTTTTTAAATTCACAGACATTGCCTGAGGACTGCAAAGAAACTTGTGGTGGTTGCATTTTTCCGGGCATGCTTCTGGAATTAGTATGTGACACATTCCTCGGGTTCCTGATTTAACTGTGCTATTTCATACATAGCACAGAAGTAGGCATGGGCGAATAGAACAGAATAGAATAAGAAATTCAAACCTTTTTTCTCCACAGAGAAAATGTTATACTCCCTGGAGAAAGACCCTCCCCTCCATTCCCAGCAAATATGGGTTGTGATCAATTCATCTATCTACCCCGGAATGGGAGTTTTTGATTCCCATAAACATACATATTTGTGGTAATTAACATACGTAAAAGGAAAACCACACCTTGTAACATCCACGCCTCACCCTTTGAGTGGGATTTACTACTGCAGATCTTTCAGCACTTGTTATGGACAAGTCTGCTGTAGTAAATGAATTTATGCATGCCAGGAGGCCTTTTATGATGTACTGGCAGGGTATAATGAGGAACTAATATTTGTAAACTTATGTTTATGGCCAAACATACCTTTGGGAATAGGCCCTAAGCTGAGACTAATTCCCTATAGATACATCCATCAAATCTCCATTCCTCCATGTTCTCTCTGCTTCCCGGACCATTGGTCTTACCACCCTTATCCAACTATTCCATATCTCCTTGTTATTGAACATGCAGGATGTTAAGCAAATGGGACAAACCTGTTCACTAGAAGCACCTTTTTGACAGGTTACTTTGGAGAAGAGTTCCGAGGTATTTCTGGGCAGTAAAGGGATGAAAATTTGTTAATATTGCTACTATATCAAGCTTTCTCCAGATAATAATTTTAGATTTATTTGCCTAGATAGTCTCTTAAGGTTGCAGTTACTTTGGTCTCCATGCCCAGACGTTGTCATAGCCTATTCAAAATCTCCTGTGGAACACAGAGGTTACCGCTCCTCAACAGGGGGGTTGAGTACAATTACCACTGATGTCATGGGGCCAGACCTATGATGGACACTGGCAAATGGGGACCAGCACTTGACTCTCAAAGTATCAATCAATCAAAATCATCTTTATTCAGTCATTGCAGGACTATAAAGCACAGGATAAAACATTTACATCTTCATAAAATATAAATAACACCCTGAAAGCATCATAAAATAGATAATCATTAAAATGCATAGATGCTTCTCAATTTGATAGCAGCAATGATATAACTGAGAACAGCGTGTAAACATGATGTGATTCTAGGCTTTGCAGATAGATCAAGCCCTCTTTGTAAGAATTAAAGTGCTTATGTAGTAGGGCAGTGTGTAAAAAGTGCAATCTAAGAGAGTCGTATAAAGTACAAAAGAACATAAAATGAACAGTTGATTGGGCAGTAACATAGTCACAGGGGCAACGTGGGAGGGAGAGAAACCAGGAGCCCATTAGTGGGAAAGCCACAAGGAAATGAAATATGTATAGTCTAAATCTAGTGCGATAAAATCTGTGCTCTGGATTTACTATCCAGTTCAGATAAGGCTCCATATCAGATGATGTGAATATCTGCATATATCTTGTAACTGTAGGCATATCAAGGGATTTTTCTGGTCTAATTCCCAATTTGTAGGTTTTACAGCTCCCCTTGACTTCAATTTTTTAATTAGAGGACTCTCAAAGTAAAGAAGTGAGTAGTCCAACCCCTACTTCGGGAAGTGATGTGGAGTTACAGACTCAGGGGTCTATTTACGAGATAGTTTGCATCTCATTTGCACCTTGCAAGGTGGTGCGTGCATGATGCAAACCTTAAGTAAGATTTATGAAGCCACACAAGATCTCTTTGCGTGTGCTCGAGTGGCCCCATAATTCCGGAGTAAGGCAACGCAGCGCAAATCACTGCATTGCCTTACTCTACCCTGGGAAGGCATTTCATGGGCATTGCATGGGTGTTCCCACGCAACTCCCATTGTTTTTAATGCATTCCCAGATTTACCAGAACTAATATACCTGGAAATGTGCCAAAAAGATACGCCTTCCCAGGCGAGGCGCAACAGGAAGAAATGTATTTATTTCTCCTTGTTACTTTCTCTTTCTATGTGTGCTGCATTATGCAGCACACATAGAAAGATGAATATGCCTCTCAGGTTTGTTTTTGTGCCGGAAGGGGTCCCTTCCTACAAAACAACACTTCTGCATGCAATGGACGCACACCTGCACCATGAGTCAAGGGTGCATGCATTGGCGCTAGGCTGCCAAAAGGGCACCAGCGTAGGGGAAAAGGCGGGAATGCGCTGCATTGCCTTAAATACGGTGCATTCCTGTCCTTTCCCAGTCACGCCGTGAGGCGCATCAAGGTGACTTGCTGCACTGCGTCACTTTTTTGTAAATAGTCCCGTTAGTACTCAACAATCAATATAACATCTCGGCTGTGCTTTAAATTTATAAAAAGAGAAAGCACAAGCATCTGGTCATGGGGGACAGGAACTGCTAACGCATTTCTGTAGCTCAGGTATTGCTGTGATACTTTCTGTGGAAACGCAGATGAAGGGTGTATCAACATCATCAGTCCGCAAAAAAGGGACATGGGATTCTGTGGAGAACCGTCCATTACAATGCAGGCATTACATCGTAATGCCTTTACAACGCATCCTTTACAATGCAGGTGACATTACAACGCATGCCATTGCAAAGCATGTGCCATTACAACGCATGCCATTACAACGCATTGTAAGGTGAGTAATGGAGGAAAGTGAGGTAAGTTTTTATTTTTGATGATTTTTTCTTTCTATTTAGATATTATACAAATTTTTAAAATATATTAATTCACAAATATTAACTAATATGTTTAAAAAAAAAAAAAATTAAAGGGCATGGCACCCATCCCCTGGGATGGGGTGAATGGGAAACAGGGGTTTTGGGTGGGGTAGTGTATTAATGAGAAGGTATTAATTGTAATTGTTGAGAATTAATTAATATTTAGCTTACAAGTTTGTATTTTTTTAAAAGACATATATCAAAAAAATGTATTAAAAGGGATTGGCACCCAGCCTCTGGGATGAGGTGAATGGGAAACAGGGGTTTTGGGTGGGGTAGTTCATTAATGCTCAGGTATTATTTTTTATACTTGAGTATTATTAGAAATGTAGTATAGTTGTTAATATTTTTAAAATATTATATATCTAAAATATAATATATATGAATTACATGTTCTTTGCACTTTGAAACAGGGGTTTTGGGTGGGGGAGTGTATTAATACTCTGGT
Source organism: Calotriton arnoldi (assembly GCA_963921515.1). Lineage (NCBI taxonomy): Eukaryota > Metazoa > Chordata > Amphibia > Caudata > Salamandridae > Calotriton > Calotriton arnoldi. The sequence continues at coordinate 1,323,944 of CAWUFW010002284.1, read as the reverse complement.
ATTAATTTTAATACTTGAGTATTAATCAATATTTAGTTTTACTGGTAGAAATTTAAAAATATATATTTTTTAAATAAAAAAAGGGATGGGCACCTATCCTCTGGGATGGGATGCATGAGAAACAGGGGTTTTGGGTGAGGGATTGCATTAATTGTCATGTATTAATTTTCATACTTCAGTATTAATTATTAATTAAATTATAATTTATTTTAAATTGTCAAATTAATATATAATATTAAAATTAATAAAAAGAATATGCAGCCAAACACTGGGTTTTATGGTAGGGGAGTGATTTAATGTCAAGGTTTAATTATAAGCTCTCATTAAAAAAATTATGTAAATTTGAAATTTAATTCAATACAATTTATAATCATTAAAAAGTATTTTAATATAGTTTAACAATTAAATATATATGTGCAACATAAGTTAGCATAAATAGACATTGAAAATGTTTATAAACATAAATATAACTAAAAAACAATGTAATATTTCACATAAACAAATTACACATTATTAGTATTGGAGGAAACTTTACTACTTTTTTGAATAACTATAATACAGTTTTAAAAAATAATCAAAGGTTTTAAAAAAAAAAATCATAAAGTTTTATTTAAAAAAATAAACGTATTTAAAACTGTATTGTAATATATACTTTTTATTTTTTTGTAGGTTTTCCCATGGTTTCACATTGGAATGAATGAGAGAAATTGTCCTTTTTTCCTTTTTACAAAAAGAGATAACGTTGCCGCTTGTACGTAAGTTTTATGAGTGCCAAGATCGTCGCGGTCTGGATCAGAAGCAAGGAAGAGCTGCGTACAGGTAAGGCAAATTTAAATTATTAAAAATAGATTAAGGGTGGAATAGTTTATTGTAAGGAGAGATGAGGGAGGTTGCAAGAACTAGGGTAGTTGCATTTTGATAATATTGTATGTTTTAACCCAAAAACATTTTCCTATGCAGGTAGCAGTTGTAGGCCCACGTCGGGTTGATTGCTTTTGTAACACTTTTCGTTTAATAGAATTATTTAGAAAGAATGATTACCTTTTCTATTAAACCATAGTATTTTGAAAGCAATATTGTTTGAATATTTTTGATGCGACGGGTTTTGAAATTAAGGTATTGCGTCGTCGCGGTTTTTCGGATAGATCGAAGGAACATGGACAAAGATTTCATGGATCGCAGAAATACTTTTTGGGACATTTTTAAAACATGGATAAATGGTTTTTGGAACTTATGCTGGATTTCGGTCGAGAGAGGGTTGCATCGAAGGATTTTTTTCAACACGTTTTTTCTTTTTCGTGTTATTTTTTTCTTGATTTCGATCGAGAGAGCATTGCAATGACGGATTTCTTGTTTTGTTTTTTTCCAAACAAATTATCTTTTTCGGGATTTTTTTTGGGGGGATGCATTTTTTGTAGGTGAGCATAGTACAGTTTTCAGCACAATTTTCGCTGTAAAAAATGGCTTTGCTAAACTGTGTCCTTTTTGGTTAGTTTAACTCGGGACATGGCTTGCATCACAGATTATGGATTCTTTACTATGGATTAATGGACTGCACAAGACTCTTGGTGAAATGTGGGATTGTACGCAAGTCCAAGAGTTGAAAAAAGAAGACAACTGAAGGTAAGAAAGCCGACTTTTAATTTATAATTTTAAAATTATTAGAAAAATGCCAATTGAATTAGGAAACTTCATTGTCAGAACAGGCAAGTAAGGTGGTTAGGGGTTAGTGTAGATTAGAAATGTAGGATGGGTGCAATATTGTCTAGGTAGTCTGTAGCCACCATCAATGAAAATTGTTGAATTGCACCCTATAGTCACTCTGACATTTCTTTTGTTCTTTTTGAAATTCGTTGGTTCAGACTACCAGTCAATGATTGTGCAATTCTCATTTCTTGGAAACTTTGCTCCTTCTTCAAAATGTTCAAAAAATGATAGAAGTTAGGATGTGGTTTACCTATAGATTTGTTGAAGGAGTTGTGCCATCCCTCTATTGCATTATTTGTTTTTTCAGTTCCACCACTTCACATGGAAACGTGGCTTCTTCCTGCGACCTGACCTGCTTAGATGGCCAATCCATGTGTCTTCAAAGTAATTTAGAAGGGGTGCCAATTTGTCCTCGTTTGCAGTAAAATAGTCAGATTCAGTAATAGATGTGTAGTATTCATCTACACTGTCAGGAGGAACAAAGGAAAGTGCTGTTAGTTTCTTCAATTCAAATTGCAGTGTACTGTCTGATATGTAATCCTCAACTAAGGCTATTTTTTGAATTTTTCTCCAATAAGCCTGTGAAAAGTGAAAAAAACATCTTTGAATTTGGGTATCAGTCTACATTTTGGTAATTGTGTTAATCATAGGTAATTCAAAGTCAATTAACACTTTTCTAGGACTTTTGTTCATCGTTTTAGCTTTTATCACTGACAAAAATTCAGTGTATGTTGAGGTTTGTCTATCAGGGAGTAAACTGTACACTAAGGGCACTACTGTATGATTAATATAGGCGTGAATAGTGTATATTTGGGTGAATGGGTGGGGTGTGGATTTAAACGTTCCATCCATCATCCAAATATCTATCACTGAGGGGCCGATTCCGATTCAGGCCGGAAATCTCTCCGACCGAGCCGGACCCGGAGAGATTTCCGACCGAATCGGACCCTAACAGTCCGACCGAACGAGTACGATGCGTTCGCATGCTATCGGACTCGATTCGGTCGGGCTCCCATTGAAGTCAATGGGAGCCGGTCGTACAACGCGTACGCGGGCTCCCATTGACTCAATGGGTGCGAGGCGAACAAGAGTGCCCCCTACAGCGGGTACGCATCGAAGCGGGTCGCGCCGTACATGCACAGGCGCGGCTCCGACTGCTCTTTCGAGCCGGACGGCGCGAGTCGGTCGGACTGCTCGCGGCACGCATCGTACTTACCCGGCCGGGGAACGTCTCCATTGCGCGGTGCGAGTCGTGTCCGTGCAAGTCGGTCGGAGCGGTTGGGTCCCGTGAACGAGTCGGTCGGCGATTTCGCATACGTTCGCATCGTACTCGCTCGCCCGGACGCACGTCCAACTCGGTCGGGAAACAGGGCTCCGAATCGGATCCAGTAATGCCGAGTCCGATTCGGAGCCCTACCGGCCGAGATCGGAATCGGCCCCAGAGTCTCTAGCTTAACAAGATTATGCAGTGTGCTAAAGATTAGAATTCTTTTAAGAGGGTTTTTGTTGTCATGCAAAAGAAAGGTTTCATTAGTAACAGTAACTGTAAGTTCACGAGGAATGTTAATGTCAGAAAAGTTTTGGGGTGTTACACATAGGGGGTTACTTGCCTGTTTTTTACGCTGTATAATTCCGCGTAGGTTGGGGATTGTGGGCATACAACTTGCTACATGGATAGGAATGTTTGGTGATACCTCCCTCAAAACTGAGCCACAGGGTTCAGTGGAGGTGGATGCCAGGGCTTTCATTTCATTTATATTTTCTCTTACCTCTATCTCCATTGCAGAGGCAGAGTGGTTATGCTCGGTGGTCCTTTCAACAGGGTCACCAAGAGTAACCGCTCTGCCTGTGCAATGGGATGAGTAATAATGCACACACCTCCAATGACACCTGGGCTCAGTTAATCTCTCCTTACAATAAACATAGCCACTGTAACTTAGCAGTCTATTTCCCATGCTTGATTTCAAATATTTGGCTTGGTCTCTTGCTGCCATTCACTGTAGAAAGAAGAAAAAGAGAAAACATTGTTTTAGTGATTTTGTGTGTGGTTGCTTTTTAAAAAAATGTTGCCTGCAAGGGTAAAGTTAGTGTTCATTAATAATTTTACAGGTTTTTTAACAAAATTGTACCAGGATTTAATTGCATTGGCTTGTTAATGTTGGTTTGGAATTGTTTGCTGCCTTGATACCTTTGACGAAAAAAAGGTTATTTTTGGAGAGACTTGACAGAATGAAACAGGTTACCTTTTTTAGGTTTTTCTGTTGTGTGATCGGAAAGCCCTGGTGTAGATGCTGGTTTTCTTTGAATTTTTCTTTCTGTGGTATTTGGAGCTTTAGCTTCTTTGGTCTTGAAAAAAGTGAAGAAATGTTCTTAGTTATTTGCTTTGAAAATTTTAGTTTTGCAAATAGCCTGCGAGGAAAATGTTTAGTCCTTATGTGTTAGAAAAAAGTCATTTTGCTTTTGTTTGTGAGGCTCTAATTTTTAATGCCATGATACTTTTTCAAATAAAATGCTTCTTAACTTGAAACCAGCAAAACAAATGTAGTAATTGTTGTTTGTGATCATTTTTACCTTGTATAGTTTGGCTTCTTCAGTGTTGATGGGCTTGATTTGATTATTGTGTTAAAGGATGTGTTCCTCTACTCTGGTGGGTTAATTTGATTTTATCTGTTGAGAATTGTAAATAAAAACACTGTTTAACTGCATGCTTGACAAAGAACAGAAATGAAAATGTGAAATGTACAGTTTAAATTTAAAATTTGTAGTTTAAGTACAATCAATTTGCCCCCACCACCATCCAGCACTTTCCCTGAGGAAAGCACAGGTCGGAGTAGCAATAGTAAATTTGCCCCCACCACCATCCAGCACTTTCCCTGAGGCAAGCACCTGTTGGAGTAGGAATAGTAAATTTACCCCACCACCATCCAACACTTTCCCTGAGGCAAGCACCTGTCGGAGTAGGAATAGTACTTTGCCCCACGACCATCCAGAGGAGTAGGAATAGTAAATTTGCCCCCACCACCATCCAGCACTGTCCCTGAGGCAAGCATCTGTTGGAGTACTATTAGCAAAATTGTACCCACCCCCATCCAACACTTTCTCTGAGGCAAGCACCGGTTAGAGTAGGAATAGTAAATTTGCCCCCCACCACCATCCAGCACTTTCCCTGAGGCAAGCACCGGTCGGAGTAGGAATAGTAAATTTGCCCCCACCACCATCTAGTACTTTCCCTGAGGCAAGCACCTGTCGGAGTAGGGATAGTAAATTTACCCCCACCACCATCCAGCACTTTCCCTGAGGCAAGCACCGGTCGGAGTAGGAATAGTTAATTTCCTCCCACCACCATTCAGCACTTTCCCTGAGGCAAGCACCGGTCGGAGTAGGAATAGTAAATTTGCCCCCACCACCATCCAGCACTTTCCCTGAGGCTAGCACCTGTGGGAGTAGGAATAGTAAATTTGCCCCCACCACCATCCAGCACTTTCCCTGAGGCAAGCTCCTGTCAGAGTAGGAATAGCAAATTTGCAACCACCACCATGCAGCACTTTCCCTGAGGCACGCACCGGTTGGTGTTGGAATAGTTAATTTGCCCCCTCCACCATCCTGAACTTTCCCTGAGCATTTTCCCTGTGGAAACACATGAAGGTAATAAAATAGTAATTTAATAACATATCACAGATCAGTGCCTGCTAATAGATTATTTCTGATATCAATAAAGATTTTTTTTTTTGGTTCAGGTCATTTTTTACAGTTTACTTACAGTTGATTCTGTAAAGGTTTGATTGTTCTAGGTTGGTATTTGGTGTTGCTGTATGTCCAATCTCTGTTAATATCTAAAGCAAAATTTTAATTATTTTTTTTGCTTATGAGCTTTTTACTTTTAAATAGATTTTGTTCTTTTATTCACTTACTTTTCAAAGGAAAGATATTTTCAGGAATATCTGCAGTAGACTAGAGGCTGCTTGTCAAATACAGTAAATGCTGTAAATAAGTTAAAAATATCTTGTAAGTACTTGAGAATTAGGTGTAATCATTTGGAAGCTGTTTATTTGTAAATGTACACTTACTTCGGTTTGTAGATGGCAGTGTTCAATTGGAAAGTCGGAAAAATGATCCTGCTACTCCCGCTGCGTGTGGTCACCATGGAAGTCAGTGTACCACTGAGCACAAAATGGTGGACGGCTTCTTTTATACAATTTTTGGGGGTAACTGAGAATTTAAAAGAAAATTTGGAAACAATTCCTTTGTGTGATTCACAACCTGACAGAATGTATATTTATTTTGTGTAAAAATGTTCGTTTATACGTTCCTTCTCGGAATGTCAGACATTTTGGGGTCGATTCCGATTCGGGCCGGAAAAAGCACCGACCGACTCGGATCCGGAAATAATACCGACCGACACGTACCTGTGGCGCCCAACACGCCAAGTACGATGCAAGGCGTGAAAAATCCGACCGACACGTACCGAACCCAAGTCGACCGACCGAGCCGCACGGAAAACAGCAATCCGGCCGGAAAAACACACGAATCCAACCGACCGACACGCACCCGGAACAAATCCGACCGAAACGTACACGCGAACTCCAAACCGCAAAGTACGATGCAAGGCGCGAAAACCACGAGCGAGTCGGACGGAGGCCAAGCCGTACGACCGACACGCATACAAAACCGAGCCGAAGCAACACAAAACACCGCGACCGACGCGTACGCAGCATAGAAAACTGCACAAACACAGCGTGAACGAAACGGAGAAGACCGTATGAGACAAATGCAGGGTCCGACTCGGTCACAAGAACGTTTCCAACATACACAGACAGTACAAAGGAAAATTCACCCAAAAAAAGGCCAAACAAGCAATTACCAAGCCAATAAATACTGGGGGGGGGTGGGGACAGAGAATAAAGACACACCCACAACTCCACCCATATAAAGGACACAAATCACAACCATGAGCCTTTGCAAATGCCATTCCACTGCCAGCACCCAAGAGAAAGCAACCACACACCCACAGCTCATCCCTCACACAAGCCACACACCATCAGCACACCAACAAATACCTACCTCACATACACCCAGCAAAACACACACTCACACACCCTCACCTGCACACCAACACACACATCACTCACCATCACCACCCATCACCATGCCCCCCAAGAAGAATCCCAAGTTCCTAGATTGTGAATTGGAAGTCATGGTAGACGAGATCCTCAGGGTAGAGCCACAGCTGTTTGGCACACTGGTCCAACAGACCCCCATCTCCCAGAAAACCAAGTTGTGGGAGAGGATCATCAACAGGGTGAACGCACAATCACCATGTCGGCGCACAAAGACCGACATCCAGAACAGGTGGTATGACGTGCGCAGGAGGGTACGGGGCCTGCTCAAGAAAGACTACATCAACAGCCAATGCAGTGGCCCTCCTGCCAAGCCAATATACCTCAGGCCCTGGGAGGAGAAGGTGCGGGCCATCCTTCCGCCAGTGAGCCTATATGGACTAGAGGACATCCCAGAGCCTGGTGAGTACACAACAAATGTACACAATATACTGCCACAAAACACACACATCACTGTCAAGGGGAGAGTCAAACCATGCACTCATAGCAATTACACAGCAACCAGAACAGAATCATCCCAAAATGTGTATGTCAGTCAGATAAACACAACACATGCCATCAAAAAAGTCACATCCAACTGTGCCAACACATGTACAAACACAACTACAACTACAGCTAGGCAGTGGCACAAATAGAACTAACAAACACATCCAGACATGTAGCCACCACAACAACACCAACACACAGTGAAGACCACTCAAAGGAAGGAATTCTGTGTATGCTGGCCAAGTCAGTGTAGCCAATAGCATCATGGGAGTCGCAGTCACACATATTGCCCCCCCACAACTGTCCCATCAACACCACCATGAACCATGCGCACATCACAGGGAGTGGAGAAGGACTCACAAGATGGCTGACACTGGCAACTGCTGTGGTGAGCACAAGGCCCTGCTGGCAACTGTGCACCAACAAACAGCAGGACACCACTGACTGACATCCTGAGAGACAACTTCCACTCCCTGCAATGCAAGCACGTTCCAAGGTGGGATAACTGGCTAGCTGGGTGGGTGGGAAGGAGGACTTGCAGCACTAACCATAGTCACAAGCACCTCCCCTCACACACACCCCAACACAAACTCCACAGAACCCACCTGGTAGAATGCAATGCCCCCATCCTAACACAAGATCCCACAAAGAACCACCACCCTGGGTTATGTTGTGTGAAGCACAGGGCCACTCTTGGGACTTTTAGCCAAACAACTGCCAGGACAACACTCCCAGCCATCCTGTCAGCACAGCCAGCCCACCCCACAGGGAAGCAGAGTCAAAGGAAGGAAGCATGGGCATGCTGGGAAGGGGGTGGAGGCAATAGCATGATGGGAGTCGTAGCCACTGATATTGGTCACCACCACAACTGTCCCATCAACACCACCCTGAACCATGCTCACATCACAGGGAGTGGAGAAGGACTCACAAGATGGCTGACACTGGCTACTGCTGTGGGGAGCACAAGGCCCTGCTGCCAACTGTGCACCAACAAACAGCAGGACACCACTGACTGACATCCTGAGAGACAACTTCCACTCCCTGCAACGCAAGCACGTTCCATGGTGGGATAACTGACTGGCTGGGTGGGTGGGAAGGAGGGCCGGCTGTCAACCAAACACAACCAATGCAGACCATGTTCACACCCCAAAAAATACATAGAAATGCCCAAATAATGCAGGACAATGTGCCACACCAATATCAACCCCTGACTGTGACGACTTAGGACAATGCAATGTACAGGCCCGCACCCAGAGGCACAGTCACAACTGTCATGTGTGTCAACCATTGATGCCTGCAGAAACATAACATACATTGTTTGTGTCTCCCAAAAACAGGTGATGATGGGGACACAGCAGCAGACGCTGAGGAGTCCCAGTCCCAGGCTCAAGAGGATGCAGAGCTCACTGGCGTCGTGCAGCCTCTGTCCTCCTCGGACGATGAAGACCAACCTGGCACATCCGGTGCAAGTCAACATGCAGCACCAGCAGGACCACCAGCTGCAGCACCAGCAGGACCACCAGCTGCACCCCCTGCACCCACCCCTCCAACGACTGTCACCACAAATACCATCCCTGCCGACATGGACAGAACAAGGAGCAACACCAGCACAGGGACCCTGGACCAACCTGGGGCCATGGACACCACCACCACCACCAACCCCAAGGTGGACCAGGGTTATCTGTGCGTGCCACTGCACACACTGCACATGTCAGCAGGGGTGGTGGGAGGGTGGGAGACAGAGGTCGCTGCTTGCAGACGTTGCTGGTGTGCATGATGACCCACAACTGGTACGCATAGCTGATGCGTACCAGTCCAGCACCGGAGACCTCAGCCAGGTAGTGGGGCTCCTCAGAGACATGAAACAGCAGCAGGCTGCCCATCATGCCCGCTTGGACTCCCACATGTCCCACGTGGAGTCACACATGTCCCGCGTGGACTCACACATGTCCCGCGTGGAGTCCAAGTGGGATGCACTGCATGAGATGACGGCGGTGCACAGGGACATTTTACAATGCCTCCGCCAGATGAACAGCAACCAGTCCACACCTCCCTGTGTGCCAACAACATCTGGTGCCGAACAAACTGCAACTGCCACAGGGAGGGAGGATGACTCTGGCGGAGAGTCCCTGCACCGCAGCAGCCTGTACTTGAGGGCCCCCCAAGAAGAGGGGTTGTCCGAGGAGGGAAAGTGAGAGGCCGATGGCCAAGCGCAACTCCCAGGAAGCCTGAACCTGTTCTGGATGTTCGCCTTTGTGCACAGACTGTTCACCCTGTTGACGGCAACACTACTCCCACACATTGCATGGGGAGTACAAGTTGGACCAATGTGTCAGACAACTGTGGCCCCAATACTGGGGATCCTGTCTACCAGGACTTTCAATTCAGCTAGGAACTTCGGATTGCAAGATTTATGTACAGCACTACCCCTCCTATGCACTATTAACACAAATGTATCACAATAAACACACTAATACACCATACTTGCCTCTGTCGTGATTCCAACGTGGGTGCTGTTATGGGGATGATGAACTGCAAAATTACACTGTGTATGCGAACTGCAACAGCAAGTACAACACAGGCATGTGAGTAAAGGCAACGTGACACATATGAGGGAGACACACCACCAGGGCTACACAACACATACACACCTAGGCCATCTGACTCATTGCCTACACTGATGTTGCCAGGGAAGACGGTGCAATGCACAGACACCACACCCATTCCCAGTTGTAGTCAAGTAGCCCACAGGTGCAGTAAGCAAATGGCACTCAAATGTGTGACCACAGACAACGCACATCACAAAGTGAAGCACAGGTTTATTACACAGTTGCAACATGTCGTAACCACTACAGATGCAAGGTAATCCCACCTGGCAGCGGGCACACAGTCAACAACTGTAGACGGAAGGAAGTCCATGGGTGTGGCGCACATCACCTGTAGGGACACAACAGCTACCAGCCTGGAAGTGCAATCACGTCGTCGGTGGACACAGTTGACCAAACGAATCTGAAAGTACCCTGTGAAGGACGGAAATGACACACAGTCAAAAGCAATGGAGTACAGGACAGAACAGCAAAACTCATGCACAATACATGTTACAAGATACCCACCCAGAACCAAGTTAGCATGTCAACACTGTTGGGGAGTACAGCCCACCTGTAAGCACACATCGCAACACACATCCAGTCAAGTAGCCCATGGACACACTCCAACAGCACCAGAGCACCACCTACACATCATGCCAACTCACATCATTGACATGACACCTCAGGATACTCACATTCAGCTAAAGAAGTTGGTGATGAGCTGTGTGCGGACATCACCATCATCATCATCATCATCATCATCGTCACTGGCATCGTGGTCCAGGCCAGGATCCTCCACAGGTGGCGGATGTTGGTCATTGTCATCCTGGATGAGAGGCAACTCCTTCCGCACTGCCAGGTTGTGGAGCATGCAGCAGACGATGATAATCTTGCACACTTTCGCAGGGGCATATGGGAGGGACCCTCCGGTCTTGTCCAGGCAGCGGAAGCGGCTCTTCAGGAGACCAAATGTCCGCTCAATCACTCTCCTGGTCCGACCATGTGCCTCATTGTAGCGCATCTGGGCTGGTGTCACAGGGTTCCTGAGGGGTGTCAGCAACCACGGCATGTTGGGGTATCCCGAGTCACCTACGGACAGACAAGTGCACATTAGCTGACTTGGAAAAGTGGGCGGAATACTACAGATCAGATCACACACAATGGCACAAAGTCAGTACACACCGACAAGCCAGGCACGCTGGTTCTGCATCTGTGCCATCATCCTGGGGATGCGACTACTCCTCATCACAAAGGCATCATGTGCTGAACCAGGGAAACGGGCACACACGTGTGTGATGGTCATGTCTGCAAGACACACCACCAGTGCATTGACCGAGTGGTAGTGCTTGCGGTTCCTGTAGGCCTGCTCCTGGGCCTGTGGTGGTACCAAAGCCACATGTGTCCCATCAATGGAGCCAATGACATGCGGCATCCTCCCCAGGGCATAAAAGTCACTCTTCACGTCAGTGAGTCGTCGCAGTCTAGGGAAATAGATGTACCGGTTCAGGAATAGCAACATTGCCGCCAAAACATCGCGGAGCACACGGCTCAACATGGTCTGTGACATCCCACCAGCAGTCGCCACAGTATGTTGGAAGGTACCGGTGGCAAAGAAGTGTAGGGCTGCCATCACCTTCACCTTGGGGGTCAGCGCTGTAGGATACGGCCGGCCAGGCTGCAAATGTGGGGACAACTGCACTGCCAAATCCTCAATCAGCTGCCTGGTGAAGCGGTACCATCGGATGCTGTCCCGTTCCACCATCGTTGCCAGGTCTGGGAATGGTCGATGGACAGCAGGAGCCCTGCAGTGCAGAGGAGAAGTAAGCAAGATTGTCAGTCACCCCACATATGCGGCATTGAACACACTCAATATCCCAACATACATCATTATGAGGCACAACTACATGAAGTGTGCAGTTCCGGAAGGACATGTATGGTACATACATGGCCAACATCTGTCAACACGGTCCAACAGGTGGCATCAATTAGTCCCAGGTTGGCCCATTGGATATCATGAGGCCGTGTCACAGTTCCCTTCTCCTGCTGCCGTGTCACAATAACCCCCCACAGTGACATGTGAGGACAGATGTGCCCCAGGCACCACAGCTCAACGACAGGTACATTCCCAGGGACCCTGTATTGCCACATGGACACTGGCATTACATGGAGTATCATGTATACACCACAGCAAAACAACCATGACCCCCACAGGTAGTGGCCCCACTTGCCACGGCAGGACAGACATGGACGTCTGTGACACACACACGCACAACATCAAAGTCCATGCACACACAACCTGGATGTGGAGACTGTCTCCCATTGTGCACATGAAATCAGAGACATTGTAAACACTACATGCACAAAGACTGTGGAGGACCATCACTATTGTGCCACTGGGACACCCTGGCTCAAACATACCATCCCACGTGGGACTCACGGGGTATTTGACATGTCATACACATACACCACCGTGAAATGTGACCATGGCACATGCACAGATATGAACAGTTGCACATCACAGTGGTCATGTACACGTAACACCCAGGATCCTGTCCCCATGAACACGTGCACAGCCTGGGGGTGGCTGCCCACAGGTGACACCCACAGGACAACATGTACACCAACATACACACAATAGGAAATGCAGCCTTACATGCCTTATGATAAAGTTTGGACAGGCTGTCGTGATGTGAGTGTGCCCCTCACTCCCTGGGAGCTATCTGTGGCTGGCATATGTCCATTTGAGACAGGCATGCTGACATATGCCAGTCACATGTACAGTGATGCGTTGTACTGCAATGGACCGATCGGTGCCCCCGGCCGGCCCATTGCATTCAATGTGTGCGGGTACAGCGTTGTACCCCTGTACGCGTTGAACTGCAATGGACCGATCGGTGCCCCCGCCCGGCCCATTGCATTCAATGTGTGCGGGTGCAGCGTTGTACCCCTGTACGCGTTGTACTGCAATGGACCGATCGGTGCCCCGGCCGGCCCATTGCATTCAATGTGTGCGGGTGCGCGTTGTACCCCTGTACGCGTTGTACTGCAATGGACCGATCGGTGCCCCGGCCGGCCCATTGCATTCAATGTGTGCGGGTACGCGTTGTACCCCTATGCGCGTTGAACTGCAATGGACCGATCGGTGCCCCGGCCGGCCCATTGCATTCAATGTGTGTGGGTACACGTTGTACCCCTGTACGCGTTGTACTGCAATGGACCGATCGGTGCCCCCGGCCGGCCCATTGCATTCAATGTGTGCGGGTACGCGTTGTACCCCTGTACGCGTTGAACTGCAATGGACCGATCGGTGCCCCCGGCCGGCCCATTGCATTCAATGTGTGCGGGTACGCGTTGTACCCCTGTACGCGTTGTACTGCAATGGACCGATCGGTGCCCTGGCCGGCCCATTGCATTCAATGTGTGCGGGTGCGCGTTGTACCCCTGTACGCGTTGTACCGCAATGGACCGATCGGTGCGCACCCATTGACAATGGGCTTGCCTGGCAACGGACGCGTTTTCGAATTTCGAGCGAGTCGGTTGCTGGAAAATCAGTTGGTCACCCACAACAATGTTGCAAAATCATGTATGTCATGAAGTTGAAGATTTGAAGGATGCTGTGGGCGTGTTTTGGTGCTGCTATTCCATGGATTGGCCAGATTCAGAAGATGCAAACGACTTGGACCTATCACTTTGGACACAAGGGACAGTATCTGCCTCTCCAGCACATATATATTGCTGGCTGTTCCCCTGAGAGCTCACTTGCCTGCACTACATGCTCCAGGACGACATCTGCCACTGCACTGCTGCTGTCTCTGCCCCTCTGGACCCTGCAATGGCACGTACTGTGGAGAGAGCCCCAGCCTTCAGCCTTGAAGAGAACCAGGCCCTGCTGGACAGCCTACTTCCACAGTACAGCAAGCTGTATGGGACACCAGGGGAGCAGGTGAGTGTTCTGTGCACTGCCTTTCTGAATGTGCATTTTGTCTGACTAGCAAGGCTGAAAGTCTGCACGCCACTGGCTAGCAGGCTCACTGAGTAGTTGTCACCCCCATAGTGTGTAGTGACATGCACTGGACAGGTATGGTGCAGTGACAGTGCATTTGAACAAGGTTTTACTTCCCATGCAATGATACCATGTAGTGACGTCTGGCAAACTATCCATGGGCAGCTTTGCACTGCCTGTGTACATCATGTGCCCCTGTGATTGAGACATGTATATACAACTGTGTCATGCACGGATATGTTGCATGTGTAGTAATGGCCTTTTCACTTTGTCATCCTCACAGGTTGATGCCCACCAGAAGCAGGAGATCTGGAAGGACATCGTCCGGGCCGTCCGGTCCGTGGGGGTCTACAAGCGCCGGATCCGCAACTGCCAGAAGAGGTGGCAGGACCTTCGGGGCTGGACCCGGAGGATTGCATGGGTCCAGCTGAAGCTGTCGCCTCCTCGCAGGAGGGGCGGAACACGGACCCTGACCCCCACATGCTCCAGATCCTGGCGGTGGTGTTTCCAGACCTGGATGGGCAGCTGAAGGCCAGACAGCAGCAAGGAGGGGGTGAGTCAAAGACTGCACTGTGAACTCTGTATTACATGCTTTGTGCCCTCCTCTGGCCTGGTTCAACTGCCACAGTGCAGCAGTCATGTTGTCCAGGAGCCATGTCCCTCTATTGTGCACTGCCCACTGCTCATCTGATACCCAGGTGTGGCCCTTACATTCAGGGAATTGTGTCACTTGGGACTGTGTCCTTGCAGTTTGCTTCACTAAAGGTGGGGGACAGCATCTGTTTCCCTAACTCTGTTGTGGGCATCATGGGTGGGTCCATTGTTCACACAACGCCTGTGTTCGGACATGTGATCTGCGTGTTGCTTTGATATGCGGTCCACTTGCTGAGCTGAGCCACCACATGTGCTTGGGGTATGTGGCACACGCCCATGCAGCGGGTGGGAACAATGTTTGGGCCCCAGGAGTGTGCAGATTACGTGTGTCACACATACATAGCCAGCTATCCACTGTCCAGGGCACATCCCTCATTCATGTGGAGCAGGACAGTCATGCCTACTCCAGGCCATGCAATGCACTCTGTACTCCCACTCCCGTGTATCAGCTGACACATTGTGCACAGTGATTTGACCCCTCAGGTGTCTGCCTCTGTGTCAGTGTGCTGTGGATTAGTTGCCAGGACTGCTGGGGTGTTTCTTGGTAGGGGCTCAGCATGCCCCTGGAGATGTGACCATAGGAGACGATACTTGTGTGTCACATAGGTGTTTGATCAGCTGCCCGTGCAGACTGGGGTATGCAAATGTGAAGTTCAGGCAGCTGTTCCCCATTCACAGCAAATTGTGAGGGGCTCAGGTTCAGAGGGTAGTGTCACAGGTCTCCCATATGTCCAATAGGTATGACCTGGACAGATGAGGGTTAAGATGATGTGTTGTGTGGGGGATGTACATGTGCACTTGTGCAGCTCCAGGACTTGCATTCCCCATGACCTACTATTGTGACACAGTGCATAGTGTTGTTGTCTGGCTGCCAAGTCATACATCACTGAGACAGTGATGTATGACTTAGCAGTCATGCCTCTGCCATGGCATGTGTCAACTTATTGGTGGTCCTGCAGGGGAGTGACATGTGCTACATGCACACCATTGTGGCGATGGCTATCAGGACATGGGGGCATCATGGTGTCTGTCGCTGGTATGCATCACATGCATTTCCTATTTGACTCTGGGCATCCCTTTCATCCGGAAACCTGTACTGACTCAGTGGCAAGAGCTGTGATGTGTGCATGTCCACATGCCACACCATGTCCTCTGCACTGTCCAACTACTGTGTACTTGGTGCATGTGTCCACACTGGGGTGTTGCAATCCAACAGACACCAGACAGATGGGTGCAAGGCCATGTGGGATGTGAGTGCCATGCTTGGCATCAGACTGACAATTGGCTTCTCCTGTTCAGTTAGGGCACTTTTAGCAATGTACAACTAATGATGCCAGGGCTTGCTCTGTAATGTGCTGTGCTCACAGTGGTGTGTGCGTTTGGTGCAGGTGACTGATGTCTGTCTGTTTCCCCATTGTTTGCAGATACATCCACGGCCACGGAAGGGGACAGCTCCACGGACCAGGAGGAGCCAGAGAGCCAGACTGGGTCAGCAGCCGAGGAGTGGTCGGAGGGACCCAGTGGCACGGAGGGCGAGGGGAGCCACACCGAGGAGTCCTCAGCACCATCCACCTCAGCTGAGGACCAGAGCAACTCGGAGGATGACTCCCTTGTGGAGGCGGGTGTCAGCAGCCACCACACCCCAGCTAGTGTTGCTGTCCCCGCCACCACCAGCACCACCACCGCCCTCCCATCGGCTCCCATTCCCCAGGTCCGTGGAGGCTCCCATGTTCGGGAGCGTGTCTCCTTTGGGCCAGGCACCGCACCCCCTGCCCCTGTGTCCCCTGCTGCCCTGAGTGAGGAGTCTGTGTACCTCCTTTGCCAGCTCCATGTAGGGCAGACAGCCATGCTGAGTGTCCTCCATGCGCACACCGCACTGTTGACTCAGCTGGTGTCGTTCATGGAGGGCATCTCATCGGGCATGTCTGACCTACAGAGGGGCAATAGGTCCATGGACTCCTCCCTGACGGCAGCAGTGTCCCTCCTCAGACAGTTCCTCACCCCTCCTGCCTCTGCTCCATCCACACTCCCCAGCACCTTACCCGTCCCAAGCACACACACACCCGCACAGGCACACACCAGCACACACACGTCCAGCACACAGACACACATGCCACAAACAAAACGCACACGCACGCACAGTCAGGGGACTGAAACCAGACTCACAGGGGATGGGGCCCTGGTACACACACACGCATCCACGGGCACTGCGCAGTCCTCAGTTGCCTCTCCCTCCAAAGCACCCTCCTTGCCTCACCTGCAACCCCAAAGACCCAGCGCCTCTTCCTCAGTGACCTCGGCCTCTTCCCCTCCGATCCAGCTGCTCCAGCATCCAGGGTGAAGAGGAAGCCCCCCACACGGAGCAGAGTGCCCCTCGCCCCCGGACACCCTCCCCCAGGCGCAGACAGACTGAGGCCCCCACCCGCAAGTCCCCCGGAGTGGTAAGAGCAAGACCCCGCCGCCGCCCTGCAGCTCAAGCACCAGGTCTCCTTCCTCCATCCCTCAGGCACCCACTCCACAGGTGCCCCCACCACACCCTGCCCCAGGTTCCCCCACCCACAGATATACCATCCCCAAGAGGCTCCGGCCTTCTCCCCCTGCCACTTGCTCTCCCGGCACCACACCCCCCGCTGTGCTTGTCTGTGCCACTGATGTGGTGAGGGTGTCCTCCCCCTCTGTCCAGCCCACCTTGCCTGTTCCCCATTCTCCTCCCCTGGTGGTAGGCACTGCAGTGGAGTCCACTACCACCCTGTCTGACTTGGGCACTGCAGTGGCGGACCTGTCCACTCCATCTGCAGGGTCCACTGCAGTCGTGCCGGCACCCACAACATCTGAGCCATGCCCCCCAGTTGTGCCGGCACACACCATGTCAGACACCTCCACTGCAGTTGTCAGTGGCTCTCCAGCACCCACCACCCCTTCCCTGCTTCCTCCTGGTGAGCCCTGATCCTGTCCCTGCGGTGCCTGGCCTACCCCCGGTTGCCCCTCCTAGTGGATTGTCCCTGGTTTTGTGCAGGCATGTGTAGGGTGGCATCTGCCACTGTCACCCACTTGTGACTTTGTTGATGGACTGGCCATTGGCCTTTGTTTATGTTCTACCGGACTTCTACTTTTAATGCCACATATGCTGAATAAAGCAACTTTCTGTTCTCTAGTGCTTTTGCTTCTGATGTACATGATGTTGATGATGCTAACCATGCCCTTGCTGCAGTGATGGTGATATTTGGTCTCATGATAATGAAGTGTTACTGTGCAGGAACCCATGTGGTCCAGGGGGAATGTGTCCTATCCTGTGGTGTATCCATGTCATCCATAGCAGCATCTGAGGGTGTCATGTGTTCAGTATTTGGCAATGGGATTTCCTACTTAGATTGGCACTTTCACATCTGTGGCTTCCACCCCTGCACATCTGTTGTGCCTGCCATTGTTCAATTTGTCTACTTCCCTGACCGTGTGGCCATCTCCAGTGGACATGCAGGTTTGGGCATCAATGGGGAAGGACTCATCTGTGTTGTCAGTGCAACATTGCTATACAAGTGTGTTGGATCTGTGCTGATGATTCCGTTGGCACTTCCATGACCAGGCTGATGTGACGGGAGCCCTCATTTGGTGCTAATTGTTGATTGTGTGACCAAGTGCTCAGCTGACATGATGGGGCCCTACTGAGGCAACATATGGCACAGCTTTCCTCACACAGGAGTGGAGTCCCCTCATGGCAGTGTGTACTCCTGTGACATTGCCTGCACCCAAGGTGTGTGTTGTATGTGCATGTCTGTGTGTTCACTTCCGTTTAGCTGCGCATGCTGTGATCCCTAGTGTTGTACCTGTTTGTGATGCTAGCTGAGTTGAGCTATGTTCCCCCAAAGTCTTCCCCCTGGGTTCTCTGTGATGTGGGTGCATGGCACATTACTGGTCATCAGGGTGTCACCCATAGGTGTGTTTGCTGTCAGGGCTGAGTTTGTGTGCAGACGCAGATGGGTCACAGTCAGGTTTCCCCTTGGCACTTGTTGTTTGCCCCTGTCATGTGATTTCCAGTTTGTGTTATCTTTCAGTGATTGTGACACGTTGTGTGTGTGACTGCTGGCACTCCTCAGGGTCCGGGATGCAATGTTGGTTGTTGTCTATGTGTGTTCTTTGTGGGTGACCTTGGCTTCTTCATTGGTGTGTGACTGTGGCTGGGATCCCATTGGTTGGTGTGGTATTGCCGTCATGTCCATGTACAGCGTAGTGTGCAGTGTGTCAGACATTCAGGAGTCTTGTTGAGTGTCCATGTGTGATGTGTTTCTGCACCTTGGTTCCCACCCACCGCCCTGGAATAGTCATGGGTGCATGTGCAATGTCACCAGTGCATGTGTGCTTCACTGCTGCACATTGTTGGAGGTCGAGGGGTGTGGTGTTGAGTGTGTGCAGATGAGAGTTGTTGCCCGGCTAGGCCCCTGCCTCCATGTTGGCCTTGGCTTACTGGCCATGCTGTTTGATTTGTGCTTGTGTAGGTGTGATGTAGTTAGTTGCTCAGGACACATGACTGTGGTTCACAGTGTGAACCACATTTAGCTTTGTCATCACAGTGGGATTGTAATGCAGCCCAGGGTCACCACATTGTGGGGGCCCTGGGGGTGGTGCTGTGGTGTGTCTGTGTCTTGCTGTGTCAGTTGCTGTCCCTACGTGCCTGTGAGACATGAGTGATTTGTGCTCCCTCTCATCTGACAATGCCTGCTTGCCCACATAGGCGATTTGGATCCATGAGTTACCTTTGTGTGGCACTGTATGCACATCTGTATGATTGGTATTCAGGTCTCCTCATGTGTTGTGTGGTTGCCTGGGGACACTGGCACCCCCCTCACCTGTTGTGTATGATGTGCAGTGTGGGTCTGCCTGTTTGTGTTTGTGCATCTGCACCACTGCATTGGCATATCTTGGGTGTGCCATTGGCTGTATGTAGTTTGGTGGGTTTCCCCTGCTGTCCCTGGGACTCCTAGGTCATCGGTCAGCACAATGATCATGGTTTGTGTGTCCCATTGCTGCCATGGTATGGTATCTGTTCACCTCACATCTGCAGTCTCCACAGGGTATCTGCATGTGTGTGCCCATTGGTGCAAATATGTGGGTCTGCATTCTGATGGTCACTTCTGTCATTGTGTCATTGATGATTGTTGACGGTGTCAGCCCCCATGGGTGTTGTTTGTCTGCACATGGCCAAAGGTATGTCTTATTTGCACTGCAGTATTTGGCTCCCCCAATTTATGTTGCAATGGGACACATACACTACTTTGCCACTGATGTGTTTGTTGTTCTGTGACCAGGAATCATCCATGCAGTTTGGCAGTTGCACCTCTTTCTTTGTCAACACTTACCTTTTGGTCACTGTGATGATGGGGTTTGGACCCCATTGCCACAATGTTCAAAGTGTGCTTCAGCTATGGACCCCACACTTACATTTTGGTCACTGTGATGATGGGGGTTTGGACCCCATTGCCACAATGTTCGAAATGTGCTTCAGCTATGGACCCCACACTTACATTTTGGTCACTGTGATGATGGGTGTTTGGACCCCATTGCCACAATGTTCAAAATGTGCTTCAGCTATGGACCCCACACTTACATTTTGGTCACTATGATGATGGGGGTTTGGACCCCATTGCCACAATGTTCAAAATGTGCTTCAGCTATGGACCCCACACTTACCTTTTGGTCACTGTGATGATGGGGGTTTGGACCCCATTGCCACAATGTTCAAAGTGTGCTTCAGCTATGGACCCCACACTTACATTTTGGTCACTGTGATGATGGGGGTTTGGACCCCATTGCCACAATGGTCATGGCCTGCTTGCATTGTGGGTGCCACACACATATATGTGTGGCACATGTGCTTGGGGTCACATTGTATGTTCAAAGTCATGTTCGGTGTTGTAGGCATTTGACACAGTCTACACACGCTTGTCATGGTGTTGGGGGATGTCTTCTTCTTGCATTCCCTAGGTTGTGGTGTGCTGGTTGTGTCATGCATTGTCCATCCTATGAGTGGGGGTGGTAGTAGTGGTAGGCATCCAGCCCCCCCTGGGTGAGGGTGGTAGTAGTGGTAGGCATCCAGCCCCCCCTGGCTAAGGGTGGTAGTAGTGGTAGGCATCCAGCCACCCCTGGGTGAGGGTGGTAGTAGTGGTAGGCATCCATGCTCCCCCTGGCTAAGGGTGGTAGTAGTGGTAGGCATCCAGCCCCCCCTGGGTGAGGGTGGTAGTAGTGGTAGGCATCCTGCCCCCCCTGGCTAAGGGTGGTAGTAGTGGTAGGCATCCTGCCCCCCCTGGGTAAGGGTGGTAGTAGTGGTAGGCATCCTGCCCCCCCCTGGCTAAGGGTGGTAGTAGTGGTAGGCATCCAGCCCCCCCTGGGTGAGGGTGGTAGTAGTGGTAGGCATCCTGCCCCCCCTGGCTAAGGGTGGTAGTAGTGGTAGGCATCCTGCCCCCCCTGGGTAAGGGTGGTAGTAGTGGTAGGCATCCTGCCCCCCCTGGCTAAGGGTGGTAGTAGTGGTAGGCATCCTGCCCCCCCTGGGTAAGGGTGGTAGTAGTGGTAGGCATCCAGCCCCCCCTGGGTGAGGGTGGTAGTAGTGGTAGGCATACAGCCCCCCTGGCTAAGGGTGGTGGTAGGCATCCAGCCCCCCTGGGTGAGGGTGGTAGTAGTGGTAGGCATCCAGCCCCCTGGGTGAGGGTGGTAGTAGTGGTAGGCATCCAGCCCCCTGGCTAAGGGTGGTGGTAGGCATCCGGCCCCCCCTGGGTGAGGGTGGTAGTAGTGGTACGCATCCAGCCCCCCCTGGCTAAGGGTGGTAGTAGTGGTAGGCATCCTGCCCCCCCTGGCTAAGGGTGGTAGTAGTGGTAGGCATCCTGCCCCCCCTGGCTAAGGGTGGTAGTAGTGGTAGGCATCCTGCCCCCCCTGGATAAGCCTGGTAGTAGTGGTAGGCATCCTGCCCCCCCTGGGTAAGGGTGGTAGTAGTGGTAGGCATCCAGCCCCCCCTGGGTGAGGGTGGTAGTAGTGGTAGGCATCCAGCCCCCCCTGGCTAAGGGTGGTGGTAGGCATCCAGCCCCCTGGGTGAGGGTGGTAGTAGTGGTAGGCATCCAGCCCCCCTGGCTAAGGGTGGTAGTAGTGGTAGGCATCCTGCCCCCCTGGGTAAGGGTGGTAGTAGTGGTAGGCATCCTGCCCCCCTGGGTAAGGGTGGTAGTAGTGGTAGGCATCCTGCCCACCCTGGGTAAGGGTGGTAGTAGTGGTAGGCATCCTGCCCCCCTGGCTAAGGGTGGTGGTAGGCATCCAGCCCCCCTGGGTGAGGGTGGTAGTAGTGGTAGGCATCCAGCCCCCCCTGGCTAAGGGTGGTAGTAGTGGTAGGCATCCTGCCCCCCCTGGGTAAGGGTGGTAGTAGTGTTAGGCATCCTGCCCCCCCTGGGTAAGGGTGGTAGTAGTGGTAGGCATCCTGCCCACCCTGGGTAAGGGTGGTAGTAGTGGTAGGCATCCTGCCCCCCCCCTGGCTAAGGGTGGTGGTAGGCATCCAGCCCCCCCTGGGTGAGGGTGGTAGTAGTGGTAGGCATCCAGCCCCCCCTGGGTAGGGGTGGTGGTGCGCATTCAGGCCCCTGTGTGCATATGTGGCATTGGTGATGGGCATCCCGCCCCTATGGTGCTGCTGTTGCTGGTGTAAGTATATTCTGCATCCCTCTGTGTGTGTGTGATGTGTCGTGTACGTGTTGTATGTGTATTGTGGTTGGTGTCTGGCTTACCTTCTGCGCCGTACGCGTCCGTGCCTGTTCCGGTAGTAAATGTAGAATATTGGTATGATCGGGACGAAGGGATTCATGGTTGGTTTGTGTCGTTCGTCCTTCTCGTTGCTTCGCGTCGTCCTCGTCGCTTCGCCTCGTCCTCGACGCTTCGCGTCGTCCTCGTCACTGGCGTGTTCGTCTCGGAGCCGTGGATCGTGTTGTGGCGTGAATCGGAGCTTATGTGCGCCTCTCCCGGATGCTTTGACGTGCCGTGCGTAGCGACGGGTTCGGCGCGTACGGAAAGCGCATCGTACTCGTTCGGCCGGACGGAGCTGCATTTTCCCTTCCGTGCGACTCGATTCAGCGTTTCCGGATTCGCCTCGGTCGGGGAACAGGACCTGGTTTGGGTGAGTACGGCTCGGCCGGATTCTTTGCTGTTGTGCGCATCGTACTTACTCGTTCGGTGTGCTGTACGGATCGGTCGGGAAACAGGCTTTCGCATGGCTTTTTTCCCGACCGAATGGTGTTGGGTGCGCCTCCGACCGAGATCGGAATCGGCCCCATAGTGTAGATGGTGGGTCAGGGGCTGTAATAAAAATAGTTGAAGGACTGCCGTTTTATGTGCTTCCAAATGATTGTATGTATAATCTCTTTTTGCCTTTGACATTAGTGTGTATTTTATAATAAATACTGTAAATATATGTGTAAATTTTGCCGTTTTTTCAAACATATTTTTAGATGTTATTATTAATGCCCAGGTATTTTAATGAATAGGTACTATAAAAATACCTGAGTATTAAAATTAATACCTGGATATAAATAATCTCCCCCACCCAAATCCCATATTTCCCTTGCATTCCGTCCGAGGGGATGGATGCAAAAAATAAAAAAATTAATCTTACTGAAATTTTAGTGATGAACAATGAAAACATATTAAGCGTTGTAATGGTATGCATTGTATTAATATGCATTGTAATGGTAGTTTTAATATATCTCACTGAAAATGCGTTGTAATGGCATGCGTTGTAAAAACATGCATTGTAATGGTATTTGCGTTGTCAAAACTGCGATATAAAAGTATGCGTTGTAATGGTTTGCGATGTAACGTCATATTCGATTCTGTGACAATTAATAAAGCAAAAGAGTAGATTTTATCAAACTCATGATTTTTAACAAGAGATGAATTAATATAGGCGGCATGAAGAAAAAATATCATTACAATATTTAGGAAAAAGTGACGATTTAACATTATCAAAATGAATATTGATACCTCCTATTAATCCAGTGTAAGAAAACATCCAAAATAATATGCTAGAAATAGGGATAAAGAATCTTGGCAGAGTACATGCATTTTATGATGGCCGACAGATTAAAGGAAGGTTCCACAAACTGCTGATTATTGTTGATGATCTGATGAAAACCTTTACTAGGCATGATGCCGACTAACCTCCTTTGTGTGTGCTTTAATGGAATTTTTCAGAATGGATGTTGAACCACCTCTGCTTTTTTGCTCTAACTAGAAATAGAGATTGTATAGTTTATCTATGACTAGCTTAGTTAGTACTGGTCTTAAATATTCAGTGATCAGCTAACAAAACATTTAACACTGGAGAGATGTAAAGGTCGAAATTCTTTCTTTGTGTGTGGCTATCAATGCCTTATTTTGGTGGGAGCTGAGATCGGTAGCATGTCTATCACCCTGTTAATCTCCCTGATAAAAAGTCAAAGTTTTCAATATTAGATTGCATACCTATCAGATGACATAACTATAATGCAATTAGCCAAATTTCAGCAAGCTATCCATAACTTCAGAAGTTGCACGATATAAAAGCATGCATTGTGAAACGTATATGAATAGGGTTTTTGTGTACATAAGAATATATGTATTACAACAGTTTTCAAAAACAATTTAACAATTTAAAACGTTTTGTGAATATGCAGAAACTCAGGTCATTGCATAATATCTTAATTTCTTCATTTTGCAAGAAGCACGCCTTGGTGGTGGTGGCATAGGGTGGACTGCTATCAAGCGGCTAGACAAAAGAATGGTCTACTACTGTATTGTTTAAAAACAGTCCGAATAGTGTGAAACGAAGTGGGGATTGTCACACTTGCCATGTTTTTGTTCAGTGATCTCACCAAGGAGTAAAGTAATTAGGGGTGCCACTGAGAGCGGATTTGGATGCATGCAAGAAACTGGAATATGTGTCCTTTACAGGGCTCAAAGATCCTAAGGGTGCACACCAAACAGCACTATGAGGACCAAGCACTAAGGGCCTGATTACAAGTTTGGTGGTGCAGCGCCAGGTCCAGCTGCTGCGCTGCCAAACTCGTTGTTGGGCCACCCTCCAGATTACGGGTGTTTCTCATGTCTGGCGGGCTTTGTTTTGATGTTCCCATGGCGGTGACTCAGAAATGGGCACCACTATGGGTATCATACCATAAGCCCCGGTAATCTCATTACCCGCCACCTATATTCTCTCCCTACATTACATTTGTCATGGTTTACAGGGACTGACCTTTTACCTAGATATTACTCTGCAGTCAGAACGCGGGTTTTCCCTAGTGCGAAATCTCATACATTATGCATGGGGATTCTTGGAAGCACAGCAGGACTACCATCTCCTGTATAAAATCTATGTACAAAGTTCATGCCCAACGTCATCCTTAGGCCGACACAGTAACACAGCAAGGTAGGACCCCTGGGGAGACCTATGGGTATATATACATCACATCTTGCTAAGATAGAAGAGAGGAGACCGAGACTTCCCGGCCGACACACTGACCAGAGACGCTGAGATTCCTGCATGCAGACACTCCAGCTCGCAGTGGTCTAACATCCCTCGCGGGGTGCCAGCTCAAGACCAGGATGGGGTCCCATAGTCTCTCACTTCAGGTAATGGGGTTGACTAAATCCTTGAGGGATTCTTGGCTTAACACTACATACATGCTAAGTACACTTATGTACATCTAGTTAGGGAAGCATCGTAGGAGTACGCATCTTTTATCATGTGTTTTATATACTCTAATGTATTCATGATTATTGTAAGATGGTAGAGCTATACCATCCATTCACCTTTAATGTACTGCTAATCATTTATATCTAATACTGTCTAACGGTTGTTGCAGCTCATTTGTTCTACAGCAGAATAAGAACTGTTCAATAAATTCTTATTGGAAAAACGCCTAGCCTGTTTATTCGGTGTATCTCTCTGAGACAGACTAAGGGGCTGATTATGATGGCGGGTGGATCGCCATCGCCCGGCCGGCGGTGGCGATCCACCCGCCATCACAACCACATTTACCCCCTGCCATATTACCATGGCGGGGGGTACCGCGGCGGACGGAAAGTCCGTCTGCCGCTTTTCTGCCGGTCGGCAATCGTCACGATTGCCGGCCGGGCGGAAAAAGCTCACAATATGGTGGTGGTGCCTTGCAGGCACCGCCATCCATATTATGATGGCAGCGGGGGTATGCCTTTCCATGGCGGAGACTCCGCCATGGAAAGGCATACGGAAAACACTTTGGGGGCCCGTTGCGGGCGTGGGGGGCTGCACTTGGGGGGTACCTATGGTACCCCATACATTGTAATGCCCAAGGTGGCAGGCACCGCGCGGTGCCTGCCATGTTGTGCATCGCAATGCAATACATGGTTTTGTGACATTGCGTACGGTGCTGCAGCCAGCAGCACCGTCCGCAATGTTACACTACCGAGATGCGCCCGCCAGTGTGGCGGGCGCATCCTAATATGGCGGGCGGGACCGGCGCACCTATGGCGGACGGTCCCAGGTCCGCAGGGATGGCGGGCGGACGTTAGTCCGCCCGCCATCCTAATAGGCCCCTAAGTAAGCACGAATGACTGAGCGAAAGGTAGTATATTGTTTACACGATCCTGAGGGATCAGGGTTGTCATGTTCGAATGGTTGCCAAGAACTATTCTCTCCTTGGTAAGAGGGGATTCTAGTGGCACTGTGAGCTAGTTGGTACAAAAAGAGCCAACATACCCGGAGTAGGTGTTCAGAGTCAGTCTGACACCAATCCTACAGTGTATGTTGTCTAAACGCGCAGATCCTGTATACATTTTATAGGAACTACACGACATGGCGCCGCCAACGTTGGTTGGGTACTTATTTAACAGTAGAATCTGAGTAGTTCAGAAGTGCTTTTCTCAGAAATCATTATACACAAAACACCAGAGACGTCTGGAGTGGGTAGGCTAAACTCCGCCACAGCTGAGTAGGCGAAAATCTTATTTATTAGCTGTTGGTTAATCAAGCTTGAAGGACACAGTGTTCCTAAAATTGTGCAAAACACCTTATCTTAGTTTCCTTGGAAAATACTTCTTCCTTAAAACAATGACTGAAGATGCGGATAACGCGGAGGAGTTGTGCAAAACTTGCACCTCACAGATGACGAGGAAGGTGCAAATGCAATTCAGATTGCAGAAAATATTAGAAACGCAGTCACCCTGAAGCTGCTTGTGCATGGTTTAACACCTAGGGGTGGCATAGTATCTTTCGTGATTGAGGCACACAAATCATATAGAACAGAGGTATTTTATTTGTGGGTTACATTCCCAGCAGCAAATGCAAGAAAAAAACATTTTACTTCTACACAGAAGATGATGCACCAGCGGAATATTGTCCGTATGAGGACATTGAGGTTCCGCTCACATACCAGGAACATTTATACTGGTTTAAAGGCACCCTACCCCATAAAAGAAGAAGAGTGAGACTCGGCCCGCTCGGAAGAGAAGGGGCAACATGGCAAATACTAGCGGCCTACACACCACATCCTGACATTGAAACAATGCCAGGACCAGACTTACTAATACTTCACAAAGAATTAATAAAACTTTACAGAAACATGACACAGTTCGTCATGAGGACTCTTACGGTCCAGCCAGCAATTGTAACAACAAATACAGCTCACGTTCAAAACACAGCAACTAAAATGACACCACAAACATTACATGCAGTAATGGGTAAAATGCCCGCAAAACGTGAATAAATGCCCTTCTGGATAGCTCAGAAGATAACACAGCTAGAAGCAGTATTCCTCAATACTAGCCCTTATGAAAAGCACAGAATGTTGACAATATGCTTGCCCATGGGATAACACCACAGATAGAGGATTGTACCTCTTGGGGTACAGTTTTCGCAGCCATATATACCAGAACTCATGGTATACCGTCCTTAGCAGTATTACCAGATGTATTAAGACAAATACAAAATGAGTACGGAGCAGAGCCTGCTCTGAACTTGGGGATGAAGTTACTAGGGGGCCTATTACGATGGAGGTCGGAAAACCTCCCCGACCGCCATGGTAGCGGGAAAAGACCGCTCACATGGGCCGCAACATCACCGCTGGTCGAATTACGATAGCCCGCGGTCGAAATCCGACCACGGTGGTCTGATCACGGGCCTTAACATTGCGGCGGTTGCTGCTGCCCGCAGCACCGCCGCGATGCCGAAAGGAGCATGTCCTGCATTTCCCTGCACTGCGTGGCAGGCACTGTAGTGCCTGCCACCTGGTACAGGGAAATGTAGCGGGGGACCATGGGTACCCCCCCTGTGCCCCCACACCCCCCTAACACAATGGGGGCCCGCAACAGGCCCCCGGAAGACGATCTCCACATGCCTTTCCATGGCGGTCTGACCGCTGAGGAAAGGCTGGCTACCGCCGGCATCATAATCGTGCCGGCGGAGCCTGCTCTGCACCGCCACCATTATCCCGGTCCTGCTCCGTCCGCCAGGCAGGAGTGCGGATGGCAACCGGCAGAAAAGCGGCGGTCGGAATTTCCCACTGCCACGGTCACCACCGCCATCCTAATTTGACCGGAGGTTTTCTGGCTTGCAATCGCGGACGGATGTCTGACCGCCATCGTAATAGGCCCCTAGGTAACTATGCCCAAGTATCAGCAATAATATTAGCAAATATTAAAGGGGAGTTCAGTCCTTTACAACAGGAGAGTTAGGCAGGGGCAGTTTGGGTGGAAAAGCGTTAAAACCACAACTAATGGGTAGTCCCGAGAAGGAGACTTTGAAGCAGACACCTACTTCTTCTAAAAAGAAGTGGAACAATAGCAAAAAACAAAAAATTAAAGAAAACAGATCTCAATCCAGAGGTAGATCTCCTCCACAGGAGCCCTCCGAAAGGAGGTATAATCTTAGAAATAGGTATAATATTAGGAAACCTGACAGGTATCAGGATACTGATACACGTTCCTCTAGTTCCTTTCAGGGTTCATCGAAAAACTCTGAGAGGGAAGGACGGTCGAAACCAAAACCACAGTTCAAAAAGAAGGTTGCAGGTCTAATGATCAGACATGCCAAGAATTCTGAGGGCTCGACTACTGAACGGGGAATGGGCTCTGACTATGCTAGACAGTGCGGCAGAAGGTGCACAGACATAATATCGAGTTTTTTTTCCCGAACTACAGAAATATCGAGTTGGAAATATCGAAGGGACAGAATATCGACATCAAGAATATCGGTGACCAGAATATCGACCTAAAGGTAAGAAATATCGTTTTTGTTAATATCGAAGTCAGTAATATCGTTTGCAAAAATATTGTTGTTAATAATATCGATGTTTATATTAGTGTTATGTATTTTAGTATGTATTTTATATGTATGTGTTCTATATTTTTTGTTAAGTATTGTATTTTTAAAAAAATATATGTATTACATTTTTAGAAGTTAGGAACTTTTTTTAAAGTAAATTTTGCGTTTTAGTACCGTAGCGGGTTTTGGGTTTATAGGGGAATAGGGTGGGAAATAATTTAATTTAATTATAGTAAATAAAATAATAATTTAAAAAAAATATTAATTATTTTTAATTAAATTTTGCGTTTTAGTTCTGTAGCGGGTTGTGGGTTTATAGGGGAATAAGGTGGGAAGTAATTTAATTATAATAAAGTAATTTTTAATTTTTATTTTTTGATATTGATAATTAATTTATTGTTAAATAATTATAATTAATTTTTATTAATTGATTAATTGAGAATTATATTGATTATGTTAATTTATTTTAGGAGCAGGTTGTGGGTTTATAGGAGAATAGGGTGGGAAGTAATTTATTATAATAAAGTAATTATTAATTTTTATTTATTGGTATTGATAATTAATGGATTGTTAATTAATTATTAATTGGTAATTAATTTTTATTAATTGGTAATTATATTAATTGTGTTAATTTATTTTAGGAGCGGGTTGTGGGTTAATAGGGAATAGGGTGGGAAGTAATTTAATTATAATAAAGTAATTATTAATTTTTATTTATTGGTATTGATAATTTATTGTTAATTAATTATTAATTGGTAAATAATTTTTATTAATTGATTATTATATTGTGTTAATCTTTTTTAGGAGTGGGTTGTGGGTTAATAGGGGAATTGGGTGGGAAGTAATTTAAGTATAATAAAGTAATTATTAATTTTTATTTATTGGTATTGATAATTATTATATTGTTAATTATTTATTAATTGGTTATTTAATTAAAAAAAATATTAAATTGATAAGCATGTTAATTTTAACCCTCTGCTGTCCAACACTTTCCCTACAGTTACAATCTCTGGAGTGGGAATAGTAATTTTAACCCCTTCGCTATCCAACTCTTTCCCTACTGTTGCAATCTCTGGAGTGGGAATAGTAATTTTTACCCCTACGCTATCCAACATTTTCCCTACTGTTGCACTCTCTGGAGTTGGAATAGTAATTTTAACCCCTATGCTATCCAACACTTTCCCTACTGTTGCACTCTCTGGAGTGGGAATAGTAATTTTTACCCCTACGCTATCCAACACTTTCCCTACTGTTGCACTCTCTGGAGTGGGAATAGTAATTTTAACCCCTTCGCTATCCTACACTTTCCCTATTGTTGCAGTATCTGGAGTGGGAATAGTAATTTTTAGCCCTACGCTATCCAACACTTTCCCTACTGTTGCACTTATTGGAGTGGGAATAGTAATTTTTACCCCTACGCCATATAACACTGTCCCTACTGTTGCACTCTCTGGAGTAGGAATAGTAATTTTAACCCCTATGCTATCCAACACTTTCCCTAATGTTGCACTCTCTGGAGTGGGAATAGTAATTTTTACCCCTACGCTATCCAACATTTTCACTACTGTTGCACTCTCTGGAGTGGGAATAGTAATTGTTACCCCTACGCTATCCAACACTTTCCCTACTGTTGCACTCACTGGAGTGGGAATAGTAATTTTTACCTCTACGCTATCCCAAACTTTTCCTACTGTTGCTCTCTCTGGAGTGGGAATAGTAATGTTTACCCTTCCGCTATCCAACACTTTCCCTACTGTTGCACTCACTGGAGTGGGAATAGTAACTTTTACCCCTACGGTATCCAACACTTTCCCTACTGTTGCACTCACTGGAGTGGGAATAGTAATTTTTACCCCTACGCTATCCAATACTTTCCCTACTGTTACACTCTGTAGAGTGGGAATAGTAATTTTATCCCCTCTGCTATCCAATATTTTCTCTACTGTTTTAGTTAATGTAGTGTATAATTTATTTTAAAAATTAAAAATATTGTAATTTTTTAATTTGTTATTTATATTTTTTATATTTTGATTTATATCATTTGTTTTTTTGTATATATGTATTTATAATTTTTTTAATGTTTTTTAACAATTTATAAGTTATTAAAATAATTATTTATAAATATTATTAAGTATATATATTATATTTTATACGTATATATGTTTAATTTATTTTTACATTATATGTATTAGTTATAATTTTAAAGATTTAAAAATAATTTTAACTGTTTCTTCTAATTATATGTATTTTTTACTTTATTTTACATTCTTTTTTAAACATTAAAAAAAACTATTTAACAACGATATTTTTGACGATATGTTTTTATCGATATTTTTGTACTTACCACAATGTAGATAGGACTTCGATAGTGTGGCCATCGATATTTCGGCTCCAATATTTTTGTCGTCAATATTTCTGTAGTCGATATTCTGTCAGTGATTCGCAGCAGAAGTAACAATAGCTCGCCAGAACCTGATGAAATTTCTGAAGGCACGCCTAAGGCAAGCCCGTCTGCGCCCGTCCGCGCCTGGACCGCGCCCAGCGCCGGAACCCCTGGTCCTCGCGTCCCCCGCGCCCACCACCACGACCGCCGCCGCTACGATGCCAGCACACTCAACGCTCTCAACCCCGGACGGACCCACACCTGCTTCAAGACCGCCCCGAAACGCACTCATGGTCCCTTCACCTGCCGGAACTGCAGCTACACCAGCCTCAGAGCCGCCGAAGCGCCCGCCAAGAAGGAGCTCAACCACCTCCGATGCATCCTACTGAACACCCGCTCCGCACGCAAACACGCCGTCGAGCTCTGGGACCTGCTCGACACATCATCACCGGACGTCGCCTTCCTGACAGAGACCTGGATGAACGACTCCTCTGCACCCATCGCCATAGCCATCCCAGACGGCTATAAAATCACCCGCAGAGACCGCACCAACGGAGTAGGAGGAGGAATCTCCATCGTCCACAAGAACACCATCAGGGTCTCGACCAGCACCGACGACACTCTGCACCGCCAAACACATGCACTTCCAGATCCACACGGACCCCAACACCACCCTTAGAGGCACCCTCATCTACAGACCCCCTGGACCCCGACCCCAGTTCAGTGACTCCATCGCCGACTTCATCAGCACACACGCCTTGACCTCCACCGACTACATCCTCCTCGGACACCTGAACTTTCACCTGGAGAACAACAACGACAGCAACTCCACCACCCTGATCGACAACCTCGCCCACCTCGGACTGAGACAGCTCGTCACAACGCCGACCCATTCCGCCGGCCACACGCTAGACCCCGTCTTCTCCTCAAGCTCCCACGTCTCCTTCAGCCACACCACTGAACTCCTCTGGACCGACCACCGCTGCATCCACTTCACCTTCCAGAAACCCACCACACACCACCGCACCCAACAGATCCCACGCCGCTGCTGGAATAAAGTCACCGAAGACCAACTACAGGCAAACCTCGCTCTCAGCCCACCCACCGACCCCCTCCAACACCGACGACGCTGCCCGCAACCTCAGACGATGGATAGACGACTGCGCCAACACACTCGCCCCGCTGAAAAAACCCACCTACAGAGACACCAGCAAGAGAGCCAGCTGGTTCACCCCGGAACTCCTAGCATCCAAGCGTACCTGCCGGAAACTAGAGAATAAATGCAGTGAAAAGACACCGGACAGCCACGCAGCCCACAAAGACGCCATCCGCAACCACCATCACCTCATCAAGTCCGCCAAGAGGATCTCCTTCAAAGACCGCCTCGACAACAACACACACAACAGCAAGGAGCTCCAACACCAACGACATCCCGCTGTCGCAAGCCCTGTGCGATTCCCTCGCCACCTTCTTCCACCGCAAGATCGCCGACATCCATGACAGCTTCAACACCCAGACAGCCCCAACAGACACCGACACACCAGACTCGCCGGACACCATCGACCACGACCTCTTGCCAGCCTGGGCCAACGTGAAAATCGATGACACCATCAAGACCATGAGCACAATCCACTCCGGCTCCCCGTCAGACCCTTTCCCGCACCACATCTTCAACAAAGCCAGCAGCTCCATCGCACCCCACCTGCGCAACGTCATCAATCTCGCCTTCGAGACCGCGACCTTCCCAGAGAGCTGGAAACACGCCGAGATCAACGCCCTACTCAAAAAACCCAAGGCGGACCCGAGAGACCTCAAGAACTTCCGGCCCATCTCCCTGCTTCCGTTCCCAGCCAAGGTCATCGAGATGATCGTCAACAGACAGCAAACCAGATACCTCGAAGAAAACAGCATCCTGGACCCATCCCAGTCAGGGTTCCGCAGCAACCACAGCACCGAGACTGCCCTCATTGCCGCCACCGACGACATCAGGACCCTGCTGGACAACGGTGAGACCGCAGCCCTCATCCTGCTGGACCTCTCCGCCGCCTTCGACACTGTCTGCCACCGCACTCTACGCGCACGCCTCCATGACGCAGGGATCCGAGACAAGGCCCTGAAATGGACCACCTCCTTCCTCTCCGGCAGAACCCAGAGAGTCCGCCTCCCCCCATTCCGATCCGAAGCCTCCGAGATCATCTGCGGCGTACCCCAGGGATCATCCCTCAGCCCGACACTGTTCAACATCTACATGGCCCGCTCTAACGCATCGCCCGACAGCCCGACCTCAACATAATCTCCTATGCCGACGACACTCAACTGATCCTCTCCCTCACCAAGGACCCCCTCACTGCCAAATCCAACCTCCACAAAGGAATGAAGGCCATCGCCGACTGGATGAAGAGCAGCCGACTAAAGCTGAACACGGACAAGACGGAGGTCCTCATCCTCGGCTCCAACCCTTCAGCCTGGGACGACTCCTAGTGGCCAACGACACTGGGGGCAGCCCCGACACCCACCGACCACGCACGCAACCTGGGAGTCATCCTCGACTCAACGCTCTCCATGGCCAAGCAAGTCAACGCAGTCTCCTCCTCCTGCTTCAACACCCTCCGCATGCTCCGCAAGATCTACAGGTGGATCCAACAGATACAAGAAGAACAGTCACCCAGGCCCTCGTCAGCAGCAAACTTGACTATGGAAACGCCCTCTATGGGGGAACCCCGGCCCAGCTCATCAAACGACTGCAATGTATTCAAAACGCCTCTGCACGCCTGATCCTCAACGTACTACGCCACAGCCACATCACCCCCCACCTGAGAAACCTGCACTGGCTCCCCGTCGACAGGAGAATCTCCTTCAAACTCCTCATCCACGCACACAAGGCACTCCACAAGACCGGCCCAGCCTACCTCAACAGACGACTCTTCTTCTACGTCCCCAACCGCCAGCTCCGCTCCACCGACCTCTCCCTCGCCACCGTCCCTCGCATCTGAAGAACAACCACCGGCGGCAGATCCTTCTCCCACCTCGCCGCCAAGACCTGGAACACCCTTCCACTCAGCCTACGACAGACCCAAGACCTGCTGACCTTCAGTAGGCTACTCAAGACCTGGCTGTTTGACCAGTAGCGGCACCCCCCCCTTTTTTCTCCAGCGCCTTGAGACCCTCGCGGGTAAGTAGTGCGCTCTACAAATTCTGTGATTGATTGATCACAGCGGACTTGAATGATTATATCACGGTGGAAACACTTGATACTAGGGTAAGTGTCCCACATAAATTGTATGAAATAACACTCCAAATGGAGTGGGACAAATGCAGGACAGTTAGAGGTCTCTTTTTGGAGAACCTAACGTTTTGCTATGACATTTTGTTAGCTGAACAAGATTGGCCGCCAGCATTTGTCATGGATTGCGCTAGGGGAGAAAAAGTAATTTTACCAGCATTCTCCGACCATGTTCCCAAACATTTAAAATATACATATGCACAGGAGTGGGCGGTAGCCTAAGCTCCGGCATAATACAAAACCCATGTTGGATGGGATGAGGATTCAACACACCACATAATTCCATTAAAATATACTCCATCTGCACAAAGGCAGTATCCAATAAAGCAAGAAGCTAAAAACAGGTCAGGGAGATCTTAGATCAACTTGAATATCAAAGAGTGATTGAAACATGCACCTCTCAAATGAATAACCCTTTGTTTCCCGTATCGAAACCAGACAACACATATTGTCTAGTTTTAGATTACAGACATTTAAACACTTGCACTAAGACATTTGCAGTTCAAAATGCACACAGTGCCCCATTAATGAATAACATTGTGCGGAAAAAATACAAAACAACGCTAGATATCTCAAATTTTTTTTTCCCAAAATATAGCACCTGAAAGCAGATACTTGACAGCATTCTCAGCGCTAGGGTTCCAGCATCAATTTTGTCGACTCCCCCAGGGGTATAAGGACAGCCCGGGGTTGTTTTCGGCTAGGGTAACTGAATTACTTCAACATTTGGATGAGGAGGCATTGTCCTACGTAGATGATATCTATCTGACAGATGATGACCTGGAGGAACACTTGAACAGAGTAAACACCATAATTTTGGGATTTGCATCTGAAGGTTACAAATTCAATGTCGAAAAATCGAAGATTGCCCACCTTAATGTCCTTTTTCTAGGATATGAACGTTCAAGTGAAGGAAAAAGTCTAGCAGCTAACTTTTTAGAAAAATGCGCGCTGCTCCAACCTCCAAAATTATTAAAAAATTTACAATCAATGTTGGGATTCCTGAAATTTGACAGAACATACATTTTGGATTATGCAGAAAGAGTTAAACCTTTCTACGATTTGATAAAACCTGACTTTTCAATCAGACAGTGGACACAGGAACACACAGATACTCTTCGTTCCTTACAAGCTGACATGATCGTTTCAAAACACTTACAGACACACCTAAATGTACGCAACCTCGTGATCCGTATAGTTGCGGGTCAATCTGGGTACACCTATCTAACATATAACGAAGGTGAGACAGTACCAATAGCGTACAAATCACATTTGTACACAAATGCTGAAATGCGTTTTGCATCAACTGAAAAAATTCTAACAGCAGTACAGACTGCTGTAGTCGGAGAAAGAGCCCTGGCTCAGGGGAAACGTATAATAGTTGTTACCCCAGTTCCAGCCTTAGAGGCTGCAACAAAGGCAAGCGTTCCCAACGCTAAAGCCTTACATCCAAGATGGATACAATGGGCTAATTCTCTCACTGCAACAGACGTAGAATACAGATACGACCCAAATCTAAAAACACAAGCATTTCTGCAATACGAACAAGAATATCCTCTACCAAACGAAATAATGCCTCTAGATCAGTATGAATATATTATTTATACTGACGGTTCTGCGCAACCAGCCATAGGGAGCAAACAGCAATACAGTGCCGCGTGTGCTATCATTAAAGGATACATGCGGGATGGAAAGTTTCATCCGAAATGCACAAAAACACAGCCTCTAGGAGACAGGCGCAGTTGGCAGAACTAAAAGCACTAATACTGGCACTGGTAAATACGGATCGAGAATTCCCCACACTAAACGTGTGTGATTCCTTTTACTGTGTACAGTCATATAATGAATATTTACGTTACTGGGGACAAAACGGGTTTAAAGACACTAAAGGTGGCACAAATAGGCACAAAACGCTATGGGAACAGGTAGTGGAGTTGAAAAACGAACTACCAAGGGCTCACGTGATACACACATATTCTCAAGGAGTCATCGCCGATTTATCGGCACTTTAGCGCCGCAAAAGTGGCAATAGACTTATCGCCCTATTCACAAGCTGGTGCAAACTGCCGACATCGCCAGTTTTCCTGCGATAGCTGCCGCAAAACACATCGCCACGGATGAGAGCGACAATTAACGCTAATGATATGCAGAGTAGGCGTTCCCTTGCAAAAACACACGAAAACACCACTTCGCGATATTCTCAACGACCAGCCAGATCTGCGATGCCGGACAAAAACAGGCGATAAGGCGCGTTAGCAGCAAGGACTTAACACCTGCTTTTTACTGGTCTTAAGTAGGACGAAAACCTGCAGTACAAAGGGAGCCCAGGCCTGAGCCACATCTGAAGACCAACAGATGCCATGGAGCTACTAATCATGCAGCTTGGAGGCCCAAGAGGGCCACAACACCCACCGCCACCACCCCCACCCCCAGGACCACCCCCCTCCAGACCACCACCGAGGCAGCGCCGAACAAGACAGCGGACCGTCCGAAAACGCATCAGCCTCACAGACTTAATGCCAGAGGATGTCATTGCCCACTACAGGCTCAAAAGGACAACCATCCTCCGCATCATGGCCCACATTGCCCACAGGCTGACGGTACCAACACAGCGGACAACCAACATCCCTCCGCAGACAAAGCTGCTGGCTGTGCTGCACCTGTTGGCCACTGGTACCTTCCAACCAACAACTGCCAGAGTCGGAGGAGTCTCACAGCCAGCCCTATCAAAGGCCATCACACCTGTCCTGGATGCCATCATCAGTTTCATACCCCAGCACCTGCACTTCCCCCACACTGTGCAGGAACAGCTGGAGACCAAACAAGGCTTCTACGCCATAGCTGGATTCCCGCACGTGTTGGGGGCAATCGACTGCACACGTACTACTTGTGCCCCCTGCTGACACTGCACACAATTATCGCAACAGGAAGCACACGCATTCCATCAATGTGCAGGCAATAGTGGACCACCGGGGACTGTTCACCAATGTCGTCGCCAACTACCCAGGCAGTGTGCATGATTCATACATCTTCCGACAGTCCATCAGCCAGCGCTTTCAGGATGGCACCTATGGAAATGGACTGCTCGTTGGTAAGTACCAACGGAACACACACCACACCTCAATTCCACAATCACACAACGCACAACTGTGGGAATGGACACGTAACAATCACATTCAACATGCCAACCAACATGCACACCTGCCAGACACGACAACACAAGTAACCGTGGTAAGAGGGGCCAGAAATGTGGACAAACCATACACTAAGGCATAGCCCCTCTGCCACACATTTGGAGAATGTGGGGAGAGGTGGGAACCACGATTGTGCGAAGGAGGCAATGGACCTATGAATAACAATGTACACAATGCCAAGTGTGGCGGTGATGTGCTGGACAGTCTTGAGTATGCAGAGCACAGACATGTCCATGTGGACACATACTGCTGGAATCTGTAGTGTCGTGGACAGTGGAGGCAACCATGTCATCACAGGTAGTTGGGAACACCTTGGACAAGTAGCCATGTCGGCCCCCCTGTAAGCATGAGCGTAGTGGGCAGGGCCGGCGCACACCAGTCCAGCATAGGGGAGTGACTAAATAGGCCGGGGCTCAGGGAG
Organism: Calotriton arnoldi; assembly: GCA_963921515.1. Classification (NCBI taxonomy): domain Eukaryota; kingdom Metazoa; phylum Chordata; class Amphibia; order Caudata; family Salamandridae; genus Calotriton; species Calotriton arnoldi. Next base: position 1,285,809 of record CAWUFW010002284.1, on the reverse strand, counting down.
TGGTTCACTTCCGGGACGGCCACCGAAGTAACTACTGCGTGTGGCTCTGTGACCGCCATATCCTGACCATAGGCCTACACACACGTGGCCGACCACCTACAACAGGCAAAGTCACACCGGCGATGAGGTGGCTACGTCCCACGCCACCCGGCGCATATCTCGTCATCGCCTGCAGTGGCGTGTCTGCCAGGGCGGCATCCCTCACCCTGCCACAAGGCCGCCGTCATGACCGGTGGTGCCTGCGTGATCCTGTGTGCCTGCCGCACCCCAGCCAGCTGATCCCCAGACCCGACCTGTGCCCAGCGGTGAATGCCCGCCCATGCGCACCCAGGCCTCACTGCTCACCTGTGTCTCTCCAAGAGGGCACACCACGTGCTGGTGCAATCTCCAAGGCCGGGCTCCGCGAGCTTGGCAGCCTCCTCAGCCAATAGCTGGACTCTGCGCAACAGGCCCCCAGCGCACCCAGCGGCACCGCACCACGGAGTTGCAAGTTGGCTACTGCTGCCTTCTGACCACACTGCGGTACAGCAAGTAACAGACACATCCTTTCCAGTCCGCCCCTCCAGGCCTGCTGCATCATCGCAGGCTGCACACCCGCTCAGCTCTTCCGTTGGGCCGAACTCAGTGCACCGCATGTCATTGTCCTGAGGGGCTACCCCACAAGTCCGCCTCCAGTAGCCAGCAGCATGTCCTCGGTAACGCCACTGGAGCCCTTCACAGTCACGGGGCCACCCCCGTCCCAGGCAGGCCGCCGGTAAGCCTGGGTAGATCGTCTGGAGACGTACTCCGAAGCGCACGACATCCCAGCGCCGCGGCGGCGGCGCACGTGTGTGAGGAGTGTGGAGAAATGGCCTGGGGCTCTGGGCGTGGTTCAGTTCTGGGCTCTGGGTGTGGTTCAGTTCCGGCCTGGCCACAAAAGTGACTAAGGCGTGTGTCTCTGTAGTAGTGTCTACGCCACCCGGCCTGTAATCGACAATGTTGCAATGTAGCATGCACCAGGAGGGCGGCCTCGCCCGAATGGATTAATAAAGGAGCATGAGACCGCTCGGGGTCTCGGCTCATACTTGCCAACTGTTGTGTGTGTATCTACATTGCCGCAGCCTGAACCGAAGGCCTAGTCTCAATATCAGCGCAAGTTCAGCCAGGCCAGAACTCCACATCTGTGTCCGCCCTACCCTTACCATAGACCTACACACACGTGGCCACCCACCTTCAACGGCCAACATTACAGTCTTGGTGTCAGTCCTGCGGACATGCGCAGACAGGCATGACAATGGTGTGCCGTAGGAGTGCAAGTGATGCAACCGCGCAGCACACACAAGTAAATAGGCTCAGTGGGAGGGAGGAGCAGCTGTGAGGCTACGTAATACACATTGTCCTACCACATTTGCCAGCAGCAATACATGGCTAACATGAATCCCAAGGTCGCACAAATCACACACCACGAAACTTGTATGTCTGCCAACACAGCATGCAGAACCACCAGTTAACACTAATCTCACTTAACTCTCACAGGTGATCAAGGATATGCACTCTGCCCGTGGATGATGACACCCCTCCGAGACCCGAACACCCCGGCCCAGAGGCAGTACAATGTGGCCCACAAACGCACCAGGGGCATTGTTGAACGCACATTTGGCGTGTTGAAATCACGTTTCAGGTGCCTGGACATCACCGGTGGAAGACTCTTGTACAGCCCAGAAATAGTGTGCAAGATGATCACTGCATGTTGTGTATTGCACAACATATGTGTACCCACCAATGCCCCATGGATCCAAGTCCCAGAAGCACCGGACGATGATGAGGAAGATGATGCAGGTGGACCACACCCCACTGCAGCCGCAGCAGGAATATCCCGAAGGAACACAATCATCAACAATTTCTTCGCATGAGCACGTCACATTGTGACTGTCCACAGCAATCATGGCACAGTACAAGATGACCACATGACCAGCATGTGCAAATAAAATCTTAGCAACACACATTCCCTGTGTGCATGTCAGCCATCTACATTAGCTCATTACTCTGACGGGTGTAAGTGCAACATTGAGTGCTAACATTCGCAAATGTTGCAAGAAGAGATGCTGTGTATGTCACCTCTGTACCGAGAGGCTGTTTAGGGCGTCACGTATTCGATATGCCATATCAGGGTGTCACATGTAGTACGTCATGCCACTCATCAGCGTCCCACGTGTACATGAACATGACATGAAGGCCGTCATTGGTGTTCAGGAAAAGACAACAGGGTGCCATTTGTGGTCAGAGATGCACCTGCCTGATGCAAATATACACTCTGTGTGTCGAGTCCCACAACATGAACAACATGGCCGTAAGGGGGATGTGGGCACAGTGGACACATCAGCAACATTGGGAGATGCACACCAGCCTAGAAGCCAGCAGGTCCACCTTGCGTGGAACACACCAAGGTGTCCCCATGTCCAATGTGCCATGTACAGGTCACATGTGTACATGGACGTCATACATCAAGAGTAGTGATCAGTGCCAGCTAATAGGTGCAAGGTGAGTGGTCAACCGCCTCCGCACAGCTACCTGCACCCATCACTGTCAGACTGCAGTAAAACAACACTGCATCAGAGCATGCAATACTGACCGTGAGGGCACGTACATGGCTGGTAAGGGTTCAACCATGCCGGAAGGTGAAGCGGTAACATCCCCCCCACCCAATCCCCATCACATTTCCAGAATGCAAGCAGATGACAAATTAACATTGTGGATGTCAGCCCCTCTGTCTGAACTAGAAGGCGGTAGCACATCTGCACCTCCGACCTTGGGAATGCATGCGCCCGGCACCCCCTGAGCGATACCATAGCAGCTGCTGACGGCTCCCACACTACGCACAGCGCTAACCAGAGACCAACGTATACACACCCCACACACAGGAGTCCTTGCTCGTAGTTCACTTGCATGGTATGACCTTCACACTTACGCACCGACCATCCCAGGAGTCCAAGCGCTCCACACTCAAACCAATCATTGTTCCGAGCTGTGGCTTCCACATAACTTTGACTTTGCCTTTGTGACACACAGCCCTATTTCATACATTGACGTGGGGCTAAGTTTGGAAATAGCGAGATTGTTGTTTTGGAGCAATGAGGCCACAGCTAGTTCACACATTCCCAGTCCTCTCACTGCCTATCTGGGTCACGGACATACATGCGCATTGAAATCAGTTCCCAGGGAGCACCGTTGTTTGTAATCACTGCCCCTACACACATCCATACTTTCATACTTGCTTGATCATGGACATGACTCATCTGTGTGAATTTGAATGTCTTAATCACATTCGGTGGAGTGGTGAAGGTGGACCAGTACCTGGCCATGCACACGCTACTTTACAATGTTGCCCCGTGGAGGGCCAGCCAGCATCCTTTGGGGAGGGAAAAGTACATCGTAGGAGAGGGAGTTCAATCCGCAGTCTGATTTCTGTGTCATTGGTTGTCTAAACAAATGTAGCAGTCCATGTCGGGGGCCAAGGTGAGTGTCGCAGAGTGTTAAGGGGGACAGTGGAGTGTGTTATTCCTGGGCATAATGCAGAGGGCAGAACCAAGCAGAAAGAGGCCATATGGCGGAGATGAATGCTACCGCTTCCTACTTAGCCCAACGGCAGATTCATCCTCATCATCGTCCTCCTATGTGTGATGTGCCTCACATGTGGGTGGTGGTGTTTTGTCTGCGGCACTGTGTGGCACTGACACATCATGGGGCGGTGATGTGGAGGTAGTAGTGGCAGCAGCATTCATCTGCGCCAGGCCTTGTGGCTGCACTGCCATGATGAGGATCTGCAGGGCATGGTAGATCCCTGCTACATCTCGCTGGTGTGTAGCCGTGGCAGCCATTCTTCCCGCCTGCTTCCGCTCCATGTTCTCCATGTTCCTCCCCATGTTGGCCAACTCACGGCTGAGATCGCTGGAGCCACTCTGACTAGACAGTTGTTCTTGTCTACGAGTCATGACTCCGGCAATGTCAGTAATGGATTGTTGGAGACCATGGAGCAGACTGTGGGTGTCCGTTAGGGCCTGTAGGTGGTCCCTGATGGGACTTGGACACCCACGTATGGCATCTAGTTTGGCTGCCATGAGGTCGAACCCCACCCGCACCTGCTCTGCCATCCCCTTCTGGCCCTGCGACACACGGCGTTGGAATGCCATGTGTTGCTCGTGGGGATCCTGGGAGATGGCCGTGGTGGTGGGTGCTTCCTGCTGTGTGGTCTGTGCAGGGGGTGGGTTCTCCTTGATGCAGCTGGGCTGCCCTGCTCCTGGGGGTGGGGTGCTGAGGGTGTCCATGAGCTGTTGGAGGGCGTTGGGGTCGATGATGTGTAGGTCCTCTTCATCATCAGTGATGAGGAGTACGGTCTGCTCTGCAGGAGGTGATGATTCTCCCTCTGCAATGTGAAGGGGAGATGCAGTTTGACATTGTGTTCACATGTATGTTGACGCATTGGCCAAGTTTACAAACAGACTGCATGTCAATGTACATTGTGACTGTTTGTGTGGAGATGCCTATTTAATGCTGGACAGTTGACATTTTGCCACCATCATGGATCTGAGGTTGTATTTGTCCATTATCATCTCACAGTTTCATGCTATGCCAAATGCGAATGGCCATTTTCTACACACAAGCGGCAGCAGTTGTGGCCTCTGTTCTGTTGTGAAAGTGTTGCAGTTTGGTCCACTTTGTTGTAAATGTTGAGGTGCTGAGTGTTATGTGTGTGTGCTGCATTGTGGGTGATTTGCCCCTTCAGCTCTGATTTGGCTGACCCTTATCCCTTTCAGGTGGTGTGCCTTTCACTTCTGTGCCTATACAGTGCTGAACTGTTGCAGACTTGGGTAAATCGGGCTCTTGGTTGGAGTTGTGACTCTTGGGCATGGTTTGTCTGCAGATGTGCTGTACTTACTTGCGCATGTGTGCCATTGTGCACATCTCCCCCCGTCCCCCCAGTCCCTGGTGGTTACTCACCCTGTTGCTGTTGTGTCAGGTCATGTTGAGCAGTGTCCGGTCCCCGACTCCTGCCACCGTCTCCACAGTGATGACTGTGGACACCATTTCCTCCATCTCATCCAGCTCCTCCTGTATCGCAGGACTCCCACCCACAGTCTGCATTGCTGCTTTGCGGTTGTTGGCGAGTTTCAGCTTGGTTTTGCCCTTCATACCATTCCAGCGCCTCTTGACCTCTTCCATTGTCCTCCTCAGCACTCCGACTGCATTCACCTTGTCCACGATGGACTGCCATATTCCACTTTTTGTTGCCAATGACACAGTGGAGGTGACTAACAGTTGTTGATGGTGTTCTGTCACCTCTGTAATCAGGATCCTGTTTTCCTGCGGACTGAACCGCGTCTTTCTCTTCTTCTTCTCCTTGCCCTTCCCTGATCCCGAGGTCCCAGGCTGGTCCTCCGTGGGGCTTGTGGGGTTCGGGTTGTCCTCTGTGCTTGCTCCGGCTACCTCCATGGTGCTTCGCAGTTGTTTGTGTTTTATTTGTATTTCATTTTTGCCGCTTTTATAGTGATTTTTCCCGCCTTACTTGTGGGACTTGCGGGCCTGGCGCTGCTTTCTCGCTGCATTTTTATCGCAGTTAGGCCCATCGCAACTTTTTTCACGTTCGGGTTTCCTTTTTCATCGCCGTCGCGGTAGTTGTATCGCGGACATCTGAGGCGTTATCGGGAAACTATCGTATGTTACCGCCGTGTTGAGAATATGACGTTGACACGGAGTTATTTTCCCGTGATAGACGGCGATATGAAAAACTGAGTTAGCTTATTTTGGCGATGTTTATCGCAAGTTCTTGAGAATATCACCCATTGAGTCATCAATGTGATGGCGTTCACGTTGAAGGGAATTCATTGGCTGACGAAGCCACAAAGAGGGCTGTACGAACGGCTTCCGTAGCTGCAATCACTCGTTCAAAAACTAGGATAGATGGTGAGATAATGGTTGCGATTATTGCCACACGCAATAACACAGCAGTACCGAAAAGATTTCCACTCAAGTACTCCTACAAGTTAGATGCGAACAATGTTCCATTTGCTCAAATTCCAGGAGTGGGGGATAGAGTAATACCAAATATGGATCGCAGGTTAGGATTAACTCTAGCAGCACACAAGGGTATAGGTTCTGCACACGCAGGAGTTTCCGCTACGGTTTCTCTATTAAAAAAACGCTACTGGTGGCCAGGTCTAAGAAGGCAGACTAAGGACTATGTCCTGAAATGCGACATCTGTCAGCAGATGAAAGGCTCCACTGTAACACATCCAGTGCAGACACCATTACTAATATCAGACAAACCGCTTGCGTGTGTTTATTTGGACCACTGTGGCCCCTTACAATCGGATTGGGCTTAAAAGTACATCATGGTTGCAGTGGATTCCTGCTCTAGGTTCCTATGGGTGTGGCCCCAGCGCTCGCCTGATGCTCGAACTTTTATAAAAGATTTGCGAGTCTTTATAGGGACATACGCAATTGGCACATTACATTCTGACCGTGGCCCCGCGTTTAGCTCTAGGGCTTACAAGGAAGCCATGGGAAGTTTGGGTGTAGCATTGCGCTACTCCTCTCTGTACCATCCCGAGGGAAATTCGGTTGTGGAGAGGAAAAACCGGGACTTAAAGCAATCCTTAACAGCTAGAGTATTAGGCTCGGGTGGATATTGGGTAAAACATCTGGATGGCGTCTAGAGGGCATTAAACAATCAGCCAAGAAGCTCTCTAGGGGGTGTCACTCCTTATGAGGTCCTATTTGAGACGAGAATGTGGGTACCTGATCTTGATTTTGAAGGCACAGTGGCGGATGAAAAACCTGTTGACATCCATAAACGTTTGGCTGATTTACAGGACTTGAACAAAAGCAGGGCACTACAGAGTAATGTCCAGACGAAAAGGACCGCCACTGGGGAAGTAAAAAGTGTCACGGCAAGACCTGTCTGGATCCCTAAAGTCGGGGCTCTGGTCATAGAAAAAATAGCGGACAAAAAAGAATTTGGGCCATCATATAGAAAGCCTGTACCTGTCCTGGCAGTTGAAGGAACAAGAACAGTACTTCTACCACCTCTTTCCGGCAAAAAGGAGAAAAGATTTGTCTCAATTGACCTAATCAAACCACACTATGGGACTGATTACGATGGCGGGCGGAGGCACATCCGCCGTGCTGGCGGTGGTGGAAAATGCCCTTTTCCGCACTCCATCGGCGGTCTTTGCGTCCACCGTATTACGATGGGCATAGATAGCCCATTTCCCATCCGCTGCGGTGTTCTGGAATCCACGGAAAATCTCCGTCCGCACCGGTAGCGGACGGAGCCAAAAGAGAGGTACCGCAGTGCGGAATGCGGTCACGACCTCCAGTCAAATCACGATGCCTCAAACAGCCCACCACACCGCTGCGGTGAATCCGGCCATTCGAGGATGGTGGTGGCAATTCTGCGGATAGCTCCATGTGTTCCAGTCCGCTGGGGAAACGGCGGTCTTTGGCCTTTCCGCAGCAAATCCGACTGCCGCGGACGGATTTTCAGTTTTTCCGCCGCCGAATCCTAGAATCCGACTGCCGCGGTAGGGAGTTTCTGGCGGTGCATCCTAATCTGGCTGGCGGTTTTGCCGTTGTACCTGCAGGCGGAAATTTCCCGCTAGCACGGCGGTCGGAATACTTTTCCGCTTGCCATCATAACCAGCCCCTATGTGTCCAATACTGAATAGTAGGCCGCGTGGATTCCGAAGTAACAGACACCCTCCTCTCACAACTATACAAGAAGTTCAAACAGAAAGACTCATCACGGTTGAAGGGGCACTTGCACGGAATGAAGGACTATGCAACAATGCAATGGAACTCGTTCCTCTTGAAACTGAAGTTCAAAATGAGAACTCCACTGAAAGACAAATTTCAATTAGACCAAACACCGATATCTACGTCAACATGCCCCAACAAGATCAAGCTACAGTTTCCACAAAACCTGCAGAACTACCGAAAATTGATCAAACTGCATCTGGCTATTTCATTGACTTTGACACCTTCTCGTTAGATCCAAGCGAACCTGAAACAACGCCAGCCCAAAGAACTCGTCTACAGCGATTTAAAGATTTTCTAAACTTTCTTAAAAAGACTTACCTGGTATCACTTTGGGTGGAACTCTGGGTATCTACAGGAATATTTTTCTTTCTTTTCTGGATAGGCCCAGTAACTGTCTTTAGTATGCTTATTAATTGAAGTTATCTTCGAGAAAGCTCTGCAGCACAAAAAATGCATGTGATTCTAAAACCGCACCCATCATCACATCGTGAAAAAGGAGACCTGTCATCAGTGAACATTACAGCAGTTCCTATACCTGATGGTATAGTGTGGGACAGAGTTGATTTTGATATATTTGGCCTGACTGAACTTTTAAATATACCACATTTTTTTTAAATTTCATTGAGTGTTATCATTACCTCCAGTACATTTTACGATGATTGGGATTATGAAACTGTAAATAACATGTTGTCTGATTTAGAAAAATCTGCTGCTTTTTCTAATAATGAAATGTTAGAAGGCACATCAGACTTTGAAACTATGTATTGCTATCAACATTATGGTCATCACTTTCTGCATAAATCTGTTAATCCCAGAAATGTTTTCAAATACCACCAATGGGAACATTACCCAACACCGCCAAAAAGCAGTTCAAAAACATTTGTACAAAAATTTCCATATTTTTCAGGGTTTAACAAATCAGACCCAGCATCATATTATTATAAGGTTGCACCAACACCAGCACAGAAAAATATGTTGACAAACACCAAACAGATTTATTCTCCTTCCTTTATTGCCCAGTTGTCTGAACGAAGGTTCGACCTATGGAAAGACACCATAGACTTAAAATCCGTCTGGGGTACTAGAGACTGGCAAGTCCAGGGAACAGAGGCACTATTTAGAGCATGTCTTATTCCTCGACAAATAATGTTCTTGAATGAAACAGTACAACAAACAACCTGCCTTAGGTTAGCAAAGAGTAAAGATTTGAATGCACCTCGGATGCCCACACCATCACACACTGAGGGTAATATAACATCGCAAGAAGAGGTTACACTAGATGACATCATGCAATACAATAGATCAGACCCCGATTGGAAGGGATGGTTGGTTTGGCCCGTACACACCATTAACTGTCAGGAAAGATTCTTGGGTAAAACTAAAGGATTAAGTATCAGTAGGCCAGATCCACGTTATGTACAAAAACAACATCCAGGGGTAGTGACATCATACAGTGTTGGGAAGTTATGCCTCGATTGGCTAAAGACCTCAACACTTACACAGGTGAGACAACACTTATCCTTACTTTCACAGGATGTGGACCTACGGGATTTTTTATTAGGTCCTAGGAAGCCACGTCATAAACGTTTCTATTATGCTGTCTACAATGAGATTTGGAAATATCACAACAAGAGGCCGCAGAAATATTGCAAGAAATAGATCGAATAAATCTAGAGAAAGCTCTAGCAGTGGTCAATAATGGGTTAACAACACTAACATCCAGAATATATTCACTGGGCAACATTGTATCATCTGCTATCGATGTTTTAGAACAAGATTTGTCCATATTACAACATGGGCAATCACAATTGCGTTCTATTATGTTGCTAAGCTGGACCTTCAATCTTTGTGCGCAGGCTATGTGCCTTGGCGTTTCATAAACAGCACGTCTCTGTTTTCCTCGTATAAACTGACAGAAAAACTGATGGAAATGGCACAGAGGGGAGCAAAGTGTACAATTCTGCGCATTGAAAAATTGGACAGATTAGCCTTCACAGTGGCAGAGTCACCGTCCACAGAATGGTTAATCCATGGCCATATAACTCTTCCGGTCACTACTTTTCAATTCCAATATTGCCTTGAACAAATGCAGGCAGGCAGATATGAAGAAATGGGTAGGGAATTCATCAAGGAATCTCGGGAATTACCATACAGATTTCGATGCCAGAGTGGGGAAAAAGAAGTGTTTCTAAGCGGTACTAACTGCGAGAATACTTTAAGTGGATCACTTATATGCCAGGATATAATGCTTCATGGGGCCTGTAACGGTTCAGTAGCAAACTTATCCTGTCATTTAAAGGGTGCCCCAGGCTGCCGTGATCACTCCAGTGTTCAGGCTACTTTCTAATGGGAGTTACTTGATGCTGAATGATCAAGGTTGCTGTGGGATGCTTCCGGGCATCGCATATCTGGTAACTGTGAGTTCCAGGGTTACTTGCTGTATGCAAGTATTGTTTCCACCGACACATACAGTCAGGGAGGCGCCATTATGGCCTTCACTAAATGTTTCATTAATACGGTTTGATACTTTAAGCAGAATGAAAGCCATGCTTATACTGAAACCCGTGCCCTTAACCTCCGTTCGAGAGACTTTTGATCTTCAAGTAGCAAGGTCTTCGGCAGAGATACAGGCACTTATACGTACAAATTGCCCTTTTCATTTTGCAGAAATGGTAAATCGTATCTTTAACATGTCTGATACGACAGGCATTGTCCACCTATTTAAGACCATAGGTTCGGGGCTATTAAGCACCTTTCAGACGGTCCTTGGAGTTATACCAAACTTTATACACTCCGTATTTGGAAGCATCTTTGGAGGGCTGCCGCTGATCCTGTTTCTAATAGCAGGTATCTTGATTGTCATTTTTTTTGCTACGCAATGGACGTCCCAGTCACCAAGGAGATGGAAACAGTACTCCTGGAGAAAAAATACTGTGATTGCATGGTACAACTTCTAGGCACACCTCGCCTAAGGGAACTAAGTGCCTCTTGGTTCTTGTCATTTAGACCAGTCTGATGGACTGCATCTTACCTGTCCTCCGATGCCTGTTTTGCGGAGAAGAATGCATGTTGGATCTCTGTCTGACACTCCCATCATGTGCGCAAACGGACGTTGATGCTTTACTGGACCCGATAACGGCCCATGTTCTGCAGTGTCCCCAGCGTATTCCCATGTTGATGGCGGCATTCCTAGAGCCACCACAGGTAGTATCACCTCCTGTTGGTATGGACACCGGCTCCTCCTCTGACACCCAGGCCTTGGATAGCGCACAGGCTGCCCCAGCATCGGCTGTGGATAGTACTGAAGATCATCTCTGCTCAATTGACATAATATGCGAGGTGTTAGAGGGACCACCATCTGCGGAAGCAAGCAACAAGAATGTTGCGTCTACCAGCCAGGACACAAACATTTGACTAATTTGGCCCGTTGTGTGCTGGGAAAAATTCGACTTTTTGCAAAACAAACAAAAAATTGGAACTCCATATCACAATTGACATTATTTTCGAGCATGCATGGCTTTCAAATGCTTGTAGTAGTTCGAACTATACCTACGGATATATTAGAGCTATAGCTTTAGTGTCAATCTCCATTTTTTACCTCTGTTTTAGAATTTTTTTTAAGAACCTTTTTAACGTTTTAAACATTGTTTTAACTAATGTTTTTACCGTTTGCGTACCAGTATCTAGTCAGCCCAGTAGTACATTTAGAATTTAACTATGTCGTCCATTCGGAAGAGGAGTGGGTGTTATATTCCATATAGGTATCATAACATAAGCCCCGGTAATCTCATTACCCGCCACCTATATTCTCTCCCTACATTACATTTGTCACAGTTTACAGGGACTGACCTTTTACCTAGATATTACACTGCTGTCAGAACGCGGGTTTTCCCTGGTTTGAAATCTCATACATTATGCATGAGGATTCTTGGAAGCACAGCAGGACTACCATCTCCTGTATAAAATCTATGTACAAAGTTCATGCCCAACGTCATCCTTAGGCCGACACAGTAACACAGCAAGGTAGGACCCCTGGGGAGACCTATGGGTATATATACATCACATCTTGCTAAGAGAGGAGACCAAGACTTCCCAGCCAACACACTGACCAGAGACGCTGAGGTTCCTGCATGCAGACACTGCAGCTCGCAGTGGTCTAACATCCCTCGTGGGGTGTCCAGCTCGAGACCAGGACAGGGTCCCATAGTCTCTCACTTCAGGTAATGGGGTTGACTAAATCCTAGAGGGATTCTTGGCTTAACACCTACATACATGCTAGGTACACTTAGGTACATCTAGTAAGGGAAGCGCCATAGGAGTACGCATCTTTTATCATGTGTTTTATATACTCTAATGTATTCATGATTATTGTAAGATGGTAGAGCTATGCCATCAATTCACCTTTATCGTACTGATAATCATTTATATCTTATACTGTCTAACGGTTGTTGCAGCTCATTTATTGTACACCAGAATAACAACTGTTCAATAAATTGTTATTGAAAAACGCCCAGCCTGTTTATTCAGTGTATCTCTCTGAGACAGACTAAGTAAGCACGAGCGACTGAGCGAAATGTAGTATATTGTTTCCACGATCCTGAGGGATCAGGGTTGTCATGTTCGAATGGTTGCCAAGAACTATTCTCTCCTTGGTAAGAGGGGATTCTAGTGGCACTGTGAGCTAGTTGGTACAAAAAGAGCCAGCATACCCGGTGGGGGTGTTCAGAGTCAGTCTGACACCAATCCTACAGTGTATGTTGTCTAAACGCGCAGATCCTGTATACTTTTTATAGGAACTACATGACAGTTCCTGCATGGCATGGACTGTAAAGTCCATGCCATGTAGTATCCGGTATGCATGCACACAGGAAGTCACATGTTGTGCCCCCTTGTGTGCAGCCACATAGAGTGAGGCACCAAGGGACCCTGTAGGGCCCCCTTTGTTTCCTCTCCCTCACGGTTTTCATGGAGGAGAAACCGTCATGAAAACCGTGGAGGAGAGGAAACTTGTAATATGCTTGGCGGGACCACAGCTGTCCCGCCAAGCATATTGCTGCCTCTACACCGCCGCACCACTGCCAGGGAACAGTGGTTCCCTGGCGGCTGTGGTGGGACCGATGGCCCGACCACCCTAATAGTAATAGGGTAGTCGGGAGAGCGCCACCGTTGTTATGTTATTCAAGCTTATAGCCCGCACAGCTACTCCAAGGAGTGTCCCGGCGCGAACCTTGAGGAGTGAAAAGGAATAATTAAATAAAGAGGAGTGTTTTCAATCTTTTTTTGAAAAGATTGGGGTCCTGGATGCTGTGCAGAGCAAATGGGAGCAAATTCCATGTGGATGCAGCCCTAAAAGCAAGTGAGCTGCCACCCATCCTCTGTAGATGAAAGCGAGGAATGTGTGCTAGAAGCTGGGAGGCCGAACGAAGCTGTCTAGCTGGCGTGTAGAACATAAAACGCTTTCTTAAATACATTGGGCCGGCATCTAGCAAGCACAATGCGCCAAGACTAGGGCTTTGAACTTCACTCGTTCGGCCACAGGCAGCCAGTGAAGAGTGCGCAAATGCTGCCTAACACTGTTTCTGATAGGGACGTTGAGAAGAAGCCTGGCTGCCGCATTCTGGACTACCTGTAGTCTGTTAAGCAAGTAGCCTGTTAGGCCAATGTACAGAGCATTGGCATAATCGATACGTGAAAGTATCAAGGCTTGAGTAACCGTTTCCTTGGTGCCCTAGGGAGGAGTGGGAGAAATTTCCTGAGGGATTTAAGGACCCCAAAACAGCTCCCAGCAAGTCTCTTAATCTGGGTAGAGAAGGACAAATCCTCTTCAAACCAGACACCAAGATTCTTAGCGGGTTGCCCAGTTGAGGCTGGTAAAGGATAGTCATCAGGCCAAAGTACTTCCCTAAACTGAGGTGGGAAGCTACCATAAAGGAGGATTTATGATTTGTCCTCATTACATTTGAGTTGAGCAGCGGAAAGCCAATGAAAGACAGCTGACAGACAGTTTTTTGCAGATGAGGTGGAACATTCAGCTTTTTTCCAGGTAAACAAAAGCTGCGTGTCATCAGCATAGGGAATAATTTTGGCACTGAGGTCTTCCGCAAGCTGAATTAGAGGAGTCACATAAATGTTAAAAAGGAGGGGACTCAATGAGGACCCCTGAGGCACCCCAGTGGCCACCCTCTGCGGTGAAGTGGCGAACGGGGGGAGCCATATCTGTTGCGAGCGATCCTCCCAAAAAGATTTCAGCCAGCACCAAGCAGTGCCCGTTATTCCTATATCTGCAAGTCTAGCAAGCAGCAGAGAGTGGGGAACAGTATCGAATGCTGCCAAAAGGTCAAGCAAGATCAACGCAGCCCTTCCGGCTGCATCCAGACACTCCCGAATTGCCTCCGAGACTTCCACAAAGGCTGACTCGGTGCTATAGGAGGCTCGAAATCCAGATTGGGCTGGGTGAAGTAAGCCTGAACATTCAATGAAGTCAGTGAGTTGTTTATTGACAACTTTTTCACAGACTTTCGCCATGCTAGGTAAGAGGGACATGGGGCGGTAGCTCGCCGGGTTCAATGGGTCTAACAACAACTTTTTTAGCAGCGGTAGGATCTTAGCCTGTTTCCACACAGCCGGGACAAGGGCTTCTTGAAGAGACAGATTGATGAGCCTTTTAACTTCTGGGTTAATTGTCTCAGCGACCGACGCCAGAAGTTGGGCAACGCAAGGGTCAGAAGGGGAGCCTGATTTCAGAGCCTTGAGGACCTTGAGTGAGTCATCCAGATTAATAGATGCAAAGGCCACCAGAGAAGGAGGCAGATCAGGCAGATCCACCGTAGGTGGGATCCTGCCCGAGGCCTGATTGCATAAGGTGAACGACGCCTGAATAGAACTAATCTTATCCATAAAAAATCTCGAGAGCTTCTCACACCAAGCGTTCGAGGAAAGCAGCATGGACGATTCAGCTTTAGGGGCCAGAAAGCTCTGAACAATGGAGAAAATCTCCTTGGAGTTGTTTCTGGCATTATCAATACGAGCTGTGTAGTAAAGACTTTTGGCATGGGCGATCGCAGTGTAATAGACTTTCTGGGCTTTTCTAAGCGTCAGCTTCGCCAAAGGACAAAAGTCCTTCCGCCAACAGCGCTCTAGGTTTTTGCATTGCTGCTTCAGTTCTTTCAGATCTGGCGTAAACCATGGTTTAGAAGGAGAGTCCCTCAAATGCCTATGAAGTGGCGAGGGAGAGAGGAGAGCCATCGCTTGGGTGATCCACCTATAGAAGCTGGCAAGCGCTTCCTCTAATTCATTTGCTCACGCGGGTCTTGACTCAGCAAGAACACGGCTAAAAGTAAGGGGGTCAATTTTGGCAGAGGCCGGTCCTTAAACCGCCCGACTTGGTAAAATATTGCCATCCGACAACCAGGAGAAGTAGGACAGGAAGTGGTCGGACCAAGGCACCGGCAAAGGATCTTCAACCGGGATTGGAAAGTTGGAGCAAATATGGTCCAGAATATGACCGCCCTGGTGAGTGGGTACCTTAACCCATTGAGTGAGCTGGGCAAGGTTCAATAGATCCAAAAAATCCCTAGTGTCCCCGGCACCAGCCATGTCTAGCTGGATGTAAAGATCCCCAAGCAGGAGATAGTGGGAAAAACGAAGAGCACAGGGAACAATGGCCTCCTCCAGAACTTTGAGGAAGGCCCCGCCGACCCCGGGGGCCTATAAACCAGAGTTCCCCCAACAAGAGAAGAGGGGAGAGACCAATGCTAAAATCTAGAGCTTCGCACTCTCCCAGCAGCAATTCCTCACTGCGATGGAAGGTCCAGATATCCCTATAAATGACCGCAACCCCTCCCCCTCTGCCCGTTTTACGGTCCACACGAGAGATCTTATATCCCCCCGGTATGGTCAAAGTAACTAAAGGATTAGAAGTCTCATTCAGCCAGGTTTCGGTAATAAACAGTAGATCCACTGGCTTATCAGAAAGGAGATCAAAGATGTCCTGACAATGTATCCTAAGAGAGCGGGTATTAATCATAGCTGTATGAATCCAGGGCCCCTTCTTACTGAGGCTTTGATTGGAATCGGGCCGGGGAAGACCATCACGACCTGAGCACAGGCCATAGGAGCACCTCGGGCATATAGTGGAGGGGTGAACAGAGACATCCCACCTGCTAGAAAGAGAGCAGGGGCGCGGACAGAGCAGGAACAGTTCATTACGGCTGTAGGTCCGTAGAGTCTCAGAATGGAGAGGGAAACGGGCAGCGTGGCTGGCGCTGGCCGCATCTGGGACGCTGATGGGTGCAGACGGGCTTGCCTTAGACGCGCCCGCTGCGCGCGTCCGATGCGCGTCCGCACAGCGCGCATATTTATGGGGATGTCCCTCCGACAACTAGAGAGCGCACTGACCAAAATGGCGTCTCTAGGTGTTAGCCGGGAAACCAGGAAGTTGCAGCCCCTCGGAGGAAGTTCAACAGCTCAAATACATCAAATTCATACAATCAGGTAATACAATACTAAAGACTTCCAAAAATGATTAAAAATGATTAAAAACGGTAAAATCGGTTTAGGGGACTAGCTGCGATATCTGTGTGCAAACTGGGCAAAGGTTAGTGTGCAAATAAGCAAAGGAAAGGCAGGACAAACCTCTCAAGGCACTGGCGTCCAAGCAGCGTGCATAGTTATGGGGATGTCCCTCCGACAACTAGAGAGCGCACTGACCAAAATGGCGTCTCTAGGTGTCGGCCGGAAAACCAGGAAGTGGCAGCCCCTCTGAGCAAGTTCAACAGCTCAAATACATCAAATTCATACAATCAGGTAATACAATACTAAAGACTTCCAAAAATGATAAAAAATTATTAAAAACGGTAAAATCGGTTTAGGGGACTAGCTGCGATATCTGTGTGCAAAATGGGCAAAGGTTAGCGTGCAAATAAGCAAAGGAAAGGCAGGACAAACCCCTTGTGAGTCTGGCAGTCCATAAAAAGCCAGATTCTTAACCAAGCCCTTAATGTCCTTTGATTACAATTTGTTAATGAACATTCCACCATAAAGATAGGATGTAGTCATCAAGAGGAAAATTAAGGAAAGTTCCATATGCATTCCTTTCACATAACCCTGCAAAAGTAACTGTGTTGTGTAATAATTAAATACATAAATTGTAAGAGGGTGGGATTGAGAATTTTCTAAATTTTGCATGTTTCTGAATGCTCAATTTGAACACTGCTGTTCCATGGGTTCTCTATTTTTTACAAGCTCCACGTCTGTTTACTATAATTCAGTGCTTAATTTGTAAAAAAATAAATAAATAAGTACCAGGAGCCTCGTCAGTAGGCCACTGCAGCATGCCCCTGCTAGTGCTGCCAAATACAACACAAGTTCTTACCATCACACCAGTAGCGGCTCGTGGAGGGAGTGCCATGGGGCGGTGGGGCGGGGGAGGAGCAGGGTGAGGTGAATTTCATTGCGCGCGCTGCATTGCCAAATGCGATGCAGCGCGCGCAACGAAATTCGTTTTATTTATTTGTTTACTTACCTCTGTTCGGCCGTATGCCGTAGTTTACTACCCCCCACCCTGCTCCTCCCCCGCCCCGCCACACCGCCCCGCGGCACTCCCTCCACGAGCCGCTACTGCATCACACACATAGCAGTGTGACTGTTCAGACAATTCCAGGATCCCAACGCTATAAGATTGGCTTTGGTGGCAGGAATAGTCATTTTAAGGTGTATTGAATTAACACACAAACTTCTTGGGTTTGTCTTGAAATTAGACAAACAGCGCCACCATGTGGTGCACTGTCATAAGTGCCGGAGTTGACAATTAAGTGCCGGTGCCAAGCACCAGAAACCACTGGCTCAAATTGATCACTGCTCTAATTCTGAAAGCATTTTCAACAAAAACATGCATAACAGGTAACTACAACAAAAGGCGTCATTTTGTCTGGTGGTGTAATCATTTCACTCAGTCACACATACACACATTTATTTGGTCCTGCGGCCCAAAAAAACGGCCTATACACTGGACCTTTCAAGCTGGAGCATCTAGCAGTGCCAGAGTACCAGATTGCATGACAGGCCAGACCAACACTGCCAGTAATGTTTTGAGTTTGTATTCAGTAATTAGTATTGTCTATTTACAGTCTGGTTTTAGATCATTGTGGGAAGAGAAATTCCAGGTTTCAAATTAATCAAAAGAGCACATCAGTTGTTCTGTCAAGAACTGAGACACAACCACCCACCTAAACAGTATAAATGGAATTCAGTCAGGGAAACTATAAGACCAAGTACTTCATTTAATCACAACTGACAAAGGAGACTTCTTTCATCTCTATGAGGGAGGGCTAAGATGAGATAAGAACTGAATTTCCAATACTCCTGTCCTGTACACTGAAAAACTCAGCAGGAAACAATGATGTGCACCAAGAGACAACCCAAAAATGTTGTGAAATAAAAATATTATGTCAAGAATATTGTAATGTCCAAAATATTGTGGACCGAAATATAGTAGATAAGCATATTGTTTTAAGTGCTGTTTTTAATATTGTTGTAAAAATACCATTTTCTAAATTATTGTTGTATACATATCGTTTTTATCATTATTAGATTATAAGCACTTTTAGTAGTGCTTAATTAGTACTGCATGTTAATTTTTTTGTCAATTTTACGTTTCCAATTTATTAGAAATAATAAATCAATATAACTTTTTTTTTAAATTATTTATTTGAGATTTTTTAATTGTTTTAAGTTTCATCATGTTATAGGGAAGGGATTTGGGGTTTACAGGGGAAAAGGGTGGGGAACTCTTTCCATTATGTTCATATGAATTTTTCAATATTATCAATATAAGTGATATTATGAAATTTTATTAATTTAAATTGTAAATATATATTTAATATTTTATTAGAAAATATTTGTCAAATATTTGAAAACAATGTTAATTTAAAAAAAAAAATTTTTTTTTAATAATGTTTTCTTTTGTTTTACTATTTTCTTAATATGTTTGAAAAATGTGGTATATATATTTTTTTAAATATCAAAAATGTTTTTTTCATTTACGTTCACAACATTTGTAATATTTGATTTTGCTAAATATTTTGTTTTTAAAAATCGATTTACAGTGTGCAAATTTTAATATATTTGGGTTGAATTCTTTTTCTTTATGGTTTCATATTTATTTTGTTTTATTTATTTTGTTATGCAGTCATTTATACTATTAATTGTTGCAATATGTCTTTTTAATTTTGTGGAAAAAGAATTATCTATAATTTTATATTTTTGGTAGGGAGAATTACAGATCTTATATCAGACCAATTAAACTATAACTTTTAAAATCTTTATTCATTTATAATTATGAAGTATTTGTATTTGATTATGTATAATCATAATTCTTATGTTTACTTCATTGAGTTTGCATCTATGTTTTTGTTGAGAAAATAAATTAATTATTGCATAATTTTCCAATAATCTAAAAATATAACATTATGTTCATTTTTTACCAATGGTATATTAATTTTATTTTCAATTAATAGTTTTGTATACATTTATTTTTATATTTGTGTTGGTAATATTTTTAATATTTAGTCATTCATTGTGCTATTCTTTTTTTTATTTTGTGTGGTGGAAAATTGTTATATGGTATTTACAGTCAATAAATTATGATTGTATTTGTCTGTACTTTATTTATTATTAATGTATGCTTATTTTTTAATTTTGAACATATTTATATTGATTTGTTCACATAAAATATACACAAAAGTTCATAATTATA
Organism: Calotriton arnoldi; assembly: GCA_963921515.1. Lineage (NCBI taxonomy): Eukaryota > Metazoa > Chordata > Amphibia > Caudata > Salamandridae > Calotriton > Calotriton arnoldi. The sequence goes on along the minus strand of CAWUFW010002284.1, from coordinate 1,266,260 downwards.
TCTTATAAGTAATATTAATTAGAAAATTATATAAAATAATTTTTTAAGGAGTGTTAAATATATATTACGCTATCTTTAGTGTTACGCACCTTCAAAAAATTATTTTGATTGGATTGCCAATAGTTAATATGGCCATTGTAGTGCCTAAAACCTTCTCTTAAATAGTTTAGATTGGAGTGCAAATAGTAAATGTGTCTCTTTTAATACTCAAAACCTTTCCCAAAATAGTTTAGACTGAAGCGGAAACAGTAATTGTGACCCCCTCTAGTGTACAGCACAACCCCCAAAATGTCATAATAGAAGTGGAATTAGTAAATGTAACCACATTAGTGTGTAACATGTTTAGTCATATATTATATTACATTGTGAGTGTTAGACGTAGAACTTTAAGCATTGCGTTTTTCACAAATATCATTAGTAGTGACTTTTTTAAAAAAGGAGAGCAAATGACACATTTTATGATTTTTATATTGTTCTTTATTTCACGTAGGGAGGCAATGGGTGATTATAATCTTGTGGATCCCTTCGTATTCCAGATGTTTACATTACAGAAATGCAGGGGAAATGTGCCATTTAGGCACAGTTTGAATTTTGTAGGGCATTTTGGGTAAGAAAACATTGTAGGATCCATCTGAGGCACACCACCCCGGACTCCCTTGGATGTCTAGTTTTGAGAAATCTCCGGGTTTGGTAAATTTTCCTGGATGGCAGGGGACCCCAGACCCAAAATCCAAAGCTAACCCTTTTGTTGATGTTGCCACATAGGGCTCATTACGATGTCGGTCAGAAAGCCTCCAACCAATACCGTCTCGGACTCGGGACCGACTGACAGGTGGTCTGTGGTTCCAACCGCCGGTATACGATGCAACGGAACACTGTTCGGTCGGATTGCCATTGTTCCCTATGGGAGCTTGTGTTACGGAAACGCCTTCCATAGAGGGTTATTGTGCAGTTCTGATCTACTGGAATACTCCGAGAGCCGGTCAGAACCGAGTTGGAATGACCGGCCGGTGTACGTTCTGACCACGAACATCCTAATCTGACAGTCAGACTGTAAACCGACCGAGTCGGTCGGAAGGGCTCCGACACGGTCTGGAAGCTTCTGCCTGTCAATCAGAGGCTTTCCGACTGACATCGTAATGAACCGAATAGTGTTTTGGATCCATTCCTGTCTCCAGCAATAGGCCCATCCACACAGATGAGGTACCATTTTTATTGACAGGCATGTGGGAACGCTGGTTGGTATGATTTGTGGCTCTCCACAGGTTTCAGTACTTTTCCTCACAGAAATATGAACAAAATTAAAGTTTTAGCCAAAGTTTGAGGCTTGCAAGGGTCTGGGTAAGAAAATCCTCTAGGATCCACGTGAGGCATAACACTCTGTAGTCTACAAAAATATTTGGGGTTGGTAAGTAGCTCCTAGAGACAATGTACACCCTGGCAGTGAAAGTCAGAAAAGACAAATATTACTGCACACCCATGTACTAATCAATTACACACACATACTGGTGTGGAAAATTTCAAAATGTTAATTTATTAGCAACAGAATTTATGGACATAAAAACATAGAAATCAATGTTATAATATAATTGTAGTTTCAGAATACTGAACAAGTGACTCTCAGCTCATGAGCTGTAAAGTCACGACAAGCCACCAACCCCTTTAAATTAAATGCCATTCATGCACCTTTCATGTGCCACACAGAGACAGCCATTCACACCGCCAGCCACGGGCTCAACATGTTACAACAGTCACATCAAAAAGCAGTGCCATTTAAGGGCCCATCACTTTCATACACCCAAAGGACTGACACACCAATCACTCCACCTGGCGGCTGGCATTTGGCTGGCGGTGTGTGGGCTAGCAGTGTATGTAGTGATCAGCAGCAAGTCACTGCAAACACACACACACTGCCAGCCAGCCACCACTACACACACCATCAGTCAACAACCATGGCACAAGCAGTGCCAGCAAGCCAACACTAAACACACCATTGATCAACTGCCACTACACACATACCATCAGTGAACCCCCACCACTCATCATCAGCCAAACATTAGTCTGCAAACACCACCAACCAGATGCCAGTCCACACACACTGCCAGCCAAACACCACTTAAGTAACCCCTTTAAACATCTCCCAGGTCTGCCAATTCAACATGGCAAAATAACTCCTTTTCAAGGCCCAAAACTCTCTTTTTAATACATAAATATAGGGTAGGCCCTCAACAACCTATAGGTCAGGTTGCAGTGTATTTAAAATGTTGAACATGTACTTTTCAGCTTTAAATGTCTTGGTAGTGAAAAACTCACAAATTTGTTTTCCACTACTGTGAGGCCTACCTCTCCCATAGGATACATTGGGTTACCTTATTACATCTAATAAGTGATAAACTTTGATTAGGAGCAGGTAGGGAAGTCATGTTTGATGTCTGAGGAATTGTAATTTAAAATCCTCTTTAATAGCAAAGTCAAATTTTAAGTCACAGTTATGAAAATGCCACGTTTGAATGGCAGTTGGCCTTTGTATATTCCGATTAGACAGCCACACAATAGAGGGACAATGTGTGCCTGAATGGGCCATCTCAGGCAGGACAGGGAGGTGCAGCTGTGAGCAGCCCTACTTGCCCTTCAAAAGACCCTGCCTCACATACATACAAAGAACTTTGCACTCGCCTACTGTGCCTACAGACATACTGGAACCATGGCAGGGAGGCAGAAATCTCCTGACACTTCTATAAAGGGAAGCTTCCACAAATTTTTTCCACTTCAAAGGAGGCATCAGTTATAAAAAGGGAACATTCAGACCCACTCTTAAATTCATTTTCTGGAGCTGCGAAAGGAATCTCAGAGGTCTATCTGCTACTGTGGCCCGCTGTGCACTTCAGAAGTCTGCTGTGCTGCACCAAGAAGGACTGATTTACTGCCTGAAGCCTGGTTTGAGTCCCAGACGTCTGCCCTGCTGCTTGAGCCCTGCTCTTCTACTTGAGTCCAGGACTTCCAAAGAAACTTCACAACCTAATTGGCAGGCCTCCTGATCAGAGTCTGAGGGACAGAAAAGGCTCCAACCTTCTTGAACTAGTATGTGGACACTGCCTGAGTGAGACCTGACCACCCAAGTAGTGCCTCTGCAGTCCTGGACCCTTGAAGGTGGTGCTAAAGGTGCTCAGATAGCCCATATCCAAAACTTGTGACTTTGAAAATTGTCTGCCAAAAAATGTACTGAGAGGAGATAGGGACCTACCTGCTTGTTGATCTGCCCAAGGTACATCTCCGGTCAGCCTGAATTTATGGCAGCTCCAACTATGGGCTTCTCCGCAGCAGCGAATCCTGTTTAGCAGCTCCTTGCAGAAGGGGTATCAAACCTCATGAAGCCCTTGTCGGCTACAGCCTGCCGCTTCATCCTGCTTGAGATTTCCAAAAAAAGACACTTAGGGCCTTTTTCCGAGTTCCAATGGGACTGCCACCACAGTGGTCCCAGGAAGACCACCTAGCCTGTGGTAAGCCACCCGCCAAATTATGACATTAATCCAGGGAGGGGGTGGGCGGTGCTGTGGTGGTCTCACAGGGGCGGTATGTTAGGCTCATAGGAGAGCTTTACAAGTATACCCGCTCAGTGAGATAGCCTGCAGCACATTTCTGGCATGCACCATGTCCTGCATACCACATTGTGCAGGTTTGATGATGCAATTCCAGGGGGGGCACAACATGTGCCCACCGTGTGTACCCCCATGGCTAGATTCGAGCGGGGGCCCTGTTAGGGCCCCTTTACCTGCATTTCCACCACCCTTTTCATGGCAGGGTCCCTGCCATGAAACAGGCCTTGAAAATGCAGGTCGTAATATGCTGGAAGGTGCCGGAATCTGCACCACCAGCATATTCAGGCCCTTTGAAAATCAGCGGGATCCTTAATCCCGGGGGTGGTCTTGTGGCTGTCCCAACGTCACACTCATAATAGGGTGGAAGGGTGGTGGTGGTCAGACCACCACCAAGAGTATGGCGATCGCAGGACCATCATACTTGTAATAAGGCCCTAAGTCTAAACATAGGAAATCTCACTGCAACTTCGTCCATTGCTCCCTGACGATGACGTCTTCACTTCGGATGCCACCTGCTACCTTGCCCCACTGAACTTTACCTTCTTAGACATTTTTCTTTGGAAATGACTTCTTCTAAGTCTAAAGGTAAGTAGAGACTGGGCCCAATCCACTTGGTGTATCGGCACAGTGCTCCATCAAATTCAACCATAACATTCGACTTTGCCCCGGTCTCGCACTAGTAGATATCTGTGGTTGGCACTTTAATCTTTTAGGTGCTATTTTTCACGCTAAAACAAAATAAAAAAAATAAAAATTAAAAAAAATTATAAGTCCAACCTTACTAATTAGGTTTTTGCGGTTTTGGTTTTAAATATTTGAGTAAATGTTTCTAAATTGGTGTGGGATATTTCTTGTGTTGTGTTTTCACTTTATTGCTATGTATGTGCTGCATAAGTACTTTACACATTGCCTCTAAGTTAAGCCTGACCCTGTGGTTGTCCGGATTAATTTCAGCACCCCCATCTGTTTAGAAATGCATACCCCTCTAATGTAGGCCTTAAAGGCCTCCCAGAGGACAGGGTACTTAGAAACAAAAACAATATTTAGTGAAAAGTGTTTTTTGATCCCTTTTTGAGTTTCACCCATAAATAATCTATCCAGGAGAGCCCAGGACGCTAACCTCCAAGGTCCATTCCTTTACCCACCTCCAGAGTCACATAAATAGGCATCACAGAGTAGTGATCCAAGGGAGTTTGAAGAAACCCTTTGCCTCCACAGTACTTGTACAAATGTCTCTCAACACCAACCAATATTCAATGTGAGAGTGGGCATTGTGTAGTGAAGAATAAGTGTATTCTTTCAGATCTAGCTTTAAGTGTCTCCCTATGTCTGTCAACTAGTATGTGTGCATGATGTCCTTCAGTGCTATGGTGAAGTGAGTCATGGTCCTTCTTCTCACAGTGGACCTGTCTTTCTGTACTTCTCGGATGGTCCCCACCCTAGATGAGACTATATATCATTAGAGGTTCAATTAAGGATACAACCTTCCTAAATACAATTGCGTTGTCTAAGTTTGGCCCAATAGTATTGATGAGAACTATGTGAGTAGTACCCATCATCCCCTGCAGCATTTAGGGCCTTATTCTGAGTTTGGCGGTCTTCCAATGGGACCGCCACCGCAACGGTCCCAGGTAGACCACCAAGCCTGTGGATAGCCCGCCCGCTGGATTTTGACTTTAATCCACGGTGTGTGGGTGGTGCGGCAGTGGTCTCACAGCGGCGGGTGTGTTAGGCTCATAGGAGAGCCTCAACAGCATACTGCAGCTGTGAGAGTGCCTGCAGCACATTCATGCATGGTGTGGCATGAACCATGTTTTGCATGCCACATCGTACAGAAACGAGGGTGCAATTCCAGGGTGGGGCTCTTGTGCCCCCCACACATATCCTTAGCCCAGATTCGGCAACCTGCATTTCTGCCCCCCTTTTTATGGCAGGGTCCCCGCCATGAAAAGGGTGGTGGATATGCAGGTCATAATATGCTCAGTGGTGCCGGCTTCAGCACCACCAGCTTATTCAGGCCCTTTGCAGACCACTGCTGCTGTGTTATCCTTGATGCCAGGGGAGGCGATGGTCTTGTGACGGTCCCACATCCACACACGTAATACGGTGTATGGGTGGAGGTGGTCTGACCGCCACCACAAATATGACGGTCCCAGGACTGCCTTACTCGTAATAAGGCCCTTAGTATCTATCCGCAGGGCCTGTAATCTGCGTGGTGCATCAGAATGCAAACTCTTTTTTGGCCACCCCCTAGAAGAGGAGTTATAAGATGGGAAATATCAATGTGTTCAACAATCCTGGGGCAAATATATGTTCAGTGTGCTGTGTGAGATGCGTTTTCTGACCTTGTGCTGTTTCAAATAGGAGCGCATCAGGTTGACCTTTCTCAGGTAATTTAGACCATGGATATTCCTTGTCATGAGTATAATCTGTGCATAACTTAATGTCCTAGGGCCTGATTGTAATCTAGAGGGACAGAGTTACACCGTGACAAATGTGACGGAGATCCTGTCTGCCATATTATAATTCCAATATATCATATTGAACTTGTAATACAATGGACGGGATATCCGTCACATTTCTGACAGAGTATCCCATCTGCCAAGATAGTATTCAGGCCCCTAGTCTCCCGGGAGTGGCCATGAGGATCCATTATACTTTAGGGGCAGATTTTGTAAGCAAACAAAGTGTGATGCTAGCTTTACAGTGTTGACTAACATGTCTTCCTTATGCATTTACTTGTACAAACATTTTGTGTGAGCAAACAACCAGAAATTCCATGTGTCTTTCCACCCACCCACACTGAAACTCCAACTATAAATGATAACCTCTTACACTCAACCACTAATAACTGTTGCAAATTTACTCAGATACGCCAGTCAACTAATATAGGAAACCCACCCGTCCCCTCCATAGGCTTCATAGGAGTCAATCTCTTTCTCTGTACCAACCCACTCATTACTATTATGTGCATCATGTCAAGGATTAAATGACAAAAAGTCACATAAAAGGAGCACAAACCAACATTAATATGTAGGACAGAGGCCAACAAAAGTCTCTTGCACACTTCATTGTCTTGACATTCTTAGTTAGCTGTACTCTCTGTATTCGCCTCTTGTGAGATTGTTGCAGGATCTGGAGAACCCCACCCAATATTTTTTTGCAGGAAATTTATGGCGACTTTAGAGTCTGTAAAGAAAAAAGGACTTCCCCTTGTAATTAACTGTAACCTTGGCTGGGTAAGGCATGGTATAGTTGATTCCTTTCTGCTGCAGCCTCTTCTGAAAAGGATATAGAGTTTATGAGCTTCATGAACAGCGACAATAAAGTCTGAATAAAGTGAAAGCTTAAGTCTCTCAGTTCTCTTGAAATCTTTAGGGTCATATTGCTATGTAGTTTAGAAGGTTTGCTTTTATGGGCCTGGGAGGCGCCCCAGGCAAAGGTTGAGTTGTCAACGAGCAATGCACCCTCTCCTTCACAAAGAGAATACATCTGCCCCAAATATATGCCTGAGCATCTTCTCAAAGTATTGGGGCCTGGGCCCTGTGTTTATCAATTCTGGTGGCCTAAGAATGCAAAGGTTACAGTGCTTTGAGCATGATTCCAAAGCCTCATTTTTCATATGTATTGGTGCGCTCTCCTTCTGGGGCCACTGCACTTTTTACACTGTTCAGCATTGTGTCTTCTGCCTCCAATATCCATCACTCTGCCCGGGTTGTCCTGCTGGCACAGGCCGCTCCAGGCCCTGGATGTGTGCATGCTTGTAGTGCCCAACCGGCCACCTTCGAGGCACCACTCTTTCAACAGCTCACAAGCAAAACTATATAGCTCCCTCAAACACTCCATGAACCGCACCTCTCCTCAAATGTCCTGCCAGGTTACAGACGGTGCCACGCTAAAGCCTCCTTCGCAAAGCCTCCTCCCTGCACATGTGGTTAACGCTGCAGTGGCTTGAATTCTCTAGTGAAAAGCCGGACCATTAAGCTTGCTTCTTAGTCTCTTGCTCCATGTTCAAGGCATCCTCCTGACACCCAGCAAAGATTTTTCCAGGGGGATGAACAGTGCACAGTGAGATTGCGCAAATGACATGAGGGTGCAGGATTAAAGGATAGTAAATACAAGGATAGTAGAGGACTGGGATTGGAGCTGCTCTAACAAGTGGTCATCTTGACCCAGCCCTTAGAGCTGCTGCCATCATGTTCAAATCCTAACCTTCAGAAAAAAAAATTAGTGAGGGGAAGGGGCATGTTGGTAAACAAGTATGATATTTTAGGCAGATCACCATTTTGGCTATCTGAATTCTGCCTGTGAGTGATAGAGGTAATTTAATCCATTTAGTTATTTGGTCTTCCATTTCTGCAATTGCAGACCCATAGTTTTTCTTTAATACCACCCCAATATCTTTATTTATCCATACTCCTTATTATTTCAACAAAGACTTGCACCATTTCAGCAGGTATTCCAGCACACATCTAGTTGATCTGGGTGTCAAGAGAAAATGTTTTTGACTTGGCCTAATTTACATAAATGCCAGAAAGTAGGTCAAAGCTGAGCGATTCCCTTATCGGGTGTGAGACATTTACTTTAGGGTTCTTCATGTGCAAAGTGATATTGTTCATATGCAGTGGTACAATAAGGCATCTGGATGTGAAGCTAAGGACCCTCTTTGCATGATTGTGGCCGAGAGGGCACCCCTGGTGAGTGCTTCTAGTGATCACAAATGGTTTTGCTATCATCCTGGGTTTAGGTATACTGGCCAAGGCATCACAATACAGGAGCTTCCCACACCTAATAAAAACATTGTAGAAGCCCAGACTAGATAGTAGACTAAATAGAATCCCCATTCTAATGACTCTAATGATTCTGTTTCATCTACAAAGACCACACCCTTGCTAAATTGGGGGTTTAGTTGATGAAGAAGCTCAAAAATCATAGAGATGTAGACCACCCTGGTGTAAATTTTTATTTTTCTAGCCTAACTATTTTGGGGAGAAGGAATATTACTCTAATGGTGAACAGTGTATCTAAGATTCTATTATCAATATTAATAAGTGATAGGGGGCAATAATGATTTCATTTATCCAGGGGCTTGTCAGGCTTCATCAGAGTGATCACTAATGCTTCCCTGATAGTGGCTTCCTTGAACATTGCCTGGATCCGCAGTGCCAATTTTAGAGCATATTCTTTATAAATTGGAAAGTGAGACTATTCACCCCTGCACTTCTACCACTGGACAGATTTTCTATTGCTTGCTGGATTTCATAAGTTATGATTGGTAGCTCAATTGTGCCAAAGTAGATGATAAGTTCTTCCACAGTATTGCTCTTTTTGGATCAATAGAGATGTGAGTAAAATCTACAGAACCCTCCAAGTATCTCTACTCCTCAAAAACCCATGCCCGATCCTCTGACAATATGTCAGTAGTGTTGGAGCAGGTCAATGGGTGCCAAATCAAACAGGCAAGTGTTTTGCTTGTCTTATCTCCGTCTTTATATATTGTAGCTCTAGCCGCCCTACTTGAGTTAACTCTGTGCAGTCTCAATGAATTTGCACGAAGGTAAGTGAGAGTTTTCACATTTCGGTGGTGGTAGACTTTTTCTGAGGAATGAAAAATTTCCTAGTAACCATGACGGAAAGTTTCAATTCTATTAAGGATGCGGAGGCGAGGATTATGCTCATCTTTCTTTTATTTCCTTCATTCAGCAACTTCAACTTTTATAACAAAAAACTACAAGTCCCATCGTATATGTAGTTCACAGGCCACATTTCATCCACCAATCAGGAGTGCCCATGGTCCTCGAGGGTATGCTGTTGCCAGTGTTCTTCCTCTTTCTTGACTGAGATTATAAGGCCACCAAAGCTTGTCAGTCTGTTTTGGAACTTTCAGACCCTAGGAGAAGCCAAGGAGAATTCAATGAAACTAATCTCCAAACTGTGTTAAACCAATAGATGATTTTACAAGACATGCACCGCAATCTTAAATAACAAAGAACAACTTTAGTGTAGAGCAAAATGCGGATACTCATCCCATACGCCGAGCCGTGAGTTATTCCAATACTGGATTATCCTCTACAAAACCATGTGAAAGGGTGGGAAGAGGTCTCCTTGAGCCGCGGGCAGGAATAATCCTCGCCTCCGCGTCCTTAATAGAATTGAAACTTTCCGTCATGGTTACTAGGAAATTTTTCATTCTATGTCAGGACCGTAGGCGAGGATTATGCTCGTTCAAAGCTTATCCACCGCCAACGACGCCATGTTCATGACTGGTTTAAAGTAAAACCTTTTAAACATCGAGTCCGAAGACCAGTCTGCGGCATTCAGAATATCTTCTAGCCTGGCGCCCAGAGAAAAAGCCTTAGAGGCCATAGCTCCTCGTACAGAGTGTGCTCCAAACTGCGAGACATTAATGCCCGCTTCCTGCATCACCCATCTGATCCAACAAGCTATTGTTGGGGGTGAAACCGCTTTGAAGGGCTTTTTTAAGGAGATCAGTAATTGACGTTCACCTGGCGGTCGAGTTTCTCCAGCCATGTTTTCATATTCTTTGAGGCACCTGACCACACAAAACTTTGGGGACCCATCAAAGGCTGGATAGGACACTGTTCTAGAATCGGATCTGGTCCTGCGTGTTATATGAAAGGTAACCCCTTCCGGGGTTAAGACCCGACCCGAGATGTCTAGAGCTCTGACGTCTGACACTCATCGACAAGACACCAAGCACAACAGCATAGCCAATTTGGCTGAGAGCTCTTTGCGGGTAAGGTATTTGTTAGCTTGCCAGGACTGAAACAGGTGTAAAACCCTATTAACATCCCACAGAGAGGAGTATCGAGGTTCTGGAGGTAGAAAAAGGCGGATTCCCCGCAACAATTTACAGATCAATGGATGCTCCACCACCGGAACCCCGGCAACCGGGAGATGACCCGCAGAGATCGCCAACCTACAGGAATTGACAGTGCGATATGCCAGGCCCTGGGTTGCCAGCGAGGCCAAAAAATTCATGATGGTTACCACTTCGCACCCCATGGGATCATGGTCCCCCCGAACACACCCACGGACCGATCTGGTCCATGCTGATTTGTACCTTTTGTTAGTGCTATCGGCCTAAGCCACTCCCCGCAATGATTGAGCTTCTGCCGATAGGCCCGAGACTCTCCAGCGATGCTTGAAATCCGCCACGCTACCAAGGGCATCCGCCCTTGTTGAATTAGGGGGTGTGGCACGCCCTGTGGATCCCTCAGGAGAAAAAGATTGCGGGGTAGAAGTATTGGAGAATCCCAGGAAAGTTCCAGAAGAACTGGAAGCCACACTTGAGACCTCCAATACGGTGTAATCAAGGCCACCCTCGCCTGTTGTCTCCGGATTTGTGTTGTGAGTCTCATTATCATGGCAAACGGGGGAAAGGCATATCCTGTCTCCTTGGACAAATCCTGAAGGAACGCATCAGTCGTGGACGCTACTGGGTCCGGCTTACAACTGAAGAAACGTGGCAGCTGGTGGTCCAACCTGGACGCGAAGGGGTCCACTGAAAAGGGACCCCACAGGTCGTAGAGACGTTGAAAAATCGGAGGATGGAGTTGCCAAAGACTCCAGTCCGACCAACTCCTGGAGCACCAATCCGCTATGACATTGGATGCCCCTGGCAGATACTCTGCCGTCACCGAGATGTTGTGGGACAGACAAAAAGTCCAGAAATCCTTGGCGAGATCCGCCAAGTCTTTGGACTTCGTCCCTCCCAGATGGTTGATATACCGGACCGCCAATACATTCTCCATCTTCAGTAACACGCTGCAGGACGCTTTGTCCTTCGTCCAGCACTGGATTGCGAAGGACCCCGCCATCAGCTCGAGGCAGTTGATGTGGAGGTGACCTTCGTCTGCGGACCACTTTCCTGCGGTAAAAGAGACCCCGCAACGGGCTCCCCAGCCCGACTTGCTGGCATCGGACTCTATCACTAAGTCCGGTTTGCAACCGAAAATGGCCCTCCCATTCCAGGCTTCCATATGATCGAGCCACCATTCAATCTCCCTGCATACTTAGTCCGTCAGGGGCACTCTGTCTGAGTATTGGAGACCCCTGCAGAGGTGGGAGGCCTTCAGACGTTGTAACGCTCTGTAATGGAGTGGACCAGGGAAGATTGACTGAATTGAGGAGCTCAAAAGTCCCACCAGGTGCGCAATCTGTCTGAGCGAGGTCGAGGAGCGGGCTAACACTCGCCTCAGCTCTCTGTGAATCTTGGACATCTTCCAAGCCGGGAGGCTCAAAGTACGGGATACAGAGTCCACTACGAACCCTAGGAAGTTTACCTGTTTGGCCGGCGTCATGAGTGACTTCTTGGCATTGATTATGAACACCAAGCTCTGGAGCAGACTTACCGCCTCCTGTAATTTTTGGGAGAGTTTGAGCGGAGATTGTTCCAGAAGAAGGATGTCAAACAGGTAAATCATAAGGCGAAAGCCTTTGGCCCTTAACATTTCCACCACCGGTTTGAGAACCTTGGTGAAGCACCACGGAGCCGACGATAGGCCGAAAGGAAGTGAGGAAAACTCGAACACCTGTTCCTTCCACAAGAACTGCAGGAAACGACTGTGTGGGGAAAAAATGGGAACCACCAAGTATGCATCTTTTAAATCCAGCCTGACCATCCAATCGTTCGGCTGAAGGAGGTCCCGAAGTAGATGGATGCCCTCCATCTTGAAATGGTGATATACTAGCCATTGATTGAATTCTTTCAGATTGATCACGGGGCGCTGTCCCCGTCTGTCTTGTCCACTAGGAAGACATTGCTGAGAAAACCCCTTGGATGAAGGTGTGTGGGAACCACCGCCCCTTTCTGCAGAAGATCTTTCACCTCCTGATCTATGAGGGAAACCTGATCTTCTGTAAAAACCAGCGGCCGAGGACAAACGTCCTGCACTGGGGAAACATAGAACTCTATGTAGAACCCCTGTACGGTTTGCAACACCCATGCGTCTGAGGTAATAACCCTCCAATTGTGTACGAAAGCCACCAACCTGCCGCCCACTGGTAGATGGGAGAGTGGAGAAAGTCTCACCTGAGTTAGGCCCGTTGTGGCCTCTGCCTGTTCCTCTTCCACCGCGGCCTCTGAAGCCCCGTCGGGACTGGAAAAACTCCTGCCTGCCCGTGTCCTGCTGCTTCTTGCCGTTGCCTCTTTGAGAGCTTTGAGTGAGGAAACGGCCGGTCGAGCGCCCTCTGCCACGGCCGGCCCCAACGAAAACCTTAGGGTGAAACACCCGCTTTATGGAAGATTGTGCCTTGTCAAGCGACGTGAAGGTGGTCACAAATTTGGTGAGCTCCTTTACAAACGGCTCTCCGAAGAGGCCGCCTTGTGCCACCACTCCCGCCTCTGAAGTAGCAAGGTCTCACAATTTCGGGTCTACCTTCAGCAAAAATGAGCACCTCCTTTCGGTAGAAAGGGCGCAGTTTGCATTGCCTAGGAAGACAATAGCACGTTGGGCCCAATTTGAGATTCTCTCTGGGGAAAGCGGGGTGCCAGATGACTTGGCCTCTTCTGCTAATTCCAAGTGGTGAGGGGACCTGCGATGTCCAGGAGTTTATTCTGACACGATCGCCATGATCGGTCAATCCCCTTTTTTGGGCCACGAATATATTTTTGTAGGAAGGTTGCCATCCTAGGGTCAACCTCCGGGGTCAAGGCCACTTTGCCTGGTAGGGCAGGGGGAGGGCACTCTGCTTTAAGGCAGGCCCTCACTTCCTTTTCCAAGGGCTTTGGGAGACGTCCCGCCACGAACGCAGTGACTTTAGAGGAGGGAGTCCGAGGAGCGGGGGTGTACGAGGTCCTCGGGGACTAACATATCCGAGTGAACCTCATCTCCCATGGCGTCAGTGGCCGAGGGCTCTGCGGAACGCCAAGGCCTGGATGGGTCTGCTTCATCCGCAGACTCATCTATTGAGTCTTCGTCATCATCCTGTAAAGGGGGAACTTCGGGAATCTCCTGGAGGGAAGGCTGAGAGTCCCAGTCAGAACTGGCCAGAAACGCCTTTTTAAGGCGATCGAAGGCTCCCAGATCGGCATTTGCCGCACTTTTGCGCTTCGTAGGGCGCTGTGCTTGACAAGCGAAGGCAAATTGCATTATGCGACGCTCGAATGGTCCCATGGCAGCCGAAACCGCCTGGTGGATAGATGCGTCCACCGCGTCACAAAAGTCATCATCTAGGGGAATGACTTGGAGGGATTCCTCCTCAGTATACTGCTCCATAGCCAAGCTAGCAGTTATACCAAAGGCTGTAAGGAGAAAACAACAATAGCCCCAGCGCTTTAAGCGTTAGTAGTAATACTACCCTGCAGGGGTTAAAATTTGGGCATGACTAAATCACTATTTGGGTATACAAAGTGTAAGCTGGGCTAAAAACCGCTAGGGGCGACTCACTCGTAACTCAAAAGGGTGTCCAACCACTCTGGGCCCGCCCCTGAAAGTCTCCCCAATAAGCGCTTCAACGCGCTGCACCAACGTGAACAAAACTGTTTGAAACTTGCTGTGCGGCGTTATTACGGTCTTACGGACCCGTGATGCGGGCGTATGGGAGACCCAAATTGAATACAGACCTGCAAAGGCAGGCGTAAGGGCTTCCAGAGGCTGAGGCGGCCGTGCAGCGTGGGCAGTTGTCGGAGGCTCTCTGATCTCGCCGTGCCTAGCGCGCCGCGTACCAGAGAGACTCGTACACGCTCCCCCTGCCTCCGTCTGTGCAGCACTGAACCTCACCTCAACAGGGGCCGCGAGTGGAGCGGTTTGAAGGCTCCCGCTGCCCGCACCTAAAATGAAAAGCAAGTGTCACAACGTAGCAAACAACCCAATTGGCACCATAAACAATGTACGATCTGCAGAAAGTACCACAGTGACAAATTAGCTGTCGCGCGCTGCATACAATTACCTAGACAAAGGGGCTGATTCCGATCTCGGTCGGAGGCGCACCCAATACCATTCGGTCGGGGAAAAAGCCATGCGAATGCCTGTTTCCCGACCGATCCGTACATCATACCGAACGAGTAAGTACGATGCGCACAACAGCACAGAATCCGGCCGAGTCGTACTCACCCAATCCAGGTCCTGTTCTCCGACCGAGGCGAATCCGGAAACGCAGAATCGAGTCGCACGGAAGGGAAGATGCAGCCTCGTCCGGCCGAACAAGTACGATGCGCTTTCCGTACGCGCCTAACCCGTCACTACGCACGGCATGTCAAAGCATCCGGGAGAGGCGCACATAAGCTCCGATTCGCGCCACAACACGATCCACGGCTACAAGGCGAACACGCCAGCGACGAGGACGACGCGAAGCAACGAGAAAGACGAACGACACGAACCAACCATGAATCCCTTCGTCCCGATCCTACCAATATTCTACATTTACTACCGGAACAGGCACGGACGCGTACGGCGCAGAAGGTAAGTCAGACACCAATCACAAAACACATACAACACGTACACGACACATCACACACACACAGAGGGATGCAGAATTTACTTACACCAGCAACAGCAGCACCATAGGGGCGGGATGCCCATCACCAATGCCACATATGCACATAGGGGCCTGAATGCGCACCACCACCACCACCCCTACCCAGGGGGGGCCGGATGCCAACCACTACTACCACCCTTAGCCAGGGGGGTGCCAGATGCCCACCACCACCCCTACCCAGGGGGGGCCGGATGCCCACTACCACCCTTACCCAGGGGGGGCTGGATGCCTACCACTACTATCACCCTAAGCCAGGGGGGCTGGATGCCTACCACTACTACCACCCTTAGACATGGGGGTGCCAGATGCCCACCACTACTACCACCCTTAGCCAGGGGGGCTGGATGCCTACCACAACTACCACCCTTAGCCAGGGGGTGCCAGATGCCCACCACCACTACCACCCTTACCCAGGGGGCTGGATGCCTACCACTACTACCACCCTTAGCCAGGGGGGTGCCAGATGCCCACCACCACTACCACCCTACCCAGGGGTGCTGGATGCCTACCACAACTACCACCCTTACCCAGGGGGGGCTGGATGCCTACCACTACTACCACCCTTACCCAGGGGGGGCTGGATGCCTACCACTACTACCACCCTTAGCCATGGGGGTGCCAGATGCCCACCACTACTACCACCCTTAGCCAGGGGGGGCTGGATGCCTACCACTACTACCACCCTTAGCCAGGGGGGGCTGGATGCCCAACACCACTACCACCCTTAGCCAGGGGCTGGATGCCTGCCACCACTACCACCCTTAGCCAGGGGGCTGGATGCCCACCACCACTACCACCCTTACCCAGGGGGCTGGATGCCTACCACTACTACCACCCTTAGCCATGGGGGTGCCAGATGCCTACCACTACTACCACCCTTAGCCAGGGGGTGCCAGATGCCCACCACCACTACCACCCTTACCCAGGGGGCTGGATGCCTACCACTACTACCACCCTTATCCAGGGGGGCTGGATGCCTACCACTACTACCACCCTTAGCCATGGGGGTGCCAGATGCCCACCACTACTACCACCTTTACCCAGGGGCTGGATGCCTACCACTACTACCACCCTTAGCCAGGGGGTGCCAGATGCCCACCACCACTACCACCCTTACCCAGGGGGGCTGGATGCCTACCACTACTACCACCCTTAGCCAGGGGGTGCCAGATGCCCACCACCACTACCACCCTTACCCAGGGGTGCTGGATGCCTACCACAACTACCACCCTTACCCAGGGGGCTGGATGCCCACCACTACTACCACCCTTACCCAGGGGGCTGGATGCCTACCACTACTACCACCCTTACCCAGGGGGCTGGATGCCTACCACTACTATCACCCTAAGCCAGGGGGCTGGATGCCCACCACTACCACCACCCTTACCCAGGGGGCTGGATGCCTACCACAACTACCACCCTTACCCAGGGGGGGCTGGATGCCTACCACTACTATCACCCTAAGCCAGGGGGGCTGGATGCCTACCACTACTACCACCCTTAGCCATGGGGGTGCCAGATGCCCACCACTACTACCACCCTTAGCCAGGGGGCTGGATGCCTACCACAACTACCACCCTTACCCAGGGGGCTGGATGCCCACCACTACTACCACCCTTACCCAGGGGGCTGGATGCCTGCCACCACTACCACCCTTAGCCAGGGGGGGCTGGATGCCCACCACCACTACCACCCTTACCCAAGGGGGCTGGATGCCTACCACTACTACCACCCTTAGCCAGGGGGGTGCCAGATGCCTACCACTACTACCACCCTTAGCCAGAGGGGTGCCAGATGCCCACCACCACTACCACCCTTACCCAGGGGGGGCTGGATGCCTACCACTACTACCACCCTTACCCAGGGGGGGCTGGATGCCTACCACTACTACCACCCTTAGTCATGGGGGTGCCAGATGCCCACCACTACTTCCACCCTTACCCAGGGGGGGATGGATGCCTACCACTACTACCACCCTTAGCCAGGGGGGTGCCAGATGCCCACCACCACTACCACCCATACCCAGGGGTGCTGGATGCCTACCACAACTACCACCCTTACCCAGGGGGGGCTGGATGCCTACCACTACTACCACCCTTACCCAGGGGGGGCTGGATGCCTACCACTACTACCACCCTTAGCCATGGGGGTGCCAGATGCCCACCACTACTACCACCTTTACCCAGGGGGGGCTGGATGCCTACCACTACTACCACCCTTAGCCAGGGGTGCCAGATGCCCACCACTACTACCACCTTTACCCAGGGGGGGCTGGATGCCTACCACTACTACCACCCTTAGCCAGGGGGGCTGGATGCCTACCACTACTACCACCCTTAGCCAGGGGGGCTGGATGCCTACCACAACTACCACCCTTAGCCATGGGGGTGACAGATGCCCACCACTACTACCACCTTTACCCAGGGGGGGCTGGATGCCTACCACTACTACCACCCTTAGCCAGGGGGGCTGGATGCCTACCACTACTACCACCCTTAGCCAGGGCGGGCTGGATGCCTACCACTACTATCACCCTAAGCCAGGGGGGCTGGATGCCTACCACTACTACCACCCTTAGCCATGGGGGTGCCAGATGCCCACCACTACTACCACCCTTAGCCAGGGGGGCTGGATGCCCACCACTACTACCACCCTTACCCAGGGGGGCTGGATGCCTACCACAACTACCACCCTTAGCCATGGGGGTGCCAGATGCCCACCACTACTACCACCCTTAGCCAGGGGGGCTGGATGCCTACCACAACTACCACCCTTACCCAGGGGGGGCTGGATGCCTGTCACTACTACCACCCCTACCCAGGGGGGACCGGATGTCAACCACTACTACCACCCTTAGCCAGGGGGTGCCAGATGCCCACCACCACTACCACCCTTACCCAGGGGGGCTGGATGCCTACCACTACTACCACCCTTAGCCAGGGGGTGCCAGATGCCCACCACCACTACCACCCTTACCCAGGGGTGCTGGATGCCTACCACAACTACCACCCTTACCCAGGGGGCTGGATGCCCACCACTACTACCACCCTTACCCAGGGGGCTGGATGCCTGCCACCACTACCACCCTTAGCCAGGGGAGCTGGATGCCCACCACCACTACCACCCTTACCCAGGGGGCTGGATGCCTACCACTACTACCACCCTTAGCCATGGGGGTGCCAGATGCCTACCACTACTACCACCCTTAGCCAGGGGGTGCCAGATGCCCACCACCACTACCACCCTTACCCAGGGGGCTGGATGCCTACCACTACTACCACCCTTACCCAGGGGGCTGGATGCCTACCACTACTACCACCCTTAGCCATGGGGGTGCCAGATGCCCACCACTACTACCACCTTTACCCAGGGGGGGCTGGATGCCTACCACTACTACCACCCTTAGCCAGGGGGGCTGGATGCCTACCACTACTACCACCCTTAGCCAGGGGGGTGCCCGATGCCCACCACCACTACCACCCTTACCCAGGGGAGGCTGGATGCCTACCACTACTATCACCCTAAGCCAGGGGGGCTGGATGCCTACCACTACTACCACCCTTAGCCATGGGGGTGCCAGATGCCCACCACTCCTACCACCCTTAGCCAGGGGGGCTGGATGCCTACCACAACTACCACCCTTACCCAGGGGGGCTGGATGCCTGTCACTACTACCACCCCTACCCAGGGGGGCCGGATGCCAACCACTACTACCACCCTTAGCCAGGGGGATGCCAGATGCCCACCACCACTACCACCCTTACCCAGGGGGCTGGATGCCTACCACTACTACCACCCTTAGCCAGGGGGTGCCAGATGCCCACCACCACTACCACCCTTACCCAGGGGTGCTGGATGCCTACCACAACTACCACCCTTACCCAGGGGGGCAGGATGCCCACCACTACTACCACCCTTACCCAGGGGGGCTGGATGCCTGCCACCACCACCACCCTTAGCCAGGGGGCTGGATGCCTACCACTACTACCACCCTTACCCAGGGGGGCTGGATGCCTACCACTACTATCAACCTAAGCCAGGGGGCTGGATGCCCACCACTACTACCACCCTTACCCAGGGGGCTGGATGCCTACCACAACTACCACCCTTACCCAGGGGGGCTGGATGCCTACCACTACTATCACCCTAAGCCAGGGGGCTGGATGCCTACCACTACTACCACCCTTAGCCATGGGGGTGCCAGATGCCCACCACTACTACCACCCTTAGCCAGGGGGCTGGATGCCTACCACAACTACCACCCTTACCCAGGGGGCTGGATGCCCACCACTACTATCACCCTTACCCAGGGGGCTGGATGCCTGCCACCACTACCACCCTTAGCCAGGGGGGCTGGATGCCCACCACCACTACCACCCTTACCCAGGGGGCTGGATGCCTACCACTACTACCACCCTTAGCCATGGGGGTGCCAGATGCCTACCACTACTACCACCATTAGCCAGGGGGTGCCAGATGCCCACCACCACTACCACCCTTACCCAGGGGGGCTAGATGCCTACCACTACTACCACCCTTACCCAGGGGGGCTGGATGCCTACCACTACTACCACCCTTAGCCATGGGGGTGCCAGATGCCCACCACTACTACCACCTTTACCCAGGGGGCTGGATGCCTACCACTACTACCACCCTTAGCCAGGGGGCTGGATGCCTACCACTACTACCACCCTTAGCCAGGGGGTGCCAGATGCCCACCACCACTACCACCCTTACCCAGGGGTGCTGGATGCCTACCACAACTACCACCCTTACCCAGGGGGCTGGATGCCCACCACTACTACCACCCTTAGCCATGGGGGTGCCAGATGCCTACCACTACTACCACCCTTAGCCAGGGGGTGCCAGATGCCCACCACCACTACCACCCTTACCCAGGGGGGGCTGGATGCCTACCACTACTACCACCCTTAGCCATGGGGGTGCCAGATGCCCACCTCTACTACCACCTTTACCCAGGGGGGGCTGGATGCCTACCACTACTACCACCCTTAGGCAGGGGGGCTGGATGCCTACCACTACTCCACCCTTAGCCAGGGGGTGCCAGATGCCCACCACCACTACCACCCTTACCCAGGGGGCTGGATGCCTACCACTACTACCACCCTTACCCAGGGGGCTGGATGCCTACCACTACTACCACCCTTAGCCATGGGGGTGCCAGATGCCCACCACTACTACCACCTTTACCCAGGGGGGCTGGATGCCTACCACTACTACCACCCTTAGCCAGGGGGCTGGATGCCTTCCACTACTACCACCCTTAGCTAGGGGGTGCCAGATGCCTACCACTACTACCACCCTTAGCCAGGGGGCTGGATGCCTACCACAACTACCACCCTTAGCCAGGGGGCTGGATGCCTACCACTACTACCACCCTTAGCCATGGGGGTGCCAGATGCCCACCACTACTACCACCTTTACCCAGGGGGGCTGGATGCCTACCACTACTACCACCCTTAGCCAGGGGCTGGATGCCTACCACTACTACCACCCTTAGCCAGGGGGTGCCAGATGCCTACCACTACTACCACCCTTACCCAGGGGGGCTGGATGCCTACCACTACTACCACCCTTAGCCATGGGGTGCCAGATGCCCACCACCACTACCACCCTTACCCAGGGGGCTGGATGCCTACCACTACTATCACCCTAAGCCAGGGGGCTGGATGCCTACCACTACTACCACCCTTAGCCATGGGGGTGCCAGATGCCCACCACTACTACCACCCTTAGCCAGGGGGGCTGGATGCCCACCACTACTACCACCCTTACCCAGGGGGGCTTGATGCCTGCCACCACTACCACCCTTAGCCAGGGGGGGCTGGATGCCCACCACCACTACCACCCTTACCCAGGGGGGCTGGATGCCTACCACTACTACCACCCTTAGCCTTGGGGGTGCCAGATGCCTACCACTACTACCACCCTTAGCCAGGGGGGTGCCAGATGCCCACCACCACTACCACCCTTACCCAGGGGGGGCTGGATGCCTACCACTACTATCACCCTAAGCCAGGGGGGCTGGATGCCTACCACTACTACCACCCTTAGCCATGCGGGTGCCAGATGCCCACCACTACTACCACCCTTAGCCAGGGGGGCTGAATGCCTACCACAACTACCACCCTTACCCGGGGGGGGCTGGATGCCTGTCACTACTACCACCTCTACCCATGGTGGGCTGGATGCCTACCACCAACACCACCCCCACTCATAGGATGGACAATGCATGACACAACCAGCACACCACAACCTAGGGAATGCAAGAAAAAGACATCCCCCAACACCATGACAAGCGTGTGTAGACTGTGTCAAATGCCTACAACACTGAACATGACTTTGAACATACAATGTGACCCCCTATCACATGTGCCACACATATATGTGTGTGGCCCCCACAATGCAAGCAGGCCATGACCATTGTGGCAATGGGGTCCAAACCCCCATCATCACAGTGACCAAAAGGTAAGTGTGGGGTCCATAGCTGAAGCACATTTTGAACAGTGTGGCAATGGGGTCCAAACCCCCATCATTACAGTGACCAAAAGGTAAGTGTGGGGTCCATAGCTGAAGCACATTTTGAACAGTGTGGCAATGGGGTCCAAACCCCCATCATCACAGTGACCAAAATGTAAGTGTTGACAAAGAAAAAGCTGCAACTGCCAAACTGCATGGATGATTCCTGGTAACAGAACATAAAACACATCAGTGGCAAAGTAGTGCATGTGTCCCATTGCAACATAAATTGGGGGAGGCAAATACTGCAGTGCAAATAAGACATACCTTTGGCCATGTGCAGACAAACAACACCCATGGGGGCTGACACTGTCAACATTCATCAATGACACAATGACAGAAGTGACCATCAGAATGCAGACCCACATATTTGCACCAATGGGCACACAAATGCAGATACCCTGTGGAGACTGTAGATGTGAGGTGAACAGATACCATACCATGGCAGCAATGGGACACACAAACCATGATCATTGTGCTGACTGATGACCTAGGAGTCCCAGGGACAGCAGGGAAACCCACCAAACTACATACAGCCAATGGCACACCCAAGATATGCCAATGCAGTGGTGCAGATGCACAAACACAAACAGGCAGACCCACACTGCACATCAAACACAACAGGTGAGGGGGGTGCCAGTGTCCCCAGGCAACCACACAACACATGAGGAGGCCTGAATACCAATCATACAGATGTGCATACAGTGCCACACAAAGGTAACTCATGGATCCAAATCCCCTATGTGGGCAAGCAGGCATTGTCAGATGAGAGGGAGCACAAATCACACATGTCACACAGGCACGTAGGAACAGCAACTGACACAGCAAGACACAGACACACCACAGCACTACCCCCAGGGGCCCCACAATGTGGTGACCCTGGGCTGCATTACAATCCCACTGTGATGACAAAGCTAAATGTCGTTCACACTGTGAACCACAGTCATGTGTCCTGAGCAACAAACTACCATCACACCTACACAAGCACAAATCAATCAGCATGGCCAGTAAGCCAAGGCCAACATGGAGGCAGTGGTCTAGCCGGGCAGCAACTCTCATCTGCACACACTCAACACCACACACCTTGACCTCCAACAATGTGCAGCAGTGAAGCACACATGCACTGGTGACATTGCACATGCACCCATGACCAATGAAGAAGCCAAGGTCACCCACAAAGAACACACATAGACAACAACCAACATTGCAGCCCGGACCCTGAGGAGTGCCAGCAGTCACACACACAACGTGTCACAATCACTGAAAGATAACACAAACTGGAAATCACATGACAGGTGCAAACAACAAGTGCCAAGGGGAAACCTGACTGTGACCCATCTGCGTCTGCACACAAACTCAGCCCTGACAGCAAACACACCTATGGGTGACACCCTGATGACCAGTAATGTGCCATGCACCCACATCACAGAGAACCCTGGGAGAAGACTTTGGGGGAACATAGGTCAAGTCAGCAAGCATCACAAACAGGTACAACACTAAGGATCACAGCATGCACAGCTAAACGGAAGTGAACACACAGACATGCTCATACAACACACACCTTGGGCGCAGGCAATGTCACAGGAGTACACACTGCCATGAGGGGACTCCACTCCTGTGTGAGGAAAGCTGTGCCATATGTTGCCTCAGTAGGGCCCCATCATGTCAGCTGAGCACTTGGTCACACAATCAACAATTAGCACCAAATGAAGGCTCCTGTCACATCAGCCTGGTCATGGAAGTGCCAACGAAATCATCAGCACAGATCCAACACACTTGTATAGCAATGTTGCACTGACAACACAGATGAGTCCTTCCCCATTGATGCCCAAACCTGCATGTCCACTGGAGATGGCCACACGGTCAGGGAAGTAGACGAATTGAACAATGGCAGGCACAACAGATGTGCAGGGGTGGAAGCCACAGATGTGAAATTGCTAATGTAAGTAGGAAATCCCATTGCCAAATATTGAACACATGACACCCTCAGGTGCTGCTAAGGATGACATGGATACACCACAGGATAGGACACATTCCCCCTGGACCACATTTGTTCCTGCACAGTAACACTTCATTATCATGAGACCAAATATCACCATCACTGCAGCAAGGGCATGGTTAGCATCATCAACAACATGTACATCAGAAGCAAAAGCACTAGAGAACAGAAAGTTGCTTTATTCAGCATATGTGTGTCCAAAAACTCAGAGAACAGTAATGCTCCAACAAAGGCCAATGGCCAGTCCATCAAGTAAGTCAATACAGGGTGACAGTGGCAGATGTCACCCTACGCATGCCTGCACTGCACAAAACCAGGGACAATCCACTAGGAGGGGCAACCGGGGGCAGGCCAGGCACCGCAGGGACAGGATCAGGGCTCACCAGGAGGAGGCAGGGAAGGGGTGGTGGGTGCTGGAGAGCCACTGACAACTGCAGTGGAGTGTCTGACATGGTGTGTGCCGGCACAACTGGGGGCATGGCTCAGATGGTGTGTGTGCCAGCACGACTGCAGTGGACCGTGCAGATGGAGTGGACAGGTCCGCCACTGCAGTGCCCAAGTCAGACAGGGTGGTAGTGGACTCCACTGCAGTGCCTACCTCCAGGGGAGGAGAATGGGGAACAGGCAAGGTGAGCTGGACAGAGGGGGAGGACACCCTCACCACATCAGTGGCACAGACAAGCGCAGCGGGGGTGTGGTGCCGGGAGAGCAAGTGGCAGGGGAGAAGGCCGGATCCTCTTGGGGATGGTATATCAGTGGGTGGGGGAACCTGGGGCAGGGTATGGTGGGGGCACCTGTGGAGTGGGGGCCTGAGGGATGGAGGAAGGAGACCTGGTGCCTGAGCTGCAGGGCGGCGGCGGGGTCTTGCTCTTACGACTCCGGGGGACTTGCGGGTGGGGGCCTCAGTCTGTCTGCGTCTGGGGGAGGGTGTCCGGGGGCGAGGGGCACTCTGCTCCGTGTGGGTGGGCTTCCTCTTCCCCCTGGATGCTGGAGCAGCTGGATCGTAGGGGATGAGGCCGAGGTCACAGAGGAAGAGCCGCTGTGACTTTGGGGTTGCAGGTGAGGCAAGGGAGGGTGCTTTGGAGGGAGAGGCAACTGAGGACTGCGCAGTGCTTGTGGATGCGTGTGTGTGTTCCAGGGCCCCATCCCCTGTGAGTCTGGTTTCAGTCCCCTGACTGTGCGTGCGTGTGCGTTTTGTTTGTGGCGTGTGTGTCTGTGTGCTGGACGTGTGTGTGCTGGTGTGTGCCTGTGCCGGTGTGTGTGTGCTTGGGACGGGTAAGGTGCTGGGGAGTGTGGATGGAGCAGAGGCAGGAGGGGTGAGGGACTGTCTGAGGAGGGACACTGCTGCCATCAGGGAGGAGTCCATGGACCTATTGCCCCTCTGTAGGTCAGACATGCCCGATGAGATGCCCTCTATGAACGACACCAGCTGAGTCAACAGAGCGGTGTGCGCATGGAGGACACTCAGCATGGCTGCCTGCCCTACATGGAGCTGGTGGTACACAGACTCCTCACTCAGGGCAGCAGGGGACACAGGGGCAGGGGGTGCGGTGCCTGGCCCGAAGGAGACACGCTCCCAAACATGGGAGCCTCCACGGACCTGGGGAATGGGAGCCGATGGGAGGGCGGTGGTGGTGCTGGTGGTGGCGGGGACAGCAACACTAGCTGGGGTGTGGTGGCTGCTGACACCCGCCTCCATAAGGGAGTCATCCTCCGAGCTGCTGTGGTCCTCAGCTGAGGTGGATGCTGCTGAGGACTCCTCGGTGTGGCTCCCCTCGCCCTCCGTGCCACTGGGTCCCTCTGACCACTCCTCGGCTGCTGACCCAGTCTGGCTCTCCGGCTCCTCCTGGTCCGTGGAGCTGTCCCCTTCCGTGGCCGTGGATGTATCTGCAATCAATGGGGAAACAGACAGACATCAGTCACCTGCACCAAACGCACACACCACTGTGAGCACAGCACATTACAGAGCAAGCCCTGGCATCATTAGTTGAACATTGCTAAAAGTGCCCTAACTGAACAGGAGAAGCCAATTGTCAGTCTGATGCCAACCATGGCACTCACATCCCACATGGCCTTGCACCCATCTGTCTGGTGTCTGTTGGATAGCAACACCCCAGTGTGGACACATGCACCAACTACACAGTAGTTGGACAGTGCAGAGGACACGGTATAGCATGTGGACATGCACACATCACAACTCTTGCCACTGAGTCAGTACAGGTTTCCGGATGAAAGGGATGCCCAGAGTCAAATAGGAAATGCATGTGATGCATACCAGCGACAGACACCATGATGCACCCATGTCCTGATAGCCATTGCCACAATTGTGTGCATGTAGCACATGTCACTCCCCTGCAGGATCACCAATAAGTAGACACATGCCATGGCGGAGGCATGACTGCTAAGTCATACATCACTGTCTCAGTGATGTATGACTTGGCAGCCAGACAACAACACTCTGCACTGTGTCACAATAGTAGGGCATGGGGAATGCAAGTCCTGGAGCTGCACAAGTGCACATGTACATCCCCCACACAACACATCATCTTAACCCTCATCTGTCCAGGTCATACCGATTGGACATATGGGAGACCTGTGACACTACCCTCTGAACCTGAGCCCCTCACAATCTGCTGTGAATGGGAAACAGCTGCCTGAACTTCACATTCGAATACCCCAGTCTGCACGGGCAGCTGATCAAACACCTATGTGACACACAAGTATCGTCTCCTATGGTCACATCTCCAGTGGCATGCTGAGCCCCTACCGAGAAACACCCCAGCAGTCCTGGCAACAAATCCACAGCACACTGACACAGAGGCAGACACCTGAGGGGTCAAATCACTGCGCACAACGTGTCAGCTGATACACGGGAGTGGGAGTACAGGTGTATTGGATGGGCTGGAGTAGGCATGACTGTCCTGCCCCACATGAATGAGGGATGAGCCCTGGACAGTGGATAGCTGGCTATGTATGTGTGACACACGTAATCTGCACACTCCTGGGGCCCAAACATTGTTCCCACCCGCTGCATGGGTGTGTGCCAGATACCCCAGGCACATGTGGTGGCTCAGCTCAGCAAGTGGACCGCATATCAAAGCAACACGCAGATTACATGTCCAAACACAGGCATTGTGTGAACAATGGACCCACCCATGATGCCCACAACAGAGTTAGGGAAACAGATGCTGTCCCCCACCTTGAGTGAAGCAAACTGCAAGGACACAGTCCCAAGTGACACAATTCCCTGAATGTAAGGGCCACACCTGGGTATCAGATGAGGAGTGGGCAGTGCACAATAGAGGGACATGGCTCCTGGACAACATGACTGCTGTACTGTGGCAGTTTAACCAGGCCAGAGGAGGGCACATAGCATGTAATACAGAGTTCACAGTGCAGTCTTTGACTCACCCCTCCTTGCTGCTGTCTGGCCTTCAGCTGCCCATCCAGGTCTGGAAACACCACCGCCAGGATCTGGAGCATGTGGGGGGTCAGGGTTAGTGTTCCGCCCCTCCTGCGAGGAGGCGACAGCTTCAGCTGGACCCGTGCAATCCTCCGGGTCCAGCCCCGAAGGTCCTGCCACCTCTTCTGGCAGTTGCGGATCCGGCGCTTGTAGACCCCCACGGACCGGACAGCCGGGACGATGTCCTTCCAGATCTCCTGCTTCCGATGGGCATTAACCTGTGAGGATGACAAAGTGAAAAGGCCATTACTACACATGCAACATATCTGTGCATGACACAGTTGTATATACATGTCTCAATCACAGGGGCACATGATGTACACAGGCAGTGCAACGCTGCCCATGGACAGTTTGCCAGAAGTCACTACATGGTATCATTGCATGGGAAGTAAAACCTTGTTCAAATGCACTGTCACTGCACCATACCTGTCCAGTGCATGTCACTACACACTATGGGGGGTGACAACTACTCAGTGAGCCTGCTAGCCAGTGGCGTGCAGACTTTCAGCCTTGCTAGTCAGACAAAATGCACATTCAGAAAGACAGTGCACAGAACACTCACCTGCTCCCCTGGTGTCCCATACAGCTTGCTGTACTGTGGAAGTAGGCTGTCCAGCAGGGCCTGGTTCTCCTCAAGGCTGAAGGATGGGGCTCTCTCCACAGTACGTGCCATTGCAGGGTCCAGAGGGGGCAGAGACAGCAGCAGTGCAGTGGCAGATGTCGTCCTGGAGCATGTAGTGCAGGCAAGTGAGCTCTCAGGGGAACAGCCAGCAATATATATGTGCTGGAGAGGCAGATACTGTCCCATGTATCCAAAGTGATAGGTCCAAGTCGTTTGCATCTTCTGAATCTGGCCAATCCATGGAATAGCAGCACCAATACACGCCCACAGCATCCTTCAAATCTTCAACTTCATGACATACATGATTTTGCAACATTGTTGTGGGTGACCAACTGAATTTCCAGCAACCGACTCGTTCGAATTTCGAAAACGCGTCCGTTGCCAGGCTAGGCCATTGTCAATGGGTGCGCACCGATCGGTCCATTGCTGTTCAACGCGTACAGGGGTACAACGCGTACCCGCACACATTGAATGCAATGGGCCGGCCGGGGGCACCGATCGGTCCATTGCTGTTCAACGCGTACAGGGGTACAACGCGTACCCGCACACATTGAATGCAATGGGCCGGCTGAGGGCACCGATCGGTCCATTGCGGTACAACGCGTACAGGGGTACAACGCGTACCCGCACACATTGAATGCAATGGGCCGGCCGGGGCACCGATCGGTCCATTGCTGTTCAACGCGTACAGGGGTACAACGCGTACCCGCACACATTGAATGCAATGGGCCGGCCGGGGCACCGATCGGTCCATTGCTGTTAAACGCGTACAGGGGTACAACGCGTACCCGCACACATTGAATGCAATGGGCCGGCCGGGGCACCGATCAGTCCATTGCTGTTCAACGCATACAGGGGTACAACGCGTACCCGCACACATTGAATGCAATGGGCCGGCCGGGGGCACCGATCGGTCCATTGCTGTTCAACGCATACAGGGGTACAACGGGTACCCGCACACATTGAATGCAATGGGCCGGCCGGGGGCACCGATCGGTCCATTACTGTTCAACGCGTACAGGGGTACAACGCGTACCCGCACACATTGAATGCAATGGGCCGGCCGGGTGCACCGATCGGTCCATTGCTGTTCAACGCATCCCTGTACAAGTGACTGGCATATGTCACCATGCCTGTCTCAGATGAACATATGCCAGCCACAGATAGCTCCCAGGGAGTGAGGGGCACACCTACAACACGACAGCCTGTCCAAACTGTATCATAAGGCATGTAAGGCTGCATTTCCTATTGTGTGTATGTTGCTGTACATGTTGTCCTGTGGGTGTCACCTGGGGGCAGCCACCCCCAGGCTGTGCACGTGTTCATGGGGACAGGATCCTGGGTGTTACGTGTACATGACCTCTGTGATGTGCAACTGTTCATATCTGTGCATGTGCCATGGTCACATTTCACGGTGGTGTATGTGTATGTCATGTCACATACCCCGTGAGTCCCATGTGGGACGGTATGTTTGAGCCAGGGTGTCCCAGTGGCACAATAGTGATGGTCCTCCACAGTCTGTGTGCATGTAGTGTTTACAATGTCTCTGATTTCATGTGCACAATGGGAGACAGTCTCCACATCCACGTTGTGTGTGCATGGACTTTGATGTTGTGCGTGTGTGTGTCACAGACGTCCATGTCTGTCCTGCAGTGGCAAGTGGGACCACTACCTGTGGGGGTCATGGTTGTTTTGCTGTGGTGTATACATGATACTCCATGTAATGCCAGTGTCCATGTGGCAATACAGGGTCCCTGGGAATGTACCAGTCGTTGAGCTGTGATGCCTGGGGCACATCTGTCCTCACATGTCACTGTGGGGGGTGATTGTGACATGGCAGCAGGAGATGGGAACTGTGCCACGGCCTCATGATATCCAATGGGCCAACCTGTGACTTATTGATGCCACTTGTTGAACCATGATGACAGATGTTGGCCATGTATGTACCATACATGTCCTTACGGAACTGCACACTTCATGTAGTTGTGCCTCATAATGATGTATGATGTGATATTGAGTGTGTTCAATGCCGCATATGTGGGGTGACTGACAATCTTGCTTTCTTCTCCTCTGCACTGCAGGGCTCCTGCTGTCCATAGACCATTCCCAGACCTGGCAACGATGGTGGAACGGGACAGCATCTGACGGTACCGCTTCACCAGGCAGCTGATTGAGGATTTGGCAGTGCAGTTGGCCCCACATTTGCAGCCTGGCCGGCCGTATCCTACAGCGCTGACCCCCAAGGTGAAGGTGATGGCAGCCCTACACTTCTTTGCCACCGGTACCTTCCAACATACTGTGGCGACTGCTGGTGGGATGTCACAGACCATGTTGAGCCGTGTGCTCCGCGATGTTTTGGAGGCAATGTTGCTATACCTGAACCGGTACATCTATTTCCCTAGACTGCAACGACTCACTGACGTGAAGAGTGACTTCTATGCCCTGGGGAGGATGCCGCATGTCATTGGCTCCATTGATGGGACACATGTGGCTTTGGTACCACCACAGGCCCAGGAGCAGGCCTACCGTAACCGCAAGCACTACCACTCGGTCAATGCACTGGTGGTGTGTCTTGCAGATATGACCATCACACACGTGTGTGCCCGTTTCCCTGGTTCAGCACACAATGCCTTTGTGATGAGGAGTAGTCGCATCCCCAGGATGATGGCACAGATGCAGAACCAGCGTGCCTGGCTTGTCGGTGTGTACTGACTTTGTGCCATTGTGTGTGATCTGATCTGTAGTATTCCGCCCACTTTTCCAAGTCAGCTAATGTGCACTTGTCTGTCCGTAGGTGACTCGGGATACCCCAACATGCTGTGGTTGCTGACACCCCTCAGGAACCCTGTGACACCAGCCCAGATGCGCTACAATGAGGCACATGGTCGGACCAGGAGAGTGATTGAGCGGACATTTGGTCTCCTGAAGAGCCGCTTCCGCTGCCTCGACAAGACAGGAGGGTCCCTCCCATATGCCCCAGCGAAGGTGTGCAAGATTATCATCGTCTGCTGCATGCTCCACAACCTGGCAGTGCGGAAGGAGTTGCCTCTCATCCAGGAAGACAATGACCAACATCCGCCACCTGTGGAGGATCCTGGCCTGGACCACGATGCCAGTGATGATGATGATGATGGTGATGTCCGCACACAGCTCATCACCAACTTCTTTAGCTGAATGTGAGTATCCTGAGGTGTCATGTCAATGATGTGAGTTGGCATGATATGTGTAGGTGGTGCTCTGGTGCTGTTGGAGTGTGTCCATGGGCTACTTGACTGGATGTGTGTAGCGATGTGTGCTTACAGGTGGTCTGTACTCCCCAACAGTGTTGACATGCTAACTTGGTTCTGGGTGGGTATCTTGTAACATGTATTGTGCATGAGTTTTGCTGTTCTGTCCTGTTCTCCATTGCTTTTGACTGTGTGTTATTTCTGTCCTTCACAGGGTACTTTCAGATTCGTTTGGTCAACTGTGTCCACCGACGACGTGATTGTACTTCCCGGGTGGTAGCTTTTGTGTCCCTACAGGTGATGTGCGCCACACCCATGGACTTCCTTCCTTCTACAGTTGTTGACTGTGTGCCCGCTGCCAGGTGGGATTACCTTGCATCTGTAGTGGTTACGACATGTTGCAACTGTGTAATAAACCTGTGCTTCACTTTGTGATGTGCGTTGTCTGTGGTCACACATTTGACTGCCATTTGCTTACTGCACCTGTGGGCTACTTGACTACAACTGGGAATAGGTGTGGTGTCTGTGCATTGCACCGTCTTCCTAGGCAATGAGTCAGATGGCCTAGGTGTGTATGTGTGTGTAGCCCTGGTGGTGTGTCTCCCTCATATGTGTCACGTTGCCTTTACTCACATGCCTGTGTTGTACTTGCTGTTGCAGTTCGCATACACAGTGTAATTTTGCAGTTCATCATCCCCATGACAGCACCCACGTTGGAATCACAACAGAGGCAAGTATGGTGTATTAGTGTGTTTATTGTGATACATTTGTGTGAATAGTGCATAGGATGGTTAGTGCTGTACATATATATTGCAATCAGAAGTTCCTAGGTGAATTGAAAGTCCTGGTAGACAAAATCCCCAGTATCGGGGCCACAGTTGTCTGAGACATTGGTCCAACTTGTACTCCCCATGTCATGTGTGGGAGTTGTGTTGCCGTCAACAGGGTGAACAGTTTGTGCACAAAGGTGAACATCCAGAACAGGTTCAGGCTTCCTGGGGGTTGCACTTGGCCATCGGCCTCTCACTTGCCCCTCCTCGGACGACCCCTCTTCTTTGGGGGGCCCCTCAAGTACAGGCTGCTGCGGTGCAGGGGACTCTCCGCCAGAGTCATCCTCCCTCCCTGTGGCAGTTGCAGTTTGTTCAGCACCAGATGTTGTTGGCACACAGGGAGGTGTGGACTGGTTGCTGTTCATCTGGCGGAGGCATTGTAATATGTCCCTGTGCACCGCCGTCATCTCTTTCAGTGCGTCCCACTTGGACTCCACGCGGGACATGTGTGAGTCCAAGCGGGCATGATGGGCAGCCTGCTGCTGTTTCATGTCTCTGAGGAGCCCCACTACCTGGCTGAGATCTCCGGTGCTGGACTGGTACGCATCGGCTATGCGTACCAGTTGTGGGTCATCATGCACACCAGCAACCTCTGCAAGCAGCGACCTCTATCTCCCACCCCTCCCACCACCCCTGCCGACATGTGCAGTGCGTGCAGTGGCACGCACAGATGACCCTGGTCCCCCTTGGGGGTTGGTGGTGGTGGTGGTGTCCATGGCCCCACGTTGGTCCAGGGTCCCTGTGCTGGTGGTGCTCCTTGTTCTGTCCATGTCGGCAGGGATGGTATTTGTGGTGACAGTCGTTGGAGGGGTGGGTGCAGGGGTGCAGCTGGTGGTCCTGCTGGTGCTGCAGCTGGTGGTCCTGCTGGTGCTGCATGTTGACTTGCACCGGAGGTGCCAGGTTGGTCTTCTTCGTCCGAGGAGGGCAGAGGCTGTACGACACCAGTGAGCTCCGTATCCTCTTGAGCCTGGGACTGGGACTCCTCAGCGTCTGCTGCTGTGTCCCCATCATCACCTGTTTTTGGGAGACACACACAATGTATGTAATGTTTCTGCAGGCATCAATGGTTGACACACCTGACAGTTGTGACTGTGCCTCTGGATGCGGGCCTGTACATTGCATTGTCCTAAGTTGTCACAGTCAGGGGTTGATATTGGTGTAGCACATTGTCCTGCATTATTTGGGCATTTCTATGTATTTGTTGGGGTGTGAACATGGTCTGCATTCGTTGTATTTGGTTGACAGCCGGCCCTCCTTCCCACCCAGCCAGTCAGTTATCCCACCATGGACTGTGCTTGCATTGCAGGGAGTGAAAGTTGTCTTTCAGGATGTCAGTCAGTGGTGTCCTGCTGTTGGTTGTTGCACAGTTGCCAGCAGGGCCTTGTGCTCCCCACAACAGGAGCCAGTGTCAGCCATCTTGTCAGTCCTTATCCACTCCCTGTGATGTGAGCATGGTTCAGGGTGGTGTTGATGGGCCAGTTGTGAGGCTGAGCAATATCTGTGCCTACTACTCCCATCATGCTATTGCCTCCACCCCCCTTCCCAGCATGCCCATGCTTCCTTCCTTTTGACTCTGCTTCCCTGTGGGGTGGGCTGCCTGTGCTGACAGGATGGCTGGGAGTGTTGTCCTGGCAGTTGTTTGGCTAAAAGTCCCAAGAGTGTCCCTGTGCTTCACACAACATAACCCAGGGTGGTGGTTCTTTGTGAGATCTTGAGTTAGGATGTGAGGCATTGCATTCTCCCAGGTGGGTTATGTGGAGTATGTGTTGAGGGTGTGTGTGAGGGGAGGTGCTTGTGACTATGGTCAGTGCTGCACGTCCTCCTTCCCACCCAGCCAGATATCCCACCATGGAACGTGCTTGCATTGCAGAGAGTGCAAGTTGGCTTTCAGGATGTCAGTCAGTGGTGTTGTGCTGTTTGTTGGTGCACAGTTCCCAGCAGGGCCTTGTCCTCCCCACAGCAGTAGCCAGTGTCAGCCATCTTGTCAGTTGTTTTCCATTCCCTGTGATGTGAGCATGGTTCAGGGTGGTGTTGATGGGACAGTTGTGGGGGTGAGCTATGTCTGTGACTATGACTCCCATCATGCTATTGCCTCCACCCCACTTCCCAGCATTCCCATACTTACTTGCTTTTGTGGGGAGTTCAGTGTGTGTGGGTGTGAGAGCAATGGCAAAATGGCTGACAGTGGTGTCCTGCTGTTGGTTGGTGTGCAGTTCCCAGCATGCCCTTGTGCTCCCCACGACACAGCAACAGTGTCAGACATCTTTGGGCCTTTCCACTCTCTGTGGGATGTGCATGCGTGAGTGTGAGCTTGCTGGGCCATGTGGTGGGGGATGTAGAGCTGTGACTACGACTCCCATCATGCTATTGCCTCCACCCCCCTTCCCAGCATGCCCATGCTTCCTTCCTTTTGACTCTGCTTCCCTGTGGGGTGGGCTGCCTGTGCTGACAGGATGGCTGGGAGTGTTGTCCTGGCAGTTGTTTGGCTAAAAGTCCCAAGAGTGTCCCTGTGCTTCACACAACATAACCCAGGGTGGAGGTTCTTTGTGGGATCTTGTGTTCAGATGTGAGGCATTGCATTCTCCCAGGTGGGTTCTGTGGAGTTTGTGTTGAGGGGGTGTGTGAGGGGAGGTGCTTGTGACTATGGTCAGTGCTGCGAGTCCTCCTTCCCACCCAGCCAGATATCCCACCATGGAACGTGCTTCCATTGCAGGGAGTGGAAGTTGTCTCTCAGGATGTCAGTCAGTGGTGTCCTGCTGTTGGTTGTTGCACAGTTGCCAGCAGGGCCTTGTGCTCCCCACAGCAGTAGCCAGTGTCAGCCATCTTGTGAGTCCTTTTCCACTCCCTGTGATGTGCGCATGGTTCATGGTGGTGTTGATGGGACAGTTGTGGGAGTGAGCAATATCTGTGACTACGACTCCCATCATGCTATTGGCTACACTGACTTGCCCAGCATACACAGAATTCCTTCCTTTCAGTGGTCTTCACTGTGTGTTGGTGTTGTAGTGGTGGCTACATGTCTGGATGTGTTTGTTAGTTCTATTTGTGCCACTGCCTAGCTGTAGTTGTAGTTGTGCTTGTACATGTGATGACACGGTTAAATGTAACTTTGAGATGGCATGTGTTGTGTTTATCTGACTGACATACACATTTTGGGATGATTCTGTTCTGGTTGCTGTGTAATTGCTATGAGTGCATGGTTTGACTCTCCCCTTGACAGTGATGTGTGTGTGTATTGTGGCAGAATATTGTGTACATTTGTTGTGTACTCACCAGGCTCTGGGATGTTCTCTAGTCCATAGACGCTCACTGGCGGAAGGATGGCCCGCACCTTCTCCTCCCAGGGCCTGAGGTATACTGGCTTGGCAGGAGGGCCACTGCCGGTGTATTGGCTCAGGAGGTAGTCCTTCTTGAGCAGCTCCCGTACCCTCCTGCGCACGTCATACCACCTGTTCTGGATGTCAGTCTTTGTGCGCAGACATGGTGATTGTGCGTTCACCCTGTTGATGATCCTCTCCCACATCTTGGTTTTCTAGGAGATGGGTGTCTGTTGGACCAGTGTGCCAAACAGCTGTGGCTCTACCCTGAGGATCTCGTCTACCAGGACTTCCAATTCACAATCTAGGAACTTGTGATTCTTCTTTGGGGGCATGGTGATGGGTGGTGATGGTGAGTGATGTGTGTGTTGGTGTGCAGGTGAGGGTGTGTGAGTGTGTGTTTTGCTGGGTGTATGTGAGGTAGCTATTTGTTGGTGTGCTGATGGTGTGTGGCTTGTGTGAGGGATGAGCTGTGGGTGTGTGGTTGCTGTCTGTTGAGTGCTGGCAGTAGAATAGCATTTGCAAAGGATCATGGTTGGGATTTGTGTCCTTTATATGGGTGGAGTTGTGGGTGTGTCTTTGTTCTCTGTCCCCACCCCCCAGTATTTATTGGCTTTGAAATTGCTTGTTTGGCCTTTTTTGTGTATTTTTCCTTAGTACTTTCTGTGCATGTTGGAAACGTTCTTGTGACCGAGTCGGACCCTGCAGTTGTCTCGTACGGTCTTCTCCGTTTCGTTCACGCTTTGTTTGTGCAGTTTTCTATGCTGCGTACGCGTCGGTCGCGGTGTTTTGTGTTACTTCGGCTCGCAGTTTTGTATGCGTGTCGGTTGTACGGCTTGTCCTCCGTACGACTCGGTCGTGGTTTTCGCGCCTTGCATCGTACTTTGCGGTTTGGAGTTCGCGGGTACGTTTCGGTTGGATTTGTTCCGGGTGCGTGTCGGTCGGTTCGATTCGCATGTTTTTCCGGCCGGATTGCTGTTTTCCGTGCGGCTCGGTCGTTCGGCTTGGGTTCAGTACGTGTCGGTCGGATTTTGCACGCTTTGCATCGTACTTGGCGTGTCGGGCGCCACGGGTACGTGTCGGTCGGAATTAATACCGGCTCCGAGTCGGTCGGTGCTTTTTCCGGCCCGAATCGGAATCGACCCCTCAGTCGGGAAAAAAATATCCCTACTCGAAATAATTAAATCAGTAAATCGGGCATAGGTAAATAAGTCAATAGCCACAGAATAAATAGATACTACAAAAAACGCCTCCCGCCCTGACGAGCGAGGAGAAAACTGTACTTATCTTTGCTGAGCAGGATAAGAAAGAGGAAGAACACTGGCAACAGCATACCCTCGAGGACCATGGGCACTCCTGATTGGTGGATGAAATGTGGCCTGTGAACTACATATACGATGGGACTTGTAGTTTTTTGTTATAAAAGTTGAAGTTGCTGAATGAAGGAAATAAAAGAAAGATGAGCATAATGCTCGCCTCCGGTCCTGACATAGAATCAAGTTCACCCTCATCCTTTGTCAGACAATTACAGATATCCCTAATTATTTCCAATTGCTTAGAAATGAACGCACCCCAAGTAACTACCATGAAGCTTCCCAGAATGTTCCTGTGCTGTTGACTTCTTTAGTGCTGAGGATGATCCATTTACAACCTCAGTGCTTCCACTGTAGTGTGGTGGACACCAGCGGGTTGTCCTCGGCACTAAGACAAAAATGCTTTTGTTTGCAAAATCAGTAGCATTTTCTTTTTCAAACTCAGAGGGGTCGATTCCGATTCGGGCCGGAAATTTCTCCGACCGAGCCGGACCCGGAGAGATTTCCGACCGAATCGGACCCGTGCAGTCCGACCGAACGAGTACGATGCGTCCGTATGTTATCGGACTCGAGTCGGTCGGACTCCCATTGAAGTCAATGGGAGCCGGTCGTACAACGCGTACGCGGGCTCCCATTGACTCAATGGGTGCGAGTCGGACAAGGGCGCCCCTACAGCGGGTACTCGGCGAAGCGATTCGCGCCGTACACGCACAGGTAGGGGGGACCCATGGGTCCCCCTGTGTGCGACTCGCGCGGCTACGCGTACAGGGGGTCCGACACGGACCCCCAAAGTACGGCTCCGACAGCTCTTACGAGCCGGAGTGCGCGGCTCGGTCGGACTGCTAGCGGCGCGCATCGTACTTACCCGGCCGGGAAACGTCTCCATTGCGCGGTGCGAGTCGAGTCCGAGCGAGTCGGTCGGAGCGGTTCGAGCCGGGAGCGAGTCGGTCGGAGCGGTCGGGACGCCCGGACGAGTCGGTCGGCGATTTCGCATCGTACTCGCTCGGCCGGACCCGCGTACGGTTCGGTCGGGAAACAGGGCTCCGAATCGGATCCGGTAAAGCCGAATCCGATTCGGAGCCCTACCGGCCGAGATCGGAATCGGCCCCAAAGTTGGGACACGAGGGAACAGCTTTGATTATTATTATTTTGATGTAACACAAGCATGCAAAATTTTGATCTGTGACAGAGGGAGTAACTCTGTCTCTAAAACATCTGTGTTTGAGAGGCAGTTCTAGAAAGGCTCCTTTCAAACGCGGCCTGTCCCTATTTGAACCCTGCTTCGGAATGCCCTCAGTTGTACCTTTTTTGTGAGGGAGGAGTTTCCCGTTGGGCACAGGCCCGTGCTCTCCTCACTCAAGGGAAGACAGTCTTTCTGCCCCCCAATCTGCCCCCAGGGCGTAGAAAGTGCACTAGACATCAGAAATGTCTTTTTTTCTGGGGAGCGAGGCCCCTTGGGCAAGGGCCAGTGCCCTCAGACTAAGGGCAAGGAAGTCGTTCTGCCTCCCAATGGATGCAAAGCCCCAAGACACTCGGGATTAGAATGAAAGGGGTGGAGGAAGCCTATCATTGTTTAAAACCATTACTCTACCTCTGAGGCGGCAAAACAGTCTTTCTGCCCGCCCAGGGGGGTGGAAATCCCACAAGACACCAGGGAAATTGTTTTTATAAAAAAGGATAGGGGTGGAGGTCTACCCTGGGATAGGGCCATGCTCTAACCCAAAAGGGGGCAGTCGAGTCTGTCTGCCCTGTTGGAAAGCATATTGAAGGTTAGCCCTCAATCTGTGCCCCATGAAGGGTATAAAGTCCACTAGACAACAGGCATTTTTAGGCCAAATGTTTGGAAATTATGGGGTGGTCTGCTCAACCCAAGACCAAATGGGAAATTGCCTCAAAGTTGCCCCCGGGGCAGAAAGACCACCAGATACCAGCAATTTTAAAATGACAGATTTGCTCCAATTTTCCATCCAGGGTTGGTCACCACCCAAAGAAACCAACCAAACCCAGACATTTTTGGAAACAAGACACCTAGGGCCAGATTCCAATCTCGTTCGGAAAGCAAACTGAACGACTCGTGTCAGGAATGCTTTCCATACGAATCGTGTCAGGGGAGTCCGATCGAACAAGTACGATGCATTTGAATGCATCCG
Source organism: Calotriton arnoldi (assembly GCA_963921515.1). NCBI lineage: Eukaryota > Metazoa > Chordata > Amphibia > Caudata > Salamandridae > Calotriton > Calotriton arnoldi. Next base: position 1,227,698 of record CAWUFW010002284.1, on the reverse strand, counting down.
GATACGATTCGGCCGGACTCCCATTGACTTCAAAGGGAGCCTGTGTACCAAACGCGTACACAGGCTCCCATTGCCAAAAGGGGTGGTTGGGGATCATTGTGCACACTGTGGTGGGCACCACTTGGTGCCTGCCACACTGTGCATTGTCTGAAAGGGGGGACCTATGGGTACCCCCACGGGCACGATTCGGAGGGCCCCGGGTGAAGGGGGGCCTGCTACGGGCCCCCAAAGACTGATTCCGGCAGTCTTTTTGAACCGGGCAAAACGAATCATAAAGACTGTCCAAAACGTTCATCGTACTTGCTTACTTGGAAAACCTACTCCATAGAGCTGTACATTTCAGCTCCGGAGGGCTCTATCTCTCCGTATACCTTCCGGAACCGATTCAGTCAGCGCTAAGGGTTTGCAGGCATCGTACTTGGTCGTTCAGAATTGGGAACGAGTCGGTCGGAAACAAGGGCTCTGGATCTGTTTAGGTTAAACCAAATCCGATTCTGAGCCCTTCCGACCGAGATCGGAATCGGGCCCCTAGTAGAGTCTATGGTTGTGTGCCTTGGGTGAACTCCACAACATGTTATTGCCCACTATCCCCTGTAAACCCTAAACTTTGCCAAAAATCAAACATTTTCCTCACATCTGTGATGGAAACCTCAACAATCTGCTGCAATCCGAAACATTCCCACCACCAAGAATTTTGCTGCATGGTTGGTACATGAGCCCCTGAGTGTTTTTGGAAAGCCTACAAACCTGATCTGTTCTTGTGACCAGAAGAGCCTGATGGACTTAACAGTATATTGCTTTTGTAAATCTACACTGTGATAAACAGTGACAGATGAAAATGCTGTCACCAATTGCTATTTTTCTATTTATTTTAGAGATTTTTATTTCAATTAGGAGTTTCCTTGGGAAAACATTCATGGCTCATAACAAATGGCCCGCCCAACTGAAATCAGATTTTTGACTACTCTTCTAAAATGTATAACCTTCCTGGATCACTCCTGGGTTTCACACCTGTTTCAACCACAAGCTGCAATTGGGTTGAAAGCACAACAGGTGGGAAAAGTGGACTACCACTTAAGAAAAATGCAAAAACTGTGGTAAAAATGATTTTTTGTACAATTCTGCTTGTCCCTGAAAGCTGAAAAGATGGTGAACTTAGCACAGCAAACCTTTTTTTGCGACCATTTTTAGAAAAAAAACATGCTTTCTTGTACAGCACATTTCTCAAGTAATCTAAAAAAAGAAACAAAAAGTAGGTTTCTTTTGGCTATTTCATCGGTGCCCTCCAGGGGAATCCTCAAACCCTGGTTTTAGTATCCCAGGATGTTTGAGAAAAGGACTAAAATTTGGTGTGGATAGCTTTTCTGGAAAATATTTATGAAGGAGTATGCGCAAGGTAACCCATATGCCAAAAAAGGATTCAGCACTTGCAGTAAAAAAAAAACTGAGCAGCTAAAAGGTTAACAGATTTTTGTCTTTGAGGGAGAATTAGTCTATTATCTCACAACTGATGTCCTTTCTGAAACCGGGTCCATCATTGGAAAGTCTCCATGCAGATGTCATATGTAGATGACCAAGTAAATGCAGCTTTAGTAGCACTGAAATGGCTAGGTAGATGCTCCATCTGGGTGGTCCAAGAACCCACATTCTTTGGAACCAGCTATGAATGGTACATAGAGGAATTGCTTGGTTCTGCCATTATGTCAGGTGTTGAATGTGCTCTATGTCGACAAGGCTATTATCAGCCATAATGTCAGTCTGCTGCTGTGCCAAGGGTTGGGATGCTCAATCTATCTTTTGCAGGGTCAAACACTGTATTGTAGTCATACACCCATATAACAGTTGGTGGGTTTTATTTTGTCATTTTAAGACACACCATTCTCAGTGGACGTGCAGACTGTCAATGTTGGGACCAGATATGTAGGCTAGTGTCACTATCTTGTTTAGCAGTTTATATGGGGGATGGTGTATCTCTCATTATCACCTGCGATTGCCCTCAGTTGGCATGATAGGACCCCTTTCCTTAAAATAAACACCACATTGCGGGCATATGAGGAAAAGGATGCCTCATATTTGTGCCATCATTTGGTTTGCCAAATAGATTTAATGCCTTTTTAAGGGTATTTCCTGTAGTATACCTATTGCTATCTTGTGTCTGTGAAGGCATCTGATTACTTTTACGTGGTTAATTTAAGCCTTTGATATTCCAAGTTAACAGTAGAAACAGACACATTGCCTATTTATGGAATACTGGGTCTGTCCATAAGAGGGCGCTCTGGGGCCTAGCCAATTGGTTGATTTGTAATTGCATGATAGGGTCGAACCGCAGCACTAGTCTTAGGAGTAATTTAGGACTCTTGAAGGGGAGGTCCAACTGGGGGGGCAGGAGAGTGGGATGGGCACCAAACTCGATAGGAAAGTGGTGGCCAGAGGTGGGAGAGGTGTGAATTGAAGATGGATGAGCAACAGGTGCTCACTAAATTCAAGTCTGCAACACAAGACCCCTTTCTGAATCGTCCAAGTAGAAATAATATGTAACATTGTAAGGATATCAAGTCACTGGGATGCAGGTCATGCACACATACCCCCAAAGACCACCACTGTGCTTCATATTAGCAACATTAGTCATAGATTTTGGTCATCATTTGTCCCTGGTGGTGACAGTCATAGTGAATCTTCCAGATGGTTTCTTCGTAGCAGGCCTATTTGTGTGCTTTACTTAAAGAGTACTTTGGCTTCATTACCGTCTTGTTTAACCATGATGCTAGACATGCTTATTTTTGGAGCCAATGACCCCTAGTCCCTTGAGGCCTGCAGGAGGAGAACACATCTCTTTCACTTGCAGTGCATGCAGTGGGATATCTGTGGAGTCCCAGCTCTGCAATAACCCAGTTCTGGTAACATCCTCATTTCCATTCCTACTTGGGATGATCCCACCTCTCCCCACATGCTGATTGCAGGGATCAGACTGGGCAGCCAGGGGCAGACCACACACTTAGCCAGCCATAGACACAAAGCTGCCGCATAAATATATGGGCTGGCCCACATGGCTGCCTCTCAAACATGTGCAAACACTCTCACAGAATGGGTTCCAAACTCACCGCTTTGGTGCCTGATGTAAAAAGGTGTGGGGTTACAAGCAGATCCAGCTTCATCTTCTCTCTCACTAGAGAGGACCAGAGGTCAGAAGGTCACATGGTTCCAGTCTGCAGCACTGTGCCTCACTCAATTGAATTCCCTAATTTGAGGTACCTTGGTATTGTTGGCAGCAGCATGACCCCAGAGATTCCTTTTCATAGGAAATGGAGATCCTACCCTCAAACAACCAAAATGTTTGTTGCAGAGGGTGTTGCAAGTGTCTGAGTTTGGATCAGGTCTTCTTTTTGCTTTATGCCAAAGGCTTGTATGACTGAAGTACTGCAGATTGCTCCTTGATGCCGCAAAGCTGCCCCACAGATGAACCTGAGATCAGAGGGCTGTCCAATGCCTAGGATCTGCTCATATGGTGCTGGGCCAAGCAGCCATGTAGGCCTTCACTCTTAGCACCAGATCTACAGGCCCCATGGCTGTCCAAGCCAGGCTAAACAGGTCTTACCAACACATGATTAAAAGAACAACTGGGGTGAGCCAGTCCGATATCCTGATTACCAAATCCCCAAGCAAGGAAAACAACCGGACAGTCTCTCGCCCCCCTCACACCAAGATCCCAGTTCTCATTGTGATTGAAGTGCTGACCAGCCTAGCACCAGTGGTCCACACCTCTCTAGCCTCCCACCACCTAGGGGCCTCCACAATTTCCCTCTCCTTGGGTGGCACAACTATCCACAGACTTAGACCCACTCAGTGCTTACCTTAGATTGGCACCCAGATTGCAGATTCTGACGGGATTCTGCCTCCGGCCATTAAAGCCTCACATGAAAGTGGCCATATTGCAGCCACACTCTTTGCACACCCTTTCTACTTCTTCACATATTTGAATGGGCAACCTCTGGTCACCTATACCTGGCCCTCCATAGCCATGCAGTGGTCCAACCCTGCATTTCAGCCCAACAATGACAGGGGTGGTACCTCACTTTTCCAAAGTCTCGCAATATCTCTTATTGCAACATTTAGGGTGGTCCATAACAGGGACATCCTATATCGATTACTATCCAAGTCAATCTGTATGTGTATGAGGGCCATCTTTTGATGCCTGGAGAGATGCAAACCCAAAACTTTACTTATTGCTGAGAGTACCCCTTCCAATGAGTGTGGTCAGTACTCTACATGTAAATATTGTAACAATAGATCCCCTCCTTCCTCCATCCTCTAGACAGCACAGGCATTTTGAGGATGCCACCAGCCCCCATTTCCACAATCTGTATTACATCCAATACATGTGATGGAGGTAATGTAATTGTATAAGACAAAATAGTGCTGCCACCACCGCCTCCCTTGGCAAGGCAAAGGTCTACACCAGTCATCCTCTATTTGAACAAGTATTGGCAGCTAGGGCACCCGTTTACCAAACTACCAGAAGAGTTAATGTAATATAAATTTTGATACACTGTTTCCCACCTCTGATGACCAGCTGCCAATTGGCCATTACTTAAACACATTCAAAATACATATGAGAGACAACAAAGCAGAGTATTCTTTTGAGGAGTGAGTAAATAAAACAGATAAGTTCTTTGTTTAATTCTGTGACTTTCATTAGTCAATTTCTTCTATTATTGTCATTATGATGTCTGGCGGATCGCCGCCGCCCGTATGGCGGTGGCGATCCGCGCGCCATTCCCGTCCGCCCGCACAACATTTCCCCCGCCATATTACGATGGCGGTGGGGACCCAGGCGGACGGAAAGACCGTCCGCCGCTTTTCTGCCGGTCGACTCGTCGACCGGGCGGAAAAGGGCTCTAACATGGTGGTGGTATCTGCAAGACACCGCCACCAATATTAGGATGCTGGCGGAAAGCAGCCTTTCAATGGCGGAGTTGCCGCCATGGAAAGGCATGTGGTCTTTGCCTCTGGGGGCCCATTGCGGACCCCCAGGATTTGGGCGGGGTGGGGGGTGCACATGGGGCTACATTTGAATGCACAAGGTGGCAGGCACCGCACGGTGCCTGTCACGTTGCGCATTCAAATGCACAACATTCGTTTTATGCATTGCGGCGGTTGCTGGTGACAGCACCGCCCGCCGCAATGCGAACAATACTGGACAATACGGGATGCCACCGCCACCGTGGCGGTGGCATCCTAATACCCATGGCGGGACTGCCGCACCCCTTGCGGACGGTCCCGCATTCCGCTGCGGTGGCGGGCGGACTTTGTCCGCCCGCCATCGTAATGATGCCCTAAGTACATATAGACGCACCCAGTCCAAAAATTCGAAGTCGAACTGACACAGGATCTTGGTAAGCCCTTTGTGGATTTTTACTGTCACTTGTGAATTTTTGTGCCTGTAACACAACAAGCCGACAGTTTATTGAAAGGTGAAAGGTCTTAAGGTGTTTGTTATGGATCTCAGTTTTCATGCACCTCGCCACTAAAAAGTATTCTGAGCTTGAGATGTCTGTTTTCTAGATATGGAAATCCCTTGGCGTACTTTGTGGCACGTGTATGTTTTCATACACAAATTTAGATCATGATGTATTTTTAGTTTTCACCTCTGTTTCCAGTCTTTTCACATTTCTCTGGGCACTTGTACGTATTGTTTGGTATGTTTGCGCATATGCATGTGAGATACATGTCGTGTCACTAGATTGTCTATTGTATGAGGGGATCACTGATACATCGACTCCTATAACATCGAACTACAAAAATGTTGAGTCAACAATATCGTATACAAAAATATCGACACCCAATACACAAAACAAAAATAACACAAACATCGATGAAAAAAATCGTTATAAAAAAATGTTGATAACAAAAATATCGACAACAAAAATGAACACCAAAATATCGATAACATGAACACCTTGCCTGCGGCAGGAATTCCAGCCCGGTGCTGGACATTCCAATCGCGGGCGTGGTCGTGACGGAACCATGCCATCATGAGCACAGCCCAACCGTGACTCATGACGGCATGGTTCCGTCACAAGCATCGAAGGGGTTAAAATAAAATATAACACAACAAAAACATTGATATAAATAATATCGACAACACAAACATCGATAAAATACATATAAACTATACCGAAAAATAACATTTAAACATAAAAATAAACTATTTTCAATAATTAAATGAAATAACCTATTCCAAATATTGTAAACAAACACAAAAAAATTACAAAATTAATAAAATAAAGAATACACTAAAAAAATAAAAAAAAATAAATGAACAATACAGCTTAAAATAAATATAACTACTATCAAAAATAAACAAACATCAATATATATCATATAAAAAAAATATAACATTTATTTACACATACATTTTAACCCCTTAACTGCTGGGCCTTTTCCCCCCCAGTGCTGAGCCCTTTTTTGGCTATTTGTAGTAGTTCGCGATTAGGCCTCTGTAACTTTTTGACCACATAAGGTATCCACGCCAAATTTGCGTCCTTTTCTTCCAACATCATGGGGATTCTAAAGGTACCCAGGGTTTGTGGATTCCCCTGGAGGGGTCCCAGATTTTAGCCAAAATACAGCTAAATTTTGTTTTTTGGGGGAAAAAGTCCCGCATATGAAAGCGTCTGGGTTTTTCCCTGCAAATGGTATCAAAAAAGGGTTTGTGGGGCTGAAATCTCCATTTTCCCAGCTTTTAGGGAATGACAGACAGAAAGAAAATGACCGCTTAATAAATATGAAAAAAAGACTGACTCCCAATAGAAAAAAATGGAGAAGAAAGTAAAAATCCCAAAAATTAAATGTATATTTTTGGGGGATTTTTTTATAAAGAAATGTAGAAAAAATTTACAAAAAATTGTAAAATATATATTAAATATTATATTATCAAAAAATAATAATTATATTTAATCGATATTAAAATATGTTTGTTTGATGTTATCACCTTCAACATACAAAATTACAATAATACTAGTGTAAATGTGCAACCAATATAACAATGTTTAATTAAAAAAATATATGATACAAAAATGTATTTGTGATTTTTTTCTTACATTATTTAATATATTTAATACCTATTTTATGTAATATTTAATATACTAAATAATAAAAACAAAATGTAAAAACTAACTTTCTAAAATACATATTATATATTTTACAACAAATATAAAATTAGATACAATGTATTAAAAAAATGTAAAAACAAATGTACTAAAATATTTACTTTTTTCATAAAAAATGATAAATAATTAAAATCAAAAAGTTTATAAAAAAAGAACTGAAAATATATTTACTTTACTATACTTCAGAAGAATGTGCCCTTTTTTAAATGGTGTAAAAATATGTATCTAAAAATGTATTTTTAATTTTGCAAATGTACATAAATATATATTAACAATATATTATACTTTATAATAAATTATAAATAACATCAACATTTCTGAATCATATTTATCAACATTTTTGAAAATTGTATAACAAAACCAAATTTTATTTTGTTTATTGTGAACAACAAAAATAAATACGTGTTTGCAAATAAAAACATTAACAATAAAAACTGACATACGTCTACTTTTTTATTTGAATTTACACTAAACATATGAACTCTAAAAAAACTACATAATAAACCATAAAAATTTACCATTCCTAACTCCAAAACCAACTACACTCAGGTAAAGTGCTGGATAATGAACCAAAACAAATTACTATTCCAACTCCAAAACCAACTAAACTCAGGGAAAGTGCTGAATAATAAACCAAAAAAAAAAATACTATTCCAACTCCAAAACTATCTAAACTCAGGGAAAGTGCTGGATAATAAACCATAAAAAATTACTATTCCAACTCCAAAACCTACTAAACTCAGGGAAAGTGCTGGATAATAAACCATAAAAAATTACTATTCCAACTAAACTCACGGGAAAGTGATGGATAATAAACCATAAAAAATTACTATTCCAACTCCAAAACCAACTAAACTCAGGGAAAGTGCTGAATAATAAACCAAAAAAAAAAATACTATTCCAACTCCAAGACCTACTAAACTCAGGGAAAGTGCTGGATAATAAACCATAAAAAATTACTATTCCAACTAAACTCATGGGAAAGTGATGGATAATAAACCATAAAAAATTACTATTCCAACTCCAAAAACCAACTAAACTCAGAAAAAATTGCTGGATAATAAACTTTAAAAAATTACTATTCCAAAATCAAAACAAATAAACTAAAGGAAAATGCTAAATAATGCAAAAATTATAACTATATAAAAATTTAAACCTTTTCAAAACTATGAAAAAAAAAAACATTCATAAAAATATTATTAAAAATTCATAATTAAAAATTTTACACAATTCTTTTTTAAATTCATCCCAAAATTTAAAAAATGAAAAATATATATATTATAAATTACAATATTCAACAAAATTCATAATACAAATTTAATATAACCCCTCCTCACAAAAATAAAAAATATAAATATTAAATTCTAATTTAAAATCAAATATTTTTACATTTTAAAATTCAAAATTATCCAAATAAAAAAAACAATAAAAAAGAATTTGATATTAATTTCAAAAAAATTATCCTATCATATATTAATTTAAATATTTGTTAAATTGAGAATTAAAAAAAAACATATTTTATCGGATTGTTCCGATTATGTGGAGGGAAGGCTGACGCAGACCGGAAGTGCCTCAATTGCAACAGGGACGGTTAGCGGTCTAGCTGCTAAATCGCCACCATAAAACCTGATGCCCGCCTCAACGCGCAGCGGACGCGCGCAGCGGGCGCGCAGCTGGCGTACCAAAGGCAGGCCCGTCTGCGCCCGTCCACGCAAGATCGGGCACAGGGCCCGGAACCCCTGTACCTACGCCTTCAGCCTCCCTCCAATACTCCAGGGAAAAATTATTCTATATAAGGCAAACCCCAAAGCAATCATGCTCTCACTCCATTTCTATTGAGAAACTACAAGACAAGTACACCCACTGCCCATATGAACTTCCGTCAATGGTAACCCAACACTTGGCAGGGAATCCGTTCAATATGGCTCTGCTGAACTGCAGATCCTTACCAAAACACACACTGGAAATCTCCATGCTCCTACAGGACACAGAACTTGACGTTCTGTTTCTCACGGAGACCTGGCTATCTCCAAGCTCAGACCCCGACGTTGTGCAGGCTCTCCCCCCTGGCTACTTGATTCAGCACCTTGACAGAACAAGTGGCAAGGGCGGCGGGATAGCAATCATATACAAAAGACCACCTAAATTGCCGCATCTTGGATAGCCCCCTCCTAGATTGTGAAAACGTTCACTTCTCCATTGAATTCACCCCCGCAAGCTCTTTTGTTGGCATCCTCCTATACCGCCCCCCAGGAGCACAGGGACAATTCTGCAGCTCGCTACTAGAAACTGTCCTCTCCCTGTCCAGTGTTTCACCCAATTTTAACCTTCTTGGAGATTTAAATCTGCATTTCGATAACCCACTGGACAAAGTGGCTGACGAATTAGCTCTTGACCTCGCAGCCTACCAACTACACCTAAAGATCCACCAAGCTACACACATGAAAGGTCATCTACTGGACCCTATTCTTTCAAACATAACAGAACTAAAAGGGAGGGAACCTATCCCCGTCCCCTGGTCGGATCACTTCTTAGTTCCGTTCTTTTGGCATCCACTCACTACTGACCCCCACACGCCAGCTTCACGCATCCAAGCCCAGCCATGGCCCAAACTGATTATAGAGGACTGGACTCGCGTACTTGAATCAACCAAACCCACATATGATCCTGACCCCTCAGTAGCAGACAGAAAATTTTCCTCATGGATCGAGAATGCACTGTACACAGTATTACCTAAAAAAAACCTTATTAAAAAAAAGTGGACCGAACAAATCCCCCTGGTTTACTCCGGAACTTCGCAAACTTAAACAACAATGCAAAAGACTAGAAAGAGCATGGAGGAAAGACTTTGCCAGTGAGAAAAAAGCCGTATATAGATCATCCATTACATTCTATAAAGTGGCATTAAAAACAACGCAGGCTGCCTATTACGAGGAAAAAATTCGATCCTCCTCTAATTCCTCCAGAGAAACATTTCATATCGTCAAAAAACTCCTGAAAGCCCCCGACCCACCTCCAGCCCCCGACCCCTCCGGCCATCGATACGATGAATTAGCAGGATTTTTCTCTACCAAAATTCAAAATATCCTAAACCACTTTCCACCTAACAACAATGAACACTACCCTGAGCCTCATAAATCAGAACCTCAGAATAATGCTCACTGCCTAGAGTCATACGCTCCTCTGACAGAGGAACTACTCTCCCCTATCCTAGACTTGATCAAGAGCGGTTCCCCGCTCGACCCGGCCCCGTTTAACATCCTGAAGTCAGCAACACCCACCATCAACTCCCCCATCACTAATTTAATCAATGCCTCCCTAACATTGGGCATAGTTCCCCTGGACTGGATAAAGGCCATGGTAAAGGCACTACTAAAAAACCCCACCTAGATCCCACAGAGATGAGCAACTATCGCCCCATCTCCTTGCTACCTGGAATTAGCAAGGTTGCAGAAAAATATGTAAATCGCCAACTCTCTGCTCACCTCGAGTCTTTTGGACTTCTCCACTCTTCTCAGACGGGTTTCCGCCCTGGCCAGGGCACTGAGACTGCACTGATAGCGGTGGTGGAGGAGGCTAGAAAGATTCTTGACTCGGGGGAGGGGGGGATCCGCCGCCATTATCCTCCTGGACCTAAGTGCAGCCTTCGACACGGTGAACCACTGCACTCTGGTACACCGTCTCAAAAAAGTAGGAGTGACAGGCTCGGCCTTATCCTGGCTGAAATCATTCCTGGAAAAGAGAACCTTCCAGGTATTTGAAGGTAACATCCGGTCCCAACCAGTACCACTCCACTGTGGGGTTCCCCAGGGCTCATCTTTGAGCCCTACACTATATAGTAACCCCATTCGGAATTAAACTGGTTACTTACGCGGATGACACCCAACTAATCGTAACACTGAATCAGGTGGAACAGTCCCCGGTGGATCTGTGCTCCTGTCTCAAAGAAGTTACTTGCTGGATGAACAGAGCACACCTCAAACTTAACGGTGAAAAAACTGAGCTCTTACTGCTGGGCGACCAATCTACATTTAACCCCAACACTCTGTGGCCGACCTGTATGGGACCAGCTCCTTTGCCAAAAAAAGAGATAAAGAGCTTGGGCATCTGGCTCGACCAGGACCTCACTTTCAGAACCCAAGCAAGGAAAACCGCCGCTGTTTGCTATGGTCTGCTCCGAACCACACGGAAAATACTGCCTCTCCTACCCTGCCACTCTAGAAAGCTCCTAATCCAGGCGCTTATCCTCTCCAGACTGGACTACGGCAACGCCCTCTATCTGGGGGCCCCCAAATCAGTCATCGCTAAGCTACAGGTGGTCCAGAATTCGGCAGCAAGACTTCTCACAGGTACAAAAAACCGGTGCTCTGCCAAGCCTGCCTTAAGATCACTCCACTGGCTCCCGATTCAGGAGAGAATTCATTTTAAAGCCCTTTGCATCACGCACAAAATCTTCCAGGGCAAGGGTCCTCGTATTATAAAATACCTGATCAAACCATATAAAGCCAATAGAAAACTACGCTCTGATGATCTCTCCCTGGCCGACACCCCAAAAATTAAGAAGGCACGGACAGGTGGCCGCCTCTTTTCCTATAACTCCTCCAGACTCTGGAACTCCCTCCCTCTCACCATCCGCAAGGAAACCAACCACTTGACATTCCGCAAACATCTGAAAACTTGGCTATTTCGGTAATTCCATCTGCCCTCTAGCCACCTCCGCAGCGCTGGGATGCTTCCGGGTAGCCATGCGATATACAAAAACATTTTTCATTTCATTTCATACAATTAACATCAAAATATTTTCACTCAAAAAAACCTTCAAAATTTAAAAAAAAGTACATTTCAATTTAAAAAAATTTTTTTTGTATCTTTCAATATTTTTTTTTACAATTTATTATAACCAACATTCTTAAATTAGTCCCCACCCCTATCCCTAATAAACCCAACATCCCACTCTTAAAATTTTACATAAAATTATCAAAATAATAAAAAATGTAAATACATATTTTTAAATTACTCCTTATCCCCTATTAACCCAACATCCCGCTCCTAAAATTTTACATAAATTTAAAACATATTTAAAACTTTAAACAAATATTTTTAAATTACTCCCTACCCTTATCCCATATAAACCCAACATCCCGCTCCTAAAAATAAATGAAAATACAATTAAAAAAACATTTTAACATTAAAAAATAAATTAAAACATATAAAATAACTACTACCAAATTAATTTAAAAAAACAAGAATAAACAGAAAAAAATACAAACAATTGATATTATTTACAGCAATATTTTGGGCATCAATATTTTCAAATTCGACATTTCAACATTACACAAAAATCGATATTTTTAACAAGGAAAGAACTTACCTCAATATTTTCCACCATCGATATTCTTGACTCGCTATTCATGCAACTCGATTTTTATACGTCGATATTCTGTCTCTGCACCGTATGACGAATGTTATAGTGAGTCTCTAGCCCAATCAATGCTATGTCAACAAAACAAATTGGACTATTGCCTAGTATGGGCCAATCAACAACTCATGTTTTTATGTCATTCTTAGATTCATGTGCAGTGAGTTTTTTGGTCTAGATATAGTTTTATGTGGTATATAGATTTGTATGAGCTGTATATATGTGGATAAACATTTTTACACTGATATTTATTTATGTATCTCCTGACACCACGCAGCACTTGACAGTTGGACCGCTCTCACCACTGAAGACACCCTGAAGACAATGAAGTCAATCCACTCCAGGGCCCCCACGGACCCCTGCCCCATCACATCTACCAAAGAGCCGCCAACACCATCGCCCCTGAGCTTCGCCAAACCAGCAAACGCTCCTTCGAGACCGCCTCCTTCCCCCATGACTGTAAACCCCCAAGATCAACCCTCTTCTGAAGAAACCCTTGGCGGACCCCACCGACCTCAAAAACTTCAGACCCATCTCTTTACTCCCGTTTCGGGCGAAAGTCTTCGAAAAAGCCGTCAACAGCCAGCTCGAAGAAAACAACATCCTCAACACCTCCCAATCCGGCTTTAGGAAAAACAACAGCACCGAAACAGCCTTCCTCGCCGCAACAGACAACATCTGCTCCCTCCTTGACAGAGGGGAGACTGTGGCCCTCATCCTCCTGGACCTCTCTGCAGCCTTCGACACAGTCTCTCACCGCACCCTAGCCCGCAGACTCCACAACGCAGGGATCGGGGACAAGGCCCTCGACTGGATCCGCTAATTCCTCTCTGGCAGAACGCAGCGGGTCAGACTCCCACCCTTCCTCTCAGATCCCACAATGATCACCTGCGGAGTTTCCCAAGGATCCTCCATCAGCCCCACCCTGTCCAACATCTACATGGACCCGCTCGTCCCCATCGTCAGATTCCACAGACTCAACATTGTATCCTATGCAGACGACACCCAATGCATCCTCTCCCTATCCAATGAACCCGTCTCCAAACATAACTTTCAAGAAGGAATGGAAGCAGTCGCCAAGTGGATGAAGAGCAGCTGCCTACAACTCAACACGGACAAAACCAAAGTACTCCTCATGGACCCACACCCCGATGCCTGGAACAACACCTGGTGGCCTCCTGCCCTCGGGAACCCGCCCTCCCCCACGGACCATGCATGCAACCTCTGAATCATCCTGGACTCCAAACACAAAATCGACCGCCAAATCAAGCTGTCACATCCTCCTGTTTCCACACCCTCTGACTTCTATGAAAGACCTTCAAATGGATCCCCCTCGAATACAGAAAGACCGTCATCCACGCCCTCATCAGCAGCAGACTTGACTACGGCATCGCTCTCTATGCCGGAATCAACAAGAACCTCACCAGCAAACTCCAGAACGTCCAGAACGCCTCCGCCAGACTAGTCCTCAACCTACCATGTCACTGCCACATCACCCAACACTTGCGGACACTACATTGGCTACCCATAGAGAAGAGAATCACCTTCAAGCTTCTCACCCACTCCCACAAAGCCCTCTACAACACTGGACGTGCATACTTGAACTACCGCCTTACATTTCACGCACCCCAAAGATCCCTCCGCTCAGAACAGTTCTCCCTTGCTACGGTGCCTTGCATCAAGAAGACCAGAACAGGAGGTCGCTCCTTCTCCCTCCTCGCGGCCAAGGCATTGAACACCCTCCCACTCCACCTCAGACAAACAACAACACTCTCCAAGTTCACGAAGGACCTCAAGACTGGCTCTTCGATGGATCTCCTTGAACATCCTAGACCCGCGCTCCCCCGCGCCTTGAGACCCACTCGGGTGAGTAGCCACGCTTAACAAACCTATGATTGATTGATCAATTGATTATATTTTTGAAGCCCCGAGGAAGCCTGTAACCAGGTGAAACACATTGCTGCACTTATATGTGCTTGGTGAAGATGAAATTGATTTTAAAAAGTCACGGAATCAACCGAAGAACTCATCGGTTTATTTACTCACGTCTCAAATGAATACACTGTTTTGTTGCCTCTCATATGTGTTTTGAATCCAGTCATCCTCTTTAAGGGGCCCCTGGTCCACCTCCCAGGCTTCCCATAAATGTGGAAATAAATCAGGTGTGTTAATCACAAACATTTTATAAATTTGTGAGATCTTGTGATGTATAATGTCATAGCCCAGTATTTTGGTCTCAAGGTGGCTGGGATCCACGTAAGGTTCAAAGGTGTGGCGCACCTGGAGGAGCCTAAAGAATTGACTATGGCGAAAGTCAAACTCCACCTGTAGTATAGCACAGGATTTCATGGTAACTCCCTGCATTACATCCCCAAGCGTAGATGTCCCAAACAAGTCCCACTGGTGAAACCCTGTCAAGTGACCCACCTGTGGGAGAAGATTCTCAATCCACAGGGGTGTCCTGTCGATAAGTCTGCCCCTTCACACCAGTGACTTTTTGTGTCATACCAAGTTTTCAGCACCATCCAAGCAGCAGGTGGGAGGTCCACTGCAGTCGATCCTCCATATAGGAAGGGTAGCATAGGCACTCCCTGCATAACCCACCACTCTAATGCGAAAGTTGAGTCATTGTCTGCATCATTTCACCATTTGTTGAGAATCAACTGGTGGGCTGCCCTGTTATACAAATCCATGTCTGCCATTGCTATGCTCCATCATTGCCAGATTTGCAGCATTTGCTCAGAGAAATTGTAGCCATCTCTCCTGCCAGAGAAAGCCTCTCAGGAATCCCGGTAATTCAACGAAGAAGTTCTTTGGGAGCATGTATGGGTTTTGTTTTAAATAGAGTGCTGAGGAAAAGAAACCTTTTTAAAGATAGCCGACTGGCCAAGGAGTGATAGAGGTAGTGCAGATAAAAATGTGACCCCCACCACAAGTTTATCTAGTAGAGTTTGGATGGTATTCAGCCAGGCTCCTTGAAGGTGTGGTGTGATATAGCCCCCCAAGTAATGGATACCCCCCATCTTGCATGTTGGATGCTCTCTCTATATATATTACCTACTGGCAGTAGCCAGTAGGTAGTTATAGTTAGGACCTTGTTTCTATTAAAAAGTGTTTTTTCTTTTGCCAATATCTTTGGCGCCGTTTGACGAATCTTCGCGAAATCTTCAAAACTAATGGCCAACACACTTCAACTGCTGTGTTGAAAGTTTCAGGGTGATTCGTCAGGCAGGGGCCGAAAGAAAAGGGGAGTCCCAAAACGCTTGTTCTCCATGTTAATTCCCATAGGAAACTTTAGACATGGCTGAATGGAATGATACCAAATTTGTCAAAAAGGTAGCTTTTGGTACAGAAAGCAGTCTTTTTGTTAAATGGTGTAAATCCGTTCCGTAGTTCCTGAGAAATTTAAACATTTCTCAGATATTCCAATTTGGCCGCAGAGGATCCGTAAACCCTCCCGATCTCGTACATGAGATCTGATTGGCTGCCAACACTTCAAACTAAGAAGTGTTGGCAGCCATCTTGTGACTCGGTTGAGCTGAGTCACAAGGAAAAGGGTATACCAAATATTAAAAATTAAGAAAAGGGGACAGGGTAGAAACACTGTGACCCCCTAGGCCTGCTCAGGGGGTCCCACAGGGACCCCTCAGGGCCAACAAAAGCATTTTTTAAAAATCTTCTGCGGGATTCACATACAATCCGCGAATCCGGCCGAAAATTTGAAACAAAAATGAAGCGTGGGTTCCCGCACTTCGTTTTCTTTAAGCCCCCGGGTGGGCCAGGTCCCGGGGCAATGACAAATGAGATGTGGGGGCCCGTGTGGGCCCCTGCATGCCCCGGGTACTCCCACCTCCCCGGGCTTATAGATACTATACGGTGGGCTACATGCCCCCGCAGCCCCAGGGACCCCCACCTCCCCGGGGCTTAGTTTATAATGAAAGTGTGTGGGGGGCTCCTGCCCCCCATGCAACCCCGGGGACCACCACCTTCCTGGGGCTTTCTTTTTAAAATGAATGTATAGGGGGACTTCTGCCCCCCCACGGAGCCCTGGGGACCGCCATCTACCCAGGGCTATTTTCATTAAAATGCAGGGGACACGCAGCCCTATGCAGCCCCGGAGACTGACACCTCCCTGGGGCTATTTACAATAAAATGCGGGGGCATGCTCCCCCACTGCCACTGGGACCACCACCTCCCTGGGCACAAATCAAGTAAAGTCTGGGGTCCGTTGCGGATCCCCAGCCCTGGGCACCACCGCCTCCCTGGGGCTATAGAGAAGATGGGAGGGGGGCCGCATGGCCCCCCTCCAGGAGCCCTCCATGGCCCTGGGGACCGCCACCCCCCAGGGCCAGCTCCAGCAATGTTCCGGGGTGCCCAGCCCCAGGACATTGACGTTTGCTGTGGCTTGGCAGGAGCACTGCTCCCACCAAGCCATAGCAAACTCTGCTTCGCTTCCGAAAAATGCTCTTGCTTATGGCTGAGTCCAAACTGGGGTGATGTGGTGAGCAAAAGAGCGATGGATTAAACCCAGATCTTTGTGACTGGGGGTGAATGTTTGCTTTGTTCAGCATTCCGCCCATCATTTGTTCCTTTTGCTTTTGTCGCCTTAAGTGGGAAGGGTATGCCCAGACATGGATCCCGTGTTAAGTGAGCCACTGGATTCAAGCTAGCCTGGTTGATGAAGGGTGATGCCCTGAAACCGGTCCCAGGATGCTCGTTTATGGTCCAGGGAGGACCTGGTTTGGCAGTTTGGGCTGGACTGTTCCCATGAGAAACAGGGTCAAGACTGATTTGCATACGGCTGGGTCCAAACTGGGGAGGCAAGATGAGCAAAGGAATGATGGATTAAACCCAGA
The DNA here is from genome assembly GCA_963921515.1 of Calotriton arnoldi. NCBI lineage: Eukaryota > Metazoa > Chordata > Amphibia > Caudata > Salamandridae > Calotriton > Calotriton arnoldi. The sequence goes on along the minus strand of CAWUFW010002284.1, from coordinate 1,210,254 downwards.
TCTATGTGACTGGGGTGAATGTTTGCATTGTTCAGCATTCCGACCATCATTTTTTCCTTTTGCTTTTGTCACCCTAAGTGGGAAGGGTATGCCCAGACATGGGTTCCATACTCACTGCACCACTGGATTCAAGCTAGCCTGGCTGATGAGGGGTATTTTACGAAACAGGCCCCAGGATGCTTGTTTCTGGTCCAGGGAGCATCTGGCTTGGCAGTTCAGGCTGGACTATTCCCATGAGGAACAGGGTCAAGACTGATTTGCATATGGCTGGGTCCAAACTGGGCTGGCATGGTGAGCAAAAGAACAATGGATTAAACCCAGATCTTTGTGACTGAGGTGAATGTTTGCATTGTTCAGCATTCAGTCCATCATTTGCTCCTTTTACACTCACTTATACAGGCAGTGAAATATTCTGTGACACACTGATACATTCACTGAGACATCTGTTGATACACTGATAAACTGATGCAGTCATTGACTTAGTCACATACTCCCTGATAAATACAGTGAGACATTTTAGGACAGAGTAATACATACAGTGACACGCCTAAGGACACATTAATGCAGTCACTAACTCACTGACACACTTAGTCGCACTTAACATATCAATAATACATATATTCAAGAGAAGTAGATGGATAGGCAGTTTGTTCTCTGTAGTGTTGAAACTGATTATAAACTCTAGATGAAAGAATAACCAGTTAGTCCGTAAATTAGTAAAAAAGTTATTTGTTGTAGATGTTAATTTATTGTTTATATTTTTACAGACATCTAATTTTATTTGAGAAACAAGATTTACAATGCCTGACAAGAGAAAAAGTCAAAGGAAACAGAGAAAACAGTATTAAGAACTGCAAACTGAGAAGTACAAACAAAATAAGAAGGAAAATATCCAGAGGAAAACAAGAGAAGCTGGTAAGAGTATTAAGCAGTTTCTCAAAAAAATGTAATTAAACGCAAATTGTGACTACAGTCTTATCTAAAAATTGAATTTACCCATCAAGTGGAACAAAGGAAGGAGTACATTTTTAGTAGGAAATGCTCTAAGAAATCAAGCAGTTAAATGTTTCGGATTAGAGTAATACAAAATTTGCTGAAAAGGATGAAGAGGTATAAGAGGACAAGTGCTGCATTTAAGCAAAAGGAACACATTGAGGGTGTTGTTGAGAAAGCATTTGCTCTGAAGAGGAAAGTATTTATATTAATAGTGAATAGAATGAGGACACTAGACAAAACAGTTTTTTGTATGAAGAAAAGAACTGTTAGAAAATGGCTCATTAATAGAACTAATTTTTGCTAAATTTTTAAAGGTAAATGGAAGCATACCTCTAGTACAGAACCTTATTTTAATAAAGAAAGCTATTTGCAAGAGAACACACTAGTGCATGCAGTTGATTTCATTGGTTGCTGTTATAAAGTAAACTATGGTACTCCTGTTGCAAAAAATGAGATGACTCCTAGGAATGTAGAGGAAGTGGTAGCTGAAGAGGTGCGAGGAAGGCGTACACAGGCTCCTGTATACAATTGGATCTGTAATACTATAGGTAGTATTGGTCAGTAGTCAATTGATTTATTACATTTTTTATACGTGACCTTCCATCCAGAAATCTCAAACAGAAAATTGCAATTTTGCAAGTAATAGATCCATGCAAAGTGAGAAAATATAGTAATTTACAGGGACATTCATTGAAATGTATTTCAAGTAAAGTTTTCAGAAAAACCTTTCATCATTTTGGGATGTTAGCTGTTCAACACTCCAAAATATGGACTTTGGTTACAAAACTTTAATATGGCAAAAATCCTGCCTAAAGTTTAGGAGAGACAATCAGAGCTTTATTGTATGGTATACTAGCAGAGGTAAAAAATGTTTGTGAAGATATTCAGTTTCGGTTGTTTAGTTCAGAAGAGGAATCTCAGGAAAATGTAGAGTTGGTTACTGGAGGTGTAGAAGAACAAGATACAGAAATTAGAATTGAAAACTTTGCACAAAAGATTGCAAATTTTAACACAGTTTGCTCTGAGAAACCAAACTGTGTATGTATTGCACTCACTACAAAACGCAAACTTGCAATGCAGCTGTGTACTCTAAAGCTGAAAAAGAGAACAATGATGAGTGGCAATAATTTGATGTATATTTATTTGTTGAGGAAAGATTTGATTTGTCCACACAGCTCGATCCGTCAGGACTAGGAACACACACCGAAAGGCTGCTCAAAAGGAGCCCAGACATTAAAACGGGGAACAAATGCAAAAGAAGAATTTTGAGAAGGAGGATAAATCAAATTGCCCTGATAAAGTCCCTATAAGGGATGGAACTCATTGGCTAGGTCTGTTTGAAGTGTGATGGAACTGTATACCTAATAAGAAGAACTTTATGAAAAAGACACCAATGTCTGGAAATTAATTGAAATCCGAAATATGGAAAGTGGAAAGTGATTGAAAACAAGAGTGAGTACAGATACATGCAATTCCAATTGGAAAGTTCAATGTGAACAAGGAAATTAGGTTGCCCTCCTAATATTGTGAAAACATTTACCAAGGATTGTGTTTTGTGGGCAGTCAGAACTCCAGGAGTGGGCATAAGAGAACTATAAGATTGGGATATTTGACCGGTGCCGTCCAGAAACACACTGCGGGCTGTCTTTTGGAAATCGGTGTGTCGCACACTTCACGAGCAGTGCCCCTGGCCCCAGTGCAGGTCGCGGCATCACAACTGCATCGCTGACGGCGCCGGAGATTTTTTTCCTTGCTTCTTTTAGGTTTCCTCCAGCTCCCAACAGCAGGAACAACCTCCAGAGGTCCAAAACTGGAATAAGCACCTCCTGGCAGGTCGGAACTCCCAGCAATGGAGTTCAGGGGAGCTGGCGGGTGAAGTCTTTGTGTCCCTGAGACTTAGGAACAGGAGGCCAGCACACAAGCCCTTGGAGATTCTTCTTCAAGCAGGTTTCTCAGTAAAGTTCCAGTCTTTGTCCTTTCCTTGGCAGAAGCAGCAACTGCAGGCCAACCCTGCACAGCAAAGGGGCAGTACTCCTCCTCACAGCTGTCCAGCTCTTCTCCTTGGCAAAGGTTCCTCTTGAGTCCAGAAGTGATCAAATTCTTTGGAGTTTAAGGGTCACTACTTATACCCCATTTTGTCTTTGTTCTCTTTGTTGCAAGGGTCTCTGTGCCCAGTCTAAACCAGTTCTGTACTCTCTAGTGCAGCATCACTACAGGGGGTGGAGTCAGCATTATGCAGAGGAGACACTGCCTATTCAGGTGTAAGTGAAACTCCTCCCACCACTTTAATTACAACCAAGGTCTATTCAGCCCAGCTCTGAGTCACCCAGGAAAGGCAGGACACACCTCAACCCCCCTTGTGGCTGTCTACAGTGAATGCACATGTCACTCAAAAACCAGACAGTCAATACTCAAAGCAGCAGAAAATGCCTACTTTCTAAAAGAGGCATTTTCAAACACACAATTTAAAAATCATCTCCCTAAAAATGTGTTATTAAATTCTGAGTTCAGAGAGCCTAAACTCCACTTCTCTATCTTGTTCCCAATGGAAAGTTATACATGTAATATGTTACAAAGTAACTCCCAAGTTAGCCTATGGGACATATAGCCTTCCAACAGTGAAAAATTAAATTGGCATGGTAGTATTTTACTATCAGGACATGTAACACACACTAGTACATGCCCTACCATTTACCTACACCGCACCCTGCCCATGGGGGTACCTTGGGCCTACGTTAAGGATGCCTTACATGTATGAAAACGGAAGGTGGGGGCCTGGCAAGTGGGTGCACTTGTCAGGTCGACAAGGCAGTTTTAAAACCGCATGCTGACACTGCAGTGGCAGTTCTGAGATACCTTCTTAGGGCTGCTCATGTGGGTGGCACAATCAGTGCTACAGGCCCACTAGTAGCATCTGATTTTACAGGCCTTATCACACTCAGTGCACTTTACTAGGGATTTACCAGTAAATCAAATATGCCAATCATGGATAACTAATCATGATAACAATATACACAGGGAGCACTTGCACTTTGACACTGATCAGAAGTGGCAAAGTGCCCAAAGCATCTAAGCCAGCAGAAACGAAATCCAGCACAGTGTAAAAGATACACGAGGTAGAGGCAAAAAGTCAGGGGGAACCACCAAGGATGAGAATTCGAACACGTGTCCCCTCCAGCTGAAAAGTGGGGAGAACTACCCACCCTCTTTGGAGTTCTCATCAATAAGGCAAAAGAATCTGGATAGACCATCAGAATTGGCATGTTCCGTACCAGGGCAGTGTTCCACCATAAAGTCCGTTCCATGTAGGGAGATGGACCACTTTATCAGTTTTGGGTTCTCATCTCTCATTTGCTTCAACCATATGAGGGGCCTGTGGTCTGTCTGAACCTGGAAGTGAGTCTCAAACAAGTAGGACCATAGCTTCTTCAGTGCCCAGACCACAGTAAACGCTTCTTGCTCAATTGCACTCCACCTCTGTTCCCTGGGAAGTAGCTCCTACTAATGAAAGCTACAGGTTGGTCCAAGCCCTCATTGTTCAATTGTGAGAGAACTGCACCTACGCCATGCTCTGAAGCATCTGTCTGCATAACAAATTCTTGGGAGAAATTGGGTGCCTTGAGCACAGGCACCGGGCGCTTGGCAGATTTCAGGGCATCAAAAGGGGTCTGACAGGCATCAGTCCAGATCACTTTCGTTGGCTGCTTCCTTAAAGTCACTCTGTCAAGGGGGCAACAATGGTGTCATACCCCTTGACAAACCGTCTGTAGCACCCGGTGAGACCTAAGAAGGCTCTCACCGCTGTCTGGGTCTTGGGTGGGTTCCCAAGCCAGAATGGTCTCAATCGTAGATTGTTGGTGTGCCACCTGACTGCTTTCTACCTTGTGCCCTAAGTACACCACAGACCCCTGCCCTATCTGGCAATTGCAGGCCTTGATATTGAGACCTGCCTTCTGCACAGCCTTCAACACTTCACAGAGGTGTTGCAAGTGTTCCTCCCAGCTGGAGCTGAACACCGCAATGTCATCCAGGTAGGCAGCGCTGAATTCCTTCAGCCCGGACAGTACCTGGTTGAGCAGTCTCTGGAATGTGGCAGAGGCGTTCTTCAACCCAAAGGGCATGACACGGACCTGGTAGTGCCCCTCTGGCATTGAGAAAGCAGACATCTTTTTTGCCCCATCAGTTAAGGCAATGTGCCAGTACCCAGACTTTAGATTAAACGTGCTGAGATACTGGGCAGCTCCCAGCCGATCAATGAGCTCATCAGCTCTGGGGATGGGGTGTGCATCAGTCCTGGTGATGCCATTGAGCCCACGGTAGTCCACACAGAATCACAGTTCAGGAGTGGCACCAGGTGCAGCAGCTTTCGGAACCAAGACCATTGGGCTGCTGGAGGGCTCTATCTCCCCTAATGCCAACATCTTGGAAACTTCTTCCTTGATGCTAGATATGACCTTATCAGCAAACCTGTAAATCTTGTGCTTTACAGGTAAACTGTGTCCAGTGTCCACATCATGGACACACCAATTGATGATTCCTGGGGTCAGGGAGAACAGGGAGGCGAACTATCCGAGCACCTGGCGACAGTCCCTCTGCTGCTCTGGGTTCAGGGTGGGAGAGAGGTTCACACCATCCACTGACCCATCATGTTCCTTGGCAGAGAGCAGGAGATGAGGAAGTGGTTCACTTTCCTCTTCCATTCCATCATCTGTAGCCAGGAGCATAGTCACTTCAGATCTCTCAAAGTGAGGTTTGAGGCTGTTCACGTGCAGGACCCTCAAAGGGTTCCTAGGAGTCTGCAAGTTCAACAATTAGGTGACTTCACTCTTGCTCTCCATCACGTCGAATGGCCCAGTCCACTTGTCTTGGAGCTCCCAAGGCTCCACTGGTGCGATCACCCACACTTTCAGGCCAGGCTTAAACTCTACCAGAGTGGCATTCTGGTCACACCATTATTTCATCTCCTCCTGGCTGGCTTCCAGGTTCACCTGAGTGAGCTTCCTGAAGGGCTGAGTCTGGTTCCTGAAGGCCAACATGTATCTGAATACATCCTGTGGGATCTTACCGGGAGTTTTCTCCCAGCCCTCCTTCACCAGAATGAAATGACCCCTCACAGGGTGCCCGTACAACAATTCGAAGGGACTGAACCTTAAGGATTACTGCCGTACCTCCCTGTAGGCAAACAGGCATGGTAAAAAGACTTCCTACTTACGTCTGATCGGTTTTGTAAGACACTTTGTCATGACTTTCAGGGTTCGGTTGAATCTATTAACCAACCCATTTCCTTGGGGATGGTATGAAGTGGTAAATTTGTACATTACATCGCACTCCTACCACAAAGACGTCCTATACTTAGATATGAAGTTGGTACCCTGGTCAGATACCACCTCCCTGGGGAACCCCACACAGGAAAAGATCCCCATCAATGCACATATCCCCACAGGGGTCGTGATTGTCATGAGAGGAGCAGCTTCCGGGTACCGGGTGGCATGGTCCACCAAGACCAAGATATTGCCTAATGTTGTCCTGGGTTCCAGTGGCCCCATAATATCAATGTCCACCCACTTGAAAGGGGTGCTCACCACTGGAAAGGGTTGAAGGGGAGTCTTACACTTCCCTACACTCTTGCCGCTTGCCTGGCAAGTCTGACAGTCCTACAATGTGTGTCAGTGTGCCTTCGCATTTGGGTGACAAGCCTGTGAAAGATCTTGTCGCGCCCCAAATGTCCTGCCAAAGGTACATCATGATCTAGACCCAGTAGGATTGTGAAAGGCAGCGAGTCTTCTAAGACCCTCAATGCTGCCCGGTGCAGGGTTCCACCTCTAATTCACTTTGGGTTCGCTATCAAAATAATGAGGCAAGCGCTGGAAACTGGAAGACAAGAAAAAGGTTTATTTCTCATGAGGAGATCACGTCAACTGCAGACACCGGGATGTCTGAGGGAGGTGCTCTGCTGATACTCCTTTGGCTCTTCCTTTTATACAGGTTTGACACAATGCATTTGTTTCATTACCATGGTTACACAAGCTTGGGGTCCCCGCCCCGGGCAGGTTGTCACACAAGCCCAACAGTAATTCTCTTCCCACCCAGGTCAAACAGACAATCTTATCTTGCAGTTGGACCTTGCTTCAGGGTCTAAAACATGTGAGACCGGCCAGATCTAAGAGTCCGTTCTGTTGATAAAAACAGGTCCCATTGTTGGTAACAACAAGTCTTGCTGTTTGCAGTGCAATAAATCATGTTGCAAGAGTCTTTTTGGTGTTTGGAACCTGTTTGTGTAACTAGGTGCAGTGAGGGGTAGAGTGTCCAAAGGTTTGCCTGAAAACAGAGATGAGAGGAAAAACGAGTTTGTGGCAGCAAGTGGCGCTGAGGTTTGTTGTGGCAATACAGCACACATACCAGGTTGGTCAGAGGGTCAGAGGGATGCTAGTAAGGGCAGGGTGAAACAAAGGTGACCAACAGAGTACAAAATGGCTGTGATAGATCAAAATGACTGCAACTTATGTGCACATAGAATTCCACCAGACAAGATGGCGCAGGTAATGTTCATGATTATTGTTTTGCTTTTAACAGGAAGGTCCTGAAGCGGTCAGGTACCACCAGCACACGGGCTGACCCCGGCTCAGCAACCTTCAGCTCACTATGTAGGAGACCATTCTCCCAATAAATCCATGTGATCTGGTCTGATCACCTGCCGCCTGGTTTGCAGCCTGCTGCCGTAAACCATCAAGAGTGGGGCACTCCATATGCGCCTTGCAGAATTCCTCCCTGGAGGGACCCCTTTCCTGCTGCCAAGGGGTCAGCTCAGGCAGTTCTCCCAGTTCAACCACTTTCTTCCCTGTTGTTTCCAGGCCAATCACCCTCAAGGTCTGTCTCCTCCTGGACCGTGGGAACTTCTGGGGCAGGTGTCCAGTGCCCCCTGCCCCTCCTCTTTCTGGCAGGCACCTGGGCCACTGTTTCAGGCTCCAGGTCCTCTTGATTACTCCTACTGGCTTCCCTTGACCGAGTGGTCACACATGCCCACTCACGCAGACCCAGCATCTCCAAATGAGCATGGCGCACCACCACCTTCCAAGTGGAACTTTCCAGGTCATTGCCAAGCAGACAGTCAACAGGCATAGATGGACTCACAACAACCTTCAAAGGACCTGAGACCCCCCCCCCCCCAGTCAAAGGGAACCTGCGCCACCTAACACAGGTGCTCAGAGTTGTGTTCAGCAACTACAGGGTGAAGTACATTGGGGATTACCTGCTCTTCAGACACCCTTTGACACCTCACAGATGTCACACTGGCTCCTGTGTCTCGCAGAGCCTCCACCCTCCTCCCATTGATGGTCACCCACTGCAGGTACATTTTAGTGTTATACAGCAGGCAGGTTTCCTGGACCATCTCTCTATCTCCCAATGAGATAAGGGTCATCACAGCTGGCTCCCCACCCTCACTAGGAGCCAACTCCTCCCCCAGCACTACACTAACTAACCCTGGTGACGGTGCACCAGTGTGTGCTGGTGGCGCCTTGGGTCACTTGGGATCATTCTGCATGTGACCCTCCTGATCACATGCATAACACTTGTGTTGAACCCGGTTGTCTGGCCTACCTTAGGGGGCCATGACTTCTTAGAACTGGGGGCTGGGAATCTTTACCCTGGGAACTATTTTGGGGCCCTTTAGAGAACTCCTTTTGGTTACTCTTGTCTCCCCCACTCTGGAGGCCATATTCTAATATTGCATGCTCGTCGGGCTATCGCCCAACTGCCGCACTAGCAGCCTGCGGTCTGACCACCGGACAGTGTAATGATGCCCTGAGTTCCAAATGCAAACATTGCTCTACAGTGCTCAATCCAGGTCTACAAACATATTGCTTCTTTGTCAGAAAACCTTTCACCTTAACTGAACTATCTATCAGGGAAATTGCGTGATAACATTCAGGGTTGTTTAGTCTGATTTTGTGAATAGCTAAATTAAGTAAAGTTGCTCAAAATTTTAATAGTAAAAAGCATGTATAAATTACTCACAAGTGTAAGATACTTTTGTAACTTGCCCTGAATGCCTCTCTCACAATCAATAAACATCTTATTTTGTGAGGAGGCAAAAGAAGAGCCCCCTTCAGGGTCATCAGCTCTTGGCCCCTTTATTTTTGATGACAAGACTGGATTGTATCCACTAACATAGAACTAACAGAGGACTACCAGTTGCAAGTTTTTCTCTATTGTGAAACAACATTGAAAAATCATGCAGTGGCGTAGCAAGGTCAGGTGGTACCCGGTGCGGAAAATTTCTTGACACCCCCCTTTGAGAAATGCTGCTCTAATACAACTCACAGTGATGAAGCCAGCAGATTGCCTTCATGCAAGATACACACAGAGTGACGACGCAAAGCAAGAAAGATGTACCGCTATTCTACTCCCACTGAACACGAGTCAAGTGCCATGATCTTCGCGATGGGAATTTCTTATGAATGAAATGTTTTACTTAATTTCGCAGCTTTGGCTTAAGGTACAAATAGAAACAAATAGCATGCATCATAACATTTACGTTACTTACCAAACTCAATATCATAGAGAAGAGGATGATCACAATGAATCAATGAACTGAAAAATGTAACAAAAATAAATTCAGCACAGCATTTATAAGCTTCAGTAGTAATGCACAACTAACTCAACAGAATGACGTGGGGGTGACTGACCGGCACGGCAGCGGATAGAATTGGTTGCGGGTTGAGTGATGATGAGTCACTTGTTGTTTACGTCTCACTCGAGTACAAACTGCAGAGACAGAGTTCGGCGAAAAGAAACACCCCCTCCCCTTCCTTATCCTTACGCTCTCCACTACACAGTGTCGAGTTCAGCGGCAGCGGATAGGATTCATAGCTGCCAAGGTTTTGGATTACTATGTGTGACATTTCCATAATTTCAGTGTAAATATGAGTGACATTTCAACGACTATGAGTGACATTTTATCGCAAGCAAAATCAAGCAATGAAGATGAGGGAAACAGTCTCTCTCCACCCAGCTCTCTCCCATCACCCTTTGTCTCTTGTGTTACTCCTTTCTCCTCATTTCACCCTCTTCCTGTTGTCTGTACTTCCTCCTGTTGCACCACTTTTACACTTGTCTCTCTCTCTGACTCCTCTTCATATTTAGCGCTACTTGCTCTTTTAGTCTGAAGGACTCTTCTTTAATGTTTACTTCCTAAATTGCTCTTTATCCTGTGTAACACCTTATTATAGTTCTAACTTATTAACCTACATTTTGGGA